>WOXC01006619.1:0-600000 GCA_011680675.1 Gymnobelideus leadbeateri | reverse complement strand
GGTCAGTAGTTGGTATTGGTGCTGATGAAGATGGGAAGTCCCTTCTCCACAGAGACAGGATCACTAGATGAGAACTATTAGGCCAGGGTGGTATAATGGTAAGGGAATTTAAAAATCTTTCCTGCCCCTTAATGGGCCTCACTTGGAGCCCAAGAAGAGAAGCTTTCTCAGGGGAGGCTTGATTTTCAGGAAGGCCCACATCTTTTGTTACTTTGTAATCAGGCAGTGGGTCACAAAGGTTGTGATGTCTTCTGACTATTTAACTCTGAGGTGAGGTTTTGCTTTGGGCCTCACTTACAGGAAGAGTTGTGTGATTTGGCCAGATGAGATTCTGGGCAGCCTTTGAGCCCTCCAGCTTTGAAAACCCTGATGTTGATGCTTCTCTCTCTGGTAACTATGTATGTATGTAATGGTCAGACAGAAGCCCTGTCTATTGGTCTGTTGAATTTTGTTATTTTCTCTGTATTTTTTGTCTGCTTTTAATTTCTGTTTGTATTTTCTGAAGTTCAGGGTGCTGACTTTTTCCCCTGAACTAAGTGAATGAGATTTAGATAGATAGATAGATAGATAGATAGATAGATAGATAGATAGATAGATATAGATATAGATATTGATATTGATATATAGGATTAGAGTAAGGTTGTTAACCCGTTTTGAGTTGCTTTCCTTTAGAAAAGCAGATCAAAGAACCTGTTCTAGTAGTCATCCTGGTATGCTAGGGTGCTTGCTATTACAGGTGGAAACAGGAAATAGGAAGAGTATTTGGGGGGACACTGCTACTCCTGGAACTTTGGTGTAAAGTGTTCTAGGATGTTTCTAAATGAGTACAAATAAAAAAAAAAACTCCTCAATGCCTTCTTCATAATCATCTATAGATGATTAACTTCTTTTGTGAAAAGACTAAGTATAGTCCTTTATATGACAAAGACTCTTGGTACAGGTAAGGGGGCTTATTTCCAGCAGTTTGTCAAATGAACTTCCATCTAGGTGTCCTCATGTGGAAGGCAACTTTGTGGAGTCCACTCAACCATTTGATACATAAGCCCACTTGTATGCAACATGCCCATGTTACATACTTTTGTCTCAGAATTAGGATCTAATTAAATGAACACTGAGTAGATTTTTTTTTCCTTTCTGTGATCATAATGGTGAATGGCGATGGTGCTGCCAACTGAATAGGGCACATAAGAAAGAAGTCCAAGGGGGTCAGCACTGCTTTGTATTTTCTCAAGAAAACATTGATTATATTTCTCTAAGACTTTTCCACAAAGTAGAAAGTAATTATTAATATGTTGGCAGATTTTCTTTCTGCTTGAATCAACAAACAGCTTATAAATCCCAGGAGGCATCATGGTACATTTCAGAAAAGAAAAAATATCTGTATGGAGGGTCTTTCATTTAATTATGGAGAGAGGAGTAGTGATGTCTAATCTTAACCTTAGGGACAAGGAACAAAAACTCAGTTAGGGCCTATTAACAAATAATTGCCTCTGCTTCTGTGAAAATGTCTTGTTTTCCAAAGCAATTTTATATTTTGTGGATGTTTTTCATTAGAGCACAAAGGAACAGCATCTATAGGAAAGTATGTGACTAATGTAGTGTGACTATCAAGCAAGATTCTTGAGAACACAAGGTAAACTCTCCAGAAGGTAGAAAAACAAATAGATCTAGTCAGTTATGTGGGCAAAATGGCCCAGGGAAAATATTGAGAGAATATGAAAATTAATGAATGTAGGAAATCCAATTTGTATAACAAAGCCAAGTCAATTCAGAGAGAAAAGCAGCAGTGATGCTTCTTCTGGGTGTTTCCTGTGCTCAGAGATTTATCTATAGTAAGCACTTAATAATACATTTTCATTCACTCACTCATTCATTCATCTGAGTTTGAAATTTTCTATAGTCTCCTTATCAGATTTAGCACAGACTGCTGCTTAAGATTTTAAGATGGATGTCAAAGAATGAAAAATAGGAACTTGAGAGGGAAGTTAAAAGGGTTCTCTCCTTAGGGATAAGGTTTTCTATAAAAGAAGGTTCATCTTGGGTACTCTGACACAACCGGGAGACTTTGTATTCAATTCATTCATACATTTGAGTTGTTGGAATTTTAGGAAAAGATTTTAATCCTGCCCAGAGTCATATTTTCCCAAAGAAAAATTAACAATTGATGGAACTTTTAATGTCATTCAGTCTTCATGTATCCAATTGTGCCAATTCAAAGCTTGGGGAAAAAGATATTGAGTTCAGTTAGGGACATATAAAGCTTAAGTTTTCTATGAGACATCTAGTTTGAGATGTCCATAGGCAAGTGAACAAGAAAATCTTATGGATGTTGTAGAAGGGTTTCTTGATGATAGAGGGGTGGCAAATGATGAACTTTGAGGCCAGCTATGAGATCTTGTGATACTACAACATATACTGCACATAAAACAGGGTTTTTCTGATGTTTGCCAGAAATGACTCAGGTGTAATAGATTAATGAGGCTATGGGGAAAGTAGGAAATGTATGTGGGCAGACATTTCTCAGTCCTCATATTTCTGTTTCCTTCACCGTTGAAGAGACTTCCTGCCATAAATGTTAAAGATTTGAGGCAGAAAAGAGATGCGCATCTGGACTCCATTTTGGGTTTTCCCTTTGAGCTGCTTAAATGAAGGAGCATATAGTAGGCAGTGTTGCCACTGCAGCCAGGTGGGGTAGAGTGAAGTGTGAAATGAGATCCCTCTTGTAGAGAAGGGAGATCCTCATGGAACCTTGGGATACTACAGCCCAGAAGCAAATAGAAAAAAGAAAAATGGAAATAGACCACCTGGGAGGAGACTCTAGACTAGAGAGATGAGTGTGCTTTACACCACATGGAGCCAACTCCAGCTCCTACCCCAACCCTATGTTTCCTCAGAGCAGTTGCCAAGGAACTCTCAGCAGGCTCTCAAATGTGCCAAACCCCTTTTCCTTATTCTTTCTTATTATCCCTTCTACTGGTTGGGAGAGATAAGAAAGAAAGAAGGGTTGATCACAGTAATGCTAATTCTGTAGCTTATTTTTTAACTAATAGTTTTTGTTTGCTTTTTGCTATGTTACTGGGTTTTTGTTTGTTTTAGATACTGCAATAGATCACTAAGGCCACTGAGAAAAAAAATGAAATAAATTGTTGAATCCTGTGAATAGGAATTCATTGGATTATTAATTATTAATATGTTGGCAGATTTTCTTTCTCCTTGAATTAACTATGACTGCTCTATTCATTACATAGTGCCTAGCTTATGGTTTCTATTATCCTTTCTTATTATATGTATTGGGATATGTTTGCTTTTCTGATTTTTTGCAACTGCAAATGCTAGCCTTCTTCATCCTGGGAAAAGTAAATAAATTGATTTTGCTTGCTAGAACATATATATATATATATATATATATATATATATATAGTACATGCAAGTTTACAAAAATTTCTATATGGTAATATTAATTAAAATTTCTCCTTCTTAATATCTTTGTTCATTGGAAGTTGATTTTCTCTTTCCTATATAATCTGAAATACCATTCATACATAGAATCCCAAGAGGGAAAAAGCTATAAGCAATCCCATAAAGTTTTTAATCCTCATTCTGAAAAATACCATTCTCCATACACAGTCATTTAAGAGCCAAAACTCCCTGGAAAGATTCGTGGTCAAATCAATTGACTAGCATCCTACAAGTGTTAATTGTTTCTTGCTTTCTTTTGTTTTTACTTTTAAAAAAAGCTGAAAATGACTCTCCTTTCTTCAATTATAGCTTCAAATGGTCCATCTGGGCTCAAACATCTCCATAGCAACTGGCATCATAGATAAGATCCCCCTTGTTAGCTAACCTTGAGTCAATTGGAAAACATTCCAATTTCATACTACAATTTCCTTAAACAAATTAACATACTAAAAGATACTAAAGCATAGATCTGAAACTATAAGTACAAAAAAAATACCTTGTCCTCTATCAATCACCTTCCTGGAATGTCTGAAAAGGAGAGATCACCTGTAATGCAGGGCAGAGATGGAACTTTTCCTGGAAAATGTGTAAACTGCTAAACTATCTTTAGATCTACCCCACCACCATAGTAAACCACAACCCCTCAAACTGGATAGAGATGTACAGGTCAACAGTATCCATTCCTATCTCTAGCCAGCTTCAAAGAACATTCTAATAAACCTCTTTTAGATACTTAAGTGTGGTATATGGGGTTTCTTTTCCTTTTTTAGTGCAAATCCTAGGTTATCACATAATGTCTAATTTGGAGAAGCATTTGACACCAAAATGAAGGTATTGAAACAAGTAGGAGAATCTCATCATATGTCCTTATTTTTAAACTCCTTAAATCCAGAGGGACCTCTTTCTTATTGCTACAGGGAGTATCTCTAGGTTAGGGACACAAAGAAAAAGACATCTCCAAATGTGTGAAATGGATTCTTATAGCAGAGAGAATGGGGAATGACTACTTTGGTAAATTTTTAACATGTTCCAGGTCATACCCCTAGATCTCTGCAGAGCCAACTGCAGCTGCCAGCTCTAGAGAGCAAAGGCCTACAGGAGCAGCACAAGTAGCCAGAGATTCATCTTGTGAGATGTAAAGGAGACTATAGACATTGGAAAAAGCTCTCATATTTACACTGACTACACTTCTGATATAGTTGGTAAGAGAACATAGCAGCCAACACCTGATGGCAAAACTCTATACTATCATTCCCAACTAGTAATTAATTAAATATTTAATCAAGTATGTGGTCACAGAAAAATAGGGAAAAGAGTCAGATGTGAATAGCTACAGTTTTGGTAACACCACCATGAATGTACCTAGCATGTTCCACATCTATCCAGATGGATCATAGACCAATAAATTCAGCTCTAATTCCTCTTCTGAGCTCCAGTTCCATGGCACATACTGGACACTTAAAATTAGATTGCCAGAGCCACCTTAAACTACATATCCAAAACAGAACTTATTATCTTTCTCCTCAAACCTACCCCTCTCCTTACTCTCCCTATTTTGTTCAAGGCACCACCAGCCTTCTAGTTATCCAGGATCAAAACTCCAGAGTCAACCAACTCTTTACTCTCAGGTACCCCAAATACCCATTCAAGATCTTTTCTTTTGATGCTACCTCTATAACATCTTTCACCTTTATCTACTTCTCTCCCTCAGGTGGCCACAATACTAGTTTAGGTCCCCATTCCCTCTTCCTAATCGGTCTCCATCTCAAATCTCTTCCTTCTCCAATCCATTCTCACATGACTCCCTGCCATCTTTAGGATGAAATACAAACTCTCCTTTGTCTGGTATATAAATCTCTTCACAATATGATGCCAACCTTGCTTCTCAGGCTTATCATACATTGCTCACCATCATAATTCTATGGTACAGTTACATTTGCTTTCTTGCTGTTCCTCAAACTCAGTACCTAAGACCTACTGCGATAGCCTTTCTGAATCCATGTCCCTGTTCCTGGAGAAGAATTTAGTTCTCTCATATTTGGAGCTTCTATTCTAGGGTCCTATCTGGTTGGTTGGTGATTCTCAACCAGATTGTCAATAGCTTATTTAGCCAACCATATCTAGTGATAGGCCCTAGAAGACAGAGTATGTTTAGACTATATATCCTATCCATTTACCAACATCCATCCAGGCCATCTCCAGGCCACCTGCCTTCCAGTGATGACCTACACCTCACCAACTGGACCAGTACCCTCCCCCATGAAGCAGAATAAAATTATCTTCCCTAGTGATTTCTCCCCATATGTGTTGTCTTCTGTTAAAATATAAGCTCCTTGAGGGGAAAAAATGTCTTTTTTTTAACTTTTGAATCCCCAGTGTTTGAATCCCGATTGTAAATATTTACTGAATTTTTAATGCATTCATTTATTCATTTGTTCAGCTCCTATTTCCATAGGCTATATCCCCCATATCTGGGATGCCCTTTCTCTTCATCTCTATCTCAAAGATTAACCTAGTTTCCCTCAAAGCTCAAATAAAGGATCATCTTTTAGAATCAATCAATAAGTGTTTATTATGCACCAGGCATAATAAGTTCTGTGGATACTTGAGGAATTCATGATCCAATTGAAGAATCGATATGCAAATAACTATGTACAAACAAGATTTATACAGAATAAATAGAAAATAATCAACAGAGAGAAATTACTAGAATTGAGAGAAGGAAAAGCTTTCTGTAAATGGTGAGATTTTAGGTGGTACTTGAAGAACACTAGGGAAAGCCTGGAGGCAGAGTTGAGAAGAGAGAACATTCCAGGCATGAGGAACAGCTAATGAAAATCCTCAGAGTTGGTAGATGAAGTTGTGTTGTTCAGTGAAGAGCCAGGAGACTAGTGTAACTGAATCAAAAAGGACAAGGTGGGGGAGTATAAGAATATTGGAAAGGTGGGAGTGTGGTTAAATTATTCATGGTTTTTAAAAAAAATTTTAAAAATTATTAATGGTTTTGAATGCCTAACAGAGGATTTAATTTAAGATACAGTATAGTTTTAAATATGACTCACTTAGAAATTCAATGGTTTGGGGGCTATCCTGCATCTTTTTCCCATTGTTCTTTGTTCTTCCATGGAGAAAGAGGCTTAATTCCTCTTTTATATAAGGTTTACTCAAATAGGAGATAGTTGAATATAGGCAACCAATGTCATTTACTATCTGTCTATTGAAAATTCTTTACTACATGCATCTTTCCTGGCCTGCTTTTTGAATAGTTTTTACAAACCTGCTTAGGAAGAGATCTAAGGATCATTTTCTCCTCTTGGTAGCAGAGAAGGCATGTTTCTTGCACCCTCTTAAGCTCAAGGAGGAGAAAAAAAGGTTCATTTTTTAAAAAATTAATGCTATAGTCATCCTCTAAACATATAGCTTGTTAAAGAGACCATTCATGCACTGGATATGAATTAAGGTAGGTAGATGAGTATAAGTCAACATTAGGATTTTTATGTATTTAATTTGTGATTCTATTTGCATAAGGCTTTTCAATTATGCACATAGCCTGAAGTTATTAGCATCCAAATATTTCTAAATGTAGAGCTATAATAATAAGAGGTTTATAACACATGAAATAGAGTAATCAGGTCGGTTTTTCTTTACCAAGGACTGCTAAATAGTCATTATATTTCTAATAAGCTTCTTACCCCATGTGTTAGTGTTGTCACTTGGAAGCCTGGTACAGATAGCAGTTTAAAGAAGTGTTGAACTTACACTGACCTGGAATGAATCCGTTTTTTACAACTGTCCAGTTTATGTAATTGGCCATTTGAGAATTAAATATATTACCACAAAGTGAAACACCATTATTCTGCTTTTGTAGAAATAGTGAGAGGATGAAAACCTGCTATATCTACCTTCTCCACCTCCATTTAGTCCATTTGAATTCTAATTCTGATTCTATTACTGATAGGCTATATAAATATACAAGTGTTTTAATTTCTTTGAGCCTTAATTTTATCATCTTTAAAATAGGAAATAATTTCTGCCTGACCCATAGGTTTACTGTCAGAATCAAATATTTTTGTTCCCTCTTCCTCTCATCTTAAAAATCAAAAGCATTTTGCCACCAAAGCTTATTTGTGTGACGAAGAGATGGGGATTAAAACAGCATGATAAATGGCTTTCCACACCAAAATTCCTATGGATAATCAACATTTCAAACCATTTAAATATAATTAAACTTTTAAATGTACCTGAAACTGTTCAGTTGAGTGATAATGACTTGATCATGTCCCTGTGGTCTAGACTTCATATGTAACTATGGTTAGCAGAGAGATTATCATACTTTCTTATTCATTATCCTTTTTAAAAATTATATTTGCTGACATTCTTTTTTATTTTGAATTCCAAATTTTCTTTCTACCTCCAGCCTCTTCCCCACTAATTGGGAAGGCGAGCAATGTTACACATTATATATGTAAAGTCAAAGAAAACATATTTCCATATTAGCCACATTAAAGGGGGGGAAAGCAAGAAAAATAGAGTGAAAAAAATATGCTTCAATCTGCACTCAAAGCTCTTTCTGTATGTGGAGAACATTTTTCATCATGAGTCCTTTGGAATTGTTGTGAACCACAGTATTGATCAGAGTAGTTAAGTCTTTTATAATTGAACATCATTACAATATTGCTATTACTGTGTACATTGTTATCCTGGTTCTACTCACTTCACTTTGTAGCAGTTCATAAAAGTTTTCCAAGGTTTTTCCAAAACGATCCTACCTCATCATTTCTTATAGCAAAATAGCATTCCATCACAATCATATACCACAACTTGTTCAGCCATTCCTCATTATCCTTTTTTAAAAATAGTTCTTTATTAAAATAGCTGAACATGAACAGAACTGGCTCTGGCATCAAAGGACCCAAGGTCAAATCCTACCTCAGATAGTAATCATAGTCACATAATAATCTCCCTGGTTCTCAACTATAAAATGAAAGGAATGGACTAAAAAGTCCTTGAGGTCCCTCCCAGTTCTATATCTATAATATTCTGATCTCTGATCCTAGGAACAAATCTGATATGATGAGAAATGGTAGAAAAAGTATTGAAGTTGGATTCAGAAAAACAAAGATAAAATTGTGGTTCAGACATGTTCAAATTGTCTGGCCATGGAAGAGTTTCATCACCTCTGTGATCCCATGTCCTCTTCTATAAAGTGGTATTAGTTACACTCATTAGGGTTGTTGTGAGGAAAATGCTCATGGGGGTCAAGGATTAAATGAAAGAAAAGTCAAGGGAATAAGATGGCAGTGGGACTCTTAAGGAGGCAAAGCACTCCAAAAGGGACTCAGGAGCTGGCTTTCTCCCCAATCACACACACACATACCTCCATCTTGCTCTATTTGAAATACCCACATCTCCCACACACCACCCCTCTCAAGGTTCTCAGGGCAGACCACAATGACAGGTAAAAGAGAATTCCTAGGCTTAGGGAAGTACTTCATCCTCTGTAGGACAGGAAAGCTCCTATGGGTACCTGGAATCCCTGAAATCTCTTCTAGTCCACTGCAGCGTAGGCCACCACCCTTTCAACCTGCTTCCCAATTCTAGCGTGTTTTGGCAAAGTTTGAAATACAGATGAGAGTACGACTTTGGGAGAAAACAGAAGTCCCCAGAATGTGGGGAGTCTCTTCTCCACACTCTAACCATAGTTGAGGAAGATGAGCCCTTTCTAGACTGCCAGTGGTCCCCAGGTTATCCTTCTTCCCAAGTAGCAAGATTTATTTACAAAGTGGCCCCTAATAGACCACTCTGTGTAAGAAGACCATTGGCTGGGCCAGGATAGGCCATGAGTTTTCTTTGCAGGCTGGGCCACAGCTTGGATCCAAGGAGCCTTGCTAGCCTAACTCTCTGCCTGGAAAAGATCAGGTTCCACTCCCCAGACCCTACCACCAAGCTTCATCACACCTCGACGCCCCACTCCTGCTTTCTTCCCTAGAGAATTATAATCACTTGTCTGTTGGCCCTGTAAATCTCCCACCCAGAAGTAAAATTTATTTGACAATAGCCCACACTAAGCCAAAGCTTCATTAGCATGCCCTAGTTATTGCTCTGGCGATCAATCTATATTGCTAGAGTGCCCTCACACTAATGAAAATTGCAGGTGCAGATAAAAATATAGACTCACAAGCTGGGCGATGCTACTGAGTACTCTCAGATCATAAAGAAAGATAAAGGGGGGATAATAACAAGATACTAGTAATTCCAGTTCTCTGAAACACAATCACCAGGCTCCCTTTACTCTCCTGAAGAGGGACAGCTTAACATAATGTCCTAATCTAGCTTCAGGAAGTATTATCCCACTAACTCCCCTTCTAGAATAGTACACTGCCAGCACTGCCCTCCATGTGAAGGGGCTGACTAAGCTCAAAATACATGTAACACTTTGAGCTTCTGAGAAGGAAAAAAAGCACTTTTTAATATGTATTTAAGTGGTTAGTCCAGTGCCTGGCACACAGTAGGTGCTTAATAAATGTTAATTGACTGCTTTTATTTCATTACCATTGATGTGATTACCTGACAGTAAGTTGGTTTTATGTAACATGGACAAGAGGTCTGATCTTTGATCCTTTGGAATTATGAAATACTTGCTGGTAGAACTCTTGCTTCCTCTTCAGAAATTCAATCCATAGGTTTTCCTATTCACTGGTTTTTCTTTTAGAATCCAAGAATCATTTTGGCTCCCTCTAGTGGTTATATTAAATAAAATACTGTCAGCATTTCATGGGGAGAACTTCAGAATTGGAAGGGACCTTACAAAACAATTAGCTAGATTCCATCACTAAACATGAGGAGGCATGCTCCAAAAGTGATTGTGTCCTGACAAGGCCCCCAGAATGAGTTCAGGGCACAGATAGAGCTTTGGTCCAAGTTCCTTAAAACTCAGATTCATTCCACTCTACCCCATGAAAAGACTATAATACCTGAAAGTAATTTTTAGTATTTGAATAACTTAATAGGCTATGAGAAAGTTCATTTCTTAAGATTGAAAGATCTAGGGCGGCTAGGTGTCACAGTGAATAGAGCACCAGCCCTGGAGTCAGAATGACCTGAGTTCAAATCCAGGCTCAGACATTTAACACTTACTATCCGTGTGACCTTAGGCAAGTCACTTAACCACAATTACCGGGCCTTCCCCCCTCCAAAAAGAAAAAAAAAAGAATGAAAGATACTATAAAATGATCTTAATACATTCCTATTCTTGTGGGGCTGTGTGGTAAAGTGGAAAGAAAGATGTATTTGGACTAAGAGGATTTAAATTCCTGGTTTTAATGTTTACTAGTTGCATGAACCTAGGCAAATCACTTTGCTCTTGTCCACAGTTTCTTCATCTGTTAAATGAGGATAGAATAGGGTCCTTTCTCATTCCAAATATATGATTCTATGATCTTATGACTGGGATTACCATAAACTTAATGAGAGAAAAACTTCTGAAGCTTTGAATGGGTTAGGGAAAATTAGTTTCTACTTATTGCTCCCCCATAAAAAGTAAACTTTAAAGTTGAGAGTAACTCTTTCAAAACTTTGTAACTCTACCTCTGCCCAAATTCCCACACCACAAACAAATCCCATATCCAGAATCAAAGGGTCAGAGCTGAAAGAGATCTCTGCAGTCAAATAGTTCAAACTATATCTAAATAGAAATCCACAACAAATAGTAATATGGTCTTTACTTGAAGTCCTCCTGAGCTAGGCCATCCCACTTTTGGAAAGGGATAGTTCAGTGGAACAATGGATAAAACACTGGGCCTTAAATAAGGAAGGACTTGTTTCAAATATGACCTCAGAAACTTACCTATGAGATCCTGAATAAGTAATTTAACCCCTTTGCCTCAGTTTCTCCAATTGAAAAATGAAGATTGGGCGGCTAGGTGACACAGTGAGTAGATCGTCGGCCCTGGAGTCAGAAGGACCTGAATTCAGATCCGGGCTCAGACGATTAACACACACAAACAAAAACCTAGCCGTGGGACTTTGGGCAAGTTACTTAACCCCAATTGCCCTCCAAAAAAAAAGAAAAAAATGAAGATAATTATAACACCTATTTTCTAGAGTTCTTGTGAGAAATAAATGAGAGGATATTAATAAAATGTTTAGCATAGTAGTAGGTACTATATTAAAATGTCAGTTATTATTATTAGTGTAATTATTGTTGTTACTGTTACTACTCTGTTAGAGGTGTGCTGGTATATGTTTAATAACAAGCCCTCTCCCCAAAATGTACCTACAACACACTTTCAAATATTATCTATATCATTAAAATTTTGTGTATCATTTTCTTAAGTTCTGACAATCAACAAAACAATAAATCAAGCCCAGACACATGGACTTTGAAGATTTTAAAAGTACAAGTATTCATACTAAAAAGTTAACAATCTGCTCTCTGAGATTAGGTAAGAGTTGGCTACAGTATGCCTCTGAATGTTTCCTTACAATTAAACAAAAATCTATTCCACTGCATCTTTTGCTTCTATTCATCCACTGTTTCTAGTCTTGCCATCTGAGACCAAACAGAACAAGTCTAACCACCACCACTCTCAACCATAAAACAACCAATCAAATAATTAAAGAAATATAAGACTTCTCCAGAGCCTTGAAATCTTGTCTGAGCCTTCTCTAGAAAACAGATAAAAGATTCTAATACCCTACTTTGTCAGAGATAAGGATAGCTGCCTCTCCACTCCCTAACATTGACCTCTGGTTGAAATCATAGAGGATGTCAGGTATTCTTGAACTTCTTGTTTATGAAAGCCTCACTTGAGCCTTATATAAAAGAAATTGGGGTGTCTGGTTAGAAGAAACTAACCTAGAACTACTAATAGTGACTCATGAAATAGCTAGAGTTAGAAGGTAAAGAAGACTATTATTGTGATTGCTCGGCATTTCTTGGAAATGAAAAAAGGTTGTCAATCACTTCATTCTTTACTCCTCCACACAGATATTCATATACTGAATTCTATATGTTTCTCTTTCCCAAAAAAGAATAAAAAGAGTTATGTAGGAGGTGGGAAAGATGATCCATTTCGCTTCCTGTGATCCTCCTTGAGTAGTCAAGTATAGAAAATGAATCAATTTCTTTTTAATTTTCCCTCACTATATTTTGTTGTAAATCCTAATCAATTAACAGCACCTACTAAGCATGTTGCTATAGGCTAGACACCTCGCTAGCGACTGAGAATATAAACTCCACCCCTCCCCCAAAAGACAAAAACTTTCCTCAAAAAACTACATTCTATTAGAGGATACAACATGTATTTGTGTATATATACATGTGTGTATGTATAGATGTATATGAATATATGTATGTATAAAACATGTTTGTATATATGTATCCTATATATGTATGTGTGTATATGATTAAGCAAGATGCCAGCTCCTATATATGTCTGCTTCTTTACAGTTTTTCTCTCTCCTAGGGCCTCTCCAGTTATCCACTTGTGTTCATGTCCTTTCTGAAAGCTGCAAACTCTCACTGCCTCTGCTCCTTATATTAGGTTTTGGGTAATCATCCTCTCCATCAATGTGGAGAGTCTTAAGTAAATGCTCGAGGCTTGAACTCTGGGTTGTATTCATATCCTAAATAAATAAAAGATAGAGAGGGGAGACACTTGAGGGATCAGTAAGTTATTTTTTTTCATGAGTCATGCATATGAGTCATGCATCCATGAGTACTGCATGTTTCATGTCTTACTCCAATGCATCATTTTGGTTATAGAAGTCAACTAACAACTATCAGCTAAGGCCATTAAGAAGTTGTGTTCTACACTGATGGAGGAAAGACTACCAAAGATGAAATCACACATCCCTGAAGAGCTGAAGTACTGTAGAAGCAAAAAAACTCTCTGTGAGCTAAGTTTTTAAACAGAGCAGCAGGGCAGAGTGGATTAAGAACCAGGCTTGGTGTTAGGAAGACCAACATTCAAATCCCACCTTGGAGACATACTAGCTGTGTGACTTTGGACAAGTTTCTTAGAGTCTTAGTAACTCACTAGTAATTCTCTTTTAAATTGTAGATAGGTTGTAATATGTGTTCATAAAAAGAGCTCCCATTGCAGGATTTCTGCACCTTAATAAAATTACAGATCTTTCCTATATTTGTATAATCATGTGAGCTCTCAAATACAAGAGATGAGATTACTGTTTAAATTTCAGAGTTCAGACTAATTAGCAGTATGAGCTCACTAATCCTCATAATTTCCTCTTTACATATAAATTATAGCATACTCATAAGAGATGAAAAACTGAAACTCAAAGAGAAGTGATTGCTTACTTTCTAAATTATTTTAAAATAAATTTTGATATGTCTTATTTTTATATTACCTAGATTTTCCCCTATATCCCTTTCTCTCATTTTCCTAGAAAGCCACCCCTTGTAACAGGGGGAAAAGAGGATGAATCAGTTAATACATTGAAAACTCTCAACATTATGTGCCATGTCCCACATCCACAGACTGTCTACCTCTACTAAAGACTGAGATAGGTATCTTCTCATAATTCTTATTAGTGGACAAGTTTGGTCCTTATAATTTCCCAATAATCAGTTTCTATGTTTTGCAGCAATTGTTCCTTCCACTTCTATTGTTGCAATAAATTTTGCATACTATTTTCCTGGCTTTATTTACTTCCTCTGCATCAGTTCAAAAAAGCTTTTCTTTTACATAAATCATTTTATTCTTCTGTAATTCAGGAAAAAGGCACTTATTAAGAATTTACCATTGTGCCAGATGTCATGCTAAGCCCTAGGGATACAAATAAAAGCAAATACATGGTCACTATCCACAAAGTGCTCACATTCTAATGGTCTATGGCTTATGATTAGATATGTCTTTTAGTTTTCTATAATCTTGGATATCAAATCCTAATCCAAGATATCTGATACAAAGGTTTTTCCCAGGTGACTGCTTTCCTTCTTACCCTAGGTGTATTAATTTTGTTTGTGGAAAGCTTTTCAGTTTCTTATACTTAAAATTACCTATTTCATTCTCTTTAATTGCTTCTTTCACTTGTTTCATTAAGAAGTAATCCTTATCAACATCTATGAAAGACACATAATCTACTTCTCTCCTTTTTTATGTAATGATCTTTAATATTTAAGTCCTATATCCATTTTGAATTTATTGGGGAAGATTTATTGGGGAAGGGCTTGGGTCTAAGGTTAATTTCTCCCAGACTGCTGCTCCCCAGTTTTCCCAACGGTTTCTATCAAATTGTTTTTATCAAAGCAGTTCTCTCCAATGTAATTTATATTTCATGTTTATTGAACAGAAAGTCATTGAGTTTGATTTTTTTTCTCATTCTTCCTTGTCTTGTGCTTTTTTTTTTTAAACAGCACCAAGAGTCTTTAATGATTGCCATTTTGTTATAGAGTTAAAGGTCTCAAATGCTACTCCCCCTCTCATCATACTTTTTAAAAAAGATTTCCTTTAATATTCTAGATTTTTTCTTTCTAGATGAACAGTTATTTTCTCCAGCTCTATAAAGGATCCCTCTGACAGTTTGATTTATTTAACTAAATTGGCTTGTTCTCTTTTAAGTGATAAGTCAAAGATCAAAGCTAGAAAATCACCATAGAATCAGAATCTGAGAATATGAAGGGATCTCACAGGCCATTAAGTTCAATACTTACTTGAAGGATCCCCTCTACAACATACTGGACAAGTAGTCTACATTTTGTTTGAAAACATTTATTCAGGGGAAACCTACTTCCTGCCAAAGCAACTCATTTCTCTTTTGAATAGCTCTAATTGTTGGAAGGAAGGGGCAGGGAGAAAGAGAAAGAAAGGAAGGGAATTAGGTAGAGAGGAAAAACAAAAGGAAGGAAGGAAGGAAGGAAGGAAGGAAGGAAGGAAGGAAGGAAGGAAGGAAGGAAGGAAAGAAGGGAAGGAGGAAGGAAGAAAAGAAAAGTTTTTCTTATATTAAGCATAAATTTGCTTTTTTGTTAGCCTTATAAAACTAATTAGATTTATATCAAACTTGCCATTTATTAAAATTCTTAGAACTCCCTTTGGTGAATTTCCATTTCATGAATGCCCAAAGGCATTCAAAAATATGATTCTTTTCACCCAAGTATAAAGCTTGACATTTATGCCTATTGAAGTTCATCTTGCTAGATATCTTCTGTTCAGTATATTAGTCCATAGAGATCTCAGATCATGTCTCTATGATCCAATGTATGGTTCTCTCTCCCAGTTTTGTATGAAGAGCAAATGTAAGAAATATGCTAGCTATAAAGTAATAATAGTTCACATTTATAAGCACCGAGTACTTTCATATGTTATCTCATTTGATCCTTACAATAATCCTATGACATAGGATTAGATACTATTATTACTCCCATTTTATGTTTAAAGATATTAAGCCTGAGAGACACTTAATGGCTTGCCCATGACCACATAGTTCCTCCGACTTCTACTGAAGTACTTAATTTACTATATAATACTGCCTCAAGTACTTGATGAAGAATAGGGATGTGAACTGGATGAGTAATTTCCTTAGTTTATAGAACTTCCTTGAGTAAAAAAATTCCTCTATCAATGCAGGTCAGCAACTTTTCTAGATCTTATTGTCTTAGAAAGTTTCCTAGGAGAACTAGAAGGTTAAGTGATTTAGCCAGTGTAAGAAAAATATTAGAAACACAATCCAAGCACAGATCTACTGGGTGTTATATAAGATACTTTCTTTCTGCCTGGTACCAGACTATTAATGATTGTTCTTCATGTCTAGCAATTTCAACCACTGAAGCCACATTATTAGATGTGCACCACTGATGCCATGTACCATATGCATCCTCTAGTGCACATCTATCATTTTCCACAAGTCTAACAAGAAAAACTTAGTTAAGTGCTTTGCTATAATTTAGGTCCTGACAAATTAATTTCATTTTCTATTTTTGTTAGTAAAAATCAAAGGACTCATGTAGATAGAGGTCACCTAGATTTTAACAAAGCATTTAGCAAAAGTGATCATTATTTCTGTGGAGAAGATGGAGGAAGGGAAAGTGGTACAAAATAAATAGTACAATAAAGGGGATCCAACTTAGTAAAACCTTCCAGAGCTTGCACTATGATGGCATGATATTGGAAAACTTGGGGTTGCTGCCATACTACAATTAAGCATTTAAGTGTTTCTTTGCTCCTAAATTATCATCATAATAGTTTAGCATAACAGATAGAGAGCTGGCCTCTAAATCAGGAAGGTCTGGGTGGAAGTATCACAAAATCCTGCTAAATCCTGGATGTATGAATCTACATAAGTCAGTCACTTAACCTCTCTCTGTACCTAGCCTACTCTCTAAGATCAAGTTGCAGAGAAGGTGCTAATTGGCATTGATAGAGGAGCTTCCCACAGAGTTGAAATCACAGGCCCTATTTAAAAAAATAATAATATACACATATTCCTTCCTATGCCCCCTTCACCTTCACCACCACCACCCCCACCTCCACCCTCACCATAGAGTATGCCCAGAGAGTCATTCCTGGTTCTAGGAATGGCCACATAGAAGCTAGGTGAGGTGTGGGCTGCATCTAATCATGTATGACTCATCATTGTGAGGCTTGAACTTGGAGATAAAGAAGATCTGTGAATCATCAGGTGATGATTCAGTAGGTATACAAAAGAAAGTAGCCCTCTTCCTCCCTCGGTTTTCCTTTCTGACTTTAAATCCTCAAAGAGTTTCAATCTGTGTTCTGATTGTGTGAAAGTGGCAGCTGGCCCTATTCCTCAACCCTGATCCTCATGGAGCCACAAGGACATGGAAACTAAAGCACAAGTCCTTCCAACACAAGCATGATAGTCAGTTTACAGCTGCCTATTCTTTCTTTCCTTTTCTGCATAGATAACTAACCTTAAGGTGGACATGCAAATGCTTGGAGATGACCTTGTGAATTCGAAAGGTCTGGGAGTCTGTTAGAGCTGGGTGGCAACTTCCACCAGAATGGAGGCAGTGGGATGGTTTACTGTGGCAGCAGCAGAAGCCCTTGACTGCAGAGGTAGCTGAGCACAAAGTTCAGAGTAACTACTCTGGTAGTAATTGGGCAGTCAAGTAAAATATAAAATGACTGGTCATCAATGCTACAAACTGCATTATTGTTGTGATCAAATTTAATTATCATTATCTCATAATATTGTATCAATAGTTATTAGGTTACTGCATCCATTTCTGTTCATGTGTATTTATAACTACCCTCTGGTTAGCATTTATTCCTTCCATATGTTAAGAATAAATTACTTATCCCATACCCGATTCATATGATTCTTTTTCTACTTACCCTTTTTGTAGAGGCTCTAATTGTGAGGCATAAGAAAATCTGTTCCCATAGCTCATGAAGTAAAGAATTTAAGGAGCCAATGAATGTGAGAAAAAGTAGCCTAAATTTTCAAAGGAGAGGAAAGGAATCCCTAGGTTGAATCCAGTCTAATGATATTTGAGATCCTGACTCCAAAAGTTATACAGCTAAGTGACAGCCAGGCAGCACAATGGATAGAGTGCTGGGCCTGGTATCAAGATGACCTGAGTTCAAATCTGACCACAGACACTTACTACCTCTGTGACCTTAACCTCTGCTTGCCTCATTTTACCTTTGAGAAGCAATAGGCCCCAAGTGCTCCTGAGGGATGATTTGTCTTATAACTCAAAACTAGGGCCACTCCAGGAAAGGAGAGGAGAAAAAGAGAACATTTTTCAGGGTTGTTCTGAGGACTAAAGGAGATGATAATTCCTAAGCACTTGGCTCAGTGCCTGGCACATAATAAGACCTATACAAATGTTTTGCTATTTTTGGCGTTAGTACTATTATTTTTGTTGTCATTATTCAGTAGTTTTGGAGTCATGTCCAACTCTTTGTGACCTCATTTGGGGTTTTCTTGGCAAAGATACTGGAGTGTTTTGCTATTTCCTTTTCCATTTTACAGATGAAGAAACTGAGGCAAATAGGGTTAAGTGATTTACCCAGGCAGTAAGATTTGAGGCCAAATCTGAACTCAAGTCTTTCTGATTCCAGGCCCAGCGCTCTAGCCATTGCACCACCTAGCTGCCCAGTATCAGTATCAGCATCAGTTTATGCCTGGGTCCAAACCACTGGGGTGACCCAAAATCAAGCGCTCCAATCCTAGAGATGTAAAATTACCAAGCTGAACTAATGCTACCTTTTCATTCTTTTGATATGTAAATACATACTTACAGTTGTCCCTCACAGACATCAAGAAGAAAATAGAATCCTACCAATAAATACAGACTTAAACTTTGTGGACTAAGTTTTAGCACTACTTAGTCTGCTGAGAGCTGACATTTCAGAAAGCATTGCCTAATTCCTTCAATTCCTTAAGCAATTTTGATTTGCTGATGAGTTCCTATTCATATTTTCTTAGTTATTGCTTTTTTGCCTTTTGTCAGCAAATGTGGTTGATTACATTTTAGGAAGATCTTCATTGTTGCTGAATTATCCCAGAGTGACAGATTTAGAGACACCTCAGTGGACCATATAGTTCAACCCTCTCGTTTTATAATTGAAGAAACCAAGATACAGGACACTATCTTGTCCAAAGTTACATGGGCAGAAGCAGGATTTGAACCAAGGCCCTCTGACTCCAGTGCCAATACTATTTCCATCACATTATTTATGTAGTTGTTAATTCTAGACCAGGACTCCTTAACCTGGGGTCTCTGGAGCCCCCAGAAAGGGGGCTGTGGAGAAATTTCAAGAGGGTCATGAATTTGAAAATGGGAAAAAATGTAATCTTTAATTTTACTAACCTCTAACAAAAATTTAATATTTCCTCCAATTATAAATGTAAGCAGCCAATTAGCATAGTATTAGGCTTCATCAGATTGCTAAAAGGATCCATGTAGCCTCTTTTCACATTATTCTCCTTCCTCCATTGTATGGCCCAACACAGCCAGACTTAGCTCAGTTCATTAACCATATCACTCTAGATCCCTTCTTAGTGCTGTTGTATTTGCTGCAATGGATTCTCTCCTCATCTCCATTACATAGAATTCCTTATGAGACCATTTACTTGACTAAGTGATATTGGAAGTGAACTGGAGGAAATGATTATACATACATCCAGGTGATAATGTGCCACATTGATAATGTGAAATGTGCCTTGCATACAAATGCATGTTCATTGCCGCTCATGCTAATTCCTGCGTGTTGGGGGTACATATGCTTATTATTTTGCTGTTAAATTTATTTGATTATATTTTGTGCTACGACAGGTGTGGAGAACCTGTGGCTTCAAGGACACATATGTCCTTCTAGGTCCTTGAGTTTGGTCTTTTGACTGAGTTCAAATTTTACAGAACAAATTATTTTATTAAGGGAATTTGTTATGCAAAGTCTGGATTTAGTCAAAGAGTCACACTTGGGGACATGAAGGGCCACATGTGTCCTCAAGGTTGCAGGTTCCCCACCCCTGTGTTACGCTTATGTTTATAGCAGGGGCAGATAGGTGGCACAGTGGATAGAATGCCAGGCCTGGAATCAGGAAGACTCATCTTCATAAATTCAAATCTGTCTACAGACAATTGCTAGCTGTGTGACCCTGGGCAACTTAACCCTTTTTGTCTCAGCTTCCTCATCTGTAAAATGAGTTGGAGAAAGAAAAGGCAAACAACTCCAATATCTTTGCCAAGAAAACCCCAAACGGGGTCACAAAGAGTTGAACAGGACTGAAAAATGTCCCAACAACAACAATATGCTATAGCAACATCTATTTAATGTTTATATATATGTGTGTGTGTGTGTGTGTGTGTGTGTGTATACACTAAAACTTATTGAGCTATATATTATGTAAGAGCCTATCAATAGTGTTATTGTTATAGCTAGCTAGCTTTGCTAGACCTTGTTTAATGACTCCCTCTATCATTGCTGATGATATTAAGGTTCAGAGGAGACACATGTATCATTTCGTCATATTTGAATGTAAGTAGTTTATCCTTGTTAGTCCCTTGTGGTTATTTGTACATGTTTATTTTTTATGTTTCTCTTAACTCATTGTAACTTTAAAGTTTCCATCCAGCTCTGCTCTTTTCACCAGGAATACTGAAGTTCTATATTTCATTAAAGGTCCATTTTTCTGTTACAGGATTATACTCAGGTTCTCTGGGTAAAATATTTCTGATCTATATTTTCTTGCCTTCTGAAGACTAAGCTATCTACTTCTTTATAATGGTAGCTGTCAAATTATTCAGGATACTGACTATGGCTCTTTAATACTTTAATTATTTTCTCTGGCTGTTTGTGGTATTTTTTCTTCAACCTGGAAGTTATGGATTTTGACTATCATGTTCCTAAGAATTTTCACTTGGGAATCTCTAACCAGTGGATTCTTTCTATTTCCACTTTGCCCTGTGATTCTAAGAGATTTTGGCAGTTTTTAAGATTTTTTGAAATATGAAGTCTAAGATCTTTTTTAGTTGTGGCATTCAGGTAGTCCATTAATTCTTAAACTTTTTCTCCTCAATCTGATTTCTAGGTCAGTGAGTTTTGTTTGTTTGTTTTATTTTGTTTTGTCTGCTATGAGATAGTTTACATTTTCTTCTATTTTTTTCAGTCTTTTGACTTTTGTTGAAATATTTCTTGATCTCTCATGGAGACATTGAATTCTATTTCATCCATTTTAGTTTTTGTTATCTTTTATTTTCATTGGTACAGTAGATTGGTCACTTGGGATGCCAGAAAATCACTGCCGGTGTTTTAAAGGACTAACACTTGTTGTTTATTTTATATAATTACAGCTTGACCCTAGCTGATTTATTAAGGAACTACAAAAAAAAAATCAGACCAGGAAAAGAATGTAATCGAACTTTTGCCCAAGCACAGGGTATTTTTTTTATGCTTCTCTGTATGTAAAGATGTGACACTGGACTGGTAGAGAAAATGTTGAATTTGATTTGATGCTGAATACCTGCATAAGATATGGAGCTAGACACAGAGCTTCTTGGGGAGAGAAGAGAAGAGGAATGGGGAGGAAAGGGAAGGAAAGGAAATATGCATTTATTAAGGATCTATTATGTGCCAAGCACTGTGTTAAGTACTTTTAGTGAAAACAAAACATGAATCAACAGTGTGATACTCCAATGAATCTGTGAATCTCACTAATATGCATAATACCTCTGATGAGCAGATTGCATCCCATTCATGCCTTTCCATACCATGCATAACCCCCCAAATGGAGGCCAAAAGAAGTACATAAAAATATGCTGAACAACCTCCTTATTTTTTTCTTATTTTGAGAGAGTACCAATTGTACCTTCAAACTGTCCACCTGTCATTTTTTACCTTCACCATAAGAGGAGCCATCTCCAGTTGTTCTGACCTATATCTGGCTATTGGACCCAGATGGCTTTGGAGGAGAAAGTGAGGCTGGTGATTTTGCACAACCCTCCCTCTCTCCAATTCAATTACAAGTCATAGCCATCATCTTCCTGATGTCATGGACTTTTTCAAGAACAAAGGACAAAAAAAAAAAACCCAGCACACCATGAGATCATCCCATTTTTTCTTCTGTTCTTTAAATTTTTTCATTGATTATATTTATTTTATTAATTTACTATATTGTAATCTGCTCCTATATATCCAATATCTCTCCATCCTCCCCTGTGTACTATTCATTTTAGTTCTTTGGAGATTCTTTTATTCTTCCTCCTCTAATTTAACAAATTAATAGAATTTTGGTTAAAAAATAAATTTTTCAATAGCTCCTAACTCCCAAGTGGCAAATACTTCTTGGTTTCCAAAACTCCATAACCAAACTCCTCCATTTGCTTCTAAAACAATTTAATGGATTTCCATCAAATTTCCACCCAATATAACTTTTTATTTGCCAAGACACTGGCAACTCTTTTATTACAATGCTGCCTAGAAACCACTGTAATTAAGAATACTTTACAAACAACTTTTACTTTACCAATGAACTTCTCATGAAAGCAAATAAAAAATGTTCAACTCAAGATTTACTTTAGTGCTATAAATACAGCATTTTCAAGCTGTTTTAAGTTTAACGTTTAAATATTTCCAATTTTATAACCAAAGTTTAAGAAGATCGCCTATCATGTTTAGCAAACTAGAAACTATTGTTAACATTAGCTTCTGATTAACATAGCCCAGGAAATCATAACAGAATCACAAAATCTCAGGATAGGAAAACACTCAGAAGTCATTTAATTCAATTCACATCTGAATAAGAATCCCCTGTATAGGACATACATCTAGTTGTCATTCAACCTTTCCTTGAAGACATCTAGTAAGGGAGAATTCATTAACATACAACTACCCATTTCACATTTGTAGATCTTTTCTGATTTCAATCCTGAATTTGTATCTAATCATTGGTTCTGCCCTCTCTGACCAATAAGAATTTGTCTAATCCCCTTTTGCATTATAGACCTTCATATATTTGAATATAGTGTCCATTAAAAGACTGTCAAGCCAACTCATACCATTTTTGGAAAGTACTGACCATCAGGAAACTTTCCTTTTACCTGGAGCCCAAATATGCCCACTGCAGTTTCTACCCATTGCTCCTAATTCTGTGAAGCAGAGGATAACCCTAATCCCTCTTCTGCTTGACAGCTCTTCAAACATTTGAAGAGAGCTATCAGTCTCCTTTCTGTCTCCTCTTCTATTTTAAATTGATTCTTCTATAACATGGTTTTAAATCTCTTTAACATCCTGGTCATTTTCCTCTGGATATGCTTCAGTTTATGATATCCAAAAACAAACAGAATATTCCCTATGAAAATTCTGACGATGGCTAAGGACTATCACATCTCTCTTATTCTGAATGTTATGCTTCACTTAAAGCAGATTAAGATGGCAATTATTTTTCACATAATTACCATGTTGTATTATTGACTCATAATAAGCTCCACTAACCCCCACATGTTCCCCCATCACCTCTGCCCCCAGTAATTTTTATATCAATGATCATCTAGTCCCATTGTTCCCTATCTTATACTGGCACTACTAGTTTTGTAAATTAACATGTAGAACATTAGATTTAGTGCTATTGCATTTTCTTTAATTGAAAACTATTCAACCCATTATACCACTCTGTGGAGACATTTTAGAACTTAAATCTGTTGTCCAGTGTGTTCATTATTCCTCCACACTTTGTAAACTTTGCAAATAGCTATTAAAGAGCACTTCTGATTCATTCAAATGCTGGTCATAAAGTGGGACATACTACAAAGGTACACTGGAAACCACATTGCACTGAAGTCCAACTAGCTTAGTTTGGAAGAAGTGTAGTGCAGTGGCAAATCTCTAGAATTACAATAAAAAAACTGTGTTCAAATCCTAGTCGCCAGGGATGACTAGATGGCACAGTGAATAGAGCACTGGCCCTGCAGTCAAAAGGACCTGAGTTCAAATATGACCTCAGACACCTAACACTTACTAGCCATGTGACCCCAATTGCCTTCCTTTCCCAATCCAAAAAGAGAAAAAAAACACAAACAAAACAAATCTTAGCCACCGTGTAACAATGAATAAAATCAAGTCATTTCTCTGGGCCTCCATTTCTTTATCTGTAAAATGACAGAATAAGACTAAGTCATCTATAAGATCCTATTCACCTCTGCATTTATAAATCCACCATAAAATCCACCATTAAGAAAATGTGTAACCAGAGGTGGAGTCAAGATGGTGGAATAGAAACAGGACTTCTGTGTGGCTCCAGCTTCCACCTTCACCAAGCCATGTAAAAGAGGACTCTGAATAAACTTTGGAGCTACAGAACCCACAAAATGACACAGAGAAGCTAACCTCCCACTGAGGACAGGCAGGGAGCTGCTGCAGTGAAGTGCTCTGGGAGCCTACCCCAGCCCTGCTTGAGCCAGAGGTTTTAGCCCCAGGGTGGGCCTGACCAGCAGCCAGCTGGAGAGACTCCAGAATAACAGCAGCTGTGGCCATTTCTAGAATTATCAACACATAGATGCTAAGGACAAAGTGAGAGGTCAGTGCACTGTGGACTTTGGGACTAGTAAGAAGAGCATTGGCTTTTTCCCCCAGGGTGAGAAGCCGCTGTGCTGAGGAGCCACATCACAGCCAGCGCCATATTGCAGCTTCAGCTCCTGGCCTGCAGACTACAGGGGGACCGGGAGACCCATCTGGAGGGTAATTGCTCTTGCTTTAACCTTCTTGGATCTGAATTGCTGTCTGGGGTGGAGATCCTAGAGTGTGTGACCAGCTTGCCAGAGCCTGTGGAGGCTTCAGAGAGGGCACCCAACTAATACCTCTGGCAGCTGAGAAAACCCCAGCATTTGGGAGAGAAGCTCCCCTGTCTGGGGGCAGAGTCCTACTGTGCCAACAAGCCCAAAAGTCAAGTAATTGAGTGGAGACATGCCCAGGCAAAGGAAACAAAATAAACAGAAAAATTCAACATTAGACTCCTATTTGGGGGGCAAAAAGGATAAAAGCATAGAACAGGAGGAAGATAGTGAAGTCAGAACTCCTGCACCAAAAGCTTCAAATGAAAATATGAGCGGGTTACAGGCCATAGAGGACCTGAAGAAACAGATAAGAGAAATGGAGGAAAAATTGGGAAATGAAAATGATGCAAGAAAATTATGAAAGGAGAGTCAACAGCCTGACTGAGGAAAATAACACCCTAAAAAATAGACTAACTCAAATGGAAAAAGAGGCTGAAAAGGGCAATGAGGAGAGGAATGCCTTAAAAAGCCAAATTTGCCAGATGGAAAAAAAATCTCAAAAGCTCACTGAGGAGAATCTTTCCTTTGGATTTAGAATGGACCAAAGGGAAGCTAGTGACTTTTTGAGAAATCAAGATGCTATTAAACAGCTCCAAACAAATGAAAGAATAGAAGGCAATGTGAAATATCTCATGGGAAAAACCACTGACCTGGAAAACAGATCCAGGAAAGATAATTTAAAAATTATTGGACTACCTGAAAGCCACGATCAAAGAAAGAACATAGAAATAATCCTTCAAGAAATTCACAAGGAAAACTGCCCTGATATTTTAGAAGCAGAAGGCAAAATAGAGGTTGAAAGAATCCATCAATCACCTCCTGAAAAAGATCCCAAAAAGAAAACTCCTAGGAACATTATAGCCAGGTTCCAGAATTGCCAGATCAAGAAGAGAATATTACAAGCAGCCAGGAAGAAACAATTTGAACATTGTGGAAACACAATCAGGATAAAACAGGATCTGGCAGCTTCTACACTGAGGGATTGAAGGGAATATGATATTCCGCAGGTCAAAGGAGCTGGGATTAAAGCCAAGAATCACCTACCCAGCAAAAGTGAGTATCATGTTTCAGGGGAAAATATGGTCATTCAGTGGAATAGAATACATATGTGGATGTGTATATGTATGTTTATAGGTATACATAGATAGAGGGCCCAGGACCAATCTAATAGGAAAGGATGATACTTAAAAAGTGAAATCAAGAGATGAGAGAGGAATATAATAAAAGGAGATGGGGAGAGAGAGAATGGGGCAAACTATCTCATATAGAAGAGGTAAGGGAAAATGGGTACAATGGAGGGGAAGAACAGGAAGGCATAAGCAAATGGGTCAACCTTATAATCATTGAATTTGGCTCAGGGAGGGAATGACATACACATAAAATAGAGTATCTCACTCTAGAGGAGAGTAGGGGGAAAGGGGATGAGAGGGGGGATGATGGAAAGGAGGGCAGGCTGGGTGGGAGGGAAGTAGGAAGCACACACTTTTGAAAAGGGGCAGGACCAAAGTAGAGAATAGAATAAGTGGGAGGTGGGATAGGAGGGAGGGAAATATAATCATTCTTCTACAATATATATACTGTGGTAATGTTTTTCATTAGTTACACATGTACAACCTACACATGTACAACCTTCCCAGTAAGGGTGGGTGACAAGTGAGGAAGGGAATGAATTTGGAATTCAAACTTTTAAAACCAAATATTATTAATACTATTTCACACATAATTGGGAAATAAGAGGAGGAGATATCCTGGGGGATCGCTATTTTGGGGAGGTGGGTATGGGAAAAATGGGGAGAAAATTTGTAACACAAAAACTGGCGGAAATGAATGAACTAAAAGAGAAGTTAATAAAGCATTAAAAAAAAAGAAAATGTGTAACCTTGGGCACTACATTTAATGATCCAAATCTAATGGCCTTTTTTCAGTAAGTGATAAGATTGTTCTCTCCAGGTCTAATAGGGATAAATTTACTCAGCTGGAATGAGAGTTTTGATGCTGAGAAGCTATGGGCAGAGGGGGCATGTCAGCTCCTTTTGGAGTACATAGTGCTAAGAAAAAAAAGGCTTGTGTGAATAGTTTTGAACAAGGAAAAAATACAGTCAGAGCACTAAGAACCTGAGTTGTAAAGGAGAAAATATATCTGTACCTGGCACGAGGTACAAAAGGTAAATCAGAGGATAACAAAACCAACCTTCATTCCTTTGAAGTTTTGCCCAGGGTTAGGCCAGATTGTACCGATGTCTCCCCAAAGTGCCTGATTAACAGAGAGTTCCAGCTGATAGAGAGCCAAACAACAGGTTAAGTAGATTTTCTTGCTATCACCCAGTAGATGATACATACACAGGCATCTGTAGGGAGCTGGTTCTTATTAAGCCTTTTTCATCAATTTAATAGGAGTATTTATTAGTGGGCTGGTTTTGAAAATGAATGTATCATGCATGTACCTTTATCTTGATCAGCACAACACTCCATTGCTGAGAAAAACAGACTGTGCCATGTAGATCTGCATGCTTTCTAGGGGGCATTTGCTTTAGAAACATGCACTGTTAGAACTAGTCTTGTTCATTCCAAGCAAGGCAGTTTTCCAGATCATTTTACTTGATGATACCACATATTGGAAAAGGTTCAAGTAAACAATAAAAAATACCACAGGAAAAAAGTCATACTTTCCAACTTGCCAGCACAGGTAATTTATGATGACTGAGATCCTATCAATTTCCTTCTAAAATACCTTCAGTTACTGCCTATTATCTACCATATAGTCTCAATGCCTCAGTCTAATATTTAAGGCCATCTAGAAAATGGTCCCAATCTTTCCTTCTAGCCTTTTTCCTCTCTCTTCTCCCTTTTGTGCTCCAGTCAAATGACATATTAACTAAACATGTCAAATATTTAATTAATGTTGATCTACATCTCTTTTCCTTGGATGCCTCCACTAAAACACCTGCCCCACTAATTCTACTGATGGAAAAGAAGGCTACCCATCTTGGAAGATCTCTTTCCTGACCCTCAGTCCCCAGACATTAAATGATCCACCTCTAAACTTTTGGAATCTGTAATTGTTGTTGTCACTAGTAATCTTTCTTGGGATATTTGTTGACCAGTGTCCCAGTTACTTTTTTTTACTTATTTTATCCCCTACCAGATTCTAAGTTCCTTGAGAACAGGGTCTGTCATTTGTCTTAGTTTCCTCCATCAACACCTAATTCATTACCCTGCATGTAAAAATCTTTAAACCACACTTGCTACATAGAATTAAAATCTCCTATAAGGATTTCAGAGGAGAAAGGGAAGGATGGGATTTTAGTAAAATAAATTCCAGTTGGGATGTATTTATTAAGGGCCTATGAACCTAAAGAGATCCATGGTAAAGACTGAGATCAAGAAAACATCACTAAGAGCATACTTGCCCTGTGTTTCCTAGCCCTATCCAGAGAGCCTCAAGAGTCTTTTCTTGGGGGCAGCAAGGTGGCGGGTGAATAGAGCGCCAGCCCTGGAGTCAGGAGGACCTGAGTTCAAATCTGACATCAGACACTTAACACAAAACTCGACTTGTGGCCTTGGGTAAGTCACTTAACCCCAACTGCCCTATCTTACCTCCTCAAAAAAAAGAGTCTCTTGTTTCAGGTTTTCCTTATTTGGAAAATAAGTGATATAATGGATTAAATGCTAGACTTAGTATTAAAAAGACAAGTTCAAATCTTACAAATATCAGCTGTGACCTTGAGCAATGGGGATAATAATAGTACCTCCCTCACAGAGCTTTTGTAAGTATCAAATAATGTATGTAAAGTGTTTTGCAAAATGTAAAGTGATATGTAAATGTTAGTTTATTATCATTTTGCTTATCTATTCAGAAAAACCTTAAGTCTGATTTTAAATTTCAGACTTAAAATCTAGCTTCTGCAGAAAAAGTACTAGAAGATATCGTCCTATAAGCAGCAGTCTCCTGAAGAAGCTAGATTTTAAGTTATAATTATGTTTTTAAACATATATGTTTATTAAAATGTTTATAATATATAATATAATTTAATATCATGTTTATTAAAATGTATGTTTTTAAACATATGATAATATGTTTTTAAGTTATAATTATAAAATATGGCAATTAGTTCTATTAACCATTAAAAATATAGAGTGGGATCAGTACATGTGCAATCACTACATGGGATTCATTTCTCATGAAAACAAAAGCAACCGTGTCTCTGTTGTAGAGACCCTCTCACAGAGTTCACATTACAAGCCACTTAGACTGTGAAAATGAGATGAAGATATATCTCAAACAATTCAGTACTCTGAGATACATTTGCCTTTAGTGGATAAAGACCTAGTTCTAAATATTTCAATTATTAAAGAAGACTGATCTCAACAAGGATTAGATCTTCTACCCTATGCTACTCTACACCTAAAATTAAAAATAATCCCAATATAATGAGTTCTCTAGGCATCTGAAAGTTTTCTGTGAACCAAAATAGGAATTTTTGAGAGAAACGGATAATGCAATGATTAGATAAACTGACATTTCATTGATTCTGAGGGATTTTAAAAGTAATTATTTACCAGTGACAAAGGGGGAAAAATTCTATTTCAGAAAGAAAATATCAAGTAAAAAGTAGGATTATAAATCTAGTTATCGTGGTGTTTGGAACAGTAACATTTTTTAATCGAGAAAGTGGGAATAGGGGTGGCTAGGTGGCGCAGTGAGTAAAAGCGCTGGCCCCGGAGTCGGGATGACCCAGGATTGGTTCTGGCCTCAGAAAATAAGCACCCACACATAAATAATGACTGGCTGTGTAACCTTGAGCAAGTTACTTAACCCCAATTGCTTTAAAAAATAATAATAACTTTTTTAAAAGTGGGAATAAAATCTTTTCTGTATATCATGCTTATGTGTAAGTATTAGGAAGCAAGCTATGAATACAAATTATTAAATAGATATTCAATTGAATTTCCCCCCACATTGTCTGAAGGCATTTTCCCCCTCTGGAATGCAAAAGCAAATAACTCAATTTTCTGTTCTCTAGAAAAGTCATGAGCCTTTTAGGCTCTGTTCTCCTCATTGCCTAAGCCATAGAATCAGTTGTTTTGGTTATCTTGACCAACTCTCTGTCTTGGTTGGTTTTACAAATTGAACCTGAACTCCAGAAGATTAAATGGCTTGATGATAGTCATGCAGGTAGGAAGTAGCAGAAGTTGGTTACACTGAGCAGAGTGTGTCTTTCTTTTCTTTGTATCTCAGTGCTTTGCATACAGTAAGTGCTTAATAAGTGCTTTTTCATTCATGTGTTCATTCTTAATAGAACTGCACATTAATTTTGATTCTTTTCTAAAAAATAGTCAAAATGAAATGTGAAAGTCACTTATGATTCGATAAAAAACCTTGACAGAAATAAATGTGATTTAAAATGTTTGTCAAATTGGGCCTACTTGAGGCAAATATCTTATCATTACATGGCAACTGGCAGCACTTATATCTCTATAACAGCAGAATTTTTGTGCAAGCACAAGTCAAAGCTTGTATGTTTAGATGGTACACAGAATGGCTTCATATGCAATTTCTTCATAAAATAAGTACCTGAGCAAATAGGTAAAAATTTCTCCCTGGCTATTTTAAAAGAATATACTATGCTAATTATTTCTTCAGAAGTACAGGGCATTAGTTCATTTTAGTTCAGTGGAAGGATTAGTTCAGAGACTCAAGTCTCTGGCTAACCTACCTCTAACTCCAGTGTGAAACAAAGCAATGCCTCCTGAATGTTATCTCTTTGTTAGCTCTTCTGGTGTTTGACAATAGCCATGCTTGTACCAGAAAGTACTGGGTTTTCAATTTAAAAAAAAATTACTTAAGTGCCTGCTGTATGTAGAGAAGTGTGCTAGACACTAGGAGAGATATGATTAGGGATGACACAACCCCTGCTGCAGAGAACTAACAGTGTAATGGGAGATATAATGTGGTTACAAATAGCAATAATACACAATATTATAAGATAAATATATTAGAAGGTTACAGAAAAGTAAGAAGATCATTATCAACAAGGGAAAATCCAGAAATAAAGAGAAGGCAAACCTTATTGGTATAGGTCACTAGAATATTTCTAGGTCACTGCTATTGCCTGTCAGATTCTCCATTTATGGAATGTTTTGAGGATCAGCAGGGAATTGAAGAAATCCATTATTTCAGGGGCCTCTGATTTGATGGCTTGCTTTTTGGCATTGGACTCTATTTATCTCTTACCACCTGCTCTATTTTCTTCTTATGTGTTCACATACTTTCCCAATGTAATTATGTAACTTTACACATCCCTCCTAGGCCTATGCCTTTCATTGACTCCAAAATCTCCTTCCACAGACAAACACAAACATTAATTTCAGTAATATTTTGGCAAGATGATACTCAGTCTGGGGCCACTAAATTAATGTAGCATTTCTCACTATAGCAGCTAAATGCTTCACAGATCATTTCTTTCCAGAATCCAGTTTTTAGGGGATTTTCGGTTACATATTTCCTTCAGAAGCTGCTATCATAACATGTACTTAGACAAATCAGTGATAGAATCAGAGCTCCTTGTTCAGGTTTCAATAACAGGGAGGGATCTGAAAACAATGTTTTTTGTTTTTTGTTTTTTTTTATCAGTGACAAAGGGAAGAAGAATGTTGCACCAAAGGGAAGATATCAAACAATGGTATTAGGATTGGAAAACTTATCTCAGTGTTTGAATAGTACTAAAAAGCTGCTGTTGTTTTTAATCAAGAAAATGGGGGGGGGGAGGGGAACATCGCTGTACAACATGTTAGGATGGCTAGATAGTGCAGAATCTTTGCCAAGAAAACCCCAAAGGGGTTACGAAGAGGCAGACACCACTGAACTACTACTACTACTACTACTACTACTACTACTACTACTACTACTACTACTACTACTACTACTAGACATGTTAACTTGTGAGCATCAGAAAATAAACCATGAATACATGTTAATAAATAGATATTCAACAAGTAACAGTTTAATACTTCCAATAGACACTCAATAAATAGCAACTAAAAATAAATATATTTAAAGAACAAAATAAGGAATAAATTCTAACATCAAAACTTATCATTTGACTAAGTAAATCCAATAGACAATAAACAACAACCAAAAAAAAAGAAAAGTATGTTTGCTCTCTATCCCCTTCCAATGCTGTCTAAATTTCTATTACTTTTGGTTTTGTGCGTGTACATACTAAGTAACTAGATAGCCAGATATATACTTATGCATATGTATATTAGTTAGATAGATAGTTAGACAGATAGATAGATAGATACACTAATACATATGTGTATATATACACATATAGTTGTGGTCAGTGTATATGGGATTCTGTATTTGTTGATTTGTCTCACTTCATAGGTATCTTTTCATATTTCCACATATTCTTTGTGTTTTTCATTTCTTCAGTGTCATAATACTATCAACACACTATCCCAAATTGCTGGCATAAGGGTTGTTGTTTCTGGTTTCTGTTGTTACAAAGGTATGACAGGATCACAGATTTAGAGGTAAAAGGGATTTTAGAGGCCTTCTAGTCTAATCCCATCATTTTACAGATAAAGAAAGTAAGGTTAAGTGAAGGTAGGTGATTTGCTCAGTCACACATGTATAAAGTAACTAGGGACATTTTTATATAACATGATCTTCTTATGCTATTTTAGGATAAAGTCCTAACAATGAAATCACTAGGCCAAAAGGCATGATCAATTTTGTGACTCATTCTATATTATCATATAGATCTCCAAAATATTTGTAATGATCTGAGATTTTTTTTATGGTAAAATACATCCTGAGTTCCAAACAACTGGTGATTTATTAGATTCAACAAGCTGGGAGGAACTCTGGAGATCATCTATGGTTATCCCTTCCACATCACTACTTTCCCCATCAAGTTTCAATGTATCACAAGTAACTATGACTAAATATGTAACCCAAATTTTATAATAAGGTACTTTAAGTACAAAGAAAGAAGGAAAGAAAGAAACAAAGGAAAGGAGAAAAGAAGGAGGAGGGGGGAGGAAGAAAGGAAGGAAGGAAGGAAGGAAGAAAGAAAGAAAGAGAGAGAAAGGAAGGTAAGAAAGAAAAAGAAAGAAAGAAAGAAAGAAAGAAAGAAAGAAAGAAAGAAAGAAAGAAAGGAAGAAGGGAAGGAAGGAAGAAGGAAGGGAAGGAAGGAAGGAAGGAAGAGACAGAAAGGAAGAAAAAATTCAAACTTCTTTTCTGGTACAAAGAGGGGGTCAAAAAGCTTTACATGGAGTTTCTGAATTAGGGGTGCACCAAGCCTCTAAACCCTGAGACATGGAAGGGATAACTATAGTTCATTCTCCTAATTTTGCAAAGATGGAAAGTGAGGCCAAGAAAGGTTTAGTCACCTGCCTAAAATCACACAGCTACTTATTAGCAGAGTTTGGTCTAGAACTCAGGTCCCCTGACTCTCAATTCAATGACCTTTTTATTATATCAGTTATTTCTTGCAGATAAACTCTGAAACTAGATGGAACCAGCTGGGATCCCACTGAAGAATATAAATTATTTAACTAGATTTTGAATTTTTCTATGTAATATTTGTCTATATGTAAAGTGACTGGAAATTAGGTCTTAAAGGCTCAAACTATTCAAGATACAGAATACATGTAGTCCCACATCATCTCTTATCTATTACACATTTCAAATCGAATGCCCCAAACATAACTCATTATCTATCTGCCAGTCATCCCTCTTCTGTCACTGCTATCCTTCCAGGTTCTAAGGCTTTTAATGTCAGCATTATCCTTTATTTATTGCTCTTCTGTACCTCATAGATCCAATTAGTTTTCAAATCCTGCCCTTTCCACCTCCACAGCATCTCTTACATCTGACCCCTTCTCACCACATACAGGACTCCCAGGTGCTCATCACCTCTCATCTGTATGTTGACAAAAGCCTCTCAATTAGTCGCCCTGACTCAAGTTTCCCACTATTCCAGTCCATTCTATATACTGCTGACAAAGTAATTTTCCTTGAGCTCAGCTCTAATCATGTCACTTCCTTATTTAATCAGTTCCAGGGGCTTCCTTTTGCTTCCTCTGTTTACATTTTAGAGTCTTTCAGAACTGTCTCAAACAATCTTTCAGACCTCACTGGGAATTATTATCGGAGAGCTCTGAATTCTGGCAGCCAGCCAAACTGCCCTTCTCTCTTAATCCATTTTGCATCTCCACTTTTTCACACTGACATCCTGTAAGCCTGATATTCACCCCTCCTTAATCTGCCTCATGGAGTCTTTCTCTTCCTTTAAGAATTAGCTCAATTACCATCTTCTTCATGAAACCTTTCCTTTTCCCAGCTAGCTTTCCCTAAAAGCTAGTATTTCTCACATCCCCAACTGCATTTCAGACAACTCAAACTAGATGTCCAGTAGACATCTTAAGCTTAACATGTTCAAAGCTAAATTCATTATCTTTCCACCCAAAACCTCCCCAACTCCTACTTTCAATATTACTGCAGAGGCAAACACCACCCTCCCATCACTCAGGCTCACAACCCAGGAGTCATCCTCAACTCTTTACTATCTCCTATCCCACCCCCAACTCCATTTTCAATCTTTTACCAAGGACAGTCAATTTTACCTTTGCAACATGTCTTGAATACACTTCCTTCCTCTCCTCTGACACTGCCACCACTCTGGTTTAGGCTCTCCATCACCTCATACCTGGAATATTACAATAATCTACTGATACATCTGCCTGACTCAAGTGTCTCCCCACACAAATAATCAATTTTATGTTCAGCCACCAAAGTGACTTTCCTAAAGTGCAGGTCTGATCATTTCACCTCTATACCTTTTAAGAAAATGTTAAGGGGTGGGCTAGGTGTCACAGTGAATAGAGCATTGGTCCTGGAGTCAGGAGGACCTGAGTTCAAATCGGGCCTCAGACACTTAACACTTACTAGCTGTGTGACCTTGGGCAAGTCACTTAACCCCAACTGCCCTGCCTTCCCCCTCCAAAAAGAAAAAAAAATGTTAAGGGAGTCCCTTGAACTTGTCTTTTGAATTGTCACATTTTCCAGAAACACTGGGCCCTGAAGGAGGCCCTAAATGTGTCAAGGATGAAGCCCCACCCTGAGCTGGCATAATGTGTTGTTTGCAACACAAGCTAGGTTCTCTGTGTCCCTGGGAATCAATACAGGCACCAGTCAGTCAGCACTAAGCTGAGAAAGTGATGTGCAGCTGGGACCCTTGTAGATAAGCAGCCCATCCTATCTTCAGGAGGTCTAGTAATTCCCAAGGGAAAAGGATGCGGTTTTTCCATTGCCTTGCTCTTCCCCTTCCTTTAAGTCCCAACTAAAACCCATCTTCTACAGGAAGTCTTTCTCAACCTCTCTTAATTTTAATTCCTTTCCTCTCTTAATTATTTCCTATTCATCCTGTATATAACATACTATTTGTTTGTTGTTTCCCCCTTTGAGCCCCTTGAGGGTAAAAAAAAATTTTTTTGCCTTCTTTTGTATCCTTAGTTTTTAACACAGTACCTGGTATATGACAAGTACTTAATATGTTTATTAACTGTCATCTCAAACTATTCTGTATTTAATTATTTCACATCTATATTTATTTACCATATATTTATGCTATATGTATATTTGTACTTGTTGTCTCCCCTATTAGAATATAGCCTCTGTATGAGTAGAGATTCTTTTTAGTCTTTGCACCTAGAACATAGTAGGTACTTAATAAACACTTGTTGATTTAGTGACAGTCCTTTCTTTAAAATGCCATTTTCTTCTAAGTATTGTAACACAACACAGCACTAAACACCTACAGAGACAGCTTTATTGGAGTTAAAAATTTTTATCCATTATAATTTACAGAGCTTATATAATATTGGTTATATTGAATCTTTTAAAGCTTTCTACATAGGTTCCTAAAGACTTTAGCACACATAATAGTAAGAGCTACATTTTCTCTATTTTCTGAATCTTTAGGATATGTTGAATCCACCAAAAATGCTAATTTTCCATCCTTAGACATTTGTGGTAAAAAATCCACTCTGAATTCTGAGCAACCAAGTTTTTTTCAAGGAGTGTACATGATCCTAGTTTTGATCCTTCCCTTTTTCTATTATTCTAAGAATTTCTTTTAGAATTTCAAGTCACCTGGCATGACATACTGTTGTCCTCCTTGTATGCTTCTGAATATCAGAAATGTAACCCTAGACAAAACTCCTACCTCATAGGAGGCACTTTGTTCAGTGTTGAAGATAGAAATGCAAAAAATGCAACAATCTTTTCTTTCAATTCTGGGAGGTTAGGCTATCAATAGACAAGTTCTGATTGGTCTTATCAAGCTGGAAAGGCTGAGAATATGGGTCTATGAGTGGACCGACTTAGTTAAGTTTATAGAAGCTTCTTCATCTGATGATTACCCAACAGATGACCAATTTTTCATCTCATCTCATCCAACAATGTCTACTTTCCTCTTATGCAAAATGAGAAGATTAGACTAAATCGTGAGTTCTTAAATTTTGTGTGTGTATCATGGACTCCTTTGGCAGTCTGGCAAACTTCTCAGATTTGGCAGTCCAGCAGACTCCTCAGAATATTGTTTTTCAACACAAAAAAATAAAAGGTATAGGATTAGACAGTCATATCAAAATGCAATTTCAGCTATAGATAAACATTTCATGTGTTAATATAGCTCTATAAATGCCATATGTGTCATACATATACACAACATATAATGTGCACACAGGATATACATAGTATACATGTATACACACCAATGTTCTATATATGCCACATAGATATAGAGATACAGATATATATCTAAATATATAGATATTACATGCATGACAGATTGATATACTTGCACATATGCTATACACAAACATGTATATGATATATGACATAATATATTAATGTATATTCATGCATGGCATATATACAGGTATACAGATAATTACATATATGTTTATATATATATACACATATTATGTATACAGATATATCGCTATATGATATATATTGATATGTAGAGATATTATATAGATAAATAGATATGAATATACAGAACTACAGAAAATTTAGAGGATATATATATATATATAAAACAAGTTCACAAGTTAAGGTGTTAACTTATGTTGTTAAGAACTAATATATATGTATATATATGTGTGTATATATATGTATTTATATACATATATATATAAAACAAGTTCACAAGTTAACTTAAGTTAAGAACTACTACAGATGATGCTGTAAAGACTAAATTCAAGAAAACTAGACAAGTTACAGGTAGTACCCATGTAACTGAAAAAATAGTTTTTTCATAGCATCCTGTATTCATTGTATCTCCTGTTCAAGAGATACATCCATAGCATCATTAATCTCTAAGAGCCAGATAGAATTCTAATGGCATAATTTATTTTACACCAGTTTTCATCACAGATTTCATCAGAAATTTCAAATGATTTGTAATTACTTTCTGGCAACAGGTCAGAAAAGGTGATTTGCATTTTGAGGGTGGGACCGAAGAGTAAATAAAGGGCTTCAACTTCAGGAGTCTATTTCTTCGACCAATCATACCTAAAACTGGGTACCAGAGATTCAGTCACAAAAAGAAGTGGTAGCACTGCATGTTGGCTCCGGGACAAGAACGTGAGTTTCATTTGCCTAAGTTCTATCACGTTACAAAATCCTGTCCAATTGAATTCTCAGCAGGCAGGGTTGCATGACCTCCACTTTAAAGGATAGCAAATTTCCCAGGTCAAATGCAAATGTTCTTAGGGAATCAAGCTATTATTATATTTCTTCTTTCTTCTAAACAAAGACTTAAAAGCTACTTGCTTGGGACGGTTAGGTGGTGCAGTGAGCAGAGCGCCGGCCCTGGAGTCAGAAGGAACTGAGTTCGGATCCGGCCTCAGACACTTAACACAAAACAAAACCTAGCCATGTGACCTTGGGCAAGTTACTTAACCCCAATTGCCCTCCAAAAAAAAAAGCTACTTGCTGTCCCCACAATCTATGGGCAAAGGGGGCATCCAAACCCATTGGCAGAAAATCCTAAGAATCCTCTGTTGAATATGAAGACATCTTCTAAGATTCCAAACTAAACTTCTCTTGTCTGTTTCCAGACACTGGCTGGGAGATGGAAACGTGATTTGGATAATCCCCATTAGACTTTGAGCTCCTTGAGAGCTAGAACTGTTTGATGCCTTTGGGGCAGGGGGAGGCATAGGTAGACAGCATGTAGGAGTGCTGTTACTCTTTCCCATGTAGGCTATTTGAGTTCACAACTGTCCATCTGGGTATGGCTTGCAGGGAGACAAGATTAAACATCTTTAGTGTCTCCTCTCCTTCCCTTACCTAAAGGAGACTTTGATTCCTGCAAGAGAAGGGGAACAAAGGCAACACAAGAAGCTAAGTACAGAAACTGACTGCTCAGTTCTCCTTAGAGAGAATTATATCTACCTGCTCCCTTAAATAGTCTTAGTCTAAGGGAAGTAATTTTGAAGTTCAGGAGATACACTTGCTTCCTTTCCCTCAAATGAAAAGGAAGGGTCCAAGCTAAATACCCAAGGCTTGATCTCCTTCCCATCAAATGCCAGTTCAGTAATGACCATACATGACAAGTAGCAGATAAATCCAGTTATCCAACTTGATAGAAAAAGAGAAATCAGATCATGGATATATATAGGAGAATATATACCAGACAATATAGAGTGAATGAGCTCTCCCATTAAGAGCAAGATAACTCAGCTCAACTGAGAGTCTCAGATCTCACCCAAGGGGAAGTTCCCCAAAGTCTCTAGTGTAGTAAGCTGGAAATATGGACATGATTGAAGTTCTATCTCCTCTACATGTTAGCTTCTTCCCAGAATCTTCCTTTCCCTTTGAGACTTGAAGAAAGTTTAGAATGGTGAATCTTCTTCCTCAAAACTGGAAGCCAGAAGAGCCCAGAGACTCAATAGCAGAGTCCAACAGAGCCAACTGCAGTAGCTACAGAATTCTGGAGGTGACTAAACAGTAACCCTGAGCTAGATGAGCCCCAGGCAACAATCTTGGTAGTTTGTTTTAACTGCAAAGTCTGAAGAGATCACTGGGAAACTGCCGGCACCTTCCCTGCTCCTCTAAGCAAAAAGTGAAGGGAATATTACCAGCAGCAGTGGAGTAGCCCAGCCCAACAGAAAAAGAGCCTGGCTCAACATCAGATGATCAATCTAGCAAAGATGCCACTCCCTGACAGAGGACTTCCAGGGTCAGGAGTAGGAGGTACTCCTCTGCCACATTTGTTTTCCACAAATGCAGCTTTTTACTTTGCTTTAGAACCACTGCCACTATGGACATTATATGTATAAACAGAGAATCCATCTCAGGTTAAGGGGGAATATTTTTGTCATATATTTTTACTATACCATCTCCTGAATGTAATTAACTTTTATGCACCATTCCTTTCACTTCCAATCCCTCTGACCCCCTAAGGAACATCCACATTAATTCTACTTATCTCTCCTTCTACACCTATTTCTTCACCCTTGTATTTCACACAAGTATAAGTCAATCACCTTAGAATTCTAAAGTGTTTAGATCATCCAGTCTTATATATCACTCAGTTTCAGAACTGAGACTTCATTAGCCATTGTCACCAGGCAATCACTTCACAAGACTTTGTGAAGAACAGTTTTATTACAAGAAAAATGGACATGCATGTAGAACCCAAAGAGTTCACAGTCCTTACAGAAGTTTGCATACTTATGACAGTATAAAAAAGGAGGAGGAGAAAACAGGAAGGGGTGTGGCATGGAAAGAGAAAAGCATAATAAAGGTGGGAAAAGGGGGGAAAAACCCTCCCAAAGGGGAGGAGCAAAGTGATGGCAAAAGTTTCCTTCTTTTCCCTTGGGAACAACTAGACTATGAAGATAGGAGGGTCCTGTATCTGCAAAGGACCTCAGCTTGGCACAGACTGGCTGGCACCTATCTTGCCTCCCAAAGACACATAGAGAATCCAACTTGGGGTGCAAACAACTTATGTCAGCTGGGGAGTGGGGCTTCATCCTTGATACATTAAGGCATTAAGGGTCTCCTGCATGTTCTAGGTTCAATGTTTCTGGAAAATATGGTAATCCAAAAGGACAAGTTCAGGGGATCCCTTAACAGCCCTTACCACCATCTAGATAATCCAAACTGAACCCAAACCAGAATCCCTCTATATCATACCCAACATGTAGTCATCCAGAAGGCTTATAAACATCGAGGGAGGGAGAATCTAACCACCTCCTGAGGCAACTCATTCATTTAACCTGGAGATAGTTCTAACTGGAACTAGGAAGTTATAGGGGGTGGGCCAGGTAAGGCTTTCTGACATCAAGTCTAAATTGATCTCGGCCAAATTTTGCCTACTATTCTTGGTTCTGCTCCCCTAGAGTCAAAATAATCAAGGTTAATCCCTCTTTCATATATGTGAAGACAGTTTTATTATGCATACCCTGCCTTCTTTTCTCCAGAATAAACAACCTTAGCTCCTTCATCATATCCTCACATAACATGATCCTGAGATCCTTCACCATACTCTTTCCCTTTCTCAGGCTCCTTCACAACTCAATATCCTTCCTAAATGTGTCAGTCAGAATTGCAAGCAATGTTCCAAATATGATCTGACCAAGGCAGAGACCATTGCTTTCCTAGTTCTGGTTACTCTACTTCTCCAAAATGCAGCTTAAGATCACAGGAAATTTCTTGGTTGCTTTAATATAATGTTGACATGATGAAGTTCACTAAAAACCCCATGTTTTTCAGACAAATTGCTATCTAGCCACAACTCCTTCATCTTTATACTTGGGAAGTTTATTTTTTTTGAACCCCAGTGTAAGACTTTATATTTATCTCTACTAAATTTTATCTTATCCAGTGACCTAATGTTCTCACCTGTCAAAATATTTTTGCAGCCTGAATCTGTTATCCAATATGTTAAGCTATCCCTCCCAGTCTTGTGTCATCTGTAAATATGATAAACATTCCATTTATGACTTTATACAAGTCACTGATAATATATACATATATATATATGTACACGTATATATTAAGTAGCACAGGATCAAGCAGAAATCTCTGGGGCACTCCTCTGAAGACATTCTGCTAACTTGACATCAAATGACTATTCTCTGGATCTGCTCAATCTAAATCTACCAAATCTATATTCCAAGCACTGTTTTGGTTTGGGTTTTTTTGTTTTGTTTTGTTTTGTTTTTTAATGGATCTGGTATGACATGTTTTTGCTGGAGTAATGCAGACCCTTTTTGATCACTGATCCACACACACCTCTATTTAATTCCTTGATAAAGGGGATAGCCCTCTGGGAAGGGAGAAGGATATGTGGTATGTAAGTAACATAAAAACAAAAGATATCCTTCACTTTAAAGCAAGTTGGCTGGTGAGTTTCTTACACATTCACATTAGTCTCATTAATCACTTCCCTTTTGTTCATTTATGGAAGTCATTCGCTTTTTGTTTTCAGAAGTTCATTCTGGCCAGCTTTTCATCCCTACTAGCCTCACTTGTGTAGAATTAGAGTTAATGGCATATTATCTATCCTTTCTCTGAAAGGATTTGAAATATGCATGCTCAAAACTCATCTCAGTTTTCTTCTCCTTCTGTATCACAAACTCTATCATAATTTTCATCCAAGCAACCAATTCCTCTGTCAGTATATAGCACATCCCAGAATAAAATTTACCCATATTGGTTCCTCCACCTTTTGAAGTATAAAATTACCATTAAGACAAGTCAAGAAATTATTGGCTGTTCTGCTTTTGACAGTGAAAGAGCTAGAATTTATTTCCAGGTAATTGAAGCCTTTCTCCCCTCAACCCCCACTACTATGTATGTCATGCTTTTGGGACAGACTTGGGATCTGTTTTTGTTTCTTTTCAAAGTCCTCATCTTTTTCCCCTCTTTGTCCAGGAAGACTGTGATAAACTCATTAAAATATCACTTTCCTCCCTCCCCTATTGATCTTATTTCAGATGCTACCCCACTTTGGTTCTTCAAGGTCTCCCCTCCCCCTAAGTTTTACCTATTCTGTTTCTTTTGAATAAGGCATATACTTTCAAAGACACCAAGTTGCAGAGATAATTATGAAGTCAAATTTTCCTCTTGAATTCATCTAAATATATTGAATTTCAATTGCTAGATGAGGAAATTGAGACTGTGTAGTGCCACTTGCTTTTTTTCTGAATCCCACAACTAATAAGTAGATAGAATTATAATACATATAGCCCAATTCCATATCCAGTGTTCTTTCCACTACAATCACACCAGGTTACTAAGTATTTAGAAATCTGACCTTCTGCCTCACATCAATCAACAAGCATTTGTTAAGTGCCTACCATGAGCCTAGGAAAGTGCTAGGTATGTAAAGAATAAAACAATCCCTTCTCACAAGAAGCTTCAAAACAAAGAAAAAATTAATAAACACCTCAGTGATCCAATTAAAGGTAATTCAGAAAAAAAAACTGAATTTGAGAGAGTTGTCTCTGTTCATTTTATTTTGGACTAAGATTCTTGAAACAAAGATACCCATATGTTCTGGATGAGACAGAAGTCCCCTCTGAGGTACTCGAGCTATTAGTAGACACACGTACAGAACTCAGCATGTAAAGTGATATAGTTTAAGGGTGGAGAAGAGAGCGTAACCAGTTTCAGTCACGCAATCCTACTCAACCTTCCCTTTTTAGTGGACAGCTTGGGAATTCCCAAAGCACCAGCAGCAGACTGGTAAAGTTGATGTCTCTACTACTTGGGATCCCACCCTTGCATGCTGTACAGTTTCCTTGGTCACAGGAAAAACAGATGCCCTAAGTCCATAGCCTCCTAGTATTTAGTTAAGGGAGAGAGGTCATCTGGAAAGATTGATCCGGATCGCTCTGATTCATAACGGGGCCATCCCTTTCCAGTGCCAACAATTTCTCCCGGAGTTAGTCGCTTGGAAAGTTGCCAGAAGAGCTTCGGCCACGCGGGTAAGACTTGATGTAAGGGAGAGGAGAGTGTAAGAGAGAAGGGAGCGGGTCGGGAAGAAGGCGTCCCGGGGATGAACCCGAAGTTTGCTCCCTCAGAACAAGCCCCAAAGTAGAAACTGAAAGTAGACCGCTGACCAGGCACACGGAAGTCAAGGAAAAAAGCAAGCGAAGCCCAGAGCCCGCTGGTGGCGTGCACCGCCCCCCGGGATGGATGAAGCGACGGGAGCGGCGTGGGTGAGACAAGCCAGCTGTAGAGCCCGTCTAGCCCAGAGCACACTCCCGTGAACCTCGGCGAAGGAGGAGGCGGAGGCGGAGGCTGAGGCAGGCAGCCACCATGGGCCATGAGACTCTGCTGCCGCCAACATGACCGCAGCCGGCTCCTGCAGAGCACGCAGACCATGTTCCATGGTAAGCGTGACAGGTACTGCGTCCCGTGCACCTCGGGGCTCCGGGCGGTTCCGGGCAGCTCCGCGCAGCCCCCACCCAGAACCACCGATTTTCTTTTGCAGCCCCACCTTGCACTTTGCACTCTCCCAGAGTCCAGCCGGCGGCCCCTGAGGACGAGAGGGCAAGCGCTAGAGGTGCAGCCTCTCGCACCTGGGGCCGCGCCTCCCCTTGACAGGCAGCAAAGGGCAGCTGGGAGCTACACCCTCCGGCAGCCTGCTCCTCCTGCAGGGAGAAAGTCCTCGGGTGCCCCCGCCCCCTCAGCCAGGTCAGCCTCCAGCCTGGTCCGGGGCTCAGCCTGCAGCCCCTCACCCTTTCCTAGCCCAATACCCAATTCTCGACACCAGACACCCAAAACCAAACCGGACCAGTGTCCTGCCCCCTGACTGCTTACTTTCTTACTGGCACCCGACGCGCCGACCGGGCTGCCACAGCTCTCCTACTGCTTCTCCGCCAAAATGAAAGCACCGCTGCCCCTAGGCGCCTTTTTAAACCCCATTCTGGCAGGTCACTGGAAAATCCCGGGTTTTTCCCCTAATGGAATTGTGATTTTCGTGATTAGGGCTGTACTTGGCTCGTGCTGCCCGGAACCCAGCCACGAGGTTTGCACTGGGGGCAGAATCATGCAAAGTTCTGGTTTTCCCTACAGTTCTGCTCCACAGACAGAGTTAGGCATGAATGAAATTCGGAATTTTACACCCCCCTCCTCTCACTGAAAGCTAGAATGGATTGAAGAGTTAAAGAGGAGACTGGATAAAACTGGCAAGGAAAGAGTTCAGGCTGCCTAGTTTCTGTTGACAGCTCTTGTGGACAGTACAAAGGGCCAACAGGTTTATGGAACCCAAAGGAGAAAGGGCAGGGGAGAAAGGAAGGTGATGTAGCGCTATAGAGAGAGAGTGGAATAATTTAAGTCCCATCTCCTTCAAAGGAGAGGATGAAGGAAACAGAATGCAGGCAGGGATCAATCTCATTTCCTGGCTAGTCCTTTACGTCAAAATTTCACCCCTTCTGATCTTACAAACTGTGTGGATTAAAAGGACAGCATCAAAACCATCCAGTGAGAAAAGGTAGGTTTAATGTTTGGGGGCTGGAGGAGGTTCTTAGGTAGCCATAAAAAAGGAAGTGTGTGTGTGTGTGTGTGTGTGTGTGTGTGTGTGTGTGTGTGAGTGTGTGATGGAAGTTAATCTGAAATCTAAATCCTAAAGGGTTTTTTTTCCCTAGTGAGATTAGAAATTCATCATAACCTTAATAACTGATTTTAGAAATTCATCATAACCTTAATTATAATCATAACCATAATTCTCAGTCTTTTCTCCAAATCTCCAATAAGAATTTTGCTGACTGTCCTCCAAATCCATTTGTGACTTTGACTGTTGTAAAATAGAAGAGGTTAAAATACATGCTGTCATTGCAAATATGTTGACATACTAGATAAATCTGTATTTAGTTAAGTACTGTATATGGAATTTTTTAAATAGCTAAGAAAAGTTAATATCCCATGCCCACTAAGAGGGATGAGAGAAATAAATGTTTCAATACTATTTTGTCTGTTCTTATCACTTAGGATAGTTTGCAACTTAAAATTTGTTTCCTTATTTGACTTAGGAAGTAGAAGGGGGGAAAAGCAGAGAGAGGGAATAGCTTGAGGATACCAGCATGTGTTACTAAAAAAAGATAGGGAAAGAACTGGAAAGGATGACAGGGACACTGAAACTGGAAGGCATACAGGGCGCTGGAAAGGATGACAGGATATAGTTGTTCATAACACCACACAAGACACTGACTCCCACAGTAACTTGGACATTTTTATTTGGGGCAAGAAGATGAAAAAGAGTGATTCATGGAATCCTAGAATTGTACAGTTGGAAAGGATCTCCCTCATTGTACCCATGCTCACATATTGTAGACGTTTGTCAAAGTATAAAATAATATTATTTAAAAAATATTTATAAAATCTTGTTTTCCTGAAAGCAAATGCAATAAGAAATACGGAGCTAATCTAGAACATACTTCCCTAACACTGGGGCAGATAGATATTGACTGGAATTGAGATGTTTTGTTGGGTTTATTAAGAATCTTGTTGTTTTCTCTTTCTCCTTTTTTTTGTTGAAGATGGAAAATGTGATATAATCAAGTTTTAATATAATAGATTTATATAATATAATAGATTTTAATGGAATTTTAATATAATAGATTAATATAATAGATTGATAAGAGCAACATACATTTAGAAGTACCTGAGTCCACTTTTTCTTTAAACCAGTCTCAACTTGAATGACTTGAATGACAACCTTCCCCCTTCAAATCCTTCATTGTTGTCTTTTATTTTACCATTTAATTAACTGAATCAACAACCAGCAAAATGAAAATGAGGCTAGGTTGCCAGGAAATGAGATTGATCCCTGCCTGCATTGTTTCCTTCATCCTCTCCTTAGAAGGACATAGGACTTAAATTATTACACTCTCTCTCTCTGTAGCATTATATCACCTTCCTTTCTCCCCCTTGATTCTTTTTTTTTTCTTTTTGGAGGGCAAGTGGGGTTAAGTAACTTGCCCAAGGTCACACGGCTAGTTTTTTGTTTGTGTGTGTGTTAAGTGTCTGAGACCGGATCTGAACTCAGGTTCTTCTGACTCCAGGGACGGCGCTCTACTCACTGTGCCACCTAGCCACCCCCTGACCCCTTGATTCTTGATCTCTATGACTCAATCTGACAAGAAGTAGGTTGAACTCAGCTAGACGCCTACTACTGTATATCACTAGTAAAAAAAAAAAAAGTGCATATCACTTGTAAATGTCTGTAGTTTAATCTCCTTTAATGAACTTTGCCTTTGGAGAGATGACTCCATACTGAATCATTCCTGTGGGAATTTTAGTAAAGAGTGCGGATACTGGAGTCAGAGTCCTCAGGTTCAGATATCACCTCTGACACAACCTGTTAGGAAAGACATCTTGCTGGGCCTCAGTTTTCTCACCAGTAAAATGATGGGATTGTACTAAATGGCCCCTGAGGTCTTATTGCTGTGACTTCCACACACAGTCCCAAGCTTCTTATTCCTTTGTTGTATATGAGCACAGTATATGAATCTTCTGGATCCTAATGCCAAACATAGAAAGTAAAGTTTGGAAAGAAAGCAATTGTTTGATCCAATTATGGCTATATACTCACAGTGACATGTCATGAAAACAAATAGAGATGAAAAAGAAAAAAGAGGCCTTGCCGCAGTTATGAGCAGTGTATTCAAGAGATCCCAATGTCGTATATGAACACTGCATTGGGCTTAGGAGGAGTGAATAAAAGGCTCGTAATTGAGGAAACCACATTGAAAGATACTAATAATAGAAATTAACCCTGGTAAGCTGCACAAGTTCTAGCACATTGGTTCTATGGGATACTCAGCAGAATAGCCATTTTTAGAATTACAGATTACAAAACCACAAATCTGGAGAGTTTTCTGTTTGGTTACTTCTGGGCATGTTATGCCCCTTGGACTAGTAAAAACAAAAAATATTCTCCTTGCAAAAGGATAGAGTAAATGTAGAGAACATGTTTCATAATATGTTTTGAAACAAAGAAAGAGTTCCTAGTAAAATGCTAATGAGTAGTTAAAGGGGAAGGCTAGCAGATGGGGAATATCATGAGCACTATGGGGCAGCCTTGGCTAGAATATTAGAGCATCTGAAGTGTACCACAGTTTAGTAGATAGTGTCCTAGAACTGAAGTCAGAAAGACAAGTTCAAATTCCATCTCACACAATTCATGTAGAAGCAGTATAACCCTGGGCAAGTAATTTAACTCCTATGTGCCACAGTTCCCTTATCTGTGTACAATGAAGAGGCTGGACTCAATAGCTTCTACGGCCCTTCCAGCTCTAAATTTGTAATCCAGTGATCCCTTTTAGCTCTGAGTCTTATTGATGATTGACACATCAGAGAAGTTAGAAGTTAGTAAAAATAAAAAGGTAATATTTTTTCATGCAGATTCACAGACCCCTGAAATCTATACATTGGGGATCCATGGATCTCAGATTAAAAAGCCTTGCTCTAGGAATTCTGAGTATTTATCTAGCCTCCTAGAGCATTTACTATGTGTACCATACAACTAGACATTTAATCCTATAAGGTCTTTTTTCCCTTTATTGATTCCATGTGTTTGCTCCCCCCAAAAAAATAATTTAAAAAATCAACTGTTCTCCTAGCACAATGCTAATAGACTTTGTCAATAAATCCTTGTTGCTTGATTTCAGATGGAGCACCTTAGGGACCAGTGAGCATCAGGAGAATGAAAGAAAGAATTCTCATTCTCATGTGAAGAAGGTAGCTCTCCCTCCATGCAGAAACTATCATTATACCATAGAATGTTAGGCCTTGAGGAGACATTAGGTATCATCTAATCTCAGCCCTAGGGCGGCAACATGGTACAATACAACATGGTACAGTCCAAGCCCTAGGGAAGCAGAGAATAGTGGCTCAAATCCTCTCAGTTGCTACTTGTGTTACCTTCCATAAGTTCCCAAACTGGGTGATACCACCCCCTGGTGGGCCCTAGAACAATCCAAGGGGACAGTAGCCTGGGGTGCAGTTGTGGGGAGTTGTATAAAAATAAGTGGATGGTGGAAGCATTAAGGAAATAAGAGAAGAGAAGAAAATTTTGGAAAATCATTCGTATATGTTTCACCTGTTGTGTAATGGAGTCAAAGTCATAGTGATTACATTATTTTCTAAATGAACACAATGTACAAGTTATAATGATCAGTGGTCAAGTCTGCCAGGAGGTCTTAAAAAGCAAGTGTTGACAGGAGAGGAAGAACACATTGTTTGGAAGTCCAGTATGCATTGGCAGGAATATGTGCATGTAATGATTTGTTTATAATATGTAGTATATGGTTATATGATGCAGTATTGCAGTCATCAAAATTTCAATGCAGGAAAAACCCTTCACAAATTTACAATAAATTACTAAATTCAAGATGCGTAATTTTTTTTTAAAGCAGTTGGGGTTAAGTAACTTGCTCAAGGTTACACGGCCAGTCTTTTTGTGTGGGTGCTAAGTACTGAGGCCAGAACTGATCCAGGGTCCTCCTGACTCCAGGACCAGTGCTCTTACTCCCTGTGACACCTAGCTACCCTGCATCATTTTTTTTTTAATTCATGGTTTTGGGGTTTTTTTTTAAATGACACAAACTTCAAAAAAAAATCATTAAGGGGTTAAAGAAAATAGATTTCTAGGTCAGTGCTGAGTAACATTTTTTTAAAGGGGGTGGTAGGCCAAATAAGTTTGGGAACCTCTGCCTTTAATAAGTCATTTAACCTCTCTTAGTATCAGTTTCCTCATTTTTAAAATGACAGAGTTGGATTAAATGTCCTCTAAAGGCCCTTCCTACTCTATGTTTCCTACATTTTGCAGATGAGGAAACTGAGGCTTCAAGAGGAGAAAGGATTTACCCAACTTCACACAAGTAACTAACGTCAGAATTATGACTAGAACCTCTGATTCTTAACTCCCAGTTTAGTGTTTTTATTTCCACAAGTCTCTATAGAGTGTCTTACATGCAACATTAGTGTACATAATTGGTCATAACTGATCATAAAATGGACAGATTTTTGTGTCAGGGTAAACCAAGGCCTGAGAACCAGGATCCATCATCTGTTAGTGTATAGCCCACTAGCTGAGAATTTTTTGTACTTTTAAGTATAATAAAACTTTATTTTAAAGAATAAAGGGGCGGCTAGGTGGCACAGTGAGTAAGAGCGCCAGCCCTGGAGTCAGGAGGACCCTGGATCAGTTCTGGCCTTAATTACTTAACACCCACACAAAAATGACTAGCCGTGTAACCTTGAGCAAGTTACTTAACCCCAATTGCTTTAAAAAAAAAAAAATACACACACACACACACACACACATATAATCATTCCTAACTCACTGACCATACAAAAAGAGGTGGTTGGGCACATTTAGTCAGCAGATCATACTTTGCAAATTACAAATTACAAAATTAAAGGACTCTGAGCTGCTGTCTTCATGGTAGTGAGCCCAGCAGTCTCACCAAACACAATGACTCATTTAAAAATACTAAATTGATGTTTGATTTCAATATTCATATTTTCAGAATTATAGTCACAAACTTTTTTTTGAAAATTTCCTGGTCTATGTGGGAGAGGACCCTGAAAGGAACTAATTCAATCAATTCTGTTTAATTCAGCAAGCATATATTAAGTAGCTACTTGTGTAAGACACTGTGTTAGGTCTACGGAAATGAAAATTAGCCCAAGCCCTCAAGGAGCACACATTTTATTTGGGGCATATAACATTTACAAAGATAAGGAAATACAAGATAATTTGAAAGGAATTTCAATGCTAATTCATTCATAAGGAAGTCAGTGACAGCAAACAGTCAGTGGTGAGCAACTCATTTATAATTTTTAATTTAAATTTCTCCTTTATAGAAGATGACAAAAACTTCCTGGAGCATCCTGGTGGAATAGAAGCCAATGTCAGTTAGGAATCCCATTTTCGTTTTCAAGAGCTATAAGGAAACCTTGCATCTGAATGCACACTATTTAGTGGTGGGTGATCCTAGAGAGTAGAGGTAGGTCTACAGTCAATTCTTATCTATCCTTGAAGATCAGAAACCATTTTTATCCATTTTATTTATAGCCAAAAACTACTTCTGACTCCTAGAAAAAAATGCACAACAATCTCCCTTGTCTGCTCTTGTGTTATAGTACGCCTCTTGAGGAATGGCTGAGAAAACTCAGTAGGGTTTTACTACCTAAAGTAAAGTGGTATGTTTTAACTTTAGAGTGGTTAGGTGGCACAGTAGATAAAGTGATGGGACTGAAGTCAGGAAGACTCATCTTCATAAATTCAAATGCAGCCTCAGACACTTCCTAGCTGCATGACCCTGGGCAAGTCACTTAACCCTGTTTACCTCAGTTTCTTCATCTATCACATAAGCTGGAGAAGGAAATAGCAAACCACTCCAGTATCTTTGACAAGAAAACCTCAAAGGGGTCACAAAGAGTCAAAAAGGACTGAAAAATGACTAAACAACACTGCTGTGTTTTTTAATGATTTGTTCCATTAAGGATAAACAGATGATGAGGGGGTGGGGTGGGGTGGAGAGGGAGAGGAAGAGCCAGAATGTCATATAGCAGAAAGCAGAAACTCACAAGCCTGGGAAATCTGCCAGATGTTCTCCATTATGGGAATTTGCCCAGCCTAGAGAAATAGCCCTACCATATTTTGCTAAGAGTCAGGGTGTTAGAATCAAGGTTCTAGAAAATCTGCTCAACCACACTGTAGGAGTTCCTTCCAATTTTACTGACAGCTCAATATTCAGTAACAATCTGCATAAGAAGCTGAATAGTGTCATGAAAGAAGTGCCAAATTTGGTGTCAGAGGACCAAGGCTCAGATGACACCTTTGCCACTTGATATATGTGTGACCTTGGACAAATCACTTAACCTCTCAGGACCTCAGTTTCTTCATCTGTAAAATGAAGGGATAAGACTGGACAACATTTAAGGTTTTTCCTATTATCAGTCCTTACTGTCTAGTGTCATTCCTATGGTTGGAACAAAGGTGCAAAGGGTTTGCTTATCAATTTGATGAGATAGAATCTTACCACGGAAAGAACACTGGCTTTGGAGTCAGAGGACCTGATTTAAAAATTTGGCTCTACTAAGTCTGATAGATAGATAGATAGATAGATAGATAGATAGATAGATAGATAGATAGTATATGTATATATACACCTATGTGACCTTAATCCCTCTAAACCTTACTTTCTCAATCTGTTAAATGAAGAGTTGGAGTAGATAGCCTTTAAGATATTTTCTGGTCCTAAGTCTAAGGTCAGAGGAAGCATTGTGTAATGGAGAGAGAATGGGATCTGGAGTGAGCAGAAAGGCCTAGATTCAAACCCCTCTTCAGAAACATACTATGTGATCCTAGACAAGACATTTAAACTCCGTAAAATAAAGGAAACTCTTCTGGATCTATATATATAATCCTATAAACCTAGGTCCTTTCTAGTTCTACATCCATGGTTTTATGGTCCTAAAGCTATTAAAGCACAATAGCCCTCACAAGTAATGACTCATGGTTGAGGCTCTGCCCATTCATTCATTCACACAGCAAAATTAAGCTTTTTTCAGTGTTTTTCTTTAAGCAATGGGAGAAAATATAAAAAAGACATGGTTTCTGCCTGCAAGGACCCTAATAAGGCTGATAAGATATAAAGAGAGATAAATAGTCCAGTTGGGATAGACTGTAGAGAACTTGAAGAGAAATAGTATGATGTAAGGCTAAAATATTAGAACCAAACTTTGGAAGGTCTTAACTGCCACTAAAGAATTTAGACATTACTCACCAGGCAATAAGGAATCATTAAAAGCTTTTGAAAGCTAGAATATGGGTGTGATACCCCTATAAAAATAAAATAAAACAAAACAAATTATTTAACTTCCAAAGCCCAGCTACCTTTCAATCAAACAATTGCATCTCATAGATGGGATTAATTTGTTGGTTAACCACTAATATGGCAGATCTTAAGTAAGTGAATTCCATAAAGATCAAGGTATGAAGTTGAAAGATTAGACTCCCGTGTCCCCAATGCACCCATCTTACCAAATTTTTCCTAAGCTAAAAGAAAAAATAGAAATACCCAATTTGTAGTAGCATGACACTAAATTATCCTGGGAGTACTTCTAATAATGTTCTAAAAGTGAATACAAGGAAAATATATTATATTGTCGTGTTTGGGGAAACTGTCTCAGTGCTTTTATTAGTTAATAATTAATCTGCTGGGGTTACAAGAACATCGACATAACCAAAAATCAGAAAAGGATAATTTATAAAGTGTTATGGTTAGGATCCATGCTCAATAGATGTTTATTGATTTGATTTGGAAAGGCTATAGAATCTTCCTTCTTTTCTTGTTTCCTCTTCTTCCTCTTCCTCCCCATTCTTCTACAACATCATATGCTATCACACTGAATATAGCATTTAAAATTATAGTATTTCTTTTTGTTTGTTCTTTTTTTTTTTTGGAGGGGGGAAGGCAAGGCAATTGGGGTTGAGTGACTTGCCCAAGGTCACATGGCTAGTAAGTGTGTCAAGTGTCTGAGGCTGGATTTGAACTCAGGTCTTCCTGTTTCCAGGGCTGATGCTCTATTCACTGTGCCACTTAGCCACCCCCAAAGATGATAGTACTTCTTCATAATTTTTACATTTGTGGTAGAAATACAGCCTCCTTCAGATGGTGTGGTAAGTTGGAGAGGAAATAAAAGTTGCCAAACACAGAGCTGAGGGAATGAATAATAATAGTACTAATAACACACAAGTTTACAAAGTGATTTTTTTCTAGAAATTATGAGAGATCATAATGTATTTGTTATTATCTCTATTTTATAAATGAAGAACCTTTTCAGAGGTATACTTTGTTTCCTCTTCACCCTAAATGAGAGTAAGATTTTTAACGTTGACAAACTTCCACCCCCACCTGTTTCCTCTGTATTAGTTCTTCCTTCCATGCCCCATTTTTATAATTGCTCCTTTTTACCCTTTTCCTACACAGTTTTATTTTTTAGAATCACCCCCATCATACACAACTCAGCCCCAACCTTCCTTTCCAACTACCTTAGTAATAATAACAATTTTAAGAATACTGATAACATTTTCACATATCATAAGGAAACAATTTGACCTTCATTAGTGCCTTATAATTAGTCTTTAATGATTTCCTTATATTTCTTCTGGATCTTTTATATTAAATTTTTCATTGAGTACTAGTCTTTTTGTTACAAATACCTGAAAATCTTTCAGTTCATCAAATGTCCATTTTTTCCCATTCAGGATTATCCTCAACTTTGTTGGGTGAGCTATTCTTGGATGCAACCCCAGCTCCTTTGCTTTTCAAAATATAATGTTCTAAGACATACAATATTTTAGTGTAAAAGCTGCTAGGACTTGGGGAATCCTGAATGATTTCCCACAGTATTTAAATGTGGGGTCTTTTTTTTTTCTTTTTGCTTACAGTAATTTTTCTTTGACCTGGGAATTTTGAAACTTGGTTATGTAAGTTTTCTTCCTGGGACTCTTTCAGGTACTGAATGGTAGATTTTTTTCTATTTCCACTTTACCCTCTTGTTCTAGAACTTCAGGGCAATTTTCCTTAATAATTTCTGTAATATTGTATCCAAATTATTTGTTTTATCCTAACTTTCAGGTAGTCTGACAATTCTAATAGCCTCTCTTTGATCTGTTCTGCAGATCAATTGGGTTTCTAATAAGATGTTTCAGATTCTCTTCTATTTTTTCTAGTTTTATTATTTTGTTGTCTTATGTATCGCCAAGGATATATTCATAGCACCAATGGTGACTATGAATATGCTGTCATAGTGCTGAATTGCAAAATATAAGAGACTCTCCATATATAAGACAGAAGCAAAACATTTATTTAGACACCAGAAAGCCAAATCCCAATATCAGAAAGCCAAATCCATCATAGCAACAAAGAAGTTAATATACAATAAACTTCAGAGAGCAACACCATCCCAAAGCCTTCCTCCTTCCCAGGCCTTCTCATAAACACTCACAAGTCTAGGTGTCGCCTTGCCTGCATCCTCTCTCTCTGTTTTTTATTTCACTATCTTCTGAATATGAAACCAGATCTTCTTTAACACCAAAGTAGCTAAGTATGGTTAGGTCTTTTTTTCCTTTGTTTACTCAATTTTATTTTTATTTTGTTTTATTTTATCTTTAGCAGTTAATTATCATTATCCTCTGTCATCATCAAGTTTTAATCCATAGTTGTGGGTAATGTTGTCCTAGGCTTCAAATCCTCCTTACTGTTGTTTTCTGAATTCTTTCTGGAGTCTCAAGCTCAAGGACTTTTCTCCTCTTCCCTTAAGCCAAAGTTATAACCCGTAGCCACATTGTCCTGTAAAATGTTCTTGCTCCCTGTGGTGCCACATTCACCAGGTGTGTGCTCATTCCTCCATGCCCACGGCCCCAAAATCATATCTGGTCTGACTTCCAGAAATGGAAGGGGGGTTGTCTCTTCAGTCTTCCCCCAGTCTTCTACTGTTCCCTAGATGAAAATTTAGGTAAAATTTCCTGAGGTGAAAGTTCCTGAGGTAAAATTTCTTGAGGCTGTGAGTGAGGTAAAAATTGAGGTGAAATTTCTTGAGGTCTATTCTGCTTCTCTCAGGGCCCACTGTTTGTTAATTCAGTGGAGTTGGTCTAAAGATGTTTATACTTCCATCAGGTAATCCTCACCCTCAAAAGTCTTCTCTAAGGTACTCTCAAGTTGTCTTAGGAGGACAACTGTTTTACCTCTTTATTTTTACTGGTCTATATTCATTTCATTGTGATTTTCTATCTGTTTGTGGAGGAAATCTGGAGACCTGGAAATTTCTGGCTGACTTTGCCATCTTCCCAGAATGTCTCTTAGATTACATGACTTCTAAGGTACTTTCTAGCTCAAGACTTATGACCTATGAATATATTTCAGTGAATTTAACTCAGAATTTCACACTAACCTACATCCCAGCTGTATGAGCGGGTAGAGTAAGGGATTTGAGAAAGAACCTATCCCCCTCCTCCAAATCTCCCCAATAGCATATTCAAAATTATGCAATCAATATGTCATTCACTTTCTTTAAGTGTTGCTCCATATTAAAATGGAAATAATAAAACAATTATCACATTTCTATTTTTGCATAAGTTAGTTTATTAGGACCTTCCTTCCAGCTTAGCCAGCTTGGCACAAATTTTAAGACAGTTGAACAGAGAAAGAACAATATGGCATTAGGTATCTGTTGGCTAGGGTGTCAGTATGGAAATAGGAGCCATTGAAAAGGGAATTTGGAAGGCTTCAGAGGCAGACTACCAAAATTATCATCCTTATCACTGTCTTCATATCAGAATTTATGAACAATGTTTTTTATTTGCTGTCACATAACAAATACTCAAAATCTCTAAAATAAATGGAATGAAAATATTTCAATATATAGAGACTTTATATAGGAGCTCAGAATCAGTGAGCCTACAAGAGAATGGACTTAAATTCTAATATTTTTTTAATTCAACTTCAAAGAGCATGTATTTTATCTACCTTTGCAATAGTCCAGAGACCATTAAATATATGTAAAAGAAGAATCTCAGGCTCACAACTTATCCCAGAACAATCTCTATTTGAATCTTATAAAAATGATAAAAATTAAATAATCATAAGAATAAGTATTTAGCTACAAAGTACCTTCCAAATATTAGCTAGTTAAGAATATGTTTACTGTATGTAAAACTTTTATCACAAAAATCTATGAACATTTACAAAAAATATAATAGAGGAGGAGAAAGGAGGCTATACCAAGGCACTACTTATAGATTCACTAGTTATTAAACAGGCCATCTAGGTGGCACAGTGGATACAGCATCAGCCCTGGAGTCAGGAGGACCTGAGTTCAAATGTGGTCTCAGACACCTGCTATCTATGTGACCCTGGGCAAGTCACTTAACCTGTTTGCCTGAGTTTCCTCATTTGTTAAAGGAGCTGGACAAGTAAATGGCAAAACACTACAATACCTTTTTCCAAGAAAACCCCAAATGGGATCATGGAGAGTCCGACACAACTGAAACAACTCAACAACAATAAAAATTATTGAATAAGCCACCCTGCTTTTATTGGTTTTACAAAGCTTTCACTCAGTTCCACATTCGTGCCTCATTTATGTCATACAAATATATAAAATAGATCCAAGTACAGTGAAAATACTAGAATTTTTTAATATCTACATGGAAAAACTGTTCTCTATTTGAGACATACTACCTACACAATAATGTCAAAATAATCAATACAAAACATGACTTTTTTTTCAGGAAGAGTGTGAGTCTATTATGCTTCTACCTAGCCATAATTCATTATCATCTCTTTAATAGAAGTAAGTGTGGTTTCTGAGGTAAAAAGGGAGCCAAACCAAAACATTATTTATGAATTATTTGATGTACATGGATATCAAAGACATCAAGCTATATGGCAACACATACACACGCGTGCGCACGTGCACACACACACACACCCCTGTCCTATACCCTATGGAATTTTTTTTCCCGAAGATTTCAAAATACCATTTGGATACAATAAGTGTAAAATTCTTAATACATGCCCAGGAAAGATAGACAAAAGACTTCAAGCTCAAGTTTTGAGGCCAAATGCAACCAATGGATAAAAATGATACTTATCAATACCTTGGCCTCCTCCAGGCAAAATATATCAAGCATAAAGTTATCAAGGGAAAATTGCAATTGGGCAACTGAAAAAAAAATCAAGACTTTCTGGCTAATAGAGGTATAGATTTCAAAGTTCGTTGGGAAGAATACATTTACAGAAAATAATATGTAATACCGGCATTAATTTGTAATACATTTGGAACAGTAAAATAGACCATAGCATATTTGTAAAAAATTTTGTTTTTGTATTCTGAACAATATTAATGAAGCATAGGGCTCATCACCCAAGTCAGCTGTCTGTGCAAAGGTCAACAATTCTTCACCAAAAAAGGAGGAAGAATACTGATAGTGATTCTCACAGCATGCGATATTCAGGTCAAAAGCCTACAGAAACACATTTGCTGCAAGTGCATATCAACTCATCAAGCAATTTTAAAGGCTGACAAAAGGCATAAACTGAATTTTTTCAAATGTACTCAGAACTGGTTTCCCTCTGGGTAGACTCTACTAACCAGCTAAGATCCAAGAGTGGAATCACAGTGCCTTCTAAGATGATATCCAAATAAACTCAAACAGTATGTTGACAAACAAGTATCAAAAATGGCTAAATCATGTGGAATTGTTTACAGAAACACAAATGTTTTAAAATAACAATCGAGGATCAGGTGACTACCACCAGAAATCCCAGTAAGGTTGTCCTTAATGAGCCCAGACTTATTAATCAGTGAAGATTATGCAAGGTAACAATAGAAATTAAGCAGCACATTACTGCAGCTATAAAAACTTATTAACTACCAAATACCTAGCAAGACATGACTGATAAAAATTATGCATTAGAAACTCACTCTCTATGGGGGTGGCTAGGTGGTGCAGTGAATAGAGCATGGACCCTGGAGTCAGGAGGACCTGAGTTCAAATCTAGGCTCAGACACTTAACACAAAAACTAGCCATGTGACCTTGGGCAAGTCACTTAACCCCAATTGCCCTACCTTCCCACCTCCAAAAAGAAAAAAAAAAAGAAACTTACTGTTTTGTATGGGCTGACAGTTGAAAAATCATCATGTTCATCACAAACACAGAAGTTAAAGTTAAGAATATTGTTAATCCTAAAAAGAACTGAGCCTGAATCCTGATGGAAGCAAACTAAATGATCTTTTTCTTTTCATTGTTTGGTTTTATTTCTTCTTTACCATCTTTCTTCCCACCTAGTACAATGCACCTTTGTAATTGGAATAATGTCTAATATGAATGTATTTGCAGATCCTATACTGGACTATATGCTGTCGTGGGGGGAGGGAGGAGGGAAGTAAAGGAAATTTGAAAATCAAGGAACTATGGAATTGAATCTTGTTGACTGAAACTAAACTAATACATTAATTAAAAGAAAAAAAAAGAATATTGTTAATCCAGTAGAAGGAAGAACTGGAGAACAGAATTATCCAAAAATTAAATGTGCCACCTTATGAGATAATGAGGTGATTTTAATTAGAGTGCTCAGACTTAGAGTAGAAAATACTTTGGTAGAATTGTTATAAATAAAATTCATGTTTTGGGTAAAGACTGTACTAGATGACTTATAAGGAGGTCCTTTTAAATATTAATCAATATCCCCAAGATCTAGCAACATAATTTTTCCGAGGTACTGCTCTACAGGGCTCAACACTAATGAGAAGGGAAAAGCTTAGTCTTGCCCTGTTCAAAAGATGAGAATAAATGATAGGGACTAAACTTTCAAAGCCCAGAAGTTCACAAGGTTAGTTTATACATTCCCATAGTTTAATGGGAAACTATATACACTTTGAAAGGAAACAATAAGCAGTATCACCCCCAGGGTAGTTGTAAAGCAGCGAGACAAGTTGATTTTTTTTTGTTCCCAATACTAAGAGAATTTTTTAAAAACTTGTTTATATTTTTAACAAATAATTTTGATACCTCAATGTATAGAGAGCTGGGCTTAGAGTCAGGAAGACTGGAGTTCAAATCCACCCTCAGACATTTATTATCTATGTGACCCTGGGCAAGTCGTTTAACCTCTATTTGCCTCAGTTTTCTCAACTGTAAAATGGGGATAATAATAGCACTTACCTTCTAGGGTTCTTGTGAGAATTAAATGAGATAATAATTGTAAGGCACTTAGTACAGTGTCTGGCACACACACACACACACTCTCACACACACACACTCACACACACAAACAAACACACACACACAGTTATCCCTTCCACATTGCAGGGGTTAGGGGTGTGGTAGTAGAAAATCTGCATAAAATTTTTTGGTCCTCTTTTCATATCAGAGAAGTCTGAGCTATTTTGGTATTAAAAGATAAAAAATATGTTGATGTTATAAAATACTGTACATATATTTTGTGCATTTTTGAGTTTATAATATTTTCTGTGTCATCTGCTGACCTTTGTATGTCATCTGTGTCTTCCACAATGATCCCAAAAAAATCCCATTTAATTCCTTATGCCAACCCACAATATATCAAAACTGCAATGGGGAAAGTCACAATGTGGAAGAAATAACTATACATGATGTATATACATAGAGACACATTGAATGTACATACATGTGCAATATGCACATATATGTGTATATATGTGCATGTACATGCACACCTATAGATATACCAAGAAAATCCTAAAGAGACTACACTAATATCCTATCCCTAGAATTTGTACTTCAGTTCTAGATAGGAATTGAATTCCAAGAAAAGCATTGATTTCCTCACCTCTGTCACTCCTATTCAGACTAATCTGAGTAAATCATATCTGCTCAGTTGCAGTCAAAGAAAGCTACATTCCAAAATGGCAGCCCTATTCATAATGATGGGTTGATTTGTAAAGAGAACTTTATGATCTCTACCAATAAAGATGGACTTTTATTTATCAGAAATAGATAAATTCCACTTGAATCATGTAACTACATAGCATGTGTTTCACTTTATAGAATGTAGAATTTGGCTTATGACATATAACATTCTCATACAATGCTGAATTTAGTTTTTTTTAGGTCTATCTTTGGAATTCCTTCACTGATCCTTGTTCTGTTGCCAGCAACTTCTTCTGATTGTGAGATTGAAGATAAAAATAAGACAATAGGACACTTTATGAATGTCTTATATGTCAACATTCAACAATTGGTATGTAATTGTTTTGTCTTAACATTTTTATTTATCCATAATTTTAAAATTGGTCCTTAGGTATTAAAAATGTGGAGGTGTATATTCCTTTGCAAAAAAGTGAAATATCTTTTATTAATAATATATGAATCTATATTTGTTACTTGTTAATCTTCCTATTCTTTTGTTGTGAAAAATAATTTAGATCTAGAAGACCAGAGTTCTAGTTCCAGGCTTCAAGGCCAACTCTATAAACTACACAACACTGCCTCTTAAGTTGGTAGCAGTGAGTAAATTCTTTTGAGGCAGATACATAAACAAAATTGTTAGATTCTTTTAACCAATGAATCCTATGCTGCTTTGAATTTTTAATGTTGTTTGAATAACAGATCACAGTACCATGAGTGAATAAATGAATGAATGGATGGATAGATGGATGGATGAAAATGCATTGCTATCTGCTAAGCACTGGGGATATACAAATTTTAGAAGTGGGACAGTTTCTACTCTCAAGAAACTCACATTCTAATTAGGGACAATAACACAGAAAGGAAAATTCACAATAGAGTGGATAGAAATACCCATAAATCCTAAATACAGGGGTGGTGGCAGTTGGCAAGGTTCAAATTTTATCAGTAGTTTAGAGGCAGGGCAGATGGTAAAGTCTAGAGGAAACAGTGGCAAAACATATGGTAAGCCCCAGTGGTCTTTCATCTCTCTGGAAAGAACAGAGTTTATAACTCCCATCTCATCCAAGCCAGGTGAGCAGTAAAGAAGCTTGAATGGTTACAAGGTGGATCCATCCAGGAGAAATGATGAAAGCAAAAGCTAGGGGTGGGTGGGTGCCCCTGTGGTGGTGGGTCTTTAGTCTACCCAGCCATCCTGGATGGATTTTTTTCTTCAAAATTTCAATGAAGTCATGTTTTCATTGGTTTGGGTATTCTTCCTTCTTTCATTCATATAGATTTCATTAGTCCTCCATGCCATCTTAAATCCTCAGTACTAATCATTCTTGACCTCTCTGTCTACCGTCTTTTTGTCAGGATAGTCTTTTCTCTCTGCATTTTCATGGCACTGTTCTTTCCTGGTCTTCTTTCCTCTTTTCTTTCTAACCATTCTTCACTTCCCTTTATCCCTTCAGCTTCCATGTCTTCCTAACTGTGGTTGTATCCCAAGGTTTAGTACTATTCCCTCTCCCTGAGTAACCTCATCAACCCCAGTAGCTTCAATTCCCATCTCTATTCCCATGGCTGCGGAGTCCATATATCCAACTTTCGTCTATCTCCTGAGTTCTAATTACATGTCTCCCTCTACCTGTTGGACGTTTCAAACTGAACATTCCACAAACATCTCAAACTCAACATATCAAAAATAGAACTAACCTTTGCCCCCAGACCAAATGCTCTTCTGGATTTCTCCATTACTCACAGGAGCACCCCACTCATCCCACCTATCCAATCAGTTGCCAAATCTTGTCATTTCTGTCTCCCCGGTGTCTCTCATATATATTCCCCTTCACCAGTCACACAAATGCCACCTAATTCTTATCGCCTCTCCCATGTACTATTATAATAGCCTTCTTTGGTCTCCCTACCTCAAGTATCATCCCATTCCTATCCATCCTGTCTACATCTACTGAACTGACTTTCTTCAAAAAGTGAGGTTCTGCCATGTTATTCCTCCTACTAATAAATTTAGATGGTTCCCTATTACATCTAGGATCAAATATAAACTTCTCTATTAGGCATTTACATCTCTCCACAACCTCTCTCCCTACTACCTTTCTAGTGTTTTTTTTTTATATTTTTTTTCCTCTCCACACACTGCAAGTCAGTCATACCCCTCTACTTTCTCTCCTTCATATATGATACTTCTCCCATCTCTGGGCTTTTGCACTGGCTCCTCCTTCTATTTCCTTCTGGGTCCCCTGCCATTTTGATTTTTCTAAGATTATCACGTTCCATGGTTCAAAGCCATATAGCATCCAGGGGAGCATGGATGTTCAAAAGATGGAGCTGTTGTTGCAGGAGAAGTGTGGCATTTTTGAGAGTAAAGAGCAGTTTCCCAGATGTAATTTTGGCCATCTGCCACTAAATGTACTCTTCCCACTGCTCCCCCCCAATTCTTCCTTTCAGAATGTGTGGTTTCCTTCAAGATTCAGCTCAAAAAACTATCTTCTACATGAATTCTCTCTTAATGTTCCCCTTTCAAACTCTAGTGCAGTCCCTCTCAAAACTACCTTAGAATTTATTTTTTCTGTGTTTTAAATATTTATAAATTTACATGCTGCATCCTTCAATAGAATGTAAGTTCCTTGGGGTCAGAGACAATTTCATTTTTGTATCTGTAGTGCTAATGATGGTACATAGTAGGCACTTAATAACTTCTTATTGGTTAATTGCTTGATTAATGGTATAATTCCACATATTTTGTTATAACTTCTCAATAGAGGATTCATTCAATATGGTAGTGGACCTCCTCTTGTGGTTTTAATACTTTCAGACAACATGGTATTAATTTCATTAAGCCTCAGAATACTATAGAGGCCCTGTCTGTTAAATCTACAGTTACCACTGAAAATGGGGAATGAGCTAGGCCCAGAATTTAATAGAAGGGGGAAGTCTGCATCCTCTTTAGTAGCTCAAGAATCTGTGACTTTGTTAGTGTGTTCACTCCCATCTGGGACTTGGTAGATGATCTTCAAGAGTCTGTTGAAAATTGCCTTGCCTTGATATAATGAGCCTCTTTGAAATTATTTATCTTTCTTCTTGTTCATCACTGGGGCCTTACTCAGGAGCCTTTTCTGCTTGTTAGAGTATTCCAGAACATACCTAGCCTTTGAGTACATATGGTAAGCTCCATAGCACTGTGAGTCACCAGAAGTGGGCTTAGTGGCAGATGGCCAAGATTACATCTGGGAAACTGCTCTTTACTCTCAAACATGCCACATTTATCCTGCAACAACAGCTCCATCTTTTGAACATCCATGCTCACCTAGATGCTGTATGGCTTTGAACCATGGAATATGATAATCTTAGAAAAAATCAAAATGGCAGGGGACCCAGAAGGAAATAGAAAGATTCATGGTGTATAACTGTGGAATATTGCCCATTATATCTTAAACTCATGAAGTAGTGTAAAAGACACTATCAAGTGCATGTAAAGGGATCTGGGCTAGGAATGCTTGTGGTAGACCCTTAAGAGTGATAAAGTATATGGTGTAGTGGAAAGAGTCAAAGGACTTGGTTTCAAAGCCTGTCTTTGGGATTTACAACTTGTGTGACACTGTGCAAGTCATTTAATCTTCCTGGGCCTCAAATTCCTCACCTCTAAAATGAGGGGAGTGGCATCTGAGGCCATGCAGCACTAAAGTTATAAACCTTGCCATAGTAAGCCATTTGTCGAGTTGACTTAAATGACAGATAATAAACCATTTTAGTACTTTTATTAAAATGAAGTACATGAAGAAGCATACAATTGTGAGGAATGAACTAGGCTAAGAGAGAGAACAGATACTAGTCTGCTTTTTGTGTCTAGAGGCATTTTCTGATTGCCATAATACAATGTTAATTCCTAAGGAGCTTGAAGTCCACGAAGACCTACAGTTTTTTTGAGGTGAACTTGCTATCTAGCTACATTCCACCACCCCATCTTATACTTGTGAGGTTGACTTTTTGAAACAGATTAGAGAAAAAGAATAAGAAAACATGAAAATGCATGTGAGATATTGTGTTTAGTTAAAGGAACTGCAAATGTTTATCCTGGAGAAGGAAAGATTTTATTTTAGGGGTAGGTAGTAAACAAATAAATAAAAGTCTAGCTGTTCCCTGTTACCTCTAGTATCAAGTCTAAAGTTTGGCATAATGTGACCTCTTCCTAATTTTCTAGTCCTATTACACTCTATAACCAACCACAAACTTTACAATTCATTAACCCTACCTTCTTCTTGTTCCTCCCACAGAATACTACATCTTGACTTTCTGCCTTTCCCTTGATGTTCCTCTATTCCTAGAATGCTCTACTTCCACTCCTGGCTTCCCTAGCTTCATTCAAAAATCAGCTCAAATCTTACCTTCTGCAAGAAGTCTTTCCTAAATTCCTCCCACATCTAATGCCTGCTGCCAGATTTAAACTCAGAAAAATGAATCTTCTTGACTCTAAACCCAGCATTTTATCCACTGCATCACTTAGCAGATAGATAGATACACACATACATATGTATACATATACACATATGCACACACATATATATGTGTGTATATATACATATATATCTTTTAGGTACATAGTGTTTTGTATGCTGTTTCCCTCCATCAGGATAATTTTCTCTTTGAGGTCCAGGACCATGTTTTTGCCTTGCTTTGTGATCTCAGTGCCTAGCACAGCACAGTGCACATAGTAACTATTTAGTATATGTATGTCTTTAAGTACTAGAGCAGCTTTTATCTGGAAAAGGGATTAGATTTGATCCTATTGACCTCTAGGCTCAATAAAAGTTATACAAAAAGAGATTTTGAGTTGTCAGGATTGACAGTTTACCAACAAAGAGAGCCATGCAGAAGTGGGAGGGGCTACCTCAGAAAGTAGTAGATTCTAACTTGGTAGAAATCTTCCATTACACAGCTGTATAACTGTCTATAATTTGAGTAGTGGAGGATGTACTATTCTAACTTCTTCTAGAAGCCTGGATAATGTTGCTGTAAGTAAAATTTCTACATCTAGACTTTTCTAAAACACGAGGTTAAACATTAAAGGATATTTTTAAATGCAGTAGGGGATTTTTTAATATGATAAGCATTGATATCAACCATCACTTGTGCAAGATTAGAGCCATTGTTTACTTACGTTCAACAAATACTGAGTACTGACTGTACCAAGTGTGTTTGGTATAGGACAGGGCTTCTGCCACTGGGAATTGAATGAATAAAATGTATACATGTTCAAATTTTTAAGTGCATAAGGTAGAAATATAACTAAACGATTAGACATTATGGAACATATAGGACTTGAATTAGACTTCAAAGGGGAGGGGAAGATTTGGATAGGTACTAATGCAGGAACAGGGTCTTTTAGGCCAGGAAAATGGGCCAGACTTTTCCACATCATGGCTAGCAGCCTTCACACTGGAATTGACTCCACCCTGGGCCCTTCTGATTGCTGAATCCCTCACCTGGGTACCCTATAAGTGGCTACTCCTAAAACTATAGCTCACAAGCCCTTGCTGATGAGATTACCTTTGATAGTCTGCTAGAAATTTTAAAAACCTCAAATTCAATTCAAAATTAAATGCCTCAAAGAAAAGTCACTTAATAAGATGGCATAGTAAAACTCACTGTAAAATATTTTCCCGTAAATTTGGGGCATATTGTCTCACAGATATACACAATACTCAAGAGAAGAATGGGCACAAACTTGGAGTGGTAGTGAGACACACATATAGGAAACCTCTGGATCCAGGGTGACTCATGGCACTTGGGTATCATTTCTCTCCTTATGACATCCTAATACAGCTTCTCACTGAGTTTACTTTTCTGCTGGGTGGACTGGTCAGCTTGGCTCACTGGTTTTGCTTCCCTTTGAAGCCTGAATCTCCATTTCCAAGACTAGTTCTGTCCTGAATCCATGGCCTGCTCTCTTCTTTAATGCTAAGGGATCATAGTCTGTAAAGCCAATCATGAGCAGCTTTCCAGAGGACTGCTGCTATGAACAGCTTCAAGGTTCTGATTACACAGTATAGTAAACTCTCTATTTATTCAGGAACAAACTAAGACAAGGCATTCACAGAAATCAAAGTACAGCATTCACAATGTTATGGCATAATAACTTATTACTATAATGGCCACATAGTTTTCACCAAAGTGGTCACATAGTTTTAAACAAAGTGCATTCTTTTAGTAATTTAATAATTTAGTAACTCAATCATTTAGTCAGTCCTAAATTCAATTACAAAGTACAAAAGTCAAAGTTCTCCACCTCTAGGTCACATTGTCTTAATCTCTTCAATCAAAAAGTCATCTTTCTTTTTAATTGGAGAAGTCCTTAACTCAGTCATCGAAATGTAAAGGTCAAAGTTCTCCACCCCTAGGCCACAGTAAATCATGATTTTCTCAGTTTGCTTTAAATACCCAAGGAGAGGTCTTTTCATTTTGACTAGAGGCAGGCTCTCAACTTCCATGGTTCCTCTTCTATAGTCCCAGCTGCTTCCTGAATCAATCCAACTGTTACCTGAGTTCAAAGGCAGACAAAGTAACATCAAAACAGACAAAGTACCAGCACCACAGTCATGCTTCCTCCCGGTTCTCCCCTCTTCTCATTTCTCAGTTTTTCTCAGTTCTCAGTTCAGTTCTCAGTTCACTGTTCTGCCACCACAAGTTCTGTTCTCAAATCTGCTCTCAATTTGTAGCTCCTCAGCCTCCATGCTGCTTGTTCCCAGAAGTTCTTGCTTTCTAGCTTGGGCTTTTCCATATATATGGTATTAGCTCCTCCCTGTTCTGCCTCTTCCTGTTACATCAGCAAGTTCATCCCACTGTGGGATCCACACATTCTGTTTCTTAGAACTTGAAACAAGGTGCTAAGTACTTGTCTTGAAACACGTCACTAAGTACAAGGGGCAGGGAAGATCTTCAAATTCCCATTGCTATTACATAGGCCTTCAAGATAATCCCTCCCTTGAGTCCCTGCCTTTTGATGTCTGTCTCAGTCTGAAGAGTGTGTATCTCTTGTGAAGCTGCTGGCTCCTTCCTGGGAATGCTCAAATTGATAAACTCTCAAAATGCTGGATGATATGTTTCCTACTATATATGTAGATCCATTGCTAAATATTATGGCAAATTAGGAGGAGGGCATCTCCCATCCTCCAACTCCTCCCCCCCCCCAGCCATGTCCTCTTGTATAATTTCAGGGATCTCATTCTAGGGGCAGCTAGATGGCACAATGGATAGAGTGTCAGGCCTAGAATCAGGAAGACCCATGTTCCTGAGTTCAAATGTGGCCTCAGACACTTTAATAGCTGTGTGACCCTGGGAGTCACTTAACCCTGTTTGCCTCAGTTTCCTGATCAGTAGAATGAACTGGAGAAGGAAATGGCAAACCACTTCAGTGTCCATGGCAAGAAAACTCCAATGGGGTCACAAGGAGTTGGAAATGACTGAAAAAACTGAACAACAACTCAACAAAATTCAGTCTGCAAAGGTGCCTTGTACCTGGATACTCTTAAACTCTTATATCATGTTAAATGACTCCAGGTCTTTTCAGGTTTAGCTATTTTAAGGTCTCAATGGGTCTGACTAATTTTCAGCCTGTCAGTCCCCTAGATGCTCCCCTTTCAAATCAATTAATAAAATTTTCACACTTCATAGCATGGACACAGTGTATCATCATATTAATACCTCATTGTTTCTGATAGCTGCCCTGTGCTTTCTGTGACTGCTTCCACTATGGGAGTGGGGAGTGGTGGTAAGATAATCAATAAGTCAAAGAATAACTACCTTCCCCCCACCCCAACTTGCATATTAAGTTATTTTCCTAGTGATGTTCCCAGTGATGCAGTGACTGTGAATCAAGATATGCCACAGTCTTCAAAGAAGCAAACCTTATGGATGGCTCAAAGGAAGAGATGTGTGAAGGTTGCAAGTAGGCTGCTGCAGTCAAAGATTACTTGCATTAGAATGTAAGTTTCTGGAGAGTAGACTCTGATTTGTTTTTGTCTCTGTGGCCACAGTGTTTAGCACCATCTCTGACACATAAGTGGAACTTAATAAGTGTTCTTGACTAATTAATAGAAAGAGTAGCAAAAAGGTATTAAGGAAAGGTTTTCTTAGAAAAGGAGATGGAGCAGTCATGTAGTAAGAGGGAGGGTTGGCAAATGGACCTAATAAGTGTCACACTAATAAAAACATGTTAGAAGACCTAGAAGAAGACCTCCAACCTTCTACTTTTGGTATACTTTTTGTGGAGAATGTACTGAAAGACAGGAATAAGATAGTATGACTGGGTTGTGACTTATACCAGAGGTAACATATGTGGCCAGCTGACCAAAACAGATTAAAATATAATTGGGAACATTTTTAAAAATAAATCAGAGTGTAATAGAACAGTCTGCCTCATGGATCATTATCTATTTATCATTCTCTAATTTTTGGTATAGTGAATACAGTGCTGGGCATGGAGTCAGGAAGACTCCTCTTCCTAAATTCAAATCTGGCCTCAGACACTTACTAGCTGTGACCCTGGGTAAGTTACTTAATCCTGTTTGCTTCGGTTTCCTCATCTGTAAAATGAGCTGGAGAAGGAAATAGTGAACTACTCCAGTATCTCTGACAAGAAAACCCCAAATGGGGTCATGGAGAGTAGGACATAAGTGAAAAATGACTTAACAATAGACTTTTATTGAATTTCTCTTTTCTCCTTCTCCTCCTCTTCTTCCTCCTCCTCCATCTTCCTCTCTCTCTCTCTCTCTCTCTCTCTCTCTGTTTCCTCTCTCTCTCTCTCTCTCTGTTTCCTCTCTCTCTCTCTCTCTCTCTGTTTCCTCTCTCTCCCCTCTCTCTGTTCTCTCTCCCCTCTCTCCCCATCACCTTCCATGGGTTTCATTATCATATCAATGCAGATAACTCCTGGATCCAGCCTTAGTCTTCCTCTTGAGTTCTAGTCCCATATAACCAGACTACATCGTCCAGAAGAAGGAAGGTGGTAGTCCTGCTGTACTCCACCCTGGGTAGATAGATGACTTCTGAAGTGTTTTGTTCTGTTTTGAACCAGATGTTTTTAGGGAGGTCACTCATATTGAAAGGTATTCACAGCCCAGTGAAAAGGACTTTGAAAAGTCCAAAGATCATGTAAGATGAAAGTTAGTTAAAGGAACTAAAGAAGAGAAGACTAGTGGAAGAAATGAGAACTCTCTTCAAATATATAATAAGCTATTATGGGGGTGGGGGGTATCATTCTACATGTTTCCAGAGAAAAGGACTAGAAGCAATGGGTAAATGTTTCAAAGAAGCAAAATTAGGCTTGATGTAAGGATGATATTAATGCTTAGAGCTACCTAAAAGTGAAATAGATTGCTTCAGCAAGTAGTGGATTCCACCTCACTGGAGGACTTTAAGCAAAATCCAGATGACTGTATAATCAGATATGCTATACAAGAGAGTCTTGTTAAGTTACTTGTTGGACTAGGTGACGACTGAGGTCCCTCCCATCTCTTAGAGTCTGAGATTCTGTAAGGCTCTTCTTGAACCATCTCCTCTTTATAGGCTCTTTCTCTTGGTTACCTATTTCAGCAATTCCAATAGATTTAATTATCTCTGCACAGAAGATAGATGTGTGTGTGTGTGTGTGTGTGTGTGTGTGTGTGTGTGTGTGTGTGAAGAGAGATTGAGAGAGAGAAGGGACATCAGTGGCCATTGAGACCAGCACATTCCTAAATATTCCTCTCAGTTATATGGGTCCATAACCTTTTAGTTAGTCTAGACTCTACCCTTCCCTATCTATATCCATCCCTCTGAAACATCTCTCACACCCATCCCCTTCTGTCCATTTCACATTGCTAACAGTCCAATGCAGGCTCCTTTTTTTTCCAAGGTTTTTTGTTGTGTTTTTTTGAGGCAGTTGGGGTTAAGTGACTTGCCCAAACTCATACAGCAAATGAGTGCCTGAAGCCAGATTGAAACATAGGATTATTTTTTGTTCTAAGGGTCAGGGAAAGCTGAACCTTTTTGTATACTATAGAAAACGAAGCACTGGACAGAGAGATGAAGGGTCAGAAATGGGGTGTATGATCAGAGGACAAGACTCATTCACCAAGACTTTCATCATCCTCTTCTCTAACCTTAATAGTTGTTTGTGCTCTTGAAGGAAGCAAGAGCAACATAAGGAAAAACTCCCTAAAAATTAAAGCTATCGGGGAGGCTAGGTGGCGCAGTGAGTAGAGCGTCGGCCCTGGAGTCAGAAGGACCTGAGTTCGGATCCGGCCTCAGACACTTAATGCACACACAAACAAACAAACAAAAAACCTTGGGCAAGTTGCTTAACCCCAATTGCCCTCCAAAAAGCAAAAAAAAAGGAAAAAAAAAGAAAAAAAATTAAAGCTATCCAGTATTGGCTTCTAGAATTCTCTCTTCTTGGGAGTCTTTAAGAAAAGGTACGGGACCCCTTGAGGGGATTGTTGTTCATTAAAGTCTTTACAAGAATGCCTCTGACTCACATGCCATTGCTCAGATTTTATAGTTCTTTGATTCCACAAATCATCTTTTATTTACCTTATATGCATGTGTTGTCTACATTCCCAACCCTTGTTTCCCACTGAATTAGTAAGTAAGCAATTTGAGATCAGGGAATGCTTTATTTTTGTCTTTATATTCCTTGCATTTAACATCATATTTGGTTCATAGTAAGCATGTAGGCATAGTAGACAAATCATATTTGTCAAGTTGGATTTAATTCTGCAGAAGCCCTGTCCCTAGGGTCTCCACACAGTAGTCTATCACAATGGAAATGTGTCCAATTTGCTGGACAGAAAGAGTACAACCCCATAAGTTATTCCTTCAAATTAAATTCTTCCTAATATCTCTGAAACCTTTAGTGCATTCTCTCTGTGGGGAGGCTCTAGGTTCGAATCTAGGACTTGGAGTCAGGGAGACCCAAGTTCAAATACTGTCTACACATTCAACTATCCATGTGACTAAGTCATGTAACCTCTCAGCCTCAGTTTTCTATTCTGTATAAAATGGGTTGTTTTGAGGATCAAATGACTTAATATATGTAAAGCACTTTGTAAACTTAAAGCATGAGATACGTGCTATTAGTTATTATCTTTGATTTAACCTGTCTGTATCTTGTTTGTGCATAATTGTTTACATGTTGTCCCCCCCATTAGACTGTGAGCTCAGTAGGGGACTGCTTTTTGCCTTTCTTTGTATCCCCACTGCTTAGCACAATGCCTGGTCCATAGTAAGCCCTTGAATGTTTGTTGACTTGATTTGATATTCCTATAAATCCCTTCTTCACTTTAAGACTGTTTTCCCTTGAACTTCACTTTAGAAGTGAAGATATGACTTAACAAAATCATTCATATGTATACTCCTACATTCCAGACAAATAGTGCTGTCTTTAAAAAAAAAAGAAACATGCCAGAGAAGTAATCCACCAAATCCTTGCTCAGCTACTTTTATGGCAGGAAGTTCTTTAATTCTATTTTCTTATAATTACGGTTTGGAAGTTCATGGCACAGAGATGTATGTGATGACCTAAGGTCCTCTCAATCTTGATTCTAAAATTTAAAGCCTCTATATCTTTATCTTACCAAGATAGGCACCTTGTCACATGTTTCACCCAATTGATTGGTCTGTTATATACCTGCATATTAGATTTTTGTTAAATGTTTTCCTTAATGTTATAATTTTTAAATCAGTTACAAATTATTATTTTATAACGACTACAAATTAGAGGTTTTATATATTGACCATGCCATTTCTATATGATTTGTTACAGGAGAAAATGACAGATACTGCTAGCAATTGCTCGAATAAAGAATATAGCTCATTAAAAAATCGCACATGTGATGACAATAAGGTAAATAATTTTTATTCAGGTAATGTATGCCTTTCTGAATTAGTTTTCTGGAGACTTCTGATTTTGCTTATTTTTTAAGATTAGTCTTCTCAGGCAATTTACTTAATTAAGCCTTATGGGATTTGTAGTTTTAGAAACATAATTCCTACCATTCTGTCTACCATAGTTTAGATTTATTTTATAGTTCTAATTTATCAGTCGTCTTATACTGACTAAGTAGAAATTTTGCTGGTTGTATTTCAAGTTACAGTATTTCACCTAAAAATACCAACAAGGAAGCACATGTCTTAAACTTTAGATTGTGTGGGACAATACTTGTGAGAGCAGCATATTTTGGGCAGATAGAATGTTTATTAGATTTGGATTCAGGAAAATATGGATTCAAATCCTGCCTCTTACATTTACTAGCTGTGTGACCCTGGGCAAGTCACTTAACCTGCCAATCTCAGTTTCTTAATCTGTAAAGTGGGGATAATATATATCTTCCTCACCGGGTGGTTGTCACATTCAAGTAAGATAATATAGGTAAAGTGTTTTGCAGTCCTTCAAGTTTGTTGTTGGTGTTATTATTATTAATATTGTCATTATTATTAATAATAATGTTATAGCTATATATATATACATACACATACAGATTTCATGAGTACAACTCAGAAGCCTATTTTTGGAAATTTTTCTCTAAACATCAGTTAACTTTAAAACCGTTGTTTCCTCTAGTTGGTATAATAGTGATATTTTTTAAACCTTCAGAGATCTGGTTAGTTTGTTTTTTTAAGTATTCATTTTTTGGTGGGTTTTTTTTTCAAATCAGCACTGTTGAGCTCACCTCATAAATTCCGTGTAAGATTTACATATATATATATATATATATATATATATATGTATATATATATATATGTATGGGGGGAGTAAAGTTAAAATTTTCAACAATCTCATTTAAAATAAATTTATGCTATTAATTGATTGTTGGAGGATCACTACCTGCATCTTAGGGAGCTTAGAAATGGGGGAGAAGAATGAAGCTACTTACTTGGAGTACAGGAAGAAGAGATGAATCCCAAGGCAATAGACAGTTACTGTTACTGCTTCCCAAAGTCTTCTTTTTTTAAAAAAATTAATAACCTTATCATTTGATGACTCAGATTAAACAACAATACTTTGACTTGGGGAAACTTAATACTAGAAAAATTTGTATATTATGTAATTGTTAGATCAATTGGAAGGACTGCTTGCTGCTGTCTACTGAACAGAAAGTTTAGGGTTACATGGTTTATTGGAATAAAGAACAAAAGTGGGAGGAAGCCCTCACTAATTGCTGCCTCTTTGGGCTTTAGAATCCTTAGGGGAACTAATAACTTCTGAGGACCCAAGGTGAATGACAGAACTTCTCCATTTTCTCTTTAATAGGAAGTTATGTTTATAGTTCATGTGACATGTAAGTTGAAGCAACTTGTGAAGGCTAATATCAGTGAGCACTTTAATGGTCACTTAGAAGCATATTCATCTCATGCATTACAGATGTTGAAGTCATGTAAATGTGATGAGGTAAGTTGAGTGATATCTGTTTTTATCAACAAAAGAAACTGCCCCTTCAGTGGCAGAATGCTACCATTCTCTGGATCTGAGACACTTGATCAAGGGGCATGCTGTAGTGAATAGAAGGCTGGCTTGGAAGCAGCTAGTAACTGTCAAGGTCAGGATTCTAACCCAAGTCATTCTAATTCCCAGTCTAGCATTCCATTCACTACAACATGCTCCATTCATTCAATAATACATTGTAACTGATTCTACTATATTTATATATAACTACGTTTAGTAATTAATTATTACCTATTAAGTAATCTAAAATACTTTGAAATGTACATTTAGGTGGCATTTGGAGGATATAGCGTGTGTGTGTGTGTGTGTGTGTGTGTGTGTGTGTGTGTGTGTGTACACACGCTTATTTTCCGTATGCTTAGTTTTCATAAGCTAGGTGAACTCATTTTTCCTGATTTCCTAAATGCTCCTTTGGCACTAATCTCATTTACACCTCTTTACTACCCTCATATTACTTAGTACTTCTCTCCAAAATTTTTTAATACTCTTTTCCCATTGTTTTGAACTTTTTAAGAAATATTTTTGCATTTCAATTTTCAGAAAACTATAACTTCTCTGTAATATGATCAGGGTATGTTAGGTAAAGATTTTGATGTGAAGACAACAAAGACAGCATGACAATATTTTATTGTGGGTAAAAGGGATTTTAACTGGTATTATCTGAGTTCAGAGAATAGTATAGTTAACAAAAATCATAGGAAAGATTTATTGCGTTGGCACATTCTTTGTCTTTGTACTTCCATCCTACCTGTCCTGGGATATGAATGTATAGCAGAGTCACAGAATCATGGATTGTCAGTGTTGGAAGTTAACACAGAGGTCATCGACTCCAACCTATAGTCAAAAGAGAATCCCCAACACAAACCGATCTATGTGAATTGTACAGTATATGCTCCAGTGACTGGACCTTCAGTGACTGGGAACCTCAAGAGGCAACCCATTCTGCCTTTAGCAAGCTTATTATTAGAAAGTTTCTTGTAGACATCAGTTCTAATTGCACATCTTTGCATTCTCCTCCCCTTCAGTCAATCCATCTTTCCAGTTGTTTATAGTTCTGCTTTCTGGGGCAAAACAGAACGAGTCTGATCTCTCTTCCCCCAAGATCTTGAAGGCAGCTGTTATGCCCCACCCTGCCCCACCCCCATGCCTTTACTTCACCTTCATTTCCTTTAGCAGATCCTCATATATGATGGATTTGAGGTCCTGTGCCATTCTGGTAGCTTTCTTCTGGGTGACCTTCACCTGATGATTGTTCTTTCTAAACTATAGTTTAAGAACTCAGTACAGTACACCAGATATCTTGTGACCAGGGCAGAGTAGAATTTGACCACCACTTCCTTATTACTGGAAGCTTTGTCTCAGCTCATCAAGCCAAAATTCAAATAGGCGTTTTTGGCTGCCAAGTATCAACAGTGACTCATTTCAATCCACTAAAACCCTCAGATCTTATTCAGACTAATTCCCATCTTGTACTTATGAAGTCAGTTGCTTGAAAATAAATGTAAGACTCCATGTTTATCCCTATTAAGATTTCATCTTATTTGATTCATCCCCATGATCAAGATATTTTGATTCCTGTCAAGATATTTTCAAATCCTGACTATCATACTGTTAACTATCCTCCTAATTTTTCTTTGTGCAAATTTGATAAAGAATCATATCGATGATGTTATCCAAATAATTGATAACAGTGTTAAATAACAGAAGGCTAAGTACAGATTACTTGAACACTAGAGATTTCCTACAAGTTCATGTGGAATGATTGATGACTGTTCTTTGGGCCTGACCATTGAACTGGTTCTATCCATCTAATCGTATATCATGTAACCCATATCTCTCTGTGTTTTCCACAAGGAAAAACACAGAGAGGAAAAACATGATTGAATTCCAGTGCTAAGACGGTGAAGTGAGGAAGGAACTCTCTAGAACCCTCCCAAATTCTAAACAATTAGAAAGCCACCTCAGAATTGATTTAGGAACAGGGAAAAATTATGCTAGCACATCAGGAAGGATTGGTCTCACTGAGATGTGGGGGACAAAGTCCAAGAGCAGCAGGGGGCCTGCATCAGGGCTCTAGGCCTGGGGCAGTGCACTGTGGAGGCCCTGCCCTCCTGCAGACCAGCAGCCCCCTGGGCAGGTGAGCAGTCTGGGCAGCATAGCAAGGCCTCATCCAGTGACACCACCCCCAAGCACAAACCCCATTGACCCCACTGCTGACCAGTAATGAAGCCTTACCCCAAAGTTAGCCAGCAGCAAGACCCCGGCTCTTGGGGCCTGCTAACAGAGAGACCCTGTTTCCATAGCAACCCAGCAGCAAGGCCCCAGCCTTAGGCAGGCCAGCAGATAAACCCCACACCCAGGGGAGGTCAAGAGGTAGGCTTCACCCCCCAATACAAGTTAGGAAGGTAATCTGCCCTTCAGTGAAAGCAAGCAGCTAAGCCATGAAGCCCAGTAAAACCCAGCCACAAGCTCAAGCACAAAAAGCTTTGGAAAGTGCATGATCAGAGTCCAGCTCTCACATAAAAACACCAAGACACAAAAAAAGGTATAAAAAATGAGAAAAAAAAGAACATGACTATAGAAAGTTACTGTGGTGACAGGCAGTATCAAGGCATAAACTTAAAAGAGGATAATAGTGTCAAAATGTAATACCACAAAGAAAAATGTAATTTGGTCTCAGGCTGAAAAAGAATTCCCGAAAGAACTTAAAAGGGATTTTAAAAAGGCAAATTAGAGAAATAGAAAAAAATTGGGAAAATAAATTAGAATAATGCAAGAAAATCATGAAAAAAAAAGAGTCAGTAGCATGGGAAAAGAAATACAAGAATTTACTGAGGAAAATAATTCCCTAAAAAAATTGCATCTGGCCAGATGGAAAAGGAAATATAAAAGCTTACTACAGAAAACAATCCCTCAAAAGTTAGAATTGAACACATGGAAGCTAATGACCATATGAGACATCTAGCTGTGACAAAAAAAAAAAATTTTTTTAATAATAAGAAAATGTGAAATTTCTCATTGGAAAAACAACTGATCTAGAAAAGATCCAGGAGAGATAAAATAAGAATTTGTGGACTACCTGAAAGACATGATCAAAAAAAAAAAAAAACCTGGAAAATCACTTTCAAGAAATTGCCTAGGGGTGGCTAGGTGGCACAGTGAATATAGGCAGGAGGTCCTGAGTTCAGATCTGGCCTCAGACACTTTACATAACACTTACTAACCATGTGACCTTGGGCCTTCCCCCCTCCAAAAAAAAAAAAAGGCAAAAAAAAAGTTGCTTAACTGCCCTTATATAAGTAAAGAAGGCAAAATAGAAATTGAAAGAATCCACCAATCACTGCCTGAAAGAGATTGCAAAATGAAAATTCCCAGGAACATCATGACCAAATTCCAGAGCTCACAGTTCAAGAAGAAAGTACTGCAAGCAGCCAAAAAGAAACAATTCAAATATAGTGAAGCTACAGTTTATGATTATGTGAAATTTGGCAGCTTCCACATTAAAGAACCACAGGGCTTAGAATATGATATAATGGAAGGCAAAGGTGTTAGGATTACAACCAAGAATCACCTACACAGCAAAATTGAATGTAATCTTTCAGGGAGAAAAATGAATATTAGTGAAATAGAAGACTTTCAGGCATTTCTAATTAAAAGACCAGAGCTGAATAAAAAAATTGACCTCCATATACAAGACTCAAGTGGACACGTTAAAAAGAAACAAGAAGGGGTGGCTAGGTGGCGCAGTGAGTAGAGCGTCAGCACTGGAGTCAAAAGGAACCGAGTTCTGATCCAGCCTCAGACACAATGCACACAAACAAAAACATAGCCGTGTGACCTTGGGCAAGTTACTTAACCCCAATTGCCCTCCAAAAAAGCAAAAAAAAAAAAAAACCCAAAAAGAAACAAGAAAGAGGAAATATAAGAAATTCAATAAAGTTAAGCTGTTTATATTTCTATATGGCAAGAAAATATTTGTAACTCTTAAGAACTTTATTACTATAAGTGCAATTAGAAGAAATAGAGAGAGGATGTGGATATAAGATGACTCTGATAGGATGATACTTCAAAAAAATCAACAAAATAAAGTTGTAAGAAAAAAAAACTGCACTGGAAGAAGGATGAGAGAGATTGAATGGGGTAAATTATCTCACATAAAAGAGGTATGAAGGATATATATTGGAGGGGAAGATGGGGGGAGGAGTGATGGGCAAAGTTTAAACTTTACTCTCATCTAAAGTGGCTCAAAGATGAAATAACATACATACTCAGTTGAATATAGAAATTGATCTTACCTGCTAAGGAAGTAAAAAAAAAAAGGTGGGCATAATAGAAGAGAGAAAAGATATTGATAAAGGGGAGGATATATTGGGGGAGAGAGTGAGCAGAAGTACAAGCAAAAAAATAGCATGGAGGGAAATACACAGTTAATTATAAGTGTGAATGGGGTGAACTGACCCATAAAATGGAAGCAGATAGCAGAATGGATTAAAAACCAGAATTCTACACTACATTGTTTACAAGAAAAACAGTTGAAGCAGAGAGATATACACAGGGTACATGTAAGGGACTGGAGCAAAATTTAATAGGCTTCAACTGAAGCAAAGAAGGCAGGGATAACAATTGTGATTTCAGACAAAACAAAAGCAAAAATATATCTAATTAAAGGAGGTAAAGAAGGAAACTGTATCTTGCTGAAAGGTACCATAGACAATGAAGCCATACAGCATTAACAATACATGTACCAAATGGTATAGCATCTAAATTTTTGAAGGAGAAGTTGAATGAATTACAGGAGGAAATAGATAGTAAAACTATACTAGTGGGGGACCTCAACTTTGCCCTTTCAGAGCTAGATAAATCTACCAAAAAATAAACAAGGAAGAAGTTAAGGACGTGAATAAAATTCTGGAAAAGTTAGATATGATAGATCTCTAGAGAAAATTGAACAGGAATAGAAAGGAATATACCTTTTTCTCAGTAGTACATGGCACCTACACAAAAATTGACCATGTTAATACATGGTCCTAATGGTCCATTTTATGTCCTAATGGACATAAAAAACTCACAACCAAATGCAGAAAAGCAGAAATAGTAAATCCATCCTTTTCATAAAATGGTGCAAAAAATTAAATTCAATAATAGACAATGGAAAGAGATTAAAATTTATTTGGAAATAGAATAATCCAATTCTAAAAAATTAGTGGAATGTAGGAAAACTTGGACACTAACGCACTGTTGGAGTTATGAATTGATCCAATCATTTTAGAGAGCAATTTGCAGCTATGCCCAAAGAAACCCTTTGATCCAGCAATACCACTGCTAGGTCTATATCCCAAATATATCCAGAAATAAAAGGAAAAGTATCTATTTGTACAAAAATATTTATAGCCCTCTTTTTGTGGTAGCTAAGAATTAGGAATAAAAGGGATGGCCATCAGTTGGGGAATGGCTAAACAAGCTGTGGTATATGATTGTAATGGAATATTATTGTATTATAAGAAATGACAAGCATGATGATTTCATAAAAACCTGGAAAGACTTAGATGACCTGATGCATAATGAAGTGAAGAGAGCCAGGAAAACATTGTACACAGTAATAGCAATATTGTTTGATGAAGAACTGTGACTGACTTAGCTATTCTCAGCAATACAATGTTCCAAGACAATCCCAAAGGACTAATGATGAAGCATACTATCCACCCTCCAGAAAAAGAACTAATATTGTTTGAATACAGAGTGAAAATGCTATTTTTACTTTCTTACCTTTTTTTCCTTTCATTCAAGTCTTCCTGTACAAAATGACTAATATGGAAATGTTTACATAATTGCACATGTATAACCTACATATGATTGCTTAGTGTCAAAGGGGAGGAGGGGGAAAGAGGGATAGAATTTTGAACTCAAAATTTTAAATAAAAACATTAATCATGATAGTTCTTTATGATCACTCCTCCTTTTTCTAAACATCCTCTAACCATTACTTTATTTTTAAAAAATTATTTATACCACCTTTTCCTCCAGAAGTATCCCTCCTCCCCTCTCCCCAGAAAATTACCCCTTGTAAAAAGAGCAAAAAAGAAAGAGAAAAAAAAACCAATTCATCTCAGTTCAATTTGACCTTATCTGATCTTAACAACTGTTAAAATTTGTCATTTTTTTCAGATCTTAATTCTGTTATTATTGTTCACTGTCACTCCTAGCTTTGAATTATCTGAAAATCTAATAAGCAGATCATCTTTGTATTTATCCATATCGTTGACAGACATTTTAAACATCATAGGACCATAGGACTATGAAGTGTCTAAGGTACTCCATTAGAAACTTCTTTCCAAGCTGTCATCAACCCCTGAATGACTTTTGCTTGGACCTGACCATTTAGCCAGTTGTGAATCCAACATCTAGCCCATTCCTCATCATCTTATCCACAAGCATAGCTTGAGAAACTTCATCTTACTTGCTAAAATATAGGTAAACTTTCAAATAACCTTGTAAAAAAAAGCCAGTGAAGTTATTTTAGAACCACCTGTTCTTAAGGAAGCTATGTTGCCTCTCTGTGATCACTGGTTTTTTTTTCTAGGTGTGCACTAATCAACTTCTTAATAATATTTCTTAGAATTTTGCCAGGAGTCAAACTCGTGCTCACTGGTATGTATAGATGCTATATTGTTCCCTTTTTAGAGAGTCACTACAACATTTGCCTTTCTCCATTCCTGCAGCACCACTTATTCCTAAAATCACATGCTTAGAAATCTTTGGGTCCAGAAATCCACAGTAATCAAGAGCAACAAGGATGCTATGCTACAAACCAAAGAACTCTAACATCTTCCCTCTCCTTTTTTTTGGAGGGCAATTGGGGTTAAATGACTTGCCCAAGGTCACACAGCTAGTTTTTGTGTTAAGTGCCTGAGGCCAAACTTGAACCCAGGTCCTCCTGACTCCAGGCTCGGTGCTCTATTCACTGAGCCACCTAAACACCTCTATCTTCCCTCTCCTTACTCTCAGTATCTGGAGGACAGATGAACTTGCCAGTCACTGTTTCCTATTCAGTGCTTTATGAGAAAAACTCAATTGTTGCCTCAAGAGAAGTTGGTTTTAGGACTTCTTTGGAGCCCAGAAATGTTTATTAAGATGCTATTGACAAAGTGGGGGAATGATTTGGATAGCTAGACAACAACAGAAGAGGTTAGAGGTCATGGGAGCATGAAAGAAAGAAGGTACTAAGAGGTGCTAATGGAATAGGGGGACAAAGAATGAAAGCATCAAAGACAAAATCTTCCAGTGCTTTTAATTTTTTTCCTAGAGATGGTCCTGTACCTTCCCTTACAAGATACAGCATAGTTCACATTAAGTTCTTATCAGATGTAGCTCTAGTCTCTACTTTGTTCTAATTGGAGAGAAAGAGTAGTCAGATATAGTGATCTGATACTAGTGACAACTCTGATGATGAGTTCCTTCTTGGAGATCTTCAACAGAGGTCAGTTGACCACTTTTGAGGTATGTTATACTTGGGATTCCATTTAGATATGAATTAGACTAAAAGGCAGCTGAGATCTCTTCCAATTCTCAAATTCAGTAATTCTAATTCTGTAATTTTGTATTTAAGAAGAGACATTGATGCCCACTAAAAGCAAAAGCTTTTGCAGGATGTCATTAAGAAACCAAGTGATCAGCAAGATGGCTGAGTATTTTTTCCCCAAACATCCCCACAATCAAATACTTTTTCAGAAAAAGAAATCGTGGATAAGATATAGGGTAACTGAAGCCGAATCTACAAGGAAAGAATCTGGAAATTCTGAACAAGTTTTTTTTTTTAAACCTTCAAAATAACATCATAGATCTTAAATATTTAGAGCACCCTTTAAGAGTTCTCACCTTCCAGCTCTTCGTGATACAGACATAGCCAGCTTGAGCAACATCCTAGGCTTAGGCATCAGGATCCCACCTTGAAAAGCTCAACTAAAATCTCAGTTCCTCCCAGTAGAGACATCAAATACTGTAAAGACCAGGGGAAGAAAGAAAAAGCACCTAGAAACAGGAAGGAGATATAGATAGCCACAGAGCATGGTAGAGAACTAAATTAAGAGGAGAACGAGATTCTTTGCCTGAGGGAAAAGGAAAAAGGAATAGAAATTCACCTAGGCTTAGTCCTCTACACAGAGAAGTTACTCTAGAAAAAGAACCAAGCAGGTCCCCCATCATTCCTAAAGTATGGAGACTGAAAATGCTCACCTTTGATATGTGTGCAATTGTAGAAGATATGGAAGGGTCACAGAATGAGGAAAAATAAACATTTGGAACGCAGAAATACAGAAGTGAACAAAACTTTGGTGGAAGAGAAGCAAAAGGCAACAAGATTAAGGAACACATGAATGTTTTACAAGACAGAATTAACAGGATTAATTTGGGGATCACATATCTCCCAGAATAACATGATTTAAGAAAAAAGAAAAAAAAACCTGAGTACTATAGTTCAGGAAATAATACTAGAAAACTGTTCAGACTTTTTTATTATAAACAACAAAGTACTAAATAATTTAATTTACAGATTGTTATCTAGAAAAATGTTTGAAATGCTAAGGCATGTAGTAGTTAAATTTCATAATTCCAACAACAAATAAATTGTACATGCAGCCAAGAGAAAAACCTTAAAATGTAAAACAAACAAAACCTTCCCATTAGTTTGAATAACCTATAATACTTGGCAATCACAAGAAATCAGAGAGAATGAAATAGTTTATTCCAAAAAGCAAAGGAACTCAAAGTGCACCCCAAAATAATATATTCTGCATATCTAAGCATAATTCAATTTTTTTAATTATAAGAAAACAGTATTGGGGGTTGGCTAGATAGTGCAGTGAATAGAGCACCAGCCTGGAGTCAGGAAGACCTGAGTTCAAATCTGGCCTCAGAAACTTAACACAAAACTAGCCATGTGACCTTGGGCAAGTCACTTAACCCCAATTGACCTACCTTCCCCCCTCCAAAAAAACAGAAAACAGTATTGTAAAAACAAAAATCCTAAGAGATAAGAGGAGAGAAGAAGCCAAGAAATTTTAAAGTAGATGGTGATTGAAAATGTTCAAAAGATAGGGAAATTAGTTTTTTAAAAAGTTAACAATTTAAGCCTATTCAAGGAACTTGGGATAGGACAGATAAATAGGAATAGGGGAGCTCCAGTGGGAATAAACTAGCATTAAAGTAGTGTAATTTTTAAAAATAATAACAAATTGATGACTGAAAAGAGAAGAGAATACAGATAAAGAGAAAATACAAATGAATGTCAAAATGAGAAATATTCATCAAACCCTTATGGACAATAATGCAACAAAATAACAATTAATTCAGAGAATACAAACAAAAGATACAGACCTAAGTGGAGATCTAATAAGGACATCCTGCATAATGAGTGAATCAAAGAATGAATTAAAGAAAGTCATAATGGCTGTGTAAAAAAATGATAATAGGTAAGAACACCCACCAAAATTTTTTAGATGAAAGTAAAGCTGTTCTTAGAGGATAAAAAAGAATATCTTTGGGAACACAAATTAATAAAATCAGAATAAGAGAAAAAATTGAGTATGCAACTTAAAATATATAAAAAATAAGCTTGGGGCGGCTAGGTGGCACAAGTGAATAGAGCACCAGCCCTGGAGTCAGGAGGACCTGAGTTCAAATCCAGCCTCAGGTACTTCACACACACACACACACACACACACACACACACACACACACACGCCGTGTGACCTTGGGCAAGTCACTTAACCCCAATTGCCCTACCTTCCCCCCTCCAAAAAAAAAAATAATAATAAACTCAAGGTAAGCACAAAATTGAAAAGTTTCAAAACTAGATAAATCGAATGGAAAACAAATGATGGCAAAATTGATGAAACTTAAAGCTGATTCTCTGAAAGGACTAACACAGTTAAACTTATTTTGAAAACCTGACAAGAATAAAAATGGGGGAAAAGTCATATTACCAAGGGCGGCTAAGTGGCGCAATGAATAGAGCGCCGGCCCTGGAATCAGAAGGACCTAAGTTCGGAGCCGGCCTCCGACACTTAATCCGCAGGAACAAAAACCTAGCCGTGTAACCTTGGGCAAGTTACTTAACCCCAATTGCCCTAAAGGGGCAGCTAGGTGGCGCAGTGAGTAAGAATGCCGGCCTCGGAGTTTGGATGACCCGAGATCAGATCTGGCCTCAAAAAATGAGCACCCACGCATAAATCAAATGACTAGCCGTGTAACCTAGAGCAAGTTACTTAACCCCAATTGCTTTAAAAAAAAAATCATATTACCAAAATGAAAAATAAGGTTACATCACAACAGAGAAGAAGGAAAAAGAATGATCAGAACCAACAATACACAGATACATACTCCAAAACCAAAAACATAAAATAAATGGAAGATTACCTATAGAAATATAAAATATCCAAATTAACAGAACATGGAATAAAGATCTGAAACTACTCACATAAAATAAAATTGAAGAAATCATAAATGAAATACCAAGGTGGGTGGGGGGAGGAGTTCCCTCTGATTCAGATGTATAAATCCTATCAAAAATTTTAAGAGTAATTTAATACCTATTCTACACAAACTGAAAAATAAAAAATTCTATCAAACTGCTTTTTAAAATCAGAAAATATTTATTCTGTAAAACATTAGTTTATCTTCCCTTCTAGAATGTAAGCTCCTTGATTGCTAGAATTTTTTCTTTGTTGTCTTTATATCCCAGTTCCTCAAACAATTCCTAGCACAGAGGTAGCATCTTATAAATTTTTGTTGATTGATTGACAAATACCCTTATACCTAAACTTGGTAAGGATAAAGCAAAGAAAGAAAACAAAAGACTAATATCACTAACCAATATTGGTATAAATTTTTAAAATTAAATCCTGTCAAAAAGACTATAGCGGGGTGGCTAGGTGGCGCAGTGAGTAGAGCGCTGACCCTGGAGTCAGAAGGACCTGAGTTTGGATCCGGCCTCAGACACTTAACCCACACAAACAAAAACCTAGCCATGTGACCTTGGGCAAGTTACTTAACCCCAATTGCCCTAAAAGGGGCGGCTGGGTGGTACAGTGAGTAAGAGCGCCGGCCTCGGAGTTGGGATGACCCGAGATCAAATCCGGCCTCAGAAAATGAGCACCCACACGTAAATAATGACTAGCCGTGTAACCTTGAGCAAGTTACTTAACCCCAATTGCTTAAAAAGAAAAAAAGAAAAAAAAAGTCTCCTATGTTCCAGATATCATACTAAGCAATGGGGATGCAAAAAGAGGCAAAAGACAGTCCCTGTCCTGAAGAAGCTTTCAATCTAATGGATGGAAACCATATACAAACAAATATTTTCAAAGCAGACTACATACAGGATAAATAGAAAATAATTAAAAGAAGAAAGGCACTGGAATTAAGAGGAGTGAGGGAAGGGAAGGCACTGGAATTTTAAAAAAGGGCTGATGAAAGGCTTCTTGTAGAAGGTGGGATTTTAGTTGGGACTTGAAGCTAAGGAAGGGGAGTAGTCTAGGGGGAGGAGGGAGAACATTCCAGGCATGGAGGACAGCCAGAGAGAGTGCTGGGAGCCAAAGATGGAGCATCTTGTTCATGGAACAGCAAGGAAGCCAGTGTCATGGAATCAAAAGGGATGTGTTGGAGAGTAAGGTGTAAGAAGGCTGGAAAGGAGGGAGGGGGGGTAGGTTATGAAGGGCTTTTAATGTCAAACAGGATTTTTATGTTTGATCCTAGAGGTGATAAGAAGCCACTTAAGTTAGCATTCTGTCATCAGTACTATAAACAAAACTAATATGAGATGCCATTCTTATCATTGAGAGTTAGAGAAAGATCAACACACAAAAAAAAAAATCAAAGTTTGATCATCAATATCCTAACTATTTTTGTTTGTTTTGGTTTTTAGGAGAAAGAAAAAAAAGTAGAAAGAAAGATAGGAAGAATCCATTCTACTAGTGAAGTCTCTCCCACCAAGAATCCAGTAAGAATTGATTTTCTCTTTTACTATTTAGCCTCCTTCCTAAGATCATAGATTTAAACCTTAGAGGCCTTAGAGGCCATATAGTCTAACCCTTCTCCCCAACCGCATTCTTTGGATGAGGAAACAGAGGATCATGGAGGTCAAATGACCTCCCCAAGGTCACAGAGGCCATTAATGGTAGAAATAGGATTTGAATCTTGGTACTCTAACTCCCAATCCATTATTCTTGCCTTGTATCACACTCTCTGGAGAGCAATCCATGACTGTATTTCACTTCAGTTCTGTTCTTCAGTATATAATTCATAAAATATTCCTTGTGATTTTTATTATGAACTGAAAAGCCATCCTCATTAAAAGGACACTTTTGGAATTGCATTTTTTCTCATCTACTTACCCAAGGCCAATACCAGTTTCTGTCATACAATTTTGTTACAACCTACATCACATCTTGACATGACATCTTTTTCTCCCCTAGGTGAATGGAACAGAGAAAAAGACAGGAGGACCCTGCTTCAAGATCCTAGTAAGAGTTAATATTCTTATTTTCATCCTAGTTTCTCAAAAGAAACCCATAACTTTGTTTTTCTGTATATAATTTTTAAAGTTATATATAATTTTATAAAAGGGGTGAGAACCCTGCTTAATTAAGAGGAGCCCTTTTCGAACAGCATTATTTTGAAACTTGACATTTTAAAAAGTGATCTGGAGAGAAAAAGGGCAAGGATTCTGCCCCAACAACCTGTCTGAAACAATCTGTCCACCTGAAGACTCTTTACACCCTTCAGGATTCACTCTGGACTGAAACAATCATCCCCAAAGTGTCCCTATGACATCTCCAACCCACAGAGAACATGCCACATAGTAGATGTCAAATCCACTGCCTTCAGTTTTCTGACTGGGGCTTAGCAACCTTTCTCAGATTGCTTATGCTTTTAAATTACCAAGAGACCTTGGAAGGAAGACAAAAGAAAAGAATATGTTCCAAAAAATACAGGAGAAATTTCTCTTTCTCATTGATATTTATATTTTTTTAACATTACTCTTTAGGGAAAAAAAACATGATAGCAATGATGTTTATGTATCATAGCTGACTTAGCTCAGGACCCATCATTACAAAGAACATAGAAATTCCTGCTCCATATTTATCTGTGAGAACTTTTCCTAATGTGGTACTTGTCATAAAACAGCCATGCTTTTCTCCCTCAAATCTGACTCATACAAATCATGAATGGCCTATAATGGTATTCAGGCTTTTTATCTCCCAACAAAAAGAGTCCTGTAGATCCAATGTGGAATTTGTCTTTTCCATCCCCCTACCATTTTTGCTCCTTCCATAGAAATCTGGATTTGCGACTCTTTCTGCTTTTGTCCCTAAAGGGGACCACCATTCTGCCCCTTTAGCGGCATCTTTCAACCCTGTACAGTTCAGCCATGACCATTCTTTATTTTTTATTCATCTTAAACTTAAATACAAAATGAGGGGATAAAAGAACATTTCCATGTACACAGTAGAACATAAGAGAAGATTCAATATAAAGCAATAAACTTCTATTTCATGAAAACCTGTGTAATAAATACTACATATTGTTTTCAAAGCAACCCAGTTTTTCTGATTACTTCTACATTATCTGTTATTCTCTGCTGTTTACTTTTTACTTTCTTTTTTTCTTCCTCTCTTCTCCCCCTACAACCTCCTGCCCTAGAGTAGGCTACAGTTAAAACACAAATATATAATATACACCATTACATCCACATCTATAATCATACGCATATATACATATATGTAAGATCACATTATGCATATTTCAATTTGTCTCTGGAGGTAGATAGTATCTTCCTTCATAGGTCCAAGTCTTTTCATATTTTTTTCTTAACAAGCCAACTCATTATTTCTTATATCCCAGCAGTATTCCATCACAATCATATCCTGTCTCAGAGATTGTCTATGAGAGTCCATTGTAGCTATCTCTGGTTGGGTTCTTTCTCCTTTGCTTATTCACTTTTTTTTTGTTTTATTTTATTTTTAGCAGATCATTATTGATATTTAGGCCCTAGTCCCAAGTATGGGGAATGAGGTCCCAGGCCTCAGGTCCTTCTTACTGTTATTTTCTGAGCTCTGTTTGGGGCCCCAACCTTAGGTGCTTCTCTCTACTGGTAAAGCTGGGACACCTAGCCATACTGTTCTAGAAAAGTTCTTGCTCCCTGTAGCCCCCCAGAGACTGTAACTTTCAATTGCCCTCCTTGCCCTGGAACCAAACCTGGGGTCTCAGCTCTCCTATAAGTGCCCATAGCCAGCAGGGTCCCTGCCCTTCTGCTACCCCACTCACCAGGTATATGCTAGTTCCTTCTGCCATACAACAGCCCAGACCCTGACTGCTCAGTACAGCTGTGCTTGGGGTCCTTTGACTCTGTAAGTTCTTCCATTCTTCTCCTACTCAGCCTTCCAGCCCTGACACTGTTCATGAGGTGAATATTCCTGAGGCTTAGGCTGCCTCCCAGCCCAGTTGCCCCTCAGGGTTTCTTGTTTATTGATTCCCTGGAGGTATTTGCCCTTCACTCAGGACAAGCCTCCAGCCCTGGAGGTCCAGTCTTTCCTAGGGTGTTCTCATATTGTCTTAGGAGGAAAACTGCCTTACCTTGACTTTTGTTTATTTCTGCTGCTTTATGTTCACTTTAAGGAGATGTTTTGTTGTTGGTTTTGTTTTTTGTTTTTTGTTTTTTTTTTGTGGAGGAAACTTGGAGAGACTAAAGTTTTCTGACCTACTCCACCATCTTCCCAGAATCCTCCCTCTTCTATGATCATTCTCAGTTATTCAGTCTTTATTTATGATCAGGGCATCTCTCTCTCTGTGTATATATACCTATATATACAAACACACAGAGACACATTTATAAATGTGTATATGTGTATACATACATACATACATATATACATACATACACATATAAATACATATATACGTGTGTGTATATATAAAATTTATACATACCTAAACTTTGAAGTGATACTTTTGTGTAATCTTTGATTCATATCACCTGCTGGACAGTCTCCTAGAAATTAACTTGGCCACACTTAGTGTGACTTTTCCTGGAAATGAGCAGTTTTTCTCTGGTACCATGGTAGGACTAATTATCTATGTACCTGCTCTACATACTGGTCACAATATATACATACATATATACACATATATATTATTCTCTAAGTATATGCATTCATCCACACATATATATGTGCCTATCTGTAACCACGTATATATATATATATGTATATATATATACATGTACATGTGTATATATGTACATGTTTGTGTATATGTGTATGTATACACAGACTATATATATGGTCTGTGTGTATACACACACATATATATGACTTTAAGTTGCTAAGCAAAGGAGTTTACTCATCTAAGGGCTGCCTGTATCATTGAAATTGCAATGCTAGTCCCTATACCTATTCCTTTTCCTTCTTAGGTCTTTGCAAACCTTAAAGCACTATACAAATGCTAGCCACAATAATAATAATAATACTTGTTCTTGTTATTAAAGACAAAAAATAACAGCTAGCATTTCTAGAGTACCTTTTCACCCAGCTCTTTATATATATATATATATAATCTCATTTGACCCTCACAATAACGCTGGATGGTAAGTGCTTATTATCCCCATTTTACAAATGAAAAAGTGATACTGAGGGAGGTTAAGTGACTTGCACAGGGTCACACAGCTATTGCATATGTGAAGTAGGCTTGACACTCAGGTCTTGCTGACGCCAGCTGCAGGACCTAGCTGCCTTTACATGACAATTTGAGGAGAGGGATAAAGGAATGTTTAAAACAAAACATGTGTGTATAATTTAATCACATAGGTATATATGTGATAGGACAGCTAGATGGTGCATTGTGCCAGGAAGACTCATGTTCTTGAGTTCAAATCTAGCCTCAGACACTTATTACCTGTGTTACCCTAAGCTAGTCACTTAACCCTGTTTGCCTCATTTTCCTCATCTATAAAATGAGCTGGAGTAGGAAATGGCAAACCTCTCCAGTATCTTTGCCAAGTAATCCCCAAATGAAGTCATGTAGCAGCAAGCACCCTAGCATACCCAGGATGGCTGCTAGCGCAGGTCCCTAGATGTGCTTTTCTAAAGGAAAGAAACTCAAAATGCATTAACAATCTTGCCTTAATCAAACATATGTCATTTACCTAGTTCAGGAGAAAAAGGTCAACACCCCAAACTTCAGAGAACACAAACAGAGGTTACAAGCAGACAACAAATGCAGGCAGAGAAACAGATCAGCAGACAGGCTTCCAGCTGTCTGACTATTACATTCATACCTAGTCACAGTTACCAGAGAGGGAAGCACCAACACCTGGATTTTCAAAGCCAGGGTAGGGGCTCAACGGCTGCCCAGAGTCTCATCTGGTCAAATTACACAACTCTTCTCAAAGTGAGCCCCAAAGCAAAATCTCACATCAGGGTATATATAGCTTTCTCCTGGGTCAGAGAATGTTACAACCCTCTAGCAACAAGGTGTGGGCATTCCTGAAAAACAAGCCTCCTGCCATAGGCTCCATGTGACCACATTCAGCCTATTAGGGGGCAGAGCATATTTTCAAATCAAGGAAGATTATCAGAGTCACTTAAGCCTATCAAAGGGCCTAGGAGCAGGGGAGATCTTAAATTCCCATTCCCATAACAGGTCACTAAGAGTCAGTCATGACTGAATTGATTGAATAACAACAAATAATTTAATTGTGTTTCATGGAGCTATAGAAATTTTTATTTGTCATTATAGGGAGAAAAATCTTCCAAGGATCGGAAAAAACGTAATAAATGTTTATGCCTAATACAAAAAATGATATCTGATGTTAGCAATTGCTGGAGGAAAATTTTGAACATGAATGCCAATGGGCACTGAAACAACTGTGATGGCATGAAAGCCCCACGATTTGATCAACTTTCACTTGTGTTCTGCAAGTGTTTATCTGCTCACACTTATCTATCTCCATGCTAGAAGCTACTGTATTTTTGCTGGCAAAGCTATGGCACCGTAAGCAAGTGACTGTGAATTCTACTCAACTCCACTGCAGGCATCAGTAGACAGAAGCAAATTAATGAAAGAGAAGATGACAATGCACAATAAAAGCTACCTGGATGTGCACGCACCTACCTTTATTCTGGAACAGATGACACATGGAGAACGACAAAATACCAAACCCCTTGTGTTCTCTGTTGCAATAACTTGTAAGGGTTTTTGTTTTTTACTGCTCAGCTGAAAACTTCAGACAAAGATCTAGTATAATAATATTTTGTGCAAAAAAAAAAAAGTACAGCAGGATTCCCAGTTAACATTTCATTTCTTTCACTAAACAATACAATGACTTTAGCTTCCATTATACTGTATTGAGTGGGGGAAAGGGCATATTCAGGCCTACAAGACATGCTTCACATCTGACAGTGGGACACTAACAAATGCCCAAGAAAACAGGAGCATTCTTACTTTCTTAAAAGGGAGCATCCATGCACACAAGCCACAAACCAAAGAGTTCCATGAAGCAGAAATTGTCGACAGAGAGAGAACAGCTTGAAAATAAAGTGTCAGAGTCTTCATTCAATTCAGTTGAAAAAGCATTTGCTGAGGGTCTCTTCTACTCAAGCAATCAGGGATGAAAAGACAAAAGCCAAATGAAGTCTCTGTCTTGTAGAAACTTACATTCCCCTGAGAGATGCAATGTGTCCAGACAGGTGAATGTAAGACAGTGTTAGGAGAGTGAGGACTATAAGCTGTCAGAATAGTTTTCACCTTAGTGAAAAATTAATTTTGACCTTTATGTACATAGCAAAATTCATCTAAGTAACCTTTATATGATGAATATATTTTCAGAGAATAATATATATTGACATTTTATTAATGATATGTACATATTTAATTTTACTACATATCTTTGTATATATATTTTGATAGATTCTTATAACTTTATTGCTTTGAGTAACATTACTCCTTTCTTAATAAAAGGCACGTGCAATAATATGGTATAATTATTTATTTTATTTTCTGTGATTGGCATTTGTACTTACAAGAGAGGAAATAAAATCCATCTAGCCTTTTCTTCCACCATTCCCCAGTCCATACCTGTGGCCTGCACTTACAGCATCAACCAAAATGTGGAAGTGTGAACGTGAATAATAAGTCTGTGGTCCAGGTGGAGGTTGCGTTCATATGTTTATTGCACACTAAGCAAATCTCAACTAAGTATCTGAGGGTCCAAGTTTATATAATATAGCTAAAGCACTTACATGAAGTTTATATAATATAGCTAAAGCACTTTCTCAGGGGAAATTTCACTTAGCTTGTTACATGAGGCACCTAACTTGCAACTTTGCAGGAGGCTACTCCCATGGGATGCTTTCTTTTCTCATGCATCACTACTTTATTGATATCACTCAAACCGCCAGGGTTTCAGGGACAGCCAGAATATTCCAAGCAATAATGGGAGAGTGGTGAGTCAACATCCTGAGATACTGGGCCCCAGTGAGGAGAGACAGGCTCAAGGGGGTCCTTAGCCTGGATTCACACCCATGGCAGACCCCTCAGAGATAACCTTCAACATCACCCATACACATACCCTCCCACTATAATCATGTTTGTCTCTTCATGGCACTACATCAGATAATGGTGAAACAACAAGGCATGCCGACTCAACCAGAAGTTGAGATGTGGAAAGACCACTGGATATGAAGTTACAACACACCAAGTTCAAATCTCAGCTCCTCTATTTGCTAACTATGTTTCCTGGGCAAAATCACTTAATTTCTTCATCAGTCATATTAAAGGGCTGTGATTAGATGATTTCTGAGATTTGCTCCATCTCTACATATTTCTTCCTATTTCCTATCCTTGCTATTCTGCTTTTGGTCATGCCTACAGCCTGGAATGCTCTCTCTACAACTTCTTCCTCTTGACCTCAACAGGTGTGTGTCAAGCAATAACTCTTGGATGATATTTTTAATCACCATGATTCTCTTTTTTTTTCTTTTTGGAGGGCTACTGGGGTTAAGTAACTTGCCCAAGGTCACACGGCTAGGTTTTTTTGTTTGTGTGTGGGTTAAGTGTCTGAGGCCGGATCCGAACTCAGGTCCTTCTGACTCCAGGGCCAACACTCTACTCACTGCGCCACCTAGCTGCCCCCACCATGATTCTCTCTTAACACTTAACGTTGCATCCTGTATTTTTATTTTATTACATTACATTTAGTACTTGGTATAATAATTTGTTTTATAGTGAGTTCACATTTAATGTATATAAATGTCAAATGTTTTGTCAGATTTCTTTCTGTATATCCCTCTACAGTGCCTAGCAATAGACTAAATATTTGTTGAATTGAAATATGAGTTTTAATACTCTTCAGACTGGGGGTGGAGCCAAGATGGCGGAGTAGAAACAGCTCATCCAAGACACTCTGCCCCCAGATTCCCCCCAAACTATGTAAAAGGGGACTCTGAACAACTTCTGGAGCCCCAGCACCCACAGAACTACACAGAGAAGCTAACCTCCCGCTGAGGACAACCCAGCAGCCCTGCAGGAAGGACCAGCGCAGTGGTCTGGGAGCCAGCAGTGCGCAGCTCGCAGAGCGGGGGAAGCCGAGCCGGAGCTGAGGTTCCCGTGAACCGAGGTTTTAGCCCCAGGGCGGCAGGGCCAACAGCCGGCTGGAGGAACCCCAGAACACCAGTAGCTGTGGCGACTCCAGAATTATCAACATAGACATGCCTAGGACAAAGTAAGAGGTTAGTGTCCTATGGACTTTGGGACCGGTATTTGGGGAATGCGTCGACATCCTCCCCTGGGGGCTAGAAGCCTCTGAGGAGACACGCCATTTTGTACTTTTCAGAGGCAGCTCCAGCACCTGGCCTGCAGAATCGTAGGGGGATCCAGCGATCAGTCTTGGGGGGTAATCGCTCTTGCTTTAACCTCCCTGGATCTGGATTGTGTTCTAGGGTGGAAGTCGTGGGTGGGTTTACAGCTTGCCAGAAACAGAAGTTGCCCCCCACACGTTCAGGATGAAAATTCCTCTATCTGGCCTTAAAGCCATAGTGTGGCAACAAGCCCAAAAGTCAAGTAATTAAGTGGCAACATGCCAAGGCAAAGGAAACAGAAAAATGCAACCCTAGACTCCTATTTTGGGGGCATAGAGCGGAAAAGGACTGTGAGGTCAGAAGTCCTGCTCCAAAAGCCCCAGGGGAAAACATGAGCAGGTTGCAGACCATAGAGGACCTTAAGAAGGACTTTAAAAATCAAATAAGAGAAGTGGAGGAAAAATTGGAAAAAGAAATGAGAAGGATGCAGGAAAAGTATGAAATGAGGGTCAACAGCCTGACTGAGGAAAACAATGCCTTAAAAAATAGACTAACTCAAATGGCAAAGGAGGCCCAAAAGGGCAATGAGGAGAAGAATGCCTTAAAAAGTCGAATTTGCCAGATGGAAAAAGAATCTCAAAAGTTCACTGAGGAGACTCATTCCTTCAGAGTTAGACTGGAGCAAATGGAAGCTAATGACTTTATGAGAAATCAAGATACTGTTAAGCAGATCCAAACAAATGAAAGATTAGAAGGTAATATGAAATATCTCATGGGAAAAACCACTGACCTGGAAAATATATCCAGGAGAGACAATTTAAAAATTATTGGACTACCTGAAAGCCATGATCAAAGAAAGAACCTAGAAATCACCCTTCAAGAAATTCTCAAGGAAAATTGCCCTGATGTTTTAGATCCAGAGGGCAAAATAGAGGTTGAAAGAATCCACAGATCACCTCCTGAAAAAGATCCCAAAAAGAAAACTCCCAGGAATATTATAGCCAGGTTCCAGAATCCCCAGATCAAGGAGAAAATACTACAAGCAGCCAGGAAGAAACAATTTCAATATTGTGGAAACACAATCAGAATAGCCCAGGACCTGGCAGCTTCTACACTGAGGGATCGAAGGGCATGGAATATGATATTCCAGAGGGCAAAAGAACTGGGAATGAACCCAAGGGTCACCTACCCAGCAAAACTGAGTATTTTGTTTCAGGGGAAAATATGGTCATTCAGTGGAATAGAGGACTTTCAAGCATTCTTGAGGAAAAAACCAGAATTGAATAGAAAATTTGACATCCAGACACAAGAAGGAAGAGATGCCTGAGAAGGTAATCAGTGAAAAGAAATCAAAAGGAACTTAGCAAAGTTGAACTATTTACATTCCTATATGGAAAAGCAATTACTGTGACTGATGATATCTTTCTCACTATGAAAATAATGGAAGAAGGGGGTGTGGTCATATGAATACATATGTGAATGTGTGTGTATATGGCTACAGTTATATATGGATAGAGGGCATAGGTTGAATTTGTTGGGAAGGGAGAATACTCAAGGGATGAAATTATGAGGTGAGAGAGGAAAGTGGCAAGAGGAGATGGGGAGAGACAGGGTAGGGTAAACTATCTTATGTAGAAGAAGCAAGGGGAAGTGGTTGTAAGGTGGGGAAGAATAGGAAGGCAAAAAGGCAAAACCGCATTCTCATTGAATTTGGTTCAGGGAGAGAATGACATACATACTAAATGGGATATCTCAACCTGCAGCAGAATAGGGGGAAGGGGGATGAGACGAGGGAAGATGGATGGGAGGGCAGGTTGGAAGTACCCACTATAGAAGAGGGACAGGATCATGTAGGGAATGGACCAGGTGGGGGGTGGGATGAGTGGGAGGGAATTATAAGCAGCCTTGTACAATATATCTACTATGATGATGTTTTGCATAGCTAGACATGTACAACACATACTGAATTACTTATCTCCCCAGAGGGAATGGGTGACAAGGGAGGAAGGAAATGGATCTGAAAGTCGAGGTCTTAACATTAAATGTTTCAAATATATATAAATACTATTAAATACTCTTTTGCTTATAATTGGGAGATAAGATGTGCAGGCATTGGGACACAAATTCACCTTCCTCTAATGGAAAAGTAGAAGGGGGTATGGGAGAAGGTATGGGAGAGAGCAGATTGGAGGAAGCGATATCTTGTGGGACTGCTATTCTGGGAGGTTGGGTAAGGGAATAATGGGGGGAAAATGATTGTAACTCAAAATCTGGCGGAAATGAATGATGTAAAACAGAAGTTAATAAAGCATTTGTTTAATACTCTTCAGACTGTATTCTTGACTATCTGGACTTTCTCTACCCTACCATAGAAACCTTTTCACTCTGGAACTTTACTTCACCCTTGGACTTCACATACTGGAAGTACCCTCTGCCTCTCCCTCTGATTGTATGGTTTCTCTCAGAAACTCCGTTTTAAGAAAGATGTCCAGGCTAACCATGCCTTCATTTCTCCCTATCTCATACTCCTTACATTTATCTCTTCTCTGCTCACAGACCTCCCTGCCAGTTTCCTTTTATGTGTGATCATCCCCCACTAGAATTTAAGCTTTTCAAGGGCAGGCACTATCTTTCTTTCTTCTTGTATTTGCATTTCCAGCACCAAGTACAGAGCCTGATACGTTGTAAATATACATACTTGTTGATAACTTGAACTGAGCAGAGTGCAGAATTGAAAAGGAGGAGGAGGAGAGTAGACTGGGTTGCATTTGGAGATTTCTGCAGCATTTTCAACTACTGTGAATTGGTCTTACTACATAACTCCATATTTTTAACACTTTGATAATGTCCTAGGGCTATGACTCATGTCAAACCATGATTTCATAAGAATCAAAATGTCAGGTAACCCAAAGCACAATAGGAGGATACACGGCAACTTCAGAGTATCGCCTAGGATGCATTATGTATAAAAACTCACATCAATTATACTATTAAGGACATGTGTGGATGCAAAAGAAGGTAGGCCAGTAATATAGTGAGGACCAGAGTAACTAGTAGCCAGCTGGAACATTTTAAAATCTATGGGAAGATTTCCAGGCCATTGGGTTGACCTCCTATGGGCAACCTATAAAATTGCATGAAAATAATTATGAATAGGATGCAAAGGCACTGATGGGTTACAATCTACAGCAGTGGAGGAAGAGCCTGCATTGATGAGATCACTGTTCCATTGTTGTAAATTATAATAATTACTTATACAAAGCAGATGATACAGTTTCACCTTAAGATAGAATCAGAGAAAATGTAAATTATTTCAAATTGCATGCCTACTAGATAAATGAAATAATGTATATAAAGCATTTTGAAAAATTTAAAGTAACATTTAAATGTCAATTCTTAACATTATTGTTACTCTTATGTCTTTCTTCTCATCTTAGTTCTAATGGTGTTCAAATAGAACTGGTCCTGGATGTTCTGTGGACTATTGTGTTGGTGGTTAACATAACTTTCTCTGTGTGTGTGTCTACACATGTGTTTTGTAACTGGATCGAAGTATTGGGAAATCAGCTCATCTTGTTAAGATTTCTTCAGGAAGAAAGAGAGAGAAGAATGAAAGAAAAAAAGGAAAGCCTCATAATGAATATGCCTAGTCCAGCAAAACAAATTTCCACATTGGATGTGTCCAAAAATGGCCCCAAATAATATTTTACATTTTAAATCCATCACCTCTCTTGCAGGAAGTGGGTAGCATGCTTTATCTTTGGTCCTTGTGAATCATGGTTTATATTGATACATATTAATATGGTTTCCTCAAAGCAGAGAAGTAAAAGTTAATCTCAATCTGGACACAAAATGAGGCAAATTGTTAGATGGTGGAAATACCTGGTATACAAGGTAATCCATCAGGCAGGTTTCTTTTTTCCCATTTTTCCATCCTGAACAAGTTAAAAAAAAAAAGATGCCCATTACAACAGGGATAGGGTCAAGGTCATTGAGTAAGAGAATCACAGCTCAGATTGCAGTACTAGGGAGAAAGAATGCTGAACTCAGAAAAGTGGTTTAAGCCAAATGATTTTAACTCGAACTTCCAGAAGCAAAACACCACTGTTAGAATTGAAGGCTCACTCATGATGAAGAAAAATGTTCATTTCCAGAGAAAGAACTAAACTCTGATTGCAAACAGAAGTATAATTTTCTCATTTTTAAATTTTTCTTTTGCTTTGTTTTGTGATGTACCTAATATAGAAATGTTTAGCATGATTTCACATGGATAATTGACATTGCTTACCTTCTAAGTTGTTGTGGGAGGGGTGGAAGGAAGAGAATCTGGAACTCAAAATTTAAAAAGAAAATGTTAAAAAGAATTTTCTTTTAAAAAAAGAAGTGAGAACTCATCCTGAAAAAAATAATTGTCTTTTTATCTTACTTTAATCTTCTTTTCTTTTTTTATTTATCATATTTGGTTAATAATTCTCCAATGTGTGATTTCCTCCCATTGCAATCAATTGCTACATTCCTACATTGAATTTATATGTGAAAGTCTGCCTTCAATGATGACTATGTTGACATTAAATGCCATCTAATTGCATCTCATATTGCAAATGGAATACTGTCATTGCTGCAATTTGCATATTTTTATTGTTACTCTCATAATTGTTAGAGCATTGCTTCTTGAATTAGTGGCATAATACTGCAAGTCTACTTTGGTTCATTTTGGTCAGTTTGTTGAGTATAATTATCATGGATCAATATATTCATCAGATGGTATATAAGTTACTTGAAAAGGTTTGTTGATTGTTTTATTTTGTACATTTTAAAATTTTATTTTAAACTTAAATACAGAATGAGAAAAGAAAAGCATTGTCATGTACACAGTAAAACATGAAAGGGTGCAATATAAAGCAATAAATTTTCATTTCAAGAAAACCAATATAATAAATACTACACATTGTTTTCAAAGTTGCCCGGCATTTCTCTGTTTACTCATAGGTTTTCTTTTGTTCTCTGCTGCATACTTTTTACTTTATTTTTCCCCTCCTCCCCACCTCACCTTAAAGAAGGCTACAATTAAGAATATACATACATATATACATAAATATATACACATACATATATGTGTATTATACATATATGTATAATTTACATAAATACATTTACATAGATTTTTTTAAGTATACATGTATACACTCATACACATACATGTAAGAGCTTGCTATGCTTATTTCCTCTTGTCATCTGTTTCTCTGAAGGTAGATAGCATCTTCCTTCAAAAATCCAAGATTTTCCATGTTTTAAACCATGTTTCCATGGTTCCAACCAGCTCATAATTTCCTACACCAGAGCAATATTTCAACCTAATCACATCCCAGCTGAGAGATTTTCTATGAAATTCTTTTCCAAATTTTCTGCATTCCTTCTATTCTTGACTATATAGGTTTTATTGATACAAGAAAAAAATTAAATTTAAAGTAATCAAAATTATCCATTTTATACTTCAACAATGCTCTCACCTAATAATATAGCTTAAGGTACTGAATCTGTTTTCTTTACATCTTTTTTCCCCTGGTTTCTTTGAAGTTCCTGACCATTTGTTCTTTCAAATGAACTTTGTTTTTATGTTTTCTGACTCAGTAAGATAATTGTTAGTAAGTTAATTGGGATGACATTAAATCAATACATTAGATAAAATTGTCCTTTTAAACATTATATTGGCTTTGCCTACCCATAAACAATAAATATTACTTCAGTTATTTAGATCTGACTTCATTTATATAAAAAGTGTTTTATGTTTATGTTCATAGAGTTCTTGTATCTGTTTTGGCAGATATATTCTCAAGTATTTTATATTGGCTAGTTATTTTAAATGGTCTAAAACAATGTTGAATAATATTGCTGACACATAGTATAGTTTCCCTATTTTTTCCTTTTGATTAAATCTATTTTAGCTTTAACTTTGCCTGAGATCATGATTACTGCCCCTGCTTTTTTTTACATAATAAATTCTACTCCTGACCTTTATTTTATCTTTCTGTGCATCTCTCACTTTTATAGCATTTCCTAAAAGCAACATATTCTTGAATTCAACTTTTTAAATCTGTTCTCAGTTTCCATTTTATGGGTAAATTCATCCCATTCACATTCTAAGCTATAACTACTTGTCTATTTTCCTCCTTCCTATTTCTCCCCACCATCCTTCAATACCCTATTCCCCTCCTCACTCCTCTACTTTACAAAATCTAAGTATTACCTTGCCCTCTTATTCCTTAATCTATCCATCTGACCACCTTTGACCAGGGAGACAGACCATAGCTAGGTCCACTATGTCAAAAAGGGACTTAAGAATTAGTTCCCTTAAGTCATACAAAGGGACACTACCTGTGAAAAGGAGGAGGGTTAGATCCCTTGGACTGCACAGAGAAGCTTCACTTGTGGCTAGGTCCAAGATTAGGAATTTTCTCAGCACAAAATCCTTAGCCTCTTGGAGAAGACTGAGTATACAACAGAACTGGTAGGCATCTAAGAAGGAAAAACATGAATTGTTTAATGAAGGATATTAGAGGCCCTTCATTTGAATACCTGGAGGCCCTAAGGGAAAGCACAGAAAAATAGAGATAATGGTTGAGGCAGAAACTCAGTAAGAATATAGATGTATTCTTATCACATGATCAAGAGCAACCCATAGGATATAGCTGACCAGCTCCCAACCATTCCAGGAAAAATCTGAGAAAATTTTCTTTATCTATGATTGATGGCCTCAGGGAACATCTCAAGGAGCAGCTGCTTCTCCTTGCAAGTGGAATCTTTGGGGCCATTACGTGGTGTGGTGAATAGAGCACTGGCCCTGGAGTCAGGAGGACCCGAATTCAAACCCGGTCTCAGACACTTAACACTAGTCATATGACCTTGGACAAGTCACTTAACCCTAATTGCCCTGCTCTCTCCCCTCCAAAAAAAAAAAAGCAAAAAGCAAATGGCATCTTTGCAAAGTCCAGTAGCCCATGTATACCACCTGTAAATGTGATACAGAAGGATAGAAAGTTTTGTAGATTACTAGAGAACCAAATAAATGGTGTGATACACTCTGCTAAGAAGCCAAGAAGGTCTGGATTCTCTATTAGGCAATGAAAGGTTCTCATTAGCTGCTACCCAGTTCCTATGTCAGAAGATGAGAAATCTGCTTTCATCTACTTGGATGAATTTATCAATTTGTGTGTATTCCCCAAGCATCTTAGTAGCACCTGACACTTTCTAAAGTAAGTAATTGGAAATGTAAATTAGATGCAAAGACCACAAAAGATTTAAGTTATAGTGGTAATTAAAGGAGTAAATGGTCAAAGCAAACGAAAAGGCATTCATGCCATTGGAAAGATCGTGGAAGAACACAAGGAGAAGCTGATTAATGTCTTAGATTGTCTAGATCAAAGTTTCTTAATGTAGGGTCAGTGCACCTTTTAATAAATATTTTGAAAATAAAATTTTAATGTATTTGTCTTCCTTTGTATTTCTATGTATTTTAAAATCTTATTCTGAGAAGGAATCTTTAGGCTTCATCAAACTGCCAAAAGGGTTGATAACACAACAAAAGTTAAGAACCATAGTCTAGAAGAAAATGGTTTGAAGTTTTCCATTGACTACTGCCAGTGCTTCTGTCAAATATGTAGGTCATATAGCAACCCAACAACTTTTGTGAACTGACCTATGGAAGACAAGTGCTTCTGACTTGGCCGTGTCCATAGAACCTTTAAGGAGTAAGGAGTTTTCTAGAATTTGGCAGGTATAATCACAAATTTGTTAAGATGTTTCCATTGCTAAATGACTGAAAAACCTCACTTGTGCATAAATAACTAAACAGATCCAACAGCAGATGGGCAAGAAATACAAAGTTGTATTAATATACAAAGCCCTTTGGAGAGTAGTAAACAAATAGATGTGAATAAGTTTTCAAAGACATGTCCAACTACCTCACAATTCAGCAATGCTGGACTATACAGATCCAAACAAGCTTTTTGTCCTACTTTTATAGAATCCAGCCCAGAAGACATGGGAAAAATCCTGTTACAAGAGAGCAATGGTCACCACAAACCAGGCACATTTGCCAGCAGAGATCTGAATGACAGTGAGACTTATACCATAAACAAGATGTAGTTCTTGACTTTGAAGTGGGCTATTGTAGAAAAGCTTAAGGAACAAGAATATGGAAGGAGGTTGTAAGTGGGGATGTACCAGCTCACTGACTTACATTCTAATCAATGCCAAGTTATTGACATCACTGTTATTGGGAATGAACAGGATGTATACATTGAAAAAAATGTTAATTTCACAGGATATAAAATGAACACAATTTCTATTTTAAATCATTGACACATAAATAATCTAATAAAATAATATTTTTAAAACTGTGTCTATTGCATGTATTTTATGTATTTAATGTGAATGAGTATCATTCAAATCATTGAGATCATTTCCTGGATTTCAGGATTAGTCATTCTTATTCTCTTAAGTACTGATGTTTATTTTGATTCTGTAGCATGTAATCCATGTATCAAGTATAATATGGCTGATTTTCCAAGGGATTGCAAAATTTCTGAAATAGGGGAGAAAGTAGGAACTTACCAGTACTTAGCTACTTAAACCTTTTGAGAACTAAGACACCATGACTGAACACTCAGTATCCCTTCTTCCTAAGGGAGGGGAAAAGAACAAATGAGAGACAATGCAAAAGAAATTAATGCTCTAAATCACTATTGATTACAAAAATGCAAATTAAAACAATTCTGAGGTACTACATCACACCTATCAGATTGACGAATATGACAAAACAGGAAAATGATAAATGTCAGAGAAGATATGGGAAAGTCGGAACACTAATTCATTGTTGGTAAAGTTGTGAGATGATCCAACCATTCTGGAGAGCAATTTGGAACTATGCCCAAAGGGCTATAAAAAGATATATACCCTTTGATCCAGTAATACCACTTCTAGGACTGTATACCAAAGAGATCATAAAAATGGGAAAAGGATCCATGTGTACAAAAAATATTTAAGCAGCTCTTTTTATAGTGGCCAAGAATTGGAAATTGAGGGGATGCCCATCAATTGGAGAATGGCTGAACAAGTTGTGGTATATGAATGTAATGGAATACTATTGTGCTATAAGAAATGATGAGGGGGTGGACTTCAGAAAAACCTCGAAAGACTTATATGAACTGATGCTGACTGAAGTTAGAAAAAACAAGAGAATAATGTATATTGTAACAGCTACAGTGTGCAATGACTGACTTTTATAGACTTAGCTCTTTTCAGCAATGCAAGGACCTAAGACAACACCAAAAGACTCATGATGGAAAAGGCCATCCAGAGAAAAATATGGAGTTTGAATGCAGATCAAAGCAGACTATTTGCTCTCTTTTTTTGTTTCGTTTTTCTTTCTCGTGTTTCCTCCATTTCTTCTAATTCTCCTGTAAAACATGACTAATGTGAAAATATGTTTAATAAGAATGTATGTGTAGAACCTATATCAGATTGCATGCTGTCTTGGGGAGGCAGAGAAAATTTAAAACTTATGGAAGTAAATGTTGAAAACTAAAAAGTAATCATTTTTTAAATAAAAAAGAAGAGCCTAGTGAGAGACAATGTAAATTCAAGAAGAAAAGAGATCTCAGAGTCAGCTAGGTGGCACAGTGAATAAAGCACCGGCTCTGAAATCAGGAGACCCTGAGTTCAAATATTACCTCAGACACTTAACACTTACTAGTTGTGTGAACTTGGGCAAGTCACTTAACCCCAATTGCCCTGCCCTCCCCATTCAAAAAAGAAAAAAAGAAAGAAAAGAGATCCTAGAGAGGAGGTAAAGGAGCCAGGTTACCCTCTGTTCTGTAGTCCTATGTTCTGAGTCACTGGTAGGAGCAAAGGCAGAGACCTGAAAGGGGACTGCTTGAAGAAATAAACCTTGCTTGGAGACATAGCAGATCAGTGAGAGACAGAGCAGTTGCCTCAGAACTAAGAATGAAGACATAATTATGAGGAAGTAATTAGGTCTCCTCAGCCAAACACCTCTCACTCCACACATTGGATGAAGCATGCTGCCACCCACTGCTAGATTCTAATTTCTTCAATTGTATTTTATTTTCAGTTCTGAGTTCTTTCCTTCCTACATTCCCCTCCTGCACCCACTGAGAAAACAAGAAAAACAAAAACCATTATAAGTTATGTATAGTGAAGCAAAATAAATTTTTGTATTACCCAGGTCAAAAAAAAAAAAAGTACTTTTCAATCTGAACTCTCAGTCCATCCCCTCTTTGTCTAGAGGTGGATAGCATGTTTCTTTTTTTCCATTTTTATTAATTGATTTTAGTTCTCAACATTCACTTTCATGAGACTTTGAGTTCCAGATTTTCTTCCCATCTCTCCCCTTCCCCCACTCCAAGATGGGATGCATGTTGATTAAACTTTCCCCCAATCTGCCCTCCTTTCTATCACCACCCCCCTGCTCTTATCCCCTTCCTTCTGTTTTCCTGTAGGGCAAGATAGATTTCTATACCCCATTGCCCATATAGGTTATTTCCAATTACATGTAAAAACAACTTTTAACATTCATTTTTAAAACTTTGAGTTCCAAATTCTCTCCCTTCCTCCCTCCCCATCCACCCTCACTGAGAAGGAAAGCAATTTGATATAGGTTATACATGTGTAGTCATGCAAAACATCCATAATAATCATGTTGTGAAAGACTAATCATATTTCCCCCATCTATCCTGCCCCCCATTTATTCTATTCTCTCCTTTGACCCTGTCCCTCCTCAAATGTGTTTGCTTCTGATTATACTCTCCCCCAATCTGCTCTCCCTTCTATCATTCCCACCTTTCATTCCCTTCCTCCCTATTTTCCTGTGGGGTAAAATAATGCAAATTCTTTTATTCCAAATGCTTTATTAATTTCTGGTTTACATCATCCATTTCCATCAGATATTGAGTTACATTTTTCCCCATTTTTCCCCTACCCACAACCCCAGAATAGCAGTCCCACAGGATATCCCCTCATCCAATCTGCCCTCTCCTATCTCTTCTCCCATACCCCCTTTGACTTTTCCAGTAGGGCAGGGTGAATCCCTGTGCCCCAATGCCTGCACATCTTATCTCCCAATTACATGTAAGATAGTATTAATAATAGTATTTATATATTTTTAAAACATTTGATTTTAAAACTTTGAATTCCAGATTCATTCCCTTCCTCCCTTGTCACCCACCCTTACTGGGAAGATAAGCAATTCAGTATATGTTGTACATGTGTAGTTATGCAAAACATTACCATAGTAGATATGTTATAAAAGACTGACTATATTTCCCTCCCTCCTATCCCAACTCCCACCTGGTCCCCTCCCCACTTTGATCCTGTCCCTTTTCAAAAGTGTGTGCTTCCAACTTCCCTCCCCACCAGCCTGCCCTCTGCCCTCCCTTCCATCATTTCCTCCCCCACATCCCTCTCCCCCCCACTCTCCTGTAGGGTGAGATATCCCATTTAGTATATATGTCATTCTCTCCCTGAGCCAAATTCAATGAGAATAAGGTTTTGCCTTTTTGCCTCCCTGTTCTTCCCCTCCCCTTCAACCACTTTCCCTTGCCTCTTCTACATGAGATAGTTTACCACCCCCTGTCTTCCCATCTCCTCTTGCCACATTCCTCTATCACCTCTCAATTTTACCCCTTAAGTATCATCCCTTCCCATTAAATTGGACTTGTGCCCTCTATCTATGTATACCTGTAAACATATATACACACATTCACATATATATATTCATATGCCCATATACCCTTCTTCAGCAATTTTCATACTGAGAAAGGTTTCATCAGTTACAGTTATCATTTTTCCATGTAGGAATGTGAATAGATCAACTTTGATAAGTTCCTTATGATTTCTTTTCCTTGTTTACTTTCTCAAGCATCTCTTGCTTCTTGTGCCTGAATGTCAAATTTTCTATTCAACTCTGGTTTTTTCCTCAAGAATGCTTGAAAGTTTTCTATACCAATGAATGACCATATTTTCCCCTGAAACACGATACTCAGTTTTGATGGGTAGATGACCCTTGGCTTCAATCCCAGTTCTTTTGCCCTCTGGAATATCATATTCCATGCCCTTCAATTCCTCAGTGTAGAAGCTGCCAGATCCTGTGATATCCTGATTGTGTTACCACAATATTAAAATTGTTTCTTCCTGGCTGCTTGTAATATTCTCTCCTTGATCTGGGAATTCTGGAACCTGGCTACAATATTTCTAGGAATTTTCTTTTTGGGATCTTTTTCAGGAGGTGATCGGTGGATTCTTTCAACCTCTATTTTGCCCTCTGGATCTAAAACATCAGGGCAGTTTTCCTTGAGAATTTCTTGAAGGATGATTTCTTGATTCTTTCTTTGATCATGGTTTTCAGGTAGTCCAATAATTTTTAGATTATCTCTCCTAGATCTATTTTCCAGGTCAGTGGTTTTTCCCATGAGATATTTCACATTGCCTTCTATTCTTTCATTTGTTTGGATCTACTTAACAGCATCTTGATTTCTCATAAAGTCATTAGCTTCCATTTGCTCCAGTCTAATTCTGAAGGAATGATTCTCCTCAGTGAGCTTTTGAGATTCTTTTTCCATCTGGCAAATTCAGCTTTTCAAGGCATTCTTCTCCTCATTGCCTTTTTGAGCCTCTTTTGCCATTTGAGTTAGTCTATTTTTTAAGGTGTTATTTTCCTCAGTCAGGCTGTTGACTCTCATTTCATACTTTTCTTGCATCCTTCTCATTTCTCTTCCCAATTTTTCTCCCACTTCTCTTATCTGCTTCTTCACGTCCTCTGTGGCCTGTAACCAGCTCATATTTTCATTTGGGGCTTTTGGTGCAGGGTATCTGACCTCACAGTCTTCCTCCTGTTCCATGCTTTGATCCTCTTTGCCCCCAAAATAGTAGTCTAATGTTGCATTTTTCTGTTCATTTTGTTTCCTTTGCCTAGACATGTTGCCACTCAATTACTTGGCTTTTGGGCTTGTTGCCACAGTGGGACTCTGCCACCACACAGGCGAGCTTCCATCCCAAACGTTGGGGTTTTCTCAACTTCCCAAGGTATTAGTTGGGTGGCCTCTCTGAAACCTCCGCACACTCTGGCAAGCTGGTCACACACCCCAAGACCTCCACCCCAGACCACAATCCAGTTCCAAGAAGGGTAATGCAAGAGCGGTTACCCCCCAGACTGATCGCCGGATCCCCCTATGGTTCACAGGCTGGGAGCTGAAGCTGCAATGCGGCAAAGTGGTGCAAGGTGCGCCAGCTCGTCAGTGGCTTCTCGTCCCCAGGGGAAGAAGCTGACACACTCTCCCAACCAGTCCCAAAGTCCATAGGGCACTGACCTCTCACTTTGTAGTTGGCATCTATGTGTTGGCAATTCTGGAAACTCCACAGCTGCTTTATTTCTGGAGTCCCTCCAGCCAGCTGCTGGTCTGGCCACCCTGCGGCTAAAACCTCAGACTCATGTGGTCCTGGGCTTGGCTTCCAGAACTCTGTGCTGGCTGCTTCCTGCCGGGCTGCCAGGCTATCCTCAGCAGGAGATTAGTTTCTCTATGTCATTTTGTGGGTTCTGGAGCTCCAGAGTCGTTTGGAGTCCCCATGTTACATAATTTTGAAGTGGTGTGGGATGGAGCTCCGCAGAACTGCTGTTTCCAAGAATCCAAATTCTTAAAGGAGAAGTTAAGTGAATTCCAGGAAGAAAAAGGCAGCAAAACTATAATAGCGGGAGACCGCAGCTGTCCCCTCTAAGATTTTGATAAATCAAACCAAAAAATATCAAGAAAGAAACTAAGGAGGTGAAAAGAATATTTTTAAAAGTTAGATGACAGGGCTTTGGAGAAAAATGAATGGGAACAAAGGAATATGCCTTTTTCTCAGCAACATATGAGACCTACACAAAAAGTGACCATGTATTAGGGGATGAAAACCTCAAAATAAAATGTAGAAAGGCAGAAATAGTAAGGGTGCTCTTTTCCCATCCTAATACAATATAAATTATATGCAACAGAGGGCAGTGGATAGTTTAAAAATAAATTGGAAACTAAATAATCTAATCCTGGGGCGGAGCCAAGATGGCGGAATAGAAACAGCTCGTCCAAGCCTCTCTGCCCCCAGATTCTCCACAAACTATGTAAAAAAGGACTCTGAAAATCTTCTGGAGCCCCAGCACCCACAGAACGACACAGAGAAGCTAACCTCCCGCTGAGGACAGCCCAGCACCCTGCAGGAAGGACCAGCGCAGTGGTCTGGGAGCCGGCAGCGCGCAGAGCGCAGGAGCCGAGCCGAGCCCAGGTCCACGTGAGCCGAGGTTTTAGCCCCAGGGCGGCAGGGCCAGCAGCCGGCTGGAGGAACCCCAGAACACCAGGAACTGTGGAGACGCCAGAATTATCAACATAGACTTGCCTAGGACAAAGTAAGAGGTTAGTGTCCTATGGACTTTGGGACCTGTATTTGGGGAATGCGTCAGCTCCCTCCCCTGGGGGCTAGAAGCTGCTGAGGAGACACGCCACTGTGTAGTTTTCAGAGGCATTTCCGGCTCCCAGCCTACAAATCGTGGGGAGATCCAGCGATCAGTCTTGGGGGGTAATCGCTCTTGCTTTAACCTCCCTGGATCTGGATTGTGATCTAGGGTGGAAGTTGTGGGTGGGTTTATAGCTTGCCAGAAACGGAAGTTGCCCCCCACACGTTCGGGACGAAAATTCCTCTATCTGGCCTTAAAGCCATAGTGTGGCAACAAGCCCAAAAGTCAAGCAATTAAGTGGCAACATGCCAAGGCAAAGGAAACAGAAAAATGCAACCCTAGACTCCTATTTTGGGGGCATAGAGCGGGAAAAGGACTGTGAGGTCAGAAGTCCTGCTCCAAAAGCCCCAGGGGAAAACATGAGCGGGTTGCAGGCCATAGAGGACCTTAAGAAGGACTTTAAAAATCAAATAAGAGAAGTGGAGGAAAAATTGGAAAGAGAAATGAGAAGGATGCAGGAAAAGTATGAAATGAGGGTCAACAGCCTGACTGAGGAAAACAACACCTTAAAAAATAGACTAGCTCAAATGGCAAAGGAGGCCCAAAAGGGCAATGAGGAGAAGAATGCCTTAAAAAGTCGAATTTGCCAGATGGAAAAAGAATCTCAAAAGTTCACTGAGGAGATTCATTCCTTCAGAGTTAGACTGGAGCAAATGGAAGCTAGTGACTTTATGAGAAATCAAGATGCTGTTAAGCAGATCCAAACAAATGAAAGATTAGAAGGCAATGTGAAATATCTCATGGGAAAAACCACTGACCTGGAAAATAGATCCAGGAGAGACAATTTAAAAATTATTGGACTACCTGAAAGCCATGATCAAAGAAAGAACCTAGAAATCACCCTTCAAGAAATTCTCAAGGAAAATTGCCCTGATGTTTTAGATCCAGAGGGCAAAATAGAGGTTGAAAGAATCCACCGATCACCTCCTGAAAAAGATCCCAAAAAGAAAACTCCCAGGAATATTATAGCCAGGTTCCAGAATCCCCAGATCAAGGAGAAAATACTACAAGCAGCCAGGAAGAAACAATTTCAATATTGTGGAAACACAATCAGAATAGCCCAGGACCTGGCAGCTTCTACACTGAGGGATCGAAGGGCATGGAATATGATATTCCAGAGGGCAAAAGAACTGGGAATGAACCCAAGGGTCACCTACCCAGCAAAACTGAGTATTTTGTTTCAGGGGAAAATATGGTCATTCAGTGGAATAGAGGACTTTCAAGCATTCTTGAGGAAAAAACCAGAATTGAATAGAAAATTTGACATCCAGACACAAGAAGTAAGAGATGCCTGAGAAGGTAATCAGGGAAAAGAAATCAAAAGGAACTTATCAAAGTTGAACTATTTACATTCCTATATGGAAAAGCAATAACTGTGACTGATGATATCTTTCTCACTATGAAAATAATGGAAGAAGGGGTGGCATATGAATACATATGTGAATGTGTGTGTGTTGGTTACGTTATATGGATAGAGGGCATAGGTTGATTTGTTGGGAAGGGAGAATACTCAAGGGATGAAATTATGAGGTGAGAGAGGAAAGTGGCAAGAGGAGATGGGGAGAGACATGGTAGGGTAAACTATCTCATGTAGGGGAAGTGGGTGCAAAGGAGGGGGAGAATAAGGAAGGCTAAAAAGGCAAAACCACATTCACATTGAATTTGGTTCAGGGAGAAAATGACATACATACTAAATGGGATATCTCAACCTGCAGCAGGATAGGGGGAAGGGGGATGAGAGGAGGGATGATGGATGGGAGGGCATCCTTGGGGTGAGGGGAGGTTGGAAGTACCCACTATAGAAGAGGGACAGGATCATGTAGGGAATGGACCAGGTGGGGGGTGGGATGAGTGGGAGGGAATTATAAGCAGCCTTGTACAATATATCTACTATGATAATGTTTTGCATAGCTAGACATGTACAACATATACTGAATTACTTATCTCCCAAGAAGGAATGGGTGACAAGGGAGGAAGGAAATGGATCTGAAATTCAAGGTCATAACATTAAATGTTTCAAATATATATATAAATACTATTATTAATACTCTTTTGCCTATAATTGGGAGATAAGATGTGCAGGCATTGGGACACAAAGATTCATCTTCCTCTAATGGAAAAGTCGATGGGGGTATGGGAGAAGGTATGGGAGAGAGCAGATTGGAGGAAGCGATATCTTGTGGGACTGCTATTCTGGGAGGTTGGGTAGGGGAATAATGGGGGGAAAATGATTGTAACTCAAAATCTGGCGGAAATGAATGATGTAAAACAGAAGTTAATAAAGTATTTGTTTAAAAAAAAATAAATAAAAAAAAATAAAAAAAAAAATAATCTCATCCTAAAGAATAAGTGGGTCAAAGAACAAATCACAAATGTTTTCAACATTTACTTCCATAAGTAATCACAAAAACAATCGATAATTTCATTAAAGAAAATGACAACAATAAGATACCATCACAAAATTTATGGAATTCAGCCAAAGCAGTACTTAGGGGAAAATATGTTTCTCTGAATTCTTACATCAATAATATAGAGAAAGAGCAAATCAATGAATTGGGCCTGCAACTAAAAACTACAAAAAGAACAAATTAAAAATCCCCACTTGAGCACCAAATTGGAAATCCTGAAAATCAAAGATGAGATTAGTAAAACTGAAAGTAAAAAATTATTGAGCTAATAAATACATTTTATGAAAAAAAAACCAATAAGACAGATGAGCCATTGATTAATTTGATTTAAAAAAAGAAAGAATAAAATCAAATATCCAGTATCAAAAAATGAGAAGGGTGAAATCACCACCAAATGAAGAAGAAATTAAAGAGATCATTAGGAAATATTTTGCCCAATTGTATGCCAATAAATCAGACAATCTGAGTGAAATCAGTGAATATTTATGAAAATATGCATTACCTAGATTAAGAGATCCAGAAATAGAATGCCTAAATAATACCATCTTAGAAAAAGAAATTGAAAAAGGCATTAAAGAACTCCCTAAGAAAAATTCTCCAGAGCTAGATGGGTTCACAAGTGAATTATACCAAACATTTAAAGAACAATTAATTCCAATACTATATAAACTATTTGGGGAAATAGGTGATGGAGTCCTACCAAACTCCTATTATGACAAAAATAACGGTGCTGATACCTAAACCAGGAAGAGCTAAAACAGAGAAAGAAAATTGTAGAACAATTTTCCTAATGAATATTGATGCAAAACTTTTGAACAAAATCCTAGTAAGGTGATTACAGCAATATGTAACAGGAAGTATACACTATTATCAGGTGGGGTTTATACCAGGAATGCAGGGTTGGTTCAATATTAAGAAAACTATCAGCATAACTGATCATATCAATAATAAAACCAACAGAAATCATATGATTAACTCCGTAGATGCAGAAAAGGCTTTTGACAAAATATAGCAGTCATCCCTATCAAAAACACTAGAGAATATAGGAACAAAGGGAGCATTCTTTAAAATGATAAGGATTATCTATCTAAAACCATCAGCAAACATCTATAATGGGGATAAGCTAGAAGCCTTCCCAATAAGATCAGGGATAAGGCAAGGATGTCCATTATAACCATTATTATTCAAAATAATACTAGAAATGTTAGCTATAGCAATATGTAGCAGCAAGCACCCCAGCATTCCCAGTATGGCTGCCAACACAGGTTCTTTGATCTGCTTTTCTAAAGGAAAGCAACTCAAAATGGGTTAACAATATTGCTTTAATCAAACATATGTCATTTACCTAGTTCAGGGGAAAAAATCAGCACCCCAAACTTCAGAGCATACAAACAAGTTACAAGCAAAAGTTACAAGAAGACAGAGAAACAGATTGAGCAGACAGGCCTCCAATTGTCTGACCATTACATTCATACCTAGTCACAGTTACCAGAGAGGGAAGCACCAACATCTGGGTTTTCAAAGTCAGGAGCTCAATGGCTGCCCAGAGACTCATCTGGTCAAATCACACAACACTTCTCAAAGTGAGCCCCAGAACAAAGCTTCACATCATGGGTTTATATAGCCTTCTTCTGGCTCAGAGAATGTAACAACCCTCTTGACGCACTGCCCAATCAAAAAGCATTCCTGAAAACCACGCCTCCTGCCACAGGCTCCAGGTGCACTTAAGCCCATCAAAGTGCCTAGAGATCCTAAAAAAGGGAAAAGAGCATACATGTACAAAATTATTTGTAGGGGCCCTTTTTATGGTGGAAAAATATTGAAAACCAGGGGGTCCCCATCAATTAAGGAAAAGCTGTGGTTTATGAATGTAATGGAATACTATTATGCAATAAGAAATGATGAACAGGTAGATTTGAGAAAAATCTGGAAAGACTTGTACAAACTGATGCAAAGTGAAATGAGCTGAACCAGGAGAACATTGTACACAGTATCAGCAACATTGTGTGATGATCAACTATGAATGACTCATCTCTTCTCAGCAACACAATGATCCAAGACAAGTATAAAGGACTCACAAAGGAAAATACTATCCACATCCAGATAAAGTACTAATGGACTTTGAATGCAGATCAAAACATACTTTTGCCACTTACTTTATTGTTTTTCATGGTATTTTTTTCTTTCAACATATTTTTTCTTTCATATAATATGAAAATATATTTTACATGATAACACATGTATAACCTCTATAAAATTGTCTGTCGTTTTTGGAAGAAGAGGATGGAGGGAGAGAGAGGAAAAAAGATTTGGAACTCAAAATCTTATAAAAGTTAATGCTAAAAATTGTCTTGACATGTAATTGGGGAAAAAAACAAAATGCTATTTAAAAACAAAAACAAGCTCTGGGAATCAGTGCAAGATGTGGTTCTATAAAAGTTAGCAAAAAAGAAAAAAGAAAAGGAAATGTCCTTTAAACACACACACACACACACACACACACACACACACACACCAATGGCAGAATAGGATGACAAGAAAATACTAGACAAAACTTTAGCAATATTAAGAAATATTCTCAGGTTATTGGAGTCATGGCCCATACGGATATGCTCCTGCTACCCCTGAGGCAAAACTCTTGCTTCATGGAGAGATCCAATTAATGATGGTGGTGTGGCTAAGATAATAAACTGAGCTTAAGAGAAGCTGGAGCAGCAGGAGACTGCCTGCTGTGCTTAGGCAGGATGAGATAACTGATATCATATGAGTAACTAAGCAAAAATTACAAAGGTGTCACAAAAAGATTACAAAGCTGCTGACATACCAAGAAACTACTCCATAAAACCCACTCTGGCCAGTGCAAGGTGACCCATATCAGAACTTACAATCTTGCCCATGTGGCATTCTCTATGGCCTGGATTTGTCAGAAGCCTACCACCACCATACTGAGGTCAATAAGAAAATCTACAAGATTGGCCAGGGCTACTAGATCAGAAATGATAAATTGAAAAAAATTGAAATAAAATTTTAAAAAAAGAAATGATAAATTGATCAAGCACACCAATCATGATCTATCTGACAAGAGCATTGATCCAGTGGAAGAGGTTGTCCACCATGGTGAAGTGACCAAGGACTTTATCATACAGAAGGGTATGTCGTTTAGACAAAGAAACATTTTCTGAAATTATAAAAGTCCTTACTTATACACACAAAACATAATGTGCTGGGGAAGACTGACTTGAAGTTTATCAACACCTACATGTTTGGCCACAGCTACTTCTGGACCAGAGAAGAGGATTATTTATCATGAGAATAGTCTGTAGATGTATTGGGAGCATCTTGATGACTATATCAGAAAGAAATAGGCAGACTTTCACAACAGACCACATATTTGGCATCATCCAATTTACTGAAAGATGTAGTGTATATGCAATTTTTATTCTTATTCTTTTGGCTATTAAAAATATTCATTTGGTAAAGCCACATTCTCCTTCAACAAGTTGTTTCCTATACATATGTTAACAATCTACATATAAGAAAAATTGAAAATAATAAAGGGAAAGCACTAGGATTAAGAGGGATTAGGAAGAGCTTCCTGTAAAAGGCAGGCTTTGAGATAAGGCTTAAAGGAAGCCATGGAAGTCAAAAGGAAGCGATGAGGAGGGAGAATATTTCAGGCAGTGAGGACAGCCAGTGAAAATGCCTAGAGTCAAGAGTTAGAGTGACCAGTTTGAGGAACAAGGAGGGCAGTGTCACTGAATCAAAAAATATGTGGTGGAGGATACTAAAAATATAAGGAGCCTTGAATGGTGAGGTGGGGAGTCCAGATTATGAAAGGATTTGAACACAAGCAAGATTTTATACAGCTATGGGTAGTCCACAATTCCAGTAACAAAGGAGGTTTAGTAGATTACATGTGTACTTAATGTGAGTCAACAGTGTGACATAACAGCCAAAAGAGTAATGCTATATTAGGCTGTACAGAGACCTTTTACAGAACCATGAGACAAGGCTGCTGTCCTACACCCCAAGCAGATCATGTTTGTAGCACTGTATTCAATTCTGGGCACCACATTTTAGAAGGGAAAAAAACTTGACAAGTGGAAGCATGGTCTAGAAGATGGTCACCAGTAAAATGAAAAAACAAAAAACATATAAGAGAAGCAATGAAAGAAGTTGGAGTGTTTAGCCTGGAAAGAAAAAAAAAGACTTAGAAGGTCTATGATACCTGGTCCTCTAGATGCCCAATTAGACTTATTCTGCTTGATGCATAGGTATCACTGAGCCTTGATGATATTATTGCAGTATGTTTCCCAAAGGATATATTTTATTCAAAAGAAATGGACAAACAATGGGCATAACTAGCATTGTATATTAAAAAGATAAATTTATTGGAGGAAAAAAGGAAACCATGGAAAGAGGCATAGCAGAGACCATTTGAGTAATTATCAATAGAGAAGGAAACAAAAAGAATATTGGTATCAGAGTCCCTTCTGTCCTCTAAGCAATGACCCTATCATTTCTTTGATCCGGAACCCCCAAAACTTCTGACTGACCATAATTTGCCTTTACAGCCTCAACTCATTCTTAATTTTTGCTTTCCTAATACTCTTTACTGGAACATGCACATCATGCTTTTTTTATACACATCATGTTACCAATCTGTTTTCATCTTCTACATGTCTTAAATTTATGTATCTGTTGCCAAGTCCCAGATACATCTACACAGGTTGCTTTAAACAGTTCCCTCTTTGCCTTCTTATTAGAATTGCTTCTTTTTGCATTATTAAGACCTTCATTCCTGAGAACTTCCCCTCCTGCTTGGGAAACCTTCCACTTCAAGCTTTCAGTGGCTTCATTCCTCTTCAAAATTTCTTCTTCTCAAATTTGAGATATGTCTTGACTATTCCCAGTTTTCTTCCACTTTTTTGTTACACATTCTAGGAAGGTATTTATAAAGGAGGTGGCTTTTTTCTATCCCCTTAAAATTAACTGCTCACTCATCTCATGAACCATGAAACTCATATTCAAAATCTCTATAGCAAGTATTTCCAAAACCTGTTTGTTTTTTCTTGCAAGACAGTCAAGTGAGGGCATGACTTCCAACTGCTGTTTTCTGCTCTAAGAATTGAGGAATGGGATTTCCAGATGCCCTTTTGTCCTTAAAAGACAATCATTTGAAGGGAAAGTCCTCTGTAAATGATTGCTACATTTTGGGAAGTCCAAAGATTACTCATTCTTGTTAAGAACTGACTAAGGACATTTGTAAGCCAAGTAGAAATGTCAGCCTGCATTGTTCTAATATACATAAATCAACAGTGGTGATATACCCTAGCAGATGTGTGTTGCCATGGAAAGTACAGATTTTGATGTCTTGTGTTTGGGTGCTTGTTACCACCATAGTTTCCCTACCCCATTGTGTCTGAAGATTTAATTAGCAGCACTGGATTTCAACAAATAGCTTTTTTTTTTTTTTTTTACATAGGTGCAATATAATGAACATTTAGGTTCACCCAGCCCCAACTCTGTTATGATAATGGTGTTTCTATCAGATGAAAAACTAAGAATATAATCACATTAGTTCAGAGTCTCATTAGGAAATTCCTAGCATTCAGCTATGGGTTTGATCCTCTAGCCTGAATTTAAATTTATATTTCTTGGCCTCTTTACGTTTGAAGTAAAAGTCGGGATTCAGAAAATGTTAGGTAAAATTAGCAGAGTTATCTTGTGCATGATCAGAGTCTGGAATTGAGTTTATAATTCCAATGAATCTGAGACCAGGACCTTCTTTCCACTACATCACATTGTATGGTTTTAAGTTGGAGACACTAACTTAAAGCCATAGAGATCTATATAACACAAGGCATAAAACTAAATTTGCTGCCTAAAGCAATGGTTTTTAACTTGAATCTTTCATCCTTTATTATATCATTTTCAACATCTTCACCTTCTTATAGCATTCAAATTGTGCTTGGAGTTCATTAAGCAAAAATTGTGCATGCCTATTTCAATCATATTTTCAATAAATATCTCTTAATAATAATGAACTGAATTCCTCCACTTTTAGGATCCATATTATTGGTGTGGATAATTTTTCTCCAAGCAGATCACAACTCCTGTATGTACCAGATCTATTTTTAGCCATGGAAAGGTTTTCAGAAATTAGCTAAGACAGTTATGACAAGATTCTTAAGTCTTTACCAGACATTACTAGACATTTATTGCAAATTAATAACTTCCCCATTCAAGTAATGTTTATTGTTTAACTAAACATACTTTAGTCATATACTATATTCCAAAAGATTACCTTCAACAGAAGGTTGCTGTGCTTCTATTAATTGGTTAGGCAAAAGTGTGCCAATCTTTTCTTTAAAATTGTGGCAATCTGTGATAATAATTCAGAAATCTATGGTCATTAAAAACAAGTGGCTAAAAAAGATCACTTATCATAAGAATGTGTACTTCAAAATATATTTTTTCTCGGTATACTAATGTGCTGACATACATATTTTATGAAGGTGAATGAAAAATAAGATGCTATGTTTCATATCTTTATTATAGGTCAAACACATCATACATTATATATAAAAAGTTACAGTGGACAATAGACAATAGTTATCTTAATCTTAAACTAATATATTTCAGAAGACTACACAAAGGATTTTTACATTTGCAGTTCAAGCTTAAATTCATTATCTACACTACAGCACTGGAAAATACATTACAGAAATAAATAAAAACAAAATAAATGATGCATAGCTGTTGGATAATTTCTTAAAAACCAAAGTACAGTATTGCACAATAAATCAAACTGAGAGTAATAGATGTATATAATTATGGAAATTCTAAAATGAATTTAAATAAAATGTCATGGCATGTTTCATAATTCATAAATATATTTTATCTCCTCACAGTTCATAATAATCTCTTTGGACTCCAGAAGCAAACATTTCCTTATCAAATCATTTTCCCATGCATTACAACTAGACATTTGTCACTATAAAATTCATTATGAGAAACACATATGCCAGTCTATCTGATTTAACCCATTTAGCTCTACTTCTTGTGCAGAGAAAATTCTGTGACTAACAAAAGGAAAGCAAGAAAAATATAATGTTCAAACTTTTATAACTTAACATTTTTATAGCACTTTACAGTCTTCATGGTGCTTTCCTCACAACAATCCTGTGAGGTAGGAAGTGCAAGCATTATAACCCCCACTTTCCAGATGAGGAAACTGAGGCTGAGAGGTTAAGTGACATGAGCATGGTCACACAGCTATTAAGTGCCTGAGGCAGGATTTGAACTCAGGTTTTCTGATTCCAAGTCCAGCACTCTTTCCACCATGCCATGCTGCCTCTTGGTTCTTCATAATTTGGGTTAGAACAACCTATTAAGAACAGAAACTAAATTAAATTCTAAAATGTGCATCTTAAATTCTAATCTAATTACTAGGTAACCATTTTTTTGAGATTTGTCCAATATATTTTAATATATGCCAATATTTTTGTGTGTAATTAGCCCTATTAATTAATAAAAACGGGTAGTAAAAATAGGAAGAGATTACTGGTAAACAGAATGACAGCTCTTCTTCCCCTCTCCCCTTTATGAATCTTTAATACTGAGCAAAAATCATGGTAAGTTAAGCATAACTACATTTTGGAGAAAGGAATGTCCATGATTGCTACAAACATCCATTGTAATTCCCCAGAACAGAGCAACTTTATACTTAAAATAGTCAAAATCTGATCTCATATACACCAAAGTTTTGCTTGTAATCAGTCCTATGTATTTTAAAGTAGAATTTAATTCTACTAAATTTAAATGAATTAAAATTACTGCAAGAATGCTAACAGTGACAGCACAAACTATTCCACTTCCAAGAGAAGCTCTTAGGAACCTAATATCTACCATATGCTATTAGAGATGATGACTTACAAACAATAATTGGAGATAATTAAGTTGTGGGGAAGTCATAATTAAATCATTAATATGAATTCCTGACATACAACTAAAATAGGAAGTTTAAAAAAAGCTTACATAATAGATCTCAGCTACACATTAAAAAAATACTAATTTTTACGGTTAATTATTGATTTACAATGTAGATCAGTATTAGAAGACTGAACCCTACAGGAAAAATGAGGAAAAACTAGAACTGTGTTTCACTTATGTAACAAAGGACAACTGTACTTAAGGGTGACTGAATTACTATCTGTATATTCACCAGTTATAATTCATAGCTTTCTATCATTCATAATTTACATCAACTCTGTATTTATCATGTTATGTTCTGACTTTAAAATGTTGTTTCTCCCATTATAATATAAGCTCCTTGGGGACAAGGGCTGTTTTTGTTTTTTCTCAATATCATTAGCACTTAGTATAGCTCTTGGAAAAGAGTTTAATAATTGCTTCTTGATTGAAGGATCCTGAATTTGCATCATCAGACAAACTGGATTCCTATAAAATCTATTATATATTTTTGTGTGAAATACTAAAAAAAATCTAAATATTTATTGGAAATTTGTTTTGAAAACAAGTGATTTTAAATTACTTATGGAGGGATGTTATATAAATATTTACATTTTCTAAACCCACAAAAGTGAAATTTTGAATTAAAATTTCTTCTCAAAAATGAAGACAGAAGAGGCAAAAAAAAGAAACAAGGATGGAGACAACCGGGATCAAAGAAGAAAGATTACATTAAGTACTTTCATAGGCTTTAAGGGAATAAAAGTCTAGCTTAGAAATGGAGTTGCAAAATTTGGATCATTCCTGTGGTTAGAAATAAGCATCTCAAAAGGAAATCTCATTTCCATTTTCAAAGAATAAACAAGTATGTTCATGTTATTAAATAAAAGTTTAGAAAAATGGGCAACATGTTATGCTTATAAGTCTATTTTAATGAATTTCATTAAATTACTTGCAATGGCAAAAAGGGAAAATGATCTGGTAAGATTTTAGCTAAAGATATTCTCTTCAAGTACAAAATTACAAGAAAACCATCTACTACATCTGACACTACACTTCAGGCAAGTCACAACATTCTTAGGCCTTGATTTCCTCATGTAAAATAAGAGTTGAACTAGATGGCCACTGAACGTCTTGCTAGCTCTAAACCAATATTATAACCTCTGAAAGACAGCATCTACATTAAAATAATGTGTTCCTCGATTATCTTCTGAAAGCAATAGACATACTCCCAAAATTTCAAAGAGGTAAGTTTAGACTGTGTTGGGATAATGTGCTTTTTAAAAAACAAAACAAAAATTACTATCCATAAATTAACATATGCCCACTTGAAAATATAGTGACAGCTAAAAGAACATTTTCCTAAATGACACATCTGTGGGTACCTAAAGTTTATTATTTACACAAAATATGTACATAGTGTATATATAAATTATGCAGCCAAAAAGGATTGCACTCAAAAAAATTACTACATTTGCATATTTGGAGCATGAAATGACAGGAGGAAGTACTCTTAAGTTTTCATGAAGCAGTTATCTACAGAACTTTGGGTTTAGATTTTTCTTTTACTTGTTGGTACATGTTCACAAAACCATCCTTCGAATGCCACATTCACAGCAGAATTTCGCCCATTCCACTGGATATTTGGTTCCACATTCATGGCAGAATTTTGGTAACTGTCCAGATGAATTTCCTTCATTGCCTTTAAAGCCTCCTCCATTGACAGATGAATAATCTACATCTGACCTGAAGTGATGAAGCACATTAGAAATACAAAGTCTATGTCAGTAACATTCAAATAATATTTTTTTAAAAACCACAAAATTAGTTATATGGTGTCTACTTCTTGCTAAAGTTTTCAAAAGTGTCCTTTTAGTTTATATGAAAATAGCAACTCATTCAACAGAAGATAAACCTGTTAACTCCTTTCTTTAGGATCAAAATATTAATATCATTTTATGAAACTGTTTGAAAATGTAATTGAATCCATATTAAATAAATACCTAAGAATGGTCATAGATCTACCAAGCCACCAAAAATGGATTAGCAAGATGATATACATTAACACACCAAACTAGAAGGAAACAGGTACCAGTTGCATGAAACAGATGAAGCTGAATTCAAAGTATATTATGTAGATGCACAAGACTTTACCATTAAAATATAACTATCTAAAAAGTTTGACATCTAGTAAATACCAATACTGGTGATGAACCATCAGTCAACCAATTACCATTGGCTAGATGACCATTTTCAAAAAATGTTATAGAAGAGATTCTGACACTGCGAACAAAGTTGTATTAGATGGCCCATGGAGTAACTTTTACTTCTAAGACAAAGTGTCTAATTTTAATAAGGTCTTTATGAACCCACACAATTTTCCCAACTGTTTACTGCTGCTTGAACTTACTTTGAAAAAGAAACAACGGGGTGGCTAGGTGGCGCAGTGAGTAAGAGCACCAGCCTCTGAGTTGGGATGACCCGAGATCGGATCTGGCCTCAGAAAATGAGCACCCACACATAAATAATGACTGGCCGTGTAACCTTGAGCAAGTTACTTAACCCCAATTTCTTTACCAAAGAAAACAAAACAAAACAAAACAAAACAAGTATTTTACCACATAGATTGGACTCCTGATAGTTAAAACAGAAATGCCTAAGATAATACTCTTATTAAAAAAAAAAATACCTCTTTTAAAATGTAGTTATTAAACAACAAATATAAATGGTCAACTTGAATCTATGTACATTTACAAGAAAGCAGAGCAGTGGCTAGGTGGTACAATGAATGGAGCACCAGCCCTGCAGGCAGGAGGACCTGAGTTCAAATCCAACCTCAGACACTTGACACAAAGGGAACTAGCCATGTGACCTTGAGCAAGTCACTTAACCCCAATTGCCCTCCAAAAAAAAAAAAAAGTCAGAGGCAATGTGTATAAAGTTAGTGGTATATTTTTAAAAAGCCGAGCAATCTGTTTCCACTTGCAGTTAAAAGTATATAGTGCACATCTGACCTAATTAATTTGAAGTTAAAAAGGCGAAAATTTTGGAGTGTCTTTTTTCTGTATACAGAGTCACCTTTCTCTACTCTCTTGTTTCCTGACCTTTCAGAAACACTTTGTGTACCTAGTACCTTCCTGTTCTCTTCATTTCTCACTCCCTTGTCAAAATAATAACCCATATCATAGTACATTATCTTTGTATAGTTCTTTATAGTTCTGCTTCAAATAATAGATGAAGGTTTCTTTCAAATACAAATTCAATGCCTCAGTGTGGTATGGAGATAACTCAACAGAACCAGAAGGCTTCACCAGTAGAAAGCTGTAAAACAGGTTGGCTAATCAATGCCACAGCAGTTTACTGCTTATACAGACCACTTATTAAAGGTATACGGAAGGTGTGCAGTCTCTATTGGTACATCCAATCTAATAAAATGAATCATCTTTTGAAGTATTGTATCTTTTAAAACACAAAGAACTGATATAAACACAAGCTTTGTTCCTAGGAGAGGCATACCACTGATTCACAATTTCTCTATATTTTATGGCTGAAAGGGATTTAAAAGAATATCTAATCTCAACTCCTCTCTTTTTTACAGATAAGACAACTGAGGTTCAGAAAGATAAATGGAATCAACCAAAGTTTCACAGCTAATTAATAACATAAACAGAATCAGAACCCAGGTCACTTTACTCCTACCTCTATTCTTTCCTCTACAATACATCTATCAACCAAAGAATCACTACATAATTTTTCACATATAGTTTTTCAAATATAGTCTTCAAACTTCCTGGAAGTATCTATAAAATCTCAGTATTGTTCTTTTTCCTTTCTTTCTACCCAATATACTTTAAGAGTTCTTACACATAAGTTCTTTGCAAAATACTATGACAAACAGATATTGATACAGAACCAAAGATGAAAATATATTTTGCTTATTCTACACATAAGCAAAACATTCAAAAAGCCTAGACAGAATAACAGAAGATCATTCTCCAGAAGCAAAATTTATTTTCTAAGGAAAACACAAAACTGGTTTTCTTCTCCAAAAGAGGAAATGTACAAATAAAACAAAGAACCACTACTACTGACATGAAATTAACACTGCAAACTATTTAAGGAAATATTAACAGACAAAATTTCAGTCAATCATAAAATGTGCATGTGCCCCAAGGACATCAGTAACAAATATGTCCAATATAGACACACACGCGCGCACGCACACACACGCACACACGCACACACACACACACACACACACACACACACTCAATTAGTGACTTGTTTTAACTGCTCCTGGTTTGCTTCCTGCATTCTATATAACTAAAGAAGGTCATGTGACCTACTGGAAAAAGTACTAAATTTGGAGTCAGAGGACCCAAATATGAATACTGAACTCAAGACATATTACTTATTTAAACTTCAGAAAAGTAACTTGATCTCTCAGGAACTTTGTTCCCTCATGCATAATATATACACATGAGTGGATGTATATATGTGTATATGTATATATGTGTATATATACACACATATATGCGCACACACACATATATATTATATATATTTTTTTGTGGAGGTAGGGTGAGTAGGAGTGGTTAGACTCAACATCGTCCAAGGTCCCTTGCCAGTTCTAAATCCTAGGAACCTGTGAAACGTAAACATGATATACAGGCAATGTCAGATGTTGTACAGTAACAATAACTGACATCTATATAATTTTAAGCTATTTTCTATTTATCCATTTAAAGAAAAAGGAGCATCAGCACTGGTGTGAATATAACTAGTGATGAAATATTCAGAAACAGAAGAACAGAACGGCAGAACAGCATCGTAGCAATGAACATTTATTAAGTACCTATATGCCAAGCACTGAGCTGGGGACTTGATATGCAAAGGCAAAAGCCAAAACAATTTCAATTTAAGGACTTTACATTTTTATAACATTTACACATATAGTACACACGAAATAGATACAAAATAACAGATATAAGCAAGAAGGTCAGGTTGGCTGGACCACAGAGTACACAGAGTGGAAAAATGGTTAATGCGGTAAAGTTTAGGTAGGGGCCAGGTTGTGAAGAAGTTTAAATGCAACCAAAATTAATATTTGAATCTACAGGTTATAGGGGGTCAAAGTAAAAACTATGCTTTAGGAAAAAATCACTGGCAGAACTGAAGATACAATGGGAAGGGGAGAGAATTGAAGCAGGAAGACTAATTAGGAAGCTGTCAAAATGATCTAGCAGCATGTGGTGAGGACCTATGGTGGTAGCTCTATGGGTGAAGGGAAAGAGGGAGGTGAGATACTGAGGAGATATAAATGACAAGATCTTGCAACTTACTTGATCTGTAGGGTGAAGAAGAGTGAAGAGTCAAGGGTGACACAGGTGGTGAGCTTGGGAAACAAGAAGGGAGGGATAATGATACCTTCAACAGAAATAAGAATCAAAGGAAGAGGGACATTTTTGAGGGGAAGGATATTGAGTTCTGTTTTGTATATGTTGAGCTTTATATGCCTGTGGGACATTTAGTCTGAAATATCCAAGAATAAATTAGTGATATAAGACTTAACTCAGCAGAGAAAATGGAGCTGACTATACAGATCTAGGAGTCACACATGTATAGATAATTTAACCCATGGGAACTGATGAAGTCATCCAAGAGAGTGCCTAGGACAGAATCTTGAGCCACACCCAAAACTAGGCGGGGCAAAAGCCACTGAGCAAAGGTAACTGAGATGGGGTGGTGAGACAGGAAAAAAAAAAGGCAAGAAAGAATAGTGTCATGAAAACCCAGAGAGCGAAAGAATTCAAGGAGAAAAGTGAACAACAGTATTCCAAGGCTAAAGAGAGGTCAAGAAAGATGAAAATTAAGAAAAGGCCATTAGATTAACTATTAAGAAATCAATGGGGGCGGAGCCAAGATGGCGGAGTAGAAACAGCTCTTCCAAGCCTCTCTGCCCCCAGATTCTCCACAAACTATGTAAAAAAGGACTCTGAAAAACTTCTGGAGCCCCAGCACCCACAGAACGACACAGAGAAGCTAACCTCCCGCTGAGGACAGCCCAGCACCCTGCAGGAAGGACCAGCGCAGTGGTCTGGGAGCCAGCAGCGCGCAGAGCGCAGGAACCGAGCCGAGCCCAGGTCCACGTGAGCCGAGGTTTTAGCCCCAGGGCGGCAGGGCCAGCAGTCGGCTGGAGGAACCCCAGAACACCAGGAACTGTGGCGACCCCAGAATTATCAACATAGACTTGCCTAGGACAAAGTAAGAGGTTAGTGTCCTATGGACTTTGGGACCTGTATTTGGGGAATGCGTCAGCTCCCTCCCCTGGGGGCTAGAAGCTGCTGAGGAGACGCCACTGTGTAGTTTTCAGAGGCATTTCCAGCTCCCAGCCTACAAATCGTGGGGAGATCCAGCGATCAGTCTTGGGGGGTAATCGCTCTTGCTTTAACCTCCTGGATCTGGATTGTGATCTAGGGTGGAAGTTGTGGGTGGGTTTACAGCTTGCCAGAAACGGAAGTTGCCCCCCACACGTTCGGGACGAAAATTCCTCTATCTGGCCTTAAAGCCATAGTGTGGCAACAAGCCCAAAAGTCAAGTAATTAAGTGGCAACATGCCAAGGCAAAGGAAACAGAAAAATGCAACCCTAGACTCCTATTTTGGGGGCATAGAGCGGAAAAGGACTGTGAGGTCAGAAGTCCTGCTCCAAAAGCCCCAGGGGAAAACATGAGCGGGTTGCAGGCCATAGAGGACCTTAAGAAGGACTTTAAAAATCAAATAAGAGAAGTGGAGGAAAAATTAGAAAGAGAAATGAGAAGGATGCAGGAAAAGTATGAAATGAGGGTCAACAGCCTGACTGAGGAAAACAACACCTTAAAAAATAGACTAACTCAAATGGCAAAGGAGGCCCAAAAGGGCAATGAGGAGAAGAATGCCTTAAAAAGTCGAATTTGCCAGATGGAAAAAGAATCTCAAAAGTTCACTGAGGAGATTCATTCCTTCAAAGTTAGACTGGAGCAAATGGAAGCTAATGACTTTATGAGAAATCAAGATGCTGTTAAGCAGATCCAAACAAATGAAAGATTAGAAGGCAATGTGAAATATCTCATGGGAAAAACCACTGACCTGGAAAATAGATCCAGGAGAGACAATTTAAAAATTATTGGACTACCTGAAAGCCATGATCAAAGAAAGAACCTAGAAATCACCCTTCAAGAAATTCTCAAGGAAAATTGCCCTGATGTTTTAGATCCAGAGGGCAAAATAGAGGTTGAAAGAATCCACCAATCACCTCCTGAAAAAGATCCCAAAAAGAAAACTCCCAGGAATATTATAGCCAGGTTCCAGAATCCCCAGATCAAGGAGAAAATACTACAAGCAGCCAGGAAGAAACAATTTCAATATTGTGGAAACACAATCAGAATAGCCCAGGACCTGGCAGCTTCTACACTGAGGGATCGAAGGGCATGGAATATGATATTCCAGAGGGCAAAAGAACTGGGAATGAACCCAAGGGTCACCTACCCAGCAAAACTGAGTATTTTGTTTCAGGGGAAAATATGGTCATTCAGTGGAATAGAGGACTTTCAAGCATTCTTGAGGAAAAAACCAGAGTTGAATAGAAAATTTGACATCCAGGCGCAAGAAGTAAGAGATGCCTGAGAAGGTAATCAGGGAAAAGAAATCAAAAGGAACTTATCAAAGTTGAACTATTTACATTCCTATATGGAAAAGCAATAACTGTGACTGATGATATCTTTCTCACTATGAAAATAATGGAAGAAGGGGGTGTGGTCATATGAATACATATGTGAATGTGTGTGTATATGGTTACAGTTATATATGGATAGAGGGCATAGGTTGAATTTGTTGGGAAGGGAGAATACTCAAGGGATGAAATTATGAGGTGAGAGAGGAAAGTGGCAAGAGGAGATGGGGAGAGACATGGTAGGGTAAACTATCTCATGTAGCGGGAAGTGGTTGCAAAGGAGGGGGAGAATAAGGAAGGCTAAAAAGGCAAAACCACATTCACATTGAATTTGGTTCAGGGAGAAAATGACATACATACTAAATGGGATATCTCAACCTGCAGCAGGATAGGGGGAAGGGGGATGAGAGGAGGGATGATGGATGGTAGGGCATCCTTGGGGTGAGGGGAGGTTGGAAGTACCCACTATAGAAGAGGGACAGGATCATGTAGGGAATGGACCAGGTGGGGGTGGGATGAGTGGGAGGGAATTATAAGCAGCCTTGTACAATATATCTACTATGATAATGTTTTGCATAGCTAGACATGTACAACATATACTGAATTACTTATATCCCAAGAAGGAATGGGTGACAAGGGAGGAAGGAAATGGATCTGAAATTCGAGGTCGTAACATTAAATGTTTCAAATATATATATAAATACTATTATTAATACTCTTTTGCCTATAATTGGGAGATAAGATGTGCAGGCATTGGGACACAAAGATTCATCTTCCTCTAATGGAAAAGTCGATGGGGGTATGGGAGAAGGTATGGGAGAGAGCAGATTGGAGAAAGTGATATCTTGTGGGACTGCTATTCTGGGAGGTTGGGTAGGGGAATAATGGGGGGAAAATGATCGTAACTCAAAATCTGGCGGAAATGAATGATGTAAAACAGAAGTTAATAAAGTATTTGTTTAAAAAAAAAAAGAAAAAGAAAAAAAAAGAAATCAATGGTCATTTTGGAGAGAGGAGTTTCATTTGAGTGATGAGGTCAGAAACATGAGAACAGAATGAAATGAAAAGAAGTGGTGATAATTAGTACAGACAGCTTTTTTCCTAAGAGTCTGACCGAGAAAGGAGAAGAGATAATGGATGACAGTTATCAGGGAGGGTCCAGCAAAGGTTTCTGATAAAGGATGAAGGAGATCTGTATATGTCTCTAGGCAGCAAAGAAAGAGTCAAAAGAGACTGAAGATTGCACAGAGAAGAGTGGGTTAAAGAGAAAATGGCAAATGATGTCAAGAGGTGGGATATGAAGATGAGAAGAAGGGGCTCATAGCTGGCAAACAGTCTAGATTTTCTTGGTGAGATAAAAGAAGAAGTCTTCAGCTGAAAAAATGGGAGGAGAGGATGCTGTAAGAGACTTGAGAAAAGAAAATATTTGGAAGAACTGCTATGGAAAGGAGGATAAAATTAATTATGGAAGAGTAAAAAGGACTGCCTTACTGCAGTGTGGTTCCAGTTGAGATAAGATAATAAATTTATCACAAAGCTGAATGACTTCTTGATCCATTTACAGCATATATATAGTAATGGAGGCAGCAGAGAGAAGCAATTCAGGGTAGGAATCTGACAAAGCCAGAGTGCTGACAGATCAAAGGAGTATGTGGTTCAAAAGTACAAGATAGTCTAGAGTTTAACTGGTCAACTACAATTTTGAGATTGGCAATAGGGAAATGTAAAGAACTGGAATGACACAGTCTGAAGTATAGGAATTGGAGGCCACAGTGAGGATGAAGAATAAGCTTGGGATAAGTGAAGTATGAGGATATATGCTAAAAGAGAAAAAATTCCAGGACTATATTATATTGTTCATATAGCTGAAATCCACTAAGCTTGATCAATATTTTCTTTTTTCCCTAGGTTAAATGGCATTCTGCATAGTTCAAATTGGTACTAATTTTAGGTTCAAGAAATTCCATTATTTGCAGCAACTTAACTGTGGTTCTTAGAACATAATACTGCAAGGAAATCCAAATGCAAAGTATTTCGATAGAATCAACTGCATGACATGGAAAGTTATGTTTTCACATTTTTCAGCTGCCGGCAATGGAAAACAAAACTATGCCAAATCTAATTATAGTACATATTCAAAAACTGAATGGATTCATCTTGTAATAAAAAGAATAAGTTAATTATTAAAAACCACAATGTTTTTTCATATAACATTCTGAAAAATACATTTTAAAATTTCTAGTAAAAGTACCATAGTTAAACATACCTGTTTGTGTAACTATCAGCATTATAGGTTTTTCTCTTGTTTGTTAACACACCTGGTATAGAATTTTTTGCCAAACTAGGTGGTGTTGAAGACCGTGCTTTCGTGCTACCTCTAAGAGGGAGAATAAGGTAGATTAAAAAAGATATAGATGATTAGCACCTTAATTGTGTACAAATGCAAAAATATAATTATAGGAAAAAAAACTATGTTGAAGAATCTAAATGAAATAAAAGTTCAGAGTCACACAGAATCAAAACAATGTTCCTGAGACTATGGAAGAAGAGAAAAATAATTGAAATCAATGCTATACTTTACAATCACTATCTTGAAAATGTACAAAATGTTTCATATGAAATTAAAATGGATTCAATCATTTCCCCAGAGAATTTAAACAAGATAAAAGATGCCCTGAAGCAAGAGTAGTAGAGCACAAAGGATACTGTGTTTGGAGTAATAAGCCCTGAGTTTGAACCCTGGCTTCATTAATGTATTGGATTGTGTGACCTTCAGCAGCTTACTGAAACCACTGCAGATCTAAGTTTCCTCAGCTTCAGAATGGAGATATTATTTGTACTACTTCTCTACATGTAAAGCACTCTGTAGCCATAAATGTGAAAATAAAGGAGTTATTACCTATCTCACATACATAAAAATATTTTACTTTATTGTATGAACTAACATTTAGCCACCATTCCCCACCAGCTCTCACCATACAAGATCCCTCTGCCCCCATGGTCCCTTCCTCTAGTCAGTTCCTCCCCAAATTTCCATTTTAAGGAGGGCTGAATCAGTCATCATTCCCTCCTTCATTATTCTTTAAGGATGACACCTGGCTCTTTAGCTTTTTTTCTTCACCATGCCCCTGGGTTGGTATCTCTGTCTTTATCCTTCCCTTCCCTACTCAGGTCACTGGTTTTGAGCTTCTTTTTATGAGTTGCTACCTCTTATTAGAATATAAGCTCTTTGAGAACAGAGACTGTTTTTCTTTTTGTTTATATTTCTATTCCCACCACTTAGTATAATGCCTGGCTTGTAGTAACTGCTTAACAAATACTTGTTCATAAATTCCTGTTGACTTCACTTATATGTTCAAAGTAATTTGCTAAATAATTTACTTGTATATTATAATGTAAGAGAGGCAGTGTGTTGTGGTGCACAGTGTAATATAGTGGATACAGGGCTGGCCTTTGAGCCAAGAAGATCTGGGTCCCAGTTAGGCCTTGGAGACACATAATATTACAGACCTAGAGCTGTAAAGGGCATCAGCAGTTGCCAATTTGAACACTCCTCATTTTAGAGATGAAAAATTGCGGCCCAAAGAGGTTAAGTAACTTGCCCAAGGCCACACAGGTAGTTTCAGTGGCAAGTCCACTGCTTCCTAAATTAATGATGTTCTTTCCACTACACCATACTGCCTGACATAATATAACTATGGGATTATGAGCACATCAACTTAACTTTCTCAGTGTCCCAGATAACTCTTAAAATTTAAAAGCAGACAAGTTACTGATGTATATTTGTAAAGGGAGTTTCCCTATGAACTTGGAGTTCCCCATGATACATAGGTCTGAACCAAAAAATAATAACATAAACTCATTTTATTTGTGCTAGTCACTACCCTGTGAATAAAGAAAATGGAAACCAATTAAGTCATTAAAAACTAGTCATTTGGTTTATTAAATCACATGCTTACAAGTACAGTTATTGAGGGAATTTGGTGAATGCCATTCTATTCATTGTTTTGTTTAAATAGCCATGCATTTCAGATTACTAGTTTTACCTAGTAGACTGATGAATAAGTCTAACATGAGAACAAAAACACATTTAAATGGTCATGATGGCTAAGATAATTATTAATATCAAAATATTCAGCAAGATTAATGATTCTTTAACAATTCATTATATAGGAGAGGTGAAAGAGGGAGAGCCAACCCTAAAAGGCCATATCGATGACTCTTGTCAGACTACTTTGGGAACTATCCCTTTTAAATTGTCGAAAGTCCAACAAGAAAAATTAAGATGCACATCAATGAATCTGGAGGTTAAGGCAATGTCTACTTCAAACTGTCACTTCCACATGGTCACCCCTAAAAATTATCCACAGCACCAAAATTAGATACAAAGGGAAAGAGTTCATCCATGGGACTAAAATTCCTCTACCTCATTTCTATTCAGCACATCTTGAAATCTACTGAAGAATTAATATAGTACCCTATTTAGAAATTATTCTTCTAAATTATATGAGATATTTCTAACAGAAAATGAGCACAAAAAGACATGTTCAATGACAATGGATAATAAAGTCTCTCCAGAATTTCTCTCAGGAATTTAAAAAACTTAATCCCTTTACTTGTTTATATTGTCTTCATAGGCCAAGAACAGTGACCTATTACTGCAGTTCAGTCATTAAGAATATTTAAATGTGGGGCGGCTAGGTGGCACAGTGAGTAGAGCACTGGCCCTGGAGTCAGAAGGACTTGAGTTCAGATGGCCTCAGACACTTAACACACACAAACAAAAACCTAGCCGTGTGACCTTAGGCAAGTTACTTAACCCCAATTGCCCTCCAAAAAAAAAAAAAAAAGAATATTTAAATGTTCCAAAGGTTCAATATTGAAATGAAAGGTGTATAAAAATATTAAACCTCTTTAGAAAGAGGTAAAATTTTCTGGGGCAGCTAGTTGGCGCAGTGAATAGATTACTGGTCCTGGAGTCAGGAGGACCTGAGTTCAAATCCAGCCTCGGACACTTAACACTTACTAGCCATGTGACCCTGGGCAAGTCGTTTAATTCCAACTGCCTCCAAAATGCAGAAAATAAAATATGAATTCCAAGGAGATAGAGAGGATTTTTTTCTCAATCAGTACATGAAATATCTTGACCTCAAGATAGCATTTGGAAACTAATTTTTCTCCCTAGTCTGTGTCAGGCACTATTTCTGTATCTAACTTATGCTTCAGAAAGATTAAAAAAATAACTGAAGACAGGTTCATACATGAGGCTAAAGTTCTACTACCTCAATACCATCCATTCTTTTTTTTTTTTTTAAAGCAATTAGGGTTAAGTAACTTGCCCAAGGTTACACGGCCAGGGTATTAAGTACTGAGGCCAGAAACATCCAGGTCCTCCCAACTCTGGCACCACCTAGCCACCCCAATACTATCCATTCTTGCTATCAGCTACTGACGCAATAACTAGAAGAGGTAATTATGAGAGAAATGGCATAATGTACATAACCTTTCTTCACCACCTTATCACTAGTCATTTTTTTAAAAGATGGCCTTTACAAATAAGTTCAAGAAAACTTTTTGGAGTTTAGTATTTAACTGTGTGTCTCTGGTTAAATGAACAATGATGCCTATAAAAGTGGGTGTCTGCATGATGTAATAGAAAAGGTTTTAAATTAAGATCTTTTTTAAAAAATAGGTTGTAGTCTAGCTCTGTGTAATTAACTAGCTGTTTCACCTTAGAGAAGTCTGTCACACAGGAGATCTGGGTCCAAGTCTATTTCTGAAAATACCAGCTATGTGACCAATGGTGACTTTTAAAGCCTCAGCTTCCTCATTTGAAAAATGAAGACAGGATTTGCACCTTCAGGTTTATAAATTAATAAAAAAGCATTTATTAAGTACTTTCTATGGGATATGTACCATACTAAAAACACTGTGCATACAATAGAAAAAAAAATGAGCAAGCCCTGCTTTCAAAGAGCTAACACTAATTGTGGTAGACAACACACACACACAAAAAGTTGTTACAAGAGTGATGGAAAGTGAATAGAACATCGGCCCTGGAGTCAGGAGGACCTGAGTTCAAATCCGGCCTTGGACACTTAACACTTACTAGCCGTGTGACTTTGGGCAAGTCACTTAACCCCAACTGCCCTCCAAAAGGCCAAAAAACAAAAAAAGTGATGGAAAGACCCAAAAATATTAAGGGTCAAATTCTAGGTTGGATGGCAAAGCTGGAAAGAACCTTAATAACCCTCACATCCTACAGATGAGGAAACTGAAGGCCAGAGATTAACTTGTCTAGAGTTATGGAAGGAGTGAGCAGGCTGGAATCCAGACAAAATTCCTTCAACTCCAAATCCAAAACTCTTTCTACAACATCATCATCATCCCTACATTTACATAGTTCTTTAAGGTATGCAAATTGTTTTTCACATTTCCTCTCTCAATAGGACTGTTGAGAGGAGTACTTTGTAAATCTTAAATTACATTATAAATGTGACCCTATAATTCTATAATTACGTGTAAGTTGAATATACTACTGGGGAATTTTAAACAATAAATTATGATCCTGAAATCTTATCTGTGATTTTGGGTCCTGAATCCAATTCTTCTAGAGATAACAAGTTTTTCCTAACATCAAGAAGAGCAGAATTGGCAAGGGTGTTACCTTCTGTGCTCTTCTTTCACATTGGCTTTATCAAAGATTTGGAGAAATACAAAGTTCAGTTTTGCAAATGATTTTAAAATCAAAACTAAAAGAAAATACTTTAATATAAGTAACATTTTAAAATTACCAGATTAAAAAGTGGTTAACTAAATGTGCTTTATTTAGGATAATGAAAAAAATCAATGGAAACTTTTTAAAATTACTTAGGTTTCTATTTAAAAATTTTAAACAAGCAGCAAATATAATTTCTTAAAATAAATATGCTTTCTATATTTAAAAAGTTAAAGGGTAGCCTAATATTTCAATCCTTTAAGGAAATATCTGAAAGAGATTAATCAAACTGAATCACAAATACTTACTTGTTAATGGGCAATAACTTATTTCTTTTGATGGCACTGTCTGATTTTGTATCACTTTCATACAACCTTTGCACATCTCTTCCAGTTCAATGTGGTGGGCCTAATTTGTCCATCTTACTACTAAAATATATAAAGGGGTACCCATAAGGAAATTACCAATGTTTGCTATTTTAAGTAATTAAAAATTTTTATACAAATTAGAAATTAATCTTCCTTATCAGAGTTCTTTCTTTCTGTTTCCTCCCACTGTCCTAAGGACACTAAGAGTTTTCCAGGGAATAAACTAATTTAAGCAGTCATGTAAAGATTATAGACATAGACAGAATTTACTCAAGAGTCACTACTGGATCCAGGAACTGTATAAAAATTTCCCACTTGACAACGCAGAAAACTGGCACAAGGCCACAATAAATGTTATCTTAAAGCATGTTAAAAACTACTTCATAATCACTTTGAATTATATATATTATTCTATATATTAATGTAGGAGAATAAAGCAACCAATGGGGGAGAGAGGAGAGGACAGGAAAGGAGGCCAAAAAAAAAAAAAACAACTAGTACTAAAAACAACTGCTTAAAATAATAAGCAAATTAGTGAAGTTAAGTGGGAACCTAGGACTAATTAACTATTAAATTTCTCATCTAACACTTTCCTTTCTGTTTTCTAAGTACATTTTTTGTCATCCATATTTATCCCCTTCTTAAATGACTTCTTTGCATTTTCTAATAAATGTATGCAAAGACAAAAAAGCAAAAAAGACATTATCCTCATCACTGAGGAACTATAACTTGACTCCTTTACTACTAAGAGATTAATTAGTAAGAATGTAAATGATCCCATTCCATAACATTTATCTTAAGCATTACAGACTTATGCAAAATCTCTTATGGAAACTACTATTATGAAGGTGAGTTTGTAAGGAGAAAAATCAAGTAATGGAGAAACTCTATTAGTCAACAGACTAAGAATGAGTTTCTTTAAATGCATATTGAGGAAAATAAAGCATGACCCTCCAACTGCATTAAATTTTCAGTCATCTGAAAAGACAAAACAAAAAAGAAACCTAAAGTCTTATTTGCATGTATCATGAAATTTTTGCAAAAAGCATGAAGGGTGTCTCCACCTAGAGGATAACAGAAAAAACTGCACCATTTTAAGAGTAATTTTCATCCCTTTTCAGCAGAAGCAAATTTTAATTACATGTAACAACTACCATTATTCTTTCAATTTTAAAGGAAAACCGAATTTACTTTTAAAGGAAAAGTCTCAATCAAATTATAAATGCTACTTTAAATGTTTAAAGTTTAGTAATAAGATTATCTTATTCATAAGATGGGAAATAAAGGAGAAATTCATATTATATTTTGAAGTTCTAATCTGAAAAATCATGCTTGATCAAAATATAATTGTCCCTTGAGTCCAATTATCAAAATATGCAGGTGAAAAATCTGGGCATTTGGGGAATAAGAAAACATTTTTCTCACAAGAAAAATGTTACAGAAATTAAAATGTTTCCGTGGATTTTCACAAAATTGTTTTTCCCTAAATGTGCAGCCGCTTTCTCTGTCTTAGTAGCCATCAGATGAATGTCGATCTCTGCTTTTGCATGTTTGATATTAACTTTCCCTGTGTACAATAGGTCTATCACTTAATCTCAAGATTACTTGCTTTCCACTAAAACCACCTCTGGTCTCTGACATTAAGCCTAGCTACTAAGCAGGAGGTAACCACCACCAGGGAAAGATTGTTTCATTCTTGAGTAAGTGGCTGCTAAGTGGATACTTTTACTTTCCTAAATCCCTTAAGCTAGACTTTAAAAAAGAGTTAGTTTAATTTTCCTATGAAGTATAAACAAAAACAAATTTAAGATGCATATGGAAAGTCTGGGTGGCAGAATTTTTTTCTTTAATCTAGATCTAATTTTCAAGTAGCATTTTTGTACTTCCGTTTGAGCAATTCATCCAACTTAGTTCACCTGTTTTTCAGGGCTTAGGAGATGGGTTTCAAGAGCTGGTGTGGACAAAGATCTTGTCATTTTGAATACATCCTGGTGATAAGTTCTCTTCAAACTTAGGATGACCATCAGAAAACAAACAGTACACTAGGCCTGTACTCAAAAGTCTTTTCTAGTTTGTTGGTAATTACCAGAATTTTCATTTTGCTTTATGCACCCAAAGTCACCTGTAATACTATAACAAACCATAAGAATAGGATTCTAATTAAGGTTTCACACAGTAACATTACAAAAATACTTATTTATTATATAATATTTATTATAAAAGTAATTCCAAGACCATTTTTTTCATTCTTTGCTTAAATCTAAACACACAGTTCAGAATTAGTTTTACTTGTACTACAAGGATATATTGGGGGAATTAGAACATAAAAAAATTGTCCTCCTCATATGAATAAAGCTCCAGCAAAGTACTCCTTGTCAAGGTATGGAAATGACTTAGGCTTTCAATTCTCTGGCACCAAATGCAAAAGTTACAAAGACTTTTCGTAACAGGTCTAGAATTAGACTATATAACTTTTGCCTGAGGACTGAACTGGAAAGGCTCCTTGCCAAAAAGTTGATTGCAAGATAATGGGATTTTTTTTAATCCACTGCAACAGTCTACAGCATGAAGGAACTTCAATGTTCATTGGCTGAGGAGTGAGAGCACACTGACAAAAAACAAAATACCTTATGTATTTAATAAGAGAATTAATAACATCTAATATTAAATGGCACATGTGACAAAAACACTGTTTAGAAATAAATCATTAATGCTGAGTGAGGGAAGCAGAACCAGAAGATCATGACATACAATTACAGACACAGTGTATCTGTGATGACCAATTTTGATAAACTTGGCTCTTCTCAGCAATAAAAGGTTCCAAGAAAACTCCAAAAGACGCAATGTTGGAAAAAGCTATCTGCATCTAGAGAAAGAATTACAGAGCCTGAATGCAGATTGAAACAATTTGCTCTCTCTTCTTTTTTGTTTTGTTTTTTCTTTCTTGTGGTTCATTCCATTGGTTACAATTCTTCTTTACGACTTGACTAAAGTGAAAATATGCTTAACGTGAGGGTATATATAGAACCTATATAAGATTGCATGCTGTCTTGGGGAGGGGGAGAAAATTTGGAATTCAAAAGCTTGTGGAACTGAATGTCATAAACTAAAAATAAATTTATTTTTTGAAAAGGCAAAAAAGAAATCATTAAGAGAATGTTTGATACAATTTTTAAAAAGACCTTTAAAATTCCTAATGTTCATCTAGGATAAAGAGGGAAGCAGTCAAATGGGGGGAAAAATCTTCACATCAAATTTCTTGGATGAGGGTTTGGTCCTCAAGATACACAGACAAGTAAAAAAATATATATATATATACACACACACACACACGTGTGTGTATGCATATATACATAAACATATATATGACTGCAAGCCATTTCAATAAATAAGTAATCAAAGGATATGAACAAATAATTATTCTTTTAAATGTAAACAATTAACAATAAAATGAAAGAATCCTCCATATCATTAATAAGAGAAATGCAAATCAAAACACCTCTGAAGCTTCTGCTCACAACCAGCAAACAGGCAGAGATGACAAAAGATGGAAAGTCAATGTTAAAGCACGTGCAGAAAGGTAAACACAAATGCATTGCTGGTGGAAATGTTAATTAGCACACGATTCTGAAAAAACAATTTGAGATTATACACAAAAATTTACTAAACTCCCAGGCTCCCTCCCTTACGTGGTGGGGAGCAGCTGTATCTTGATGAGGTCTCCAGGCTCAGAGCTCAGCTCCCAAGTTGAGATGCCAAAGGGCAAGTTGGTGACCAGCAGCTGACACCGGAATCAGCAGGAACCGAACAGTGTTGGCAGTGTCATGTTTAATACTGGACTTGGACAGCATATTTTGAAAAATCTTCTCATTGTTAATAGCATCATCGATAAGGCTGCCTTAAGACCAACAGATATGGTCCTAGAAGTTGGTCCTGGCACTAGAAACATGACTGTGAAAACTACTAGAAAAAGCGGAAAAAGGTTATTGCCTGTAAACTTGACCCAAGGCTAGTTGCTGAACTTTACAAAAGGGTTCAGGGAACACCCCAGGAATCAAACTGCAAGTAATGGTTGTTGATGTTTTGAAAACTGACTTGCCATTCTTTGATGTATGTGTGGCAAATTTGCCTTATTAGATCTCTTCCCTATTTGTCTTCAAGCTGTTGCTGCATAGACCTTTTTTTTAGGTGTGCTATACTTGCTCCAGAGAGAATTTGCTCTCATTCTGGTTGCAAAACCAGGAGACAAGCTATACTACAGACTTTCCATTAATACCCAGTTATTAGCACAAGTGGATCATCTAATGAAAATTGTGAAGAATAACTTCAGACCGCCACCAAAAGTTGAGTCAAGTGTGGTAAGGATAGAATCTAAGAACCCACCACCACCTATCAATTTCCAGGAGTGGGATGGTCTAGTGAGGATAACATTTCTGAGGAAAAACAAGACTCTGTCTGCAGCGTTTAAGTCAAGTGCAGTGCAACAGCTTTTGGAAAAAAATTACTGAATTCATTGTTCAGTCCATAATATGGCAATACCAGAAGATTTTAGCATTGCAGATAAAATACAGAAAATCCTAACAGATACAGGTTTCAGTGACAAACAGGCCCATTCCATGGACATAGATGACTTCATTACATTGCTACATGGATTCAATGCAAAAGGCATCCATTTTTCTTAGGCAAATTAAAAAGAGGATACTCCACACTTAACAAGAAACTGTAATTTTACTTTCTTGGACTACTGATATAATGATGAATGCAGACCTCTATTTTTTTACAAGGATAACCACCAAAAACCCTGCAGGTTTTATGACTAAAACTTACCCTCTCATCATTTGGTAACTTTTTGGTTTTTTAATTTTTAAAGGACAAATTTATTCTGTACTTTATAAGTGTTCAGATTTTTTGTAACTTTGGGCATGGGGTGGCCAAATCACTGACCCTCCATATCAAATACGTTTCTTTCCAAAAGTTAATAGCCCCAATACACGCACAAACTTAACATGTGAACCTTTTCACTTCCTGTTTCATCTTCTGAAACTAACATCTTATTTATTGTGGTAATTCTATTTTTAGAGGCCTTATCTTTTGCTTGTTTATTGGGATAGATGAGAGGTATGTCTTTTAAATAAAAAAATAAGCTTATTTTATTTTTCTCTTAACCCATTATCTTCTCCCATTTATCAAATATTCATCTCCCTAGTTCTCCTGTCATGAACTTTTCTTTTTCATTTATTCATTTGCATCCATCTGATCCTTCTTATTTCCTTGAGCTTAGTTCCCTTTTCTAATAAAGTGGGTAATGCAGTATATTAAGAGAAATATGGAACATGGGATTGATTCTCAGTTTATCTCTGATAACACAATAGTTATGTGACTTCACACAAGACACTTCACCTCTGGACCTCAAATTTCCTCACTGGCCAAATAAGGGAAGTTAAGAGTAGATGATTTGTGAGATCCTTTCCAGCTATAAAATTTGGTGACTACCCCACGGTAGCCATGTCATACTGCTATAAAATTTAAGGTCCTTTATTGGCTGAAATCCTGAAGTGTCCATTAGTAGATTAGCTATCTAATGAACCATATTTCCTGGTCTCATTATCTCATTCCCTGCATTAAAAGCTATGAAAAGCTGGATGTATCCACTGAGTTATTAACTCAGGTTAAATTAAGTGCAGATGGCCTGTTACTGTTCTGAAATTGCTTTAACAGTCTTGTTGATGAGAAGGAAGCCTGTCTTAATAACTGTGTTATATAAACAGTTTCTAGAAGTTAGATAACCTTAAACTTTTCCATACAAAATTCTTATCCCCACTAAATGCAAAGCTATAAATGCATTAAATTGTCAGTTTTGACCTAAATAAAGACAATACCCATTTTTCTTTTTGTCTTCTAGATAACGGACAACTATCTTGATACTGTAGTTAGCAAAAATGTCTTATTAATACTAATAGCCTCTACTTAAGTTTTTTTCCAGAACACAGAGTGATAACTTTATTCCAAGCCTTTCTCAGTCCTAAACTCCATTCAAAAATGGAGAAATTAAATTGATTCACATGTACTTTTATAAGGAATTTCATAGACATAAATTCTCATCCCTAAAAGTTATTCCATAGCTTAATTTACTAAACACATTATGAAAATCTACATTTGTATTTCAGCTTTTATGTTTACATAGGAGTTATTCCACATGATGCAATAAGGGCTTCCCACAGCCTTCCTTCCTATGCGGGGTTGAAAATACTGAAATGGCAAATCTGGCTCATTTAGCTCTCTACTTACTGCTTTCCCTTTAGCTGATCAGCATTAAATGAGCTAGCAGTTTCCCAAAGTAAACTAAAACAGGACTTCCTAAAGAGAGTTTGTTAATCTACTTTTTGAACTCTGGGGAAGAAAGAGAGAACTCCTAGAGAGCTATATTTCTTCACCTAACAGAATACTTACATGAAATGGTGAACATTCCTCTGAAGATTAATATGCAAATAAAAAAAATAGGTGCTGCCATCTAAAAAGTACAGGATACCCTCACCATACTTTTGGTGAGAACAAAATTTCTTGGTGACATTGATCACAAAATGAGCGTCTGAAGGAGGTAAATGTACACATGTTCTTCATGGCACAGCTGCCTCACTTTTTAGCTGATTTTATTGTACAAGGAAAATATGCATTGGCTACTTTGCCCTAAAGCAACCATATGACTCCACAAAACTACCTGTAGACCACAGTAAACACACATGCATCAGAAGCCACTTTTTTTAACAGTATATTATCGAAAAGGGTACTTGTCTAGATTGTTTAGTTGTACCATTTTAAGTAATGGCACCCCATTTGTAAGGATCAGAATTGTACTGGTTTTGCTAATTTTCTTTCTCTTCAAAAAATTTTGTTACAAGGGATGGCTCTGTGGGAAGGACATGTGAAAATTTTGGCAGATGTAAAAACAAAAGACATCAGTAAAATTTTATTTTTAAAAATTCATGTTAATATTAATCATATCCACGTTGGTTGGGATCTGAGTCCAACAAGAATAAAATAGTTGCTGGGGTAGAAATGATGGGCAAATTGTGGAAAAGCGATCACTCTCTTCTAGATTATATGATACAGGAAAGCTGTAGATAATCTGCTGCCCAGACTTTGGACAATCAAATATCAAAGGGTTCAGAAGCTCAGGTATGACCTGACGGGACTATATAACTACATAAGAGAATTCAGCTCAGATGGGACAGGAAATTTCCAAGAATAAAATTCTGAAAACACAAGAGAAGGAATTTTTCCTATGAGAAGGAAAAATCGAAGTGGTATAAAGAAAAGTAAACAAAACACTTAAGATACACAGCAAACAAAAAGACTTTCAGGAAAAACCTTTTTATTGAGTCCCTGTTAAATTTAAATACACTTTAAGATTTAAAATATGTAAGAAAAGTTCATGATTTCACATACATTCCTCTTTTTTATTCTTTGAAGTGTATATTGATTTTATTGCATTGTTTATAATATTTTTATTCACATCTAGTGATGATAAAGTTCATAATAAGGACTTATCTTTTTTAAAACACATGCAGAAGCCTGAATCAAAAGCAATTACAAATGATGAATAAAAGAATGTGGCACAATACTTTCTATAAAAATAGTGTCAGGCACTCATTATGAGCTCAGTGTGTGGTGGGGAAAGTCAAGACTGCAAAAAGGAATTTTTTTCTTTGCTTTTTTGTTTCCTTGCTTTTTTTCTGCAAAAGAAAATCAAAGAAGGAATGGGCAAGAGTCTGGGCCAGAATGGGAAGATGGCAGCTGATAACAGAAAGAAAGAAAAAAGCACAAGTCTTATACTGCTTTTGTTATTGCTACTTAAGAGGAAACAAAGAAGCAGAAATGACAAAGAAGGAGTTGAGATAAGGAAGGTGCTTAGGTCCTCAGTAAAAGAGTGCCTAGTTACCCTTAATGAATTTAAATAACCAGATTATATTCAATATAATCAGATAGATTTGGAAATGGCTGCATAGTCAGGCTTAAAGAGTGAATTAAGGACTCAAAGTCAACATAGGAAGTCTCTAGTGGAATCTGTGAAATTTGGGCTTGGCCCCATAATATTCAGCATTTACATCAATTACTTTAATGCCATAGATGGCATAATCATCAACTTTAAAGACCATACAAAGTTGAGAACAGTTAATAAGGCAGATGACAGAATCCAAAAATAGCTTTAAAAGTTTCTTTAGGGGTGGCTAGGTGGCACAGTGAGTAGAGCGCCGGCCCTGGAGTCAGAAGGACCTGAGTTCGGATCCGGCCTCAGACACTTAACACATACAAACAAAAACCTAGCCTTGTGACCTTGGGCAAGTTACTTAACCCCAATTGCCCTCAAAAAAAAAAATTTTCTTTAACCTCTAGTATTTGTGAAGGGATAAATAATTTATGCTAAAAGAGAATATACAGTCTTGCCCATTCTTATTTTCTACTATATTGCTTTCTTTTACTCCTCAAGGCATCAGTCCATTTAGGTAAGCAGGAAAGGAATTACAGAAATACTGTGACTATAAAAAGATCTACAATATAAAATATAGTAAGATCTTGGATAATACTTTTGATTATATATAGGTGATTAAATCCCTTTTCTGGGCAGCAAAAATATGAAAATCAATCATTTACATCAAAAGGATAACTGCAAGTACTAATGAATTCATCTTTGAAAAGTTATTTTTGATTGAAAGTTAAATAACTTCTAATTGTATAACTACTTTTATTATAAACCTTAACGTTACTATTGAAAATGTGAAATTGCAAAATTTAAGGGCTACTATTTTAACCTGATGGTAGTTTATTAAGAGTATCTCTATACAAATAGTTTTCATAGTTTTCTATCATTTAAAAGGAACCTCAATCTAGTCGCAAAAAACTCAGAGGCCCAGGATCAATATAAATTAAAGTCAAACAATGAGATTACAGGCAAGAAAAATGGTTTATATGGTAATTCAGCAAAATAGGGTCACTTTGGTGGTAGGCTAAGCAACTTGCCCTTCAGGATAGCTATAAACATCTTGTGACATTCCAGGGCATCTTTCTTGTGTTTCCATATAAGGCTGGCTGGAATATGAATATTCTGGCTAAAACCAGGAATTTTTTTCTTATAGTTCTTCAATCAATTAATCTAGGGACTCCCTAGAGCACATTTCTATTTCTCCAAAAGTCAGCAGATTGTTATCTTTATTCCAAATGCAAGCCAATCTCTCTCTAGGAGGAAATGATAAAAGGTAAAGAATGCCTCTCCACACTCCAAGGGGATACCAAGAATTAAAAGTTCCTAAAGGAAACAGAAGTTTGGCTTCAATGGACAATAAAGGGACCTGAGGATAATGAAGGGTGACTAACCCTCACCAAGATGGGGAGGGACAGAATTGTTACACAGAGGAGAAAGAGAAGGAAAAGGACTATTAGGGCTTAAAAGTAGATCTAAGGCTCTACCAAAAGAGAGTAGAGTTGGATTCTCTGAAGAGGAAGAAGCTTCTGGTCCTTTCAAGAATAACATAGTAGAGTCATCTATTATGTAAGAGATCTTTTAGTATATTAATATACTGTGGTAATTACCTCCTCGGATATATGTGAAGTAGATATTTTGTTGACCAAATAACAATAATGGGAACTATTTTGCCTTCATGAGTCATGTATCCAAGACATAACAGAGAACCTCTTAAGACATAAAAAAAGGATAACAACTACCAACTTATGGAGATTCACAGGGGCAAAAATGATACTTCCAGAATGAACCTAAAAAGTATTATCAATAATTATGAAGTCTTGTGCAATAAACTGAAGAAAATTTGGGGTGGGGGCTGCACACAGGTATATTTCTCCTAACTTTTGCCCACTGAAGGCAAGGGATGCAGAAGAGAAAAATTAATTTAGGAAGTGTAAAAAAATCCAATAAGCTGAAAAGGGAAGATTAATGGCAAGAATTTGAGTAACTGATCATTGTACTGATCAGTTACTAAGCTTTTTGAAGTTCACTATCTTTTTAATATTGCTATATAAATTGTTATTGTATAACTTGTTTTCCCAATCCTACTCACTTTAAAATGCATCTGTTCATACAAGTCTTCTCAGGTTGTTCTGAAACTATCTCCTTCATCACATTTCTTACAGAATAATAATAAATTTGCCTGTATACTATGGAACACCTAGCCAGAAAAAGCAGAGAGTCTTATACTGCTTTTGTTATTGCTACTTAAGAGGAAACAAAGAAGCAGAAATGACAAAGAAGGAGTTGATAAGGAAGGTCCTTAGGTCCTTAGTAAAAGAGTGCCTAGTTATCCTTAATGAATTTAAATAACCAGATTATATTCAATACAATCAGATAGATTTGGAAATGGCTGCATAGTCAGGCTTAAAGAGTGAATTAAAGACTCAAAGTCAACATAGGAAGTTTCTAGTGGAATCTGTGAAATAACTTATGTTTGGGAAATAACATCATAACCCTGGAACAGAGGCATGATATAACAGTCATGGAAGATTTCAATTATCCAAACATTTGCTGGACCTTTCTGCAAAAAACAGAGCAGCTAATAAATACTCGATTACCTTAAGGACAATTTTATTATTCAGAAAGTGGAAGACCAACAATATTTCTCACTGATAGGGAAGAAGCGGTTGCCAGAGAGAAAATAATTGGAAACTCAGCAGAAGAAACAACTTCATCCTAAAGGTTGTGATAAAGGAGAGGGTATCTGAGCAAAGTCTGACTTGTATCCTAGATTTTGGGAAAGCAAATTTCAAAAGGTTCAAAGGAAAAATAGATAAGTGGGATAACTGACAAGGGAAGCCAAGACTTTTTCTCTTTGACTCAGTTTCTTCATTAGTAAAATGGGGACAATAATAGCACTTGCCTCCCAGGATTTTTACCAGGATCAAATGAGACAGCACATGCAAAGAACCTTGTAAACCATAAAAGTTCTATTATAAATGCCAGTTATTAGTATTACTATTTTTAATTCATTTTCTCTGCAAAGGAGAATGATCTTTACAATGAAAAGGACAAAAGGAAAATGACTAACAGGGAGCTGATAACAAAGTAAGGAATAAGAAAGCACATAGTTGCCCTCAATAAATGTGAGCTAATTGGCCCAGATGAACAACATCTTTGGGATTAGAAAGAAATGGCAAATATGACTACTAAGGCTCTTGTCAGAGATACTGAAAGATCATGAAAAATAGATCTTTCTTGGACCACAAGACTGGAGAAATTCAAATGCTATTCTGAAGACTAGGGGAAGAAAAAAAGAGAACATGCAAACTATAGATCAGCGAGCTTGACTCCAATTCCTGGAAATATTCTAGAATAGATCATTAAAAAATTGGTTGACAAACATCAAGAAAAAGGAAGCAGTAGTTACAAAATGCCAATGTTGCTTCATCAAAAGCAGGTCTTGCAAAACATTTATACAGTAATACTATAAAAACAATTTTGGGAGGCTTAAGAACTCTGATTAATGTAATAAACAACCATGATCCCAGAGGACTGATGTTACTCACCTCCTGATAGAGGTGATGGCTCAGGGTACAAAAGACACATATTTTTTAGACATAGCCAGTGTGGGAATTTGTTTTGACCATGCATATATTTATTAAAAGAGTTTTCTTTTTCTTTTTCCCTAGTGAGAGGGAAGGTGAAGAAAGGGTGAGGAGAAAATTAATTTTTGTTCATTGAAAAAAATTCTGATTAAAAAGAAAGACAGGGGGGGCGGAGCCAAGATGGCGGAGTAGAAACAGCTCTTCCAAGCCTCTCTGCCCCCAGATTCTCCACAAACTATGTAAAAAAGGACTCTGAAAAACTTCTGGAGCCCCAGCACCCACAGAACGACACAGAGAAGCTAACCTCCCGCTGAGGACAGCCCAGCACCCTGCAGGAAGGACCAGCGCAGTGGTCTGGGAGCCAGCAGCGCGCAGAGCGCAGGAACCGAGCCGAGCCCAGGTCCACGTGAGCCGAGGTTTTAGCCCCAGGGCGGCAGGGCCAGCAGCCGGCTGGAGGAACCCCAGAACACCAGGAACTGTGGCGACCCCAGAATTATCAACATAGACTTGCCTAGGACAAAGTAAGAGGTTAGTGTCCTATGGACTTTGGGACCTGTATTTGGGGAATGCGTCAGCTCCCTCCCCTGGGGGCTAGAAGCCGCTGAGGAGACACGCCATTTTGTAGTTTTCAGAGGCATTTCCGGCTCCCAGCCTACAAATCGTGGGGAGATCCAGCGATCAGTCTTGGGGGGTAATCGCTCTTGCTTTAACCTCCCTGGATCTGGATTGTGATCTAGGGTGGAAGTTGTGGGTGGGTTTACAGCTTGCCAGAAACGGAAGTTGCCCCCCACACGTTCGGGACGAAAATTCCTCTATCTGGCCTTAAAGCCATAGTGTGGCAACAAGCCCAAAAGTCAAGCAATTAAGTGGCAACATGCCAAGGCAAAGGAAACAGAAAAATGCAACCCTAGACTCCTATTTTGGGGGCATAGAGCAGGAAAAGGACTGTGAGGTCAGAAGTCCTGCTCCAAAAGCCCCAGGGGAAAACATGAGCGGGTTGCAGGCCATAGAGGACCTTAAGAAGGACTTTAAAAATCAAATAAGAGAAGTGGAGGAAAAATTGGAAAGAGAAATGAGAAGGATGCAGGAAAAGTATGAAATGAGGGTCAACAGCCTGACTGAGGAAAAACACACCTTAAAAAATAGACTAACTCAAATGGCAAAGGAGGCCCAAAAGGGCAATGAGGAGAAGAATGCCTTAAAAAGTCGAATTTGCCAGATGGAAATAGAATCTCAAAAGTTCACTGAGGAGATTCATTCCTTCAGAGTTAGACTGGAGCAAATGGAAGCTAGTGACTTTATGAGAAATCAAGATGCTGTTAAGCAGATCCAAACAAATGAAAGATTAGAAGGCAATGTGAAATATCTCATGGGAAAAACCACTGACCTGGAAAATAGATCCAGGAGAGACAATTTAAAAATTATTGGACTACCTGAAAGCCATGATCAAAGAAAGAACCTAGAAATCACCCTTCAAGAAATTCTCAAGGAAAACTGCCCTGATGTTTTAGATCCAGAGGGCAAAATAGGGGTTGAAAGAATCCACTGATCACCTCCTGAAAAAGATCCCAAAAAGAAAACTCCCAGGAATATTATAGCCAGGTTCCAGAATCCCCAGATCAAGGAGAAAATACTCCAAGCAGCCAGGAAGAAACAATTTCAATACTGTGGAAACACAATCAGAATAGCCCAGGACCTGGAAGCTTCTACACTGAGGGATCGAAGGGCATGGAATATGATATTCCAGAGGGCAAAAGAACTGGGAATGAACCCAAGGGTCACCTACCCAGCAAAACTGAGTATTTTGTTTCAGGGGAAAATATGGTCATTCAGTGGAATAGAGGACTTTCAAGCATTCTTGAGGAAAAAAACCAGAGTTGAATAGAAAATTTGACATCCAGACACAAGAAGCAAGAGATGCCTGAGAAGGTAATCAGGAAAAGAAATCAAAAGGAACTTATCAAAGTTGAACTATTTACATTCCTATATGGAAAAGCAATAACTGTGACTGATGATATCTTTCTCACTATGAAAATAATGGAAGAAGGGGGTGTGGTCATATGAATACATATGTGAATGTGTGTGTATATGGCTACAGTTATATATGGATAGAGGGCATAGGTTGATTTTGTTGGGAAGGGAGAGTACTTAAGGGATGAAATTATGAGGTGAGAAAGGAAAGCGGCAAGAGGAGATGGGGAGAGACATGGTAGGGTAAACTATCTCATGTAGAGGAAGTGGGTGCAAAGGAGGGGGAGAATAAGGAAGGCTAAAAAGGCAAAACCACATTCACATTGAATTTGGTTCAGGAAGAAAATGACATACATACTAAATGGGATACCTCAACCTGCAGCAGGATAGGGGGAAGGGGGATGAGAGGAGGGATGATGGATGGGAGGGCATCCTTGGGGTGAGGGGAGGTTGGAAGTACCCACTATAGAAGAGGGACAGGATCATGTAGGGAATCGACCAGGTGGGGGGTGGGATGAGTGGGAGGGAATTATAAGCAGCCTTGTACAATATATCTACTATGATAATGTTTTGCATAGCTAGACATGTACAACATATACTGAATTACTTATCTCCCAAGAAGGAATGGGTGACAAGGGAGGAAGGAAATGGATCTGAAATTCGAGGTCGTAACATTAAATGTTTCAAATATATATATAAATACTATTATTAATACTCTTTTGCTTGTAATTGGGAGATAAGATGTGCAGGCATTGGGACACAAGATTCATCTTCCTCTAATGGAAAAGTCGATGGGGGTATGGGAGAAGGTATGGGAGAGAGCAGATTGGAGGAAGTGATATCTTGTGGGACTGCTATTCTGGGAGGGTGGGTAGGGGAATAATGGGGGGAAAATGATTGTAACTCAAAATCTGGCGGAAATGAATGATGTAAAACAGAAGTTAATAAAGTATTTGTTAAAAAAAAAAAAAGAAAGACAGGTCATGCTGGATTTAACCTCATTTCCCTTTTTGAAAGGATTAATAAAACCAAAAAATGGGGGGAGTACTAGGGATACAGTTTACTTAGATTTCAGCAGAGCTTTGACTAAAGTAGCTCATACTATTCTTACAGAGTAGGAGAGATACAAGTTAGATAACAATAGGAAGGAAACAAACATTTATTGAGCATGTATGTGACAGGAACTGTGCCAAGCACTTCGCAAATATCATGCTATTTAATGCTCACAACAACCCGAGGAGAGAGTTTGCTATTATTACTCCCATTCTACAGTTGAGGAAACAGACGGATAGAGATAAAGTAACCTGCAGAGTCAACCCCACTAAGTGTCTGAAGCCAGCTATGATTACAGGCCCAGCATTCTAGTCACCTCAACATCTAGCCCTGGTTGAATGACTTGAGTCAAAGAACAATTGTTACTAGTTCAACATCATGACAAGAATTCTCCAACAGAATATCCCAGAGATCTCTTCTTGGTCTCCCTCTAGAATTTGATGCTGCTGATTTTATCTACTCCTCCTAGATATTCTCTCCTCTCAGGTTTTCCTGAGACCTTTCTCTCCTGGTTCTCCTAGCTCTCTGGCCACCCCTTCTCAGTCCCTTTTTTTCTGGTTTGTCATCCACATCATACCCACCAATTGTGGATATTCCCAAGGCTCTATCTTTGGTCTTCTTTCCTTTTCCTGGGGTCACTGTACTTTCTTTTTAAAAATCCTGCAATAACTGTATTTAAATCTAATTGGTTTCCTTGGTAATCCTATGCATTTTATTTTATGCATCTAATAACATTATTCTGAGGAGTCCATTGACTTCCTGAGACAGCTAAGAGATCTTATCAGCTCTCATGAAAATAATTCCCAGATAAGTATTTCCAGTTCTCTTCATCTTTCAGTTTTAGAACTGCATCACCTATTTGCATTTTTGACATTTCAAAGAGTCCCACAGTTATCTCAAACTCAGTATGTCCAAAATGTAACTAAATTATCTTTCCTCCCAAAACCTTCCTTTTTCTGAACTTTACTATTATTATTGAGGGTACCACTATCTTCGTAGTCACCCAGGTTTGCAATCTTGATTTCATATATGACTTCCTATTCTCACTCACAATATACATCCAATCTGTTACCAAATCTTTTCAGATCTACCTTCACAACGTGTGTAAGTGCATGCATGTCTGCATGCACTCACACGCACCTGTGTGTGTGTGTGTGTGTGTGTGTGTGTGTGTGTGTGTTATCTATCTCCTCACATCTCTCTGAGATTCACTACCTCAGGTCATACCTTCATCACCTCTCACCCGGATTACCAAAATTGTTTTTCCTTCCCAATTCATTCTCCATTTAGCTATCTCAGTAATTTTTCTAAAATGTAGTTCTAACCATGTAACCCCCAACCTTCCCCTAGTCAATAAGCTCCAATGGTTCATTACCTCCAGGATTAAGTATAAATTCCTTTGTCATTCAAAACTCTTAATAACCTGACCTCACATTTTAGTCTCCTCCTTGAACTGCATATACCAATAACACTGAATACTAGCATTACTCCAAGAATATATTCTCTCTCTTATCTCTGTGCTTTTGTAGTAGTTATCCCCCATGTCCTAGAATATTCTATACCCTCACTTGGGCCTCTTGGCTTCTCTGACTTCCTTCAAAACTCAGCTCAAATCCCATCTACTCCAGGAGGTCTTTCCTAGTTTCCCAGAGCTCCAAATGCTCTCCCATCTCAAAACATCTTCCATCTATTCTGTATATATTTTGAATGCACTTAATTGTTTATATGTTGATTTTCCCCATTATAGTGTAAGCTCCTTGAAGGCAGGGACTTTATTTTGCCTTTCCTGGTATCTCTAATGCTCAGCACAGTACCTAGCACATAATAAACAAAGGCTTGTTGAGTTGACATGATATATCTGAAGGGTTATCATAAGGAAGAGGGGCCCTAAGGGGACCAAAGAGCAGAATTAAGTATAATGTGGAAGGTATACGGATAAATTTATGCTTGATATCAAAGAAACCTTAACAATTAGAGTTGTCCAAAAAGTGAAGTAGGTTGCCTTGAGAAGTGATGGCTTCCCTCTCCTTGGAAGTCCTTGAGCAAAAGCTAGATGGTTGGGGTGGCTAGGTAGTACAGTGAATAGAGCACCAGCCCTGAAGTCAGGAGGACCTGAGTTCTAATCTGGCCTCAGACACCTAACACTTACTAACCATGTGACCTTGGAGAAGTCACTTAACCCCAATTGCCCTGCCTTCCCCTCCCCCAAAAAACAACAACAAAAAAGCTGGATGGTCTCTTGAAAGGTAAGTTATAAAGGTAATTCCTCAGTGTATGGATTGGGCTATAAAGCTGCTGAGGTCCCTTCTTTCAAATTTAGTGACCCTTGATTAATCAACAATTATTTATTAAGCATTCTCTATGTAACAGGCACTGTGTTAGGTACCAGAGATGAAAGAAAAAAATTCCCTTCATCAAAAAGCTTACATCCTATTGGGGAAAATAACACATGCATATGTATGTAAATATAAAATATTTACAAAGTCATTTCAGTGATAAACTAACACTGAAGGGAAGTTGGTGGTGGTCAGACTAGAAGGTGACATCTGAACTAAACTTTGAAGGGATTTAGGGAACCTAACTGGCAAAAGGAAGGCAGGAGTGCATTTCAGGCATGGGAAACACCATACGTAAGGAAGGAGACAAGAGATGGAATATTGTTTACAAGAAACAGCAAAGAGTACAGCTTGGCTAGAACAGGAGAGTGGATTAAGAGTAATGGGTAATAAACCTGAAAAGGTAGACTTAAGGCAGACTATGAAAGATTTGAATGCCAAATAAAAAAAATATTCTATTTATTCTAAAGGCAAGAGGTAGTCATTGGCACTTCTATCAGCAGAGTTAACAAGTAAAGCTATAGAAATATCACTTTAGAAGCTTCCAAGTCAATCTCAGTGGAAAGTTATCTTTACTTGGACTTTAGAACATTGGACATTAGGTTTCCTAGTCAGTTAAGTCCCTGAATTTTTTAAAGTCTGATACAGAGGAGTTTAATTGCTCAAAACTGGTAATGTAAAAATCGATTTTCCACATCTCTGAAAGTTAAAATGATAAACCCTAATTTTAGAATTTACTCTATTTCATAAGAAAAAATATCTATAGTTTCCTTTGTGCTTCCACAACTCCAAAAACTAACACAGTATTAAATATCTTATTCTACAGGACAACAAGTGTTGAGAACTTACTTAAATGTTACTTTATTATTCTATGAAGCTACTATACAGATGATAACAATATAAAAAACATTACAACAGTTTATAATCCCTCCAAACAAGTGCATTATGTTGCTATCATATGACTAAAGTTTTTTTTTTTATGGTTACAAATAATATCTAACAGGAAAACTGGATTCACTTAACAGAAATATGCTTTATAGCAGACTACATCTACTGTCCTTTTTTTACTCAAGATTACAGATACTAAAATCAGAAGAAATGACTCTGATATTAGGAGTATATCTAAGAGGGGCTAGCAAATTTTTTAAAATAGATTGACAAAGTATTCAAGAAGATCTTTTGACAAAAAGGTGAAATATTTCTAAGAGGAATTCTTAGTGCCTTTAATCAATCCATGGATAGCAGAGTAAATTAGCTCCCTGTGAAAACAATTCACTCAATCTGTTTTGCTAAAGACCTTGAAAAATATTTTTCAGATTTATACACAAAGTAAATATAGCACTAAAGAGATGTGAGACAAGAAGTGAAAGGTGAAATTTGTTTTACCAAGAAAAGTATTTCTTGCTTTTGTGGCACAGCTGGTGATGCAGTGGACATAAGGCTAGGCCTGGAATCAGTATGAACAAAATTCAAATATGACCTCAGATATGTACTAGCTGTAAGACCTGGGGCAAGTCACTTCTGTCTGTTTTCTCAACTATAAAACTGTGACAGTAATAGCACCTATCTTGCAAGATTGTTGTAAGGATAAAAGAGAAAATAATGGTAAAGTGCTCAGCACAGTGCCTGGCACATAGTATATACTATATAAATATTCCCTTTCCTTTCCCTCTGTTAGTATGGCTGTATTCACTCTGGTTCTCTGAATCCTTATAGATTTGTATATGTCATCTCCACTTCTGGGACTCAGTTCACTAGCTGCTTAGAACATAACTACAATTTTCATGCCCAAAAGTTAGTCCCTGGACACAGAGTTCCATTCCTGACCTTCCAGGTAAATGATTAAGAACCAAGGTCTTTGAGATTCAGATTTCAGGTTAACTTAAAGAAGCCAAAGTGGTCCAGAAAGGTTTGTATTCATGGCTCATATATATATATATATATATATAGAAGCTGGGTAATGATGTGTATTTCTACACAAAATGTAAATAAAAGCTACAGAAACTTGTTTGTTCCTTTTTTATCATGCTAAAAATAAATGAGGATTTTTTAAATTACTTTTTTTACAACAGTGTTCTATGCCAGCCTTCTGTTGAATAAGTATACCATAAGTAACTAAATTAAATGACAATTTTCCACAATAAATGACTAGAAGATAATCTTTGATATCTGAATTTCTTATAGTTTCAGAAACTAAGTGATATATCATTTATTTTGTTTAAAAAAGAAATATAATTCTTAGGATACAGTTATGAAAACCACATTACCCAATTCAAATGTTGGCAATATTTCTCGACATAAAAACCATGGTTAAGCTGACTTTATTTTAGAGCTCTACATTTTTACCTAGTTTAAGGATCCCCTAGGATTAGAGATAATAATTTTCTGGAATCAGGAAAATATTTTCTACTAGTTTTCTCACTGTACTGTTTTGCACAGGTCCTTCAAACACCTTCAAATGCAACTACACAACTATCTATAGCTAATTTACATCCTCCAAGCATAATGATAAGTTTGTCAGTGGTAAGTACTCCTCCAGTAATTCTCCAAAGACATCAAATTACTTGCAGCAGGATTGGCCACTAAAATAAACTCTATACATATCAGGCTTTAAAAGTCTGCATGTCATTGTCACCTGCTTATTTTAAAAAATTAGTTCACAGATATCCAGCTAATATTAAATTTTAGTAACTTACCTCTATAAAGTTATAAATACAATAACTGTCCAAATTTCCTACAGTTAATCCACAAAAAATTGGGGCAATGACTCTGGGGTAAAAACTATTTAGACCAGATTTGTAGTCCTTTTCCTAATAGTAGGTGACAACCTGGAACCCCAAATCAGTAAGGAATTCTGATACTAAGTATATAACTGTGGCCTGTACCCAACTTATCAGTACAGAATAAAGCAACAGAGAATCCTACTTCATCTCAGTATATGTATAATTCACATGTAGAGATAATCAATATTTGACACTATGCCTACAAAATGTCATTTAAAATCTCTAGTGGTTCCATTTTTAAAATATTTGGTAGTGTAAATATTTAAATATTCATAAATAACTCACACTCCAAAAGTTGTTTAAAGCTGGTTGTTTAGTATTCTGAATGCATTCCCTCCCCACCAAATAAATGTTATAAATGGTGTGTTTCTCAGCCAAGTCATCATCATCATCATCATCATGATAATATATAATGTTTATATAACACCTAATATATGGCAGGCATTGCACTAAGCACTTTACAAATAGTATCTCATCAATTCTTACAATCACCCTGGAAGATAAGTACTATTATTATTCTCATTTTATAGCTGAGGAAACTAAGATCAACAGAAATTAAGTGACTTACTCAAGGATACACAGCAAGTAAGTGTCCAAGGCTAAATGTGAACTCAGGTCTTCCTGACTCCAGGCCCAATTCTCTATCCATTATGCTACCTACCTGCCCTGACAAAAGGTTATTAAATCTCAAATGGAGCTGAAATATAGTGTGAAAAGCACTATTTCATCTATACCTAAACATGCATTAATTTACTTAACGAGAAAATACATTCCAGTATCTAATTACAGGCAACAAAATCAAAGGTAAGGAAGGTAAGAAATAGTCCACAGAGCACCAGTAACTTGCTGACTTACTACATCTATTTAAGAATAGTAACTCTCTACATTCGAAGAAAAGGTACCTCTCTGGATCTATCAACTCCACAGGTGTCTTAAAGTAGGGTATAAAAGGCAATCCCCTTTTACTTATACTTTAAGAAAATTCAGAAATTTAGCTGACAAATTAACCAATGTCAGGTTCAAATGTGATAATGTATGTAAATGGCTTTGCAACCCTTAAAGAGCAACATCCATCATCATTTGTATAAGTTATAGGTAGAAATACTCATTTCAAAGCACCATATAATAACATCTTAATTTTTCAGCTGTGAAAAAGGCCACAAGAACAGGTCATACTTAAAGTGTTCTAAACCCTTTTTGGGTAAAAACAAACAAACAAACAAAAAAACTATCAGCTTTCCTAAGCTTATAGTTATGGCTGAATTTTCCATGATTAAGCACAATGAAAGAAAACCAAAAAACAATTTGTAAAACCCACATCATTTTACCTAAAACTCAATGCCAATAAGGATTCTTATAAACAAAAATCCTATCTAAGCTCAAAAACTTAAACAAAACAATTTGAATGCAGCAGCAATGAATTGAATTAATTCAAATAGAAACTTACCCTGCATGTGGAGCTGCTGTCCCTTTATGAGAGGGAGATAAGTTCTGAACTTTGCTTCCAAAAGAGCCACTGACAGAAGACCCTTTACTTGAAGGTGCAGCTTTCAAAAAAAAAGAATGAATATTAGAATTTGCTAGCACTGTACAAGAGACTGTTTTGTATCTCTTATGGTAATTATTTCTGAGGGAAGAATAAAGCACAACTGCAAATTATAGAAAAAACTTATAACTACAAGAAATTCTCAGAAATCAATAGCCATTCCACAATCTCATGACAATTTTTGCTTGTTTCTTTATTCAATTATAAAGACAGAAGTGCTCATATATGCTAAGTATTGTACTATATAATTAAGCATTATCATATGATTATATAACTAACACTCCAAAAGCTGCTTAAAGCTAGTTGTTTGGTATTCTGAATACATTTTCCCACACACACTACCTTTGTGTCTTATTCTGGTAACATATTTGGAAAATACCTGCAAAATTTATGGTACTTCATACCTACAACAGACTTGCTACTTGGCTGTGGTAAACGTGAGGATGCTGAAGGCATTGTCCCTGGGGAATTTGTCTTTTTAAGGGCAGGAGGCTTGTACTAAAATAAGGAAAATAAAACAAATTAGAAACTTTTTGTGATAATCAGCACAAATTTTTCTTGGAAAAATGTTCTCTTAACTGCATACTATTCTTTTAGATTCTATATGCAGTAACAAGAATCTAGATGTCAAGTAATATAGACAGAACAGAAGCAAGCAGTAATAGATTCTTAATGTACTTTAAGAGCTAACAATCAATCAAACAGTTTACCAGTGAACCATCATGATGACTTTTTATTAAGTGAATACCAAGCTTCCATAGATTATGGATCTCAGAATCCCAAACTTAATAATGAATAACCTTACCAAATATGCTGATTTTAGGGTTCCTATCAGTGTAGATATGTATGTATTCATAAGGTATAGAAGATAATATGATGTGACCCTATGAGTTTTCTTTTTAAAAAAGATCATATCACCACCATTATCCAATACTACATTACAAACACTAGCTATAGCAATAAGATATGAAAAAGAAATTGGAGAAATGAAAATAGGCAATGAGGAAATAAAACTCTCAGTCTTTGCAAATGATACAATGGCATATTTAGAGAATCCTAAATAATCAACTAAAAAACTAATTGAATAATGAACAACTTTAGAAAAGTTGCAGGATACAAAATGTATTCTAGTAGAAGTAAACTTATAAATCTTCTCCCAAAAGGACTTTGTGCACAAATACTAACAAAAATAGACCCCATTTTTTTTTGCTACTTCAACTGAAAGCACATTCAAATATGCCCCAGGATGCTTGGGTATATATTTTTAATACTGAAATTTACTTGAATACTTCCCATCATCAATGAATGTGTCCTTGGAATAAATGTTTTTAGTAAAAAAACAAAAAACACAGATATTCAATTTAAAAACTCTTACAGGCAGCAGATTTAAATAGGTTTCACACATAATATATAACATATTATATATAGTTATTTATATTTATATTTTAGGATAAAGATATAAACTAAAATTCAATATTTACATGAATCTTCATAAGTGATTATTTTATTGCAGTCTTCTCAGAGAGTCAAAGGATCTAGAGTGGGAGAAGATTTTAAAGGACATATAGTCCCAACAGTCTCATGTTAAATTATCAGGAAACTGAGACCCTGAGAGATCATGCAACATGCCCAAGGTCACACACTTAGTGACACTGTGCCGGGATTCAAATCTAGGTCTTCTGACTCCAAATCCAGTGCTCTTTCAACTGTACAATACTGTTCCTGAATTAATTATTAAGGATATCCAAAGTCTCTCCCACCACTCACATGGAACAAAACCAAGATCGAGAGCATATTATCAGCTAAGGTAGAGCAGAATATATGGGGAAAGTGTTAAGACCAAAGGATCATAGCTCTAAAGATAGAAAGGGGCACCCAGGCCATCCAGTCCAAACTGCTTATTTTATAGATGAGGCAAATAAGGCCAAGGTTAATTCATTCAAGGTCACATAAGTATTAAGTTTCAGAGGTATGGTTTGAAGAAAATTCTTCAGCATAAGAACTCTTTACCAAGTTGTCACCAAAGTTAAAAAAAAAAAAGTAAGTAAAGAAAATTGGCAAGACAAGGAAGAGAAGGGAAAAGAAGTTGGGTGTGACTATTAAGTTGTTCAAAGAGAGGAAAAAGGAAGCAAGGTATGTGCTCAATTTAAGAGCTGAAAATAGGGAATGAAGTTGTAAAGGGAATAAAAGTGAAAAAAAGGTAATAATAGCACATCTGGAGTACTATCTTCAATTCTGGGTACCACAATTTAAAAAGAACACAGGTAAACCAAAGATCCTCCAGAGGAGAGCAACCAGAAATATAAAAGACCAATAGAAAAATTATTAATTTTTAGCCTGGAAATAATAAGGTTCAGAAGACACTTGATAGTGTGGAAGAAGAGATCAGATGCACTGTTCAACCCCAAAGGACTAAATTAGAAGTAAAATGAATGAAAGCTGAAAAGAAGGAAGATTCAGATTTGCTGTAAGGAAAAGCTTCTTACCCTTTAGAACTACCTCCAAGTACAATGGGCTGCTCAGGAGAGAATGAGTTCCTCCTTACCACATGAGCCCTTGTTGGATGTGTTGTACTAAGAGAGTTTTTGAGGTACATGCTTACTCTACTATGGGCCCTTTCAACTTTGAAATTGTTCTTCTGTGAACATTTCACTTTATTTTTCTTCTAAATCTGTTTCTCTTCTTAATCATTTTTTTCCTCATGACTCCTCAACACTAACACATTAAATATATGTAGAATCAGAACTTTGGAGTTGGAAGGATCCCTAGAGATCATTAAATCCCAGGTCAATGCTACTTCTTCTAAATTACAATGCCAATCTTCTTAAATTAGTTTAATTTCTAAATAGCAGGTAAAATGTATGAAAATATCTTCTGGTTACTTTGAACTACTTTGAACTCTATGCAGTCTTTCCCATCTGTCCCCAGAAATGGTTTAATGGTTAAACCAACAAACTCCCTTAATAAAAGTATTTGTTCTGTGAAGTGTGGATTCAGTCAGAGGGCTGTACTTGAGGACCTAGAGCACCACACGTGGCCTTGAGGCCACAGACTCCCCACCCCAGGTTTAGCCTACATCATTTTACCTGTGTTCGAGAGGCTGACTTTCCTTTAGTATCAGTAGAAAATTTGCCTTTGTTACTAATACGAGCAGCTTGTTCCTTACAGAAATTAATATGTCTATCGGCTGCATTTTCGTTGAATCTCCTCTGGCAATATGGACACTGAATGTAATCTAAAAGAGATATAAATACAAAAACAGATTAATTGTATGTGAATTGAGTCTCAAATTATAGCAATTATATATACATATATTATATATAATGTATACACATATCATGCATTCAAAACACAAACTATAAATAAGATACTAGAGGTGAGTAGCAAAATCTGCTAAGCTGTAAATTGCCAGCTTCTTCATCATTTTATTTTTTTTGTTGACAAACCAAAAGATAAGTTGTCACCAAAGTTAAAAAAAAAGTAAGCAAAGAAAATTGGCAAGACAAGGAAGATAAGGCAAAAGAAGTTGGGTGTGACTACTAAGTTATTCCAAGAGGTGAAAAAGTAAGTCTGTCCCCATTAAGGAAGATCTTGGATCAGAAAGCTGCTGAATTTTAGTTTTCCCCTACCTCAACCTCACCTCAGCTAAGAGGGAAAGGGAATTGAGGGGAATAAATGGAAGAGATGAAGAAGAATCCTGACAATACTATGGTGTTGGTAAGTAAAGAAGTAACACCTTTTTTCTCTTTGTCTCACATTCTTTCACTAAAGATAAAAGATAAAAACTGTGGAATGATTACGTTGGAAAATATACTTGGTATAGTCATTAAATCAAAATTTTATATTTTAAAAATAAGGGCCTGAATAGGATACAGATTAGTACTTCAACAGGAAAAAATATTTTAAATAAAAATGGTTTTCTCAACTTATCACATGGGTTTTCTGTGCTGGGGCACCAAAACACATTAGAAAGGGTAAAATGTAGTTTCCTATTGACATAATACCATTAAAATATGTAACAACTAGATTCCACAGACACAACTGTATGTTATTTATGTCCAAAGGGAATAAAAGTGTCATATTTCTAACAAATGAAAACAAAAAGTTATTCCAAGAAAAAATATATTAAGATTTATCTCAACAGGTCACCTGACTCTGGACTGGGACAGAAATTAACTGCCTCAAAATCTACAGGTGTGAGCAGAGCAATAGCAGGGAATAACTCTTTAAAATTAAAGAGTCCAAATTCATATTCTCAAAGGTATCCTTCCTCTGCAGAACAGGCCTAGAGTTCCTAATAATAAAAAGGTTGCCTTCAATATGCCTCAAAATGGGATAGTTCCTCCTATAAAACTGGTTCCCTACCTCTAGCATTGTAAGGGTGATAAAACATATTAATAGCTTCCATTTATTTAGCAAGTAAAGACTTTATCTTTACATACATTATCTCATTTGATTTTCCTGGAACTCTCATTAAAATGGCAGCATAAGTATTACTATTATCCAATCTTACAGATAAGGAAGCAGATTCAAAGAACTTCCCAAAGGGTCACCTTTGCTAATCAATGCCTAAACCAAGGTTGACAATTCTAATCACTTCTAAAGCATCAGAGAAGCAGGAACTAACTTTGTGGAGATTCAAGAAAACAGGAACCAAACTAAAGTCCTGAGCTGTCCAAGTCATACAGTCACACCAGCTAAGCGACATTTTCAGAAGTACAAATAGGCCATGTGCAAATAAAATTCTTTTAAATAAACACAACATATCAACCTTACTTTTTCCCCCTCATCCTATATTCTCTTATTCCTAATTCCTTGTCTCAGGGCTCAGGCTTCAGGAGGTCCTTTTGCTAATTGCCTCTGTCTCAGGCCTCCTTATCTCTCACTAGCCTCCACAGATATTTACTATCAGTTGGCTTTTAACTAATCCCTGCCACCTGAACTGGCAACCCTACTCAGGATGTCTGGTCAGTAAAATTGCAGAACCACTCCCGATGACATAGGAAAAACTTGTTCACAACACCTATAGTACTAACTGATGAACTGTTTAGAAAGAAGAATTTACCACCTCCTGGAAAAGTGCCACAGTATGAAATATCTAGCCAAAAAACTGAACACTATGTTCCAGCTTGACTTGAAGTAACTCAAAATTGAAAATAGCAGCCTATGTAGCCAATTTTTGTTAAAATTCAAAATGTCTTGATTTAAATAACACTCAAGACTTTCCCCAGCATTCAGCTCACTTGAAGAGCCCACTGAAGAAATACTCCAGAAAGCACAGGTATTGCCTGAATATTTCTCAAAATCCAGTCTCACCTCTCTACCCATCAGGTAAAAGCTGAATATTTATGACTTCCTAATGATCCAGACAGACACTTGATGGGCAACCAGGAATGAAAGAAGCTCCGGTGATCAGTCTGGGGGGTAATCGCTCTTGCTTTAACCTCCCTGGATCTGGATTGCTGGCTGGGGTGGAGGTCTTGGGGTGTGTGTCCAGATTGCCAGAGTGTGTGGAGGTTTCAGAGAGGCCACCCAACTAATACCTCCGGGAGTTGAGAAGACCCCAATATTTGGGATGGAAGCTCGCTTGTCTGGTGGCAGAGTCCTACTGTAGCAACAAGCCCAAAAGTCAAGTAATTAAGTGGCAACATGCCTAGGCAAAGGAAACAAATTAAACAGAAAAATTCGACATTAGACTCATATTTGGGGGGCAAATAGGATCAAAGCATGGAACAGGAGGAGGACTGGGAGGTCAGAAATCCTGCACCAAAAGCCCCAAATGAAAATACGAGTGGGTTACAGGCCATAGAGGACCTTAAGAAGGATTTTAAAAACCAAATAAGAGAAGTTGAGGAAAAATCGGGAAGAGAAATAAGAAGAATGCAGGAAAAGTATGAAATGAGGGTCAACAGCCTGACTGAGGAAAACAACACCTTAAAAAATAGACTAACTCAAATGGCAAAGGAGGCTCAAAAGAGCAATGAGGAGAAGAATGCCTTAAGAAGCCAAATTTGCCAAATGGAAAAAGAATCTCAGAAGCTCACTGAGGACATTGATTCCTTCAGAGTTAGACTGGAGCAAATGGAAGCTACTGACTTTATGAGAAATCAAGATGCTGTTAAACAGATCCAAGCAACTGAAAGAATAAAAGGCAATGTGAAATATCTCATGGGAAAAACCACTGAGCTGGAAAACAGATCCAGGAGAGATAATTTAAAAATTATCAGACTATGTGGAAGCCATGATCAAAGAAAGAACCTAGAAATCATCCTTCAAGAAATTCTCAAGGAAAATTGCCCTGATGTTTTAAACCCAGAGGGCAAAATAGAGGTTGAAAGAATCCACGGAGGGGGCAGAGCCAAGATGGCAGAGTAGAAACAGTGCGTCCAAGCCACTCTGCCCCCAGATTTCCTCCAAACTATGGAAAAGGGGACTCTGAACAACTTCTGGAGCCCCAGCACCCACAGAACGACACAGAGAAGCTAACCTCCCGCTGAGGACAGCCCAGCAGCCCTGCAGGAAGGACTAGCGCAGCGCTCTGGGAGCCGGCAGTGCAGAGCCCAGGGAGCTGAGCACAGGTCCGGTCCCCCTGAGTCGCGGTTTTAGCCCCAGGGTGGCAGGGCCAGCAGCCAGCTGGAGGGACCCCAGAACACCAGCAGCTGTGGCGATTCCAGAATTATCAACACAGACATGCCTAGGACAAAGTGAGAGGTTAGTGCCCTATGGACTTTGAGACCAGTATTTGGGGAAAGCGTCGGCTTCCTCCCCTGGGGGCTAGAAGCGGCTGAGGAGACATGCCATTTTGTAGTTTTCAGAGGCAGCTCCAGCTCTTGGCCTGTGAACTGTAGGGAGATCCAGCGATCAGTCTTGGGGGGTAATCACTCTTGCTTTAACCTCCCTGGATCTGGATTGTGATGTGGGGTGGAGGTCGTGGGGTGGATATCCAGCTTGCCAGAAATGGAAGTTGTCCCCCCACACTTTCGGGACAGAAGCTCCCCTGTCTGGTGGCAGAGTCATACTAGGGAGTATGCAAACCTAAACTGTCAGGAAGAAACAATTTGAGTATTGTGGAAACACAATCAGGATAACACAAGCTCTAGCAGCTTCAACATTAAGGGACTGAAGGGCTGAGAATATGATATTCCAGAGGTCAAGTATCACTTACCCAGCAAAACTGAGTATAATACTACAGGGGAAAATGTGGTCATTCAATGAAATTAGAGGACTTTCAAGTAATTTTGTTGAAAAAAACAGAAGTGAAAAGAAAATATGACTTTCAAATATAAGAATCAAGAGAAGCATGAGAAGGTAAACAGGAAAAAGAAATCATAAGGAACTTATTAAAGTTAAACTATTTGCATTCTTTTTTTTTTTTTAAAGCAATTGGGGTTAAGTAACTTGCTCAAGGTTACACGGCTAGTCATTTGATTTATGCGTGGGTGCTCATTTTCTGAGGCCGGATCTGATCTCGGGTCATCCCAACTCCGAGGCCGGGCGCTCTTACTCACTGCGCCACCTAGCCGCCCCTTTAGGGCAATTGGGGTTAAGTAACTTGCCCAAGGTTACACGGCTAGGTTTTTTTTTTGTTTGTGCGGATTAGGTGTCGGAGGCCGGCTCCGAACTCAGGTCCTTCTGATTCCAGGGCCAGCTCTCTATTCACTGCGCCACCTAGCCGCCCCTACTATTTGCATTCTTACATGGAAAAATGATAACTGTAACTCATGAGACTTTTCTCAGTATGAGGATAGTTGAAGGGGATATTTATGTACATATATGTATACATACACATATGTGTATGTATTGGAGTGTGTATAGATACATATGTGAGTGTGTATATGTGTGTACATGTGTCATGTGAGGGTGTTAAAGACCCTCTATGTGGTTAAATACTTTTCCCTGGGTGCAGCACAATACACATTGTCCCCATTACATCTTATAACATACAACATACAGTCTACACATAGGCTGAAATAACCAGCAAGAAGGCTATGACAGGGGATCTGTTCTGTGAAGTTTGGATTCAGTCAAAAGGCTGTACTTGAAGATGTATAGGGCCCCATGTGACCTTGAGGCCTCAGGTTCCTCACCCCTGGGCTATGACAACTTTAATACAGTAAAGCTATTCTGATCTTAAGTGGCCTGGGGCTGCTTCATAAATCTGTTACAGTCAGGTCACCATTATAGGCTTGGTGGATACTAACAAAAATGGTGCATGTTCTACCTAACTTCCCTGCCCCCTCCAACTCCCACAACTATTACAGTGACAGTATGCTTTTCCATCTTAGAAAGATTTCAATTTCATACCTTCCACTCACTTTATTTCTGACCAAAGTCCACCATTCATTTCAAACTTCTGAACAACCCTTTCTCCCCATTGTCTTACCTCTCCCTAGCAAGTCAAACTATAACTTTCTACAACCTACCATTCTCAAACTGAGTAAATCAATTTTATACTGACACCAGATTGCTTACCATCAAAGAAAACTGGTCCACCTTTTCTACTGCTCACTTGTATTTTAATAAGTAAATGCATGCTTCATTTCAAAAACATGTAACTCATTGGGGCGGCTAGGTGGTGCAGCAAGTAGAGCGTCAGCCCTGGAGTCAGAAGGACCTGAGTTCAGATACGACCTCAGACACTTAATGCACACACAAAAACCTAGCCGTGTGACCTTGGGCAAGTTACTTAACCCCAATTACCCTCCAAAAAGCAAAAAACAAAAATCAAAAAAAAACATGTAACTCATCTCAAACTACAGAGCCCCTCCTTAATTAGTAGCATCTATGGTGCTTCATACCACTGTCTTGTAGCCAAACAGCACCTGAAGAAGCTAAGACTTTTAAGAAGAAGACTGCTAAGCCGAAGTCATAATAACACTAACATTTATAAAGCATATTAATACTATATAATGCATAAATCATCTCCTGTGAGCTCCACAAAATCCTTGTGAAGTAACTACTTCAAATATCATCCCCATGTTATAGATGAGGAAACTGAGGCTCAAAGAGCTTAAGTGAATTCCCAAGATAACAAACCTAATTTCAGAGGTAGAATTCAGAGCCCAGTGAATCCTGGCTCCAAATCCAATATTCTTTCCATATCATATTACCTTTCAGGCTACTGACCACAATCACCATCTCTCTGCAAACCACTATAGGTCAGAGATGAGGTATGGCTATTAACTTTCACGATAGATAACACTACTAGAAACTGAAACAAAGAAATAAACAAAATCTAACAGCATAAGTAGTGAGCCTAGTAGCCTTTTGACTAAAGCTTCTTGACTCCATGAAGATCATAAACACAGTCTTTTAGTAGTCATGGACCCAAAAGGCACAGGTGGTAACATTTCCCCACTTCTGAAAACAGATCTACTAGTAATAGGTGATAATGAATAACTTGCCATTTAATTCCCAAAAGCAAGGCAAATGTAATACCTAGTCAATTAGGAGGCTTGTGGCTCAAATATAAATGAGAACATATGTCTCATCAAGAACTTCAACCACACTTCCCACCTAACCTAACTATTCCTTCTTCTAGCACAGTATTTCTCATCAGTCCTGACGCTCTGGGTATAATAAACACTACAAGCAAGGGAACCATGCCTAGACCTCCAGAGTTGCCACTACTACAAAACATTCTTATCTTTGAGTAATAGTAGATGTAGTACACACAAGAACTGACACAACTGTTCATTAAGTGAACAATTATCACATCCTGGACATGCATCTCCTAAATTTGCAATCTGGTTTCCTCTGTGCTTTTAAACACTAGATTGAGTTCCCTAGTGACAATTCCTGGACTTTATTCCCGTTTTCCTCCTAGATGGACCTCTATGGTAATTTAACTTTTTTAACTTAACACCAATGGAATTTTTAACTTAATCCCTAATGGTACCCTTATATCCTGCTCAAGATTCCTGGGCAATGATACAGCCATACCCCTGTTAGCACACAGCACATAATGAGCTTGAACACATAATAAATTTCAGAGAATTACTGAATCACTTGATTCTATGGGCAAACCTCTTCAGACAACTGAGATTCTCTGAAAGATAGAAAGAACCATACTAGAATGTAAACCACTCTGCAGACATGAGTCAAAACTCCAAGGGCAAACTTGCTATGTCAAGATGTCTGCTCAAGTAAACAAAAGTGAAACCTCACTTTAATGGCATTTTTGTATTCTTAAAGCATCACAACATTTACTATGTAGTTTTTGTCAAAAGATTTTATAGACTGGAAAAAAAAAGATTATATAGACTGAAATTTGATTAAAGTACTCCAATTACACATCTGTTTCACTGTGGAAGATAAATAAAATATGGACTATTAACACTTCAAATTAAAGTATTATACTAATAAATTCTTATCACAAATGTAATTTTTTCTCTGATATTTTCAACCTTAGAAGTAAAATTATTATGAAATATACCTTTTCTGTTTTAGGAAGTGCTGAAACAATGGAGTTATGTATGTAATTAATCAATCACATTTTAGATAAAATAACTTTAAACTCACAACTAAAGAACCTGTAGTTCTTATCTTTAAGAGTTTAAAGTAATTTTAAAATAAGCTCTATTACATGAAAAGTTAAAAATCAAAATGCTGAAATTATAAAATTGTACATATTTCCCCCTTTTACATGCTGAATGACAACTATGCTATAAACTCAGACTGTTTCCATGGAACTAAAAATTATGATTTATCAGTCCATGACCATCACATTAACAATGTAATAGCTTAATAAGACATGTATATGGGTATCTTTCGATAACCCCTTCATACTAACATATGTCTCATCAATATTATATACCAGGATCATAAGAAGGTGGAGGTGGTGGTGGAAGTTTGCCACCCTCTTTAAGTGCCTGATCAAGTCCTTTAGCTGCCCTTATGGTGGCAATGAATTCTTCATGCTTTCTTCTCCAGTTAGACTGTTTCTTTGGAGGTTCCGGCTAGAAAGAAATTTTTCAAAAAATAATGAACAAAAAAATTAATTTTTGCACACTGAAATGAAAATGGATAGTAACTTCATTTTACTTTCAATGTTGTCTACTTCAAAGATGTTCATAGGTAAAACATTTTAAGGAGAGCATTATAGAGGGTGATCCAAAAGTCTCAGTAGTTTTAAGCTCATTAAAATTTAAAACTCCACTGAGATGTGTGACACACCCTGTATATAAATGTGATATTATGTTAACCTTTTATCCAATCATACATTCATAAATGAACATAATACATAAATAATATATTTTATGTATCTAATAAAACACAGAATTGACAGTTTTTTAAAAATCAGTATTATTTGGCTGAAACATCAATATTTAGTACAAAGTTTTATATATGTATGTATATACATAAAGAGATAGCTAATGTAATTCTTTTTTTTCCAAATTAAAAGGCAAGGTCTTTGAAAAAGTTTGGGCCATTTCAATAAATAACGCTGTAAACTAATAAAATATCTTTTAAAGTACAGGCAGTCAAGCCTTCCATTCAAGTCACATTTTGCCACTAAGTTCATTCCATTCTATTTAATGATGTTGCCTTTACCAACCATTCAATGCTTTCAGCTGCTTTCTCAGTTGAAGAGGACAACTGTACAGGAGCAATTAGGCTTTACCTTAGGCCCATGGGTCTCAGTAACAAATTTAATCTAAAAGGGGAAACTGCTGGCTTATTATTTCTATACACTGTATAGCAACTGATTAATGCATGCTGATACAATAAATGAGTAAGACTGTGCACTTAATGTTTTCTTAACTCATTTGCTTCCAGATCAGGAAATATCAGAAGAAAAAAAAAAGTTGAGCTAGATGGTGACAGAAACTGGGTGCATTTACTCCTCTTCCACTTCCCCAACAACTGATTTTTCCCCACATTATTAACATACTTAGAAAACTTATAAAAACAAACTACAGTTCAGGAAGATTTATCAACTTAAGTACAATTTGTTAATTTTTTTTTGTTCTTTATGGATGTTAACTATACATTAAGACTTAACTTGAAGAGATTTAAACCTATTATTCTGCTTGGCTATGGTTGGTATGACAGTACTAACACTAGGTGGAAGTTGTGAAAGAGGCAGCTTTCAGCTCAATTAAAGGTTCCTAACAACTGGAACTGTCCCAAAATAGAATAAGGTGCTTTGTTGGTAAGTAAATTCTCCATCACTAGAAGTATTCAACCAGAGGCTAAATTACCATTTTTCAAGAATGTTGCAAAAAAGACTCATGCTTTCAGGACAGAGAGGTCTCACTAAATCTAAAGCTCCTTCCATCTAATGATTATATGGTTGAACACAAATTTAAAGGAATTTGATATTTTTTCTACAAAAAGTACACTTGCTTATATATTTTCTAAAAATTCATTTTCATTCTGAGCTTAGAAAAATAAAAAAAGAAAGCATTTCCATGTATAATATGGAAAAGATGAAGAGTGAACATGAAACTGTGCCTTGCCTTTTAAGTATACAATGAATTCAACATATTAAAAGCTGTCCTGATCATCTGTGTTTCCCACTGAATTTCCTTCTGTTTGCTTCTTTGCATTCTTAAATGCTTCAATTACTCTTTTTATTTTTCTTGACAACACTACTGGCTAGTTCCCCATTCTCTCCCAAAATACTACCCACCCCCGCCAAACTGGAAGTGGAAAAAAAGGAGAAACACAACACTTCTAACAGATATGCATATCAAGCAAGATCCACATAATGGCCAGGTCTAAAAAATATACATCTCATTCTATAATTTGAGATCATCAAATCTCTTTCAGGAAGTGGGAAGCACTTTAATCATCTGTCCTCTGGAGTAATGGTTGGTCATTGCATGGATCAGATTTCTTAAGTCTTAAAAAACTGTTTTTCTTTACAATATTGTTATTGTATAAATAGTTCTGATTCTCCTCACTTAATTCTGCATAGATTTATACCACTCTTCTCAGATTTGCCTGAAACCATCCTTTTTATTCTTTTTTAGTGGCCCAATAGTATTCCGTCACATTCATATAACAAAATTTGTTTAGCTATTCCCCAACTAATGGACACACCCTTAATTTCTAGTTCTTTGCTACAACAAATAAGGTTAGTTTAAATAATTTTTTTTTTTACATATGGGTCTTTTCCCTCCTTCTGTGAACTCTTTGGAGATAGGTCCAATAGTGGAAAAGCAGGGTAAGAAGGGATGTACAATTTAGGAACTTTAAGGTTCGAGTTCCAAATTACTTTCTAGAAAGGTTGGACCACTTGTAATTAACTTCCTACAGCTCCTCCAATAATTTGTTAATTTTCTTTTTTGCCTTTATGGTGGAAGTGAGTTGATTTAATTTGCACTTCTCTAATTATTAGTGATTTGGATGATTTTTTTTTGGTAAGGCTCTTGACATTCTGACTTTCTTCCATTGAGAGTTGCATATTCATACCCTTTAACTATTCTAGGTAATATTTAAGAAATATTGTTCTTTTTATAAGGGAAATTTCCAGCAAAGATTTTTTCCCCAGTTAGCTGTTTCTCTTCTGATTTTAACTGCATTAATTTTGTTTCTGAAAAAAACTGTCAATTTTATATAATTAAAACTGTCCATTTTATCTCTGTGATGCTCCCATGTCTGGCCTTGCACTCTATCCCTAACTCCTAGTAACAAAAAGTATTTCCTTACATGCTCCTCTAATTAATGTGACCTTTTATATCTAAATCATGTACTCATTTAAGTTTACCTTGATCTATAGTGTAAAGTACTGATCTAAAACAGGGGCAGAAAGATGACACAGATATCCTCCTATAATACAAATATTATATTGATATTTAAACCAAGGAGAAGCAAGGCTGAGAAAATTATTACAGAATAATACTGATACTGATGCAAAAAAATTAGTTAACATATTAATGCAGAGGTTTAGACCTAACTGGATTTATACCAAGAATTCTGAGTTGGTTTAAAATAATGATAAATATTAAATATAAGAAGCCATATTAAAAATAGTAAAAATATAATTTTGTTAAGTTGGTGAAAACTTTTTAACAAAACATAGATTTCTATTTAAAGGCTAAAATGCATAAGAATAAATACACATTTCATCAATATGATTAATAGTATCTATCTAAAACCAAGGCCCAGAATTACTTGTAATAGAGAAATTCAGAGCTAGGTTTCTTAATCTGAGGATCATGAAGTTGATTTGTAAAATATTTTGATAACTGTATTTCAATAATTTATTTCCTTTGCAATTTTATATATTTTATTTCATGTATTTTTAAAAATTTTGAAAGGAAGGTCTAGAAGCTTAACCAGACTGCCAAGGGGATCCACAACACACACAAAAAAAGATTAAGATGCCCTATATCAGAGGCCTTTCCAATAAGACCAAAGACAAATAAAGGATAGGTCTTATTACCACTCGTATTCAATCTAGTGCAAAAATTCTAGATATAGCAGTTAGACAAGTGATTATGCATTACTTAACAAAACTAAGCTTTTCATAGTTGATATGATGTTTTGTTTAGAGAGTCATAAAAAAATTTTTTTTAATTATTTTTGCATAGTTTATTCCTGGGATTCACTGCTCTTTGCATGCTTGACGGAATTCACCAATAAGCCCATCTAGTCTTGGGATTTTCTTCTTTGAGAGCTCATTTGTAGCTTGTTAGATTTCTTACTCATGAAAATGGGTTATTTCTTTCCTAGTTTGTTACCTGGGTATTTTTAAAATTTTTTGTAAATATTCATCCATTTCATCTAAATTATTTTGTTGGTTAAATTATTATTCTTTCTTTAATCTTCATTTGTTATAAATTACTTTTAATTTTTGACTCTAACAATTTTCTTCTTTTCAAAAATATTAGTCATCTATTTTATTAAAGTATCTTTTCATCAAAATCCTTTTATTTATCAAATCAATGGCACTTTAGCTTTCATTTTTGTCAATGTCTTCTTTGATTTTCAAAATTTCTGTACTGGTAATGCTTTTCTCATCTCTCATCCAATTCTTTACAAAAAAGGTAGTAAGAAAGTCCTGAATATTAATAAGCAATATCCTTCTACTCCACTTGCTCCTCTTCTTTTCTTGAGAGGACACCAATCACAGTATTTTGCCATCTATTTCTTTGCCTTTAATCCTCACTTCACAATCAATCATTCAAAACTAAACTTTGTTTCACTTGTGACTAATTCCTCCCACTTAAGCAACTGAGGAAGTTCAGTGGCTCAGTGTACGCAGTACTGGGCCTAGAATCGGGGAGACATGATTTCAAACCCAATTTCACACACTTACTAACTGTGTGGCTCTGGATAAACCACTTAACCTCTGTTTGCCTTGATTTCACTAGAAAAAGAAATGGTGAACTTCCAGTATCTTTGCCAAGAAAACCCCACGGACAGCTCTAGTATCCATGAGGTCACAAAGAGTAGGAAACAACTGAACAACAACAAAAACATACAATCCTCTCTCCCTATTCTCACCTGTTTCCCAACTGAATTTATCATTTTTTCTATAACAAACTTTTTTGTGGGTGTGTTCAACCCTCCTCTGTCAAATTCATATACAAGTAAAGTTCATGTGATGCCCACTTCTCTCATCCTTTCTTCCATGTTTATAGTTTTTCTGGAGTATTCTAATTACTTGAAATATTGAGTTACACACCTCCTTCCCAACTCTCCTCTCATCCATGTATTTCTTTTATCCTCTCTTTCCTTTAAAAATATAAAAACAACACTTAAATTAAGACCACTGAAACAGAACAAATTTATCCCCAGGCTTTGTATTATTTGCTCTTTCTATGATTCTTGAAGTGAAAAGGGTTGTAGTGAGAAAATTTTTCTTCTCTATCTATTAAAAGATAATATATAACCATCATAGAGTCCCTTCCAAGTGCTCCAATGTATTAACCTTACTACGTTTCTCTTTACTCTTCTGTTTTATACCTCACAAGATTCTGGTCTTTTCATCAGGAATTCCTAGAAGTCCTCTATGTCATTAAAGATTTATTATTCCCTCATCTATTTTTGCCTTGTAGGACCATATTCGGTTTTTCTGATGTAATTTTTGGTAGCAAGTCCTTTGTAATATTATATTCCAATTGTTCCTTTCCTTTATAGTAGTAGCTGCCAAGTTATGTGATGCCAATTGTGATTCTTCAGTGTTGTGAGTTCTTTCTGGTTTCTTATAGTATTTTTGCCCTTAAACCTAGAAGCTCTGAATTTTGGTTTAAAGTTGCTTGGAATTTTTATTTTAGGGTTTCTTTCAAGAGGATGATAAGTGGATTATTCTAACTTTTTCTTTGCTATCTGGTTCTAAGTCTCAGAAGTTTTCATTCTGATTTACTAAAATATGGTGACTAGGCTTCTTATAAATGTTATCTTTCAGGACAATGTTTCTTGTTTCAATGTTTCAATGTATGCCCTACGTATACTTTGATTTCACTGTCATATCCTGTTGTCTGATGGAGTCACTGATTTCTGTTTGACCCATTTTAAGTTTTGGGATGTCTGTTACTTAGGTGAGATTTTGTACCATATATACTAAGCTATTTATTCTCCTTCCAATTCGTCCCTTTATTGCCTCATTTCATTTAAGTATCCTTTTTTTTTGGCTGGGGGGGGGAGAAGGGAAGGAAATTTGGGTTAAGTGACTTGCCCAAGGTCACACAGGCTAGTATGTCAAGTGTCTGAGGCTGGATTTAAACTCAGGTCTTCCTGACTCCAGAGCTGGTGCTCTATTCACTACCCCCACTTAGCTGCCCCTAAATATCCTTTTAAAAAATCTCTTTGAAGAATTCTAATAAACCTTCTGGCCATGATGTTCCTTTCACCAGACTCTGTCCACAGAGACTACTGAGTTTCTCTCTTCCTCTAGACTTGTTCCCTGAACTTCCTAGGATCCGCAAATGCCTTTATCATCAGTATCTTCTTTAGTTTATTCATATTTCCAGCTTTACTCCCTGAATTAGGACTTTTTTCATGATTTTCCCTACATATCTGGATAGGCTAGTAGACTCATTTGTTTGCAATCAGTATTGTCTGGGGTCCTGCCATTGGTCTTTCCCTTCTGCTGGTGTCTGCTATGCACAAAGTACCAGTAGGCCCCATGCTGGATGGTATCATCTGAGAATAAAATGCTGACCTCTTTAAGGTCATCAAGGATGACTCACATCAGCTTTCTACCACTTTCCAAGCTTCTAGAATATGTAAACCTATTGCTGCCCACTTGATAGTAAATTTGCTGGCTAAAACACCCTGGTGGTTCCTCACTGAGGCACTTCAATTTTCCTGATCTTTGTGTCTGGAATGTATTTGACCCCGCAGAGCCTTCCAGGTTGGAAGCACTGCTGCTGGAAGCCAAAAAGCTTCCATGTGCAAGCTCCCTGCTGGGTGTCATCTTTAAAGCCTTCAGAATTCTGGATGTCCCCTTTTGCCAGTTTAAACTGGATGAATGTACTCACTGTAGCATCTTTTTTTCTCAATTATTTGGTATGACAACTTTTCATGTATTTTTTATAGTATACATATGGGAATTGAGTTATTCTGCTCTTATTCACTCTGCAATCTTAACTCAACATATCTAGTATAATCTTAATGCAGTCTTCATATCCCAGAAAAAAGATAGCTTCATTCTAAAAAGGTACATGCCATTTAGTTCTTCCCTAGATGAAGACAAATTTAACTACACTAAAAATTAAAGAGTTCTGAAGGAAATGTCACTTCTTCCCAAGCTAGAGCAATAAGGTTCCACTACCACTTTCAGGGATGAGTCTAAGATGTGGCTTTCTCAGGGCGGCGAGATGGCACAGTGAGTAGAGTGCCGGCCCCGGAGTCAAGAGGACCTGAGTTTGGATCCAGTCTCAGACACTTAACACACACACACACAACTAGCCACGTGACCTTGGGCAAGTTACTTAACTACAATTGCCCTCCAAAAACAACAACAACAAAAAAAGATGTGGCTTTCTACTGAAAACCATTCACCAGACACTGGATTTAGAAATTCCATGGATGTGGATATAAACATTAATATGACAGTATAATACTGGATATATACTTTGGGGTATACACTCTTTTTATGTAGGTATCATTCCAAACCTTATATATTTACCCGAGGTTTAAGTGGTTTTACTGTTGGAATATCAGTTCCTTCAGCCCTCTGCCTGCTTGAATCAAAGGCCTTCCGTTTTTTAGTGGTGGTTTTCTGACAAATTGGTCCATGCTTTTTCTGTTAGAGAAAAGAAAAGTGCATCATTTTCTTTTCAATAAGGAATAATATAAGCTCTTGAGGTTTTATCTAAGCTATTTTGAAGAAAAAAACTCAAAAACAATGTATTTATAGCAGTCATGAAAACACAGTTTATGTTAAAATCTAAAAGACAATAGTGAGCAACGACAATGGATGCATATATTTTAATAGAGTAAAACCCCATATTTAATCATTATTCTTACTACTAATCTCAAACAAACATGGTATGTTTTCTTATTCAATTTCCAATATCCTTAACATCTCTATTACCCACAGATCACATCACTGGTTTTTGCAATTTGTATTTGTCCTTACACTAACCCCAGTGCTGGTGCCACTATTATAAACTGCTTTGACACCTTCCATTGTAGTTCTTCCTGCTCAAGTTCTTATCTCTATACTTTGAAAGAAACTCAGTGAATGAAATGGAAGTTGGAATAAAAGAAAAGTAATTATTGCATTCTTAGTGAGATCTACAAAAAGAAAAAGTACAGACTTGCTTTTAGCCAATTTAGGTAATTATAGTCAATGAGAAAGGGCTATCAAACGCCTAGTATGATAATCTGGCCATAATGAATTAAGACATTGAAGAGCTCCAGAACTTTTTCAGTATTAGAAAATCTCAGAATAAGAGTTCAGCCTCTACCTGTAGCATGAATATATATTACACCATCAATGACAAGTGGCCAGATAGCTTCCATTAAAATATTTCACAATAAAGTTCACACATGTTTAAATAGTTCTCATTGCTAGGAAGGTGTTATATGAAACCGAAACCTGCCTCAACCTAATTTCTACCCATTGGACCTTCCCTCTGGGATCAAACAGATAAGTCAAAGGATCATATGATTTTGAAGAACTTAAGAGATCAGCTAATTTAATACTCTGAATTTTCTAAAGTTACAAATTTAATAGGTGGCAAATAGAGGATATTAACCCAGTCTGACTTCAAATCCAGTGTCCCTCCTATTAAAACAAGTTGCCCCTCTTTCAAATGAGAATGTCTGAAATATTTTAAGACAGTGAGTGAGTGATCATGTCTCTCTTGAGTTTTGTACGGTTTTTTTTTTGTGTTTTTTTTTCTTTTTATTTAGGCAAACATCCCCATTCAATGTCAACTGCCTAGCTGCATGACTCAACTTACTTTCTTCTTCTTCTTGGCTTCAAGAAAGTAAGGCAACAAAAGGATAAGCTTCAACACACTTTTATTGGAGTGGCTAGATGCACTGAAAGATTATCAGAGCACACTCAAGTCCATTTGTATGCCTTGATTTTAGTAACTTCCTGCAGTTAAAAACAAAAACAGACACCCCCCTTCCATTTTTTCAATGAGGATTCTGCCTCTATTCTAGTTACCTTTACTATAATGCTTAACTTCTGGGATACAATGAAAACCCTAGGAAGAACTGTACAATGTTAAATGAAAATTACCTCTAGCATCACAATTATGATTTTCTGGTAGATAAAGATCTGGCAGAACTTTGTTTTATGTTTCTCCTACTTATAATATTTTCCTTCCATGTCTAGGAAAATATATATTTTAAAGTAGTTTCACCAAAATTCATTGTACTTTGGAAACTATTTAATATGCTAACCAGGATACCTTGCTGAGTGACTACCTCCTAAAATGGTGCCTACCAGATAACACTCCAAAGCCTTAAATGGAGTAATTTAATACCATAAACCTTCCTTTTCACAGTTGTAAAGATGAACAGAATAATAAAACCATTTTTCAAGGTTATTTAAGAATGAAAGAAGACACTATTTTTGTAATTACAAAGACCAAAGATAGCAGAAAAAGGATTTCAATGGAAATGAACCAAAGCAGCAATACTTCCTCAAAACTATTACAATGTGAAATAGGTGAAACTTATTAACATCTCCCCTTCCTGAAAAGTCCCTCCTCTTTCTTCCCCTTGATGCTACCTACCCCGCACAGTCCATTCTTCTTTCCTTAAAATTCTATGACGCTGAAGGAGGGGGGCGGAGCCAAGATGGCAGAGTAGAAACAGCATGTCCAAGGCTTTCTCCCCCCCAGATTACCTCCAAACTATGTAAAAGGGGACTCTGAACAACTTCTGGAGGCCCAGCACCCACAGAACGACACAGAGAAGCTAACCTCCCGCTGAGGACAGCCCAGCAGCCCTGCAGGAAGGACCAGTGCAGCGCTCTGGGAGCTGGCAGCACAGCGCTCAGGACATGGAGAGCTGAGCCCAGGTCCCCGTGAACCACGGTTTTAGCCCCAGGGTGGCAGCTGGAGGGACCCCAGAACACCAGCAGCTATGGCGATTCCAGAATGGTCAACACAGACATGCCTAGGACAAAGTGAGAGGTTAGTGCCTTAGGGACTTTGGGACCAGTATGTGGGGAAAGCGATGGCTTCCTCCCCTGGGGGCTGGAAGCCACTGAGGAGACACGCCATTTTGCAGTGGCGGCTCCAGCTCCTGGCCTGTGAACTGTAGGGAGATCCAGCAATCAGTCGGGGGCGGGGTGGGTGGTAATCGATCAGTCTCAGGGGGTAATCTCGCTTGCTTTAACCTCCCTGGATCTGGACTATGGTCTGGGGCAGGAGGTGGTGGGGCGGGTTTCCGGCTTGCCAGAAACAGAAGTTGTCCCCCCACACGTTCAGGAGGAAGCTCCCCTGTCTGGGCAGAGTTCTACTGTGGCAACAAGCCCAAAAGTCAAGTAATTAAGTGGCAACATGCCAAGGCCAAGGAAAAAAAATAAACAGAAAACTGAAACATTAGACTCCTATTTTGGGGGCAAAGAGGATCAAAGCATGGAACAGTCAGAGGACTGTGATGTCAGAAATCCTGCTCCAAAAGCCCCAAAGGAAAATATGAGCGGGTTACAGGCCATAGAGGACCTTTAGAGGGACTTTAAAAATCAAATAAGAGAAGTGGAGGAAAAATTGGGAAGAGAAATGAGAAGGATGCAGGAAAAGTATGAAATGAAGGTCAACAGCCTGACTGAGGAAAACAACACCTTAAAAAAATAGACTAACTCAAATGGCAAAGGAGGCCCAAAAGGGCAAAAAGGAGAAGAATGCCTTAAAAAGCCAAATTTGCCAGATGGAAAAAGAATCTCAAAAGCTCACTGAGGAGATTCATTCCTTCAGAGTTAGACTGGAGCAAATGGAAGCTAATGACTTTATGAGAAATCAAGATGCTGTTAAGTAGATCCAAACAAATGAAAGAATAGAAGGCAATGTGAAATATCTCATGGGAAAAACCAATGACCTAGAAAAATAGATCAGGAGAGACAATTTAAAAATTATTGGACTACCTGAAAGCCATGATCAAACAAAGAACCTAGAAATCACCCTTCAAGAAATTCTCAAGGAAAATTGCCCTGATGTTTTAGACCCAGAGGGCAAAATAGAGATTGAAAGAATCCACTGATCACGTCCTGAAAAAGACCCCATAAAGAAAACTCCCAGGAATATTATAGCCAGGTTCAGAATCCCCAGATCAAGGAGAAAATACCACAAGCACCCAGGAAGAAACAATTTCAATATTGTGGAAACACAATCAGAATAGCCCAGGACCTGGAAGCTTCTACACTGAGGGATCAAAGGGCATGGAAAATGATATTCCAGAGGGCAAAAGAACTGGGAATGAACCCAAGGATCACCTACCCAGCAAAACTGAGTATTTTGTTTCAGGGGAAAATATGGTCATTCAGTGGAATAGAGGACTTTCAAGCATTCTTAAGGAAAAAACCAGAGTTGAATAGAAAATTTGACATTCAGACACAAGAAGCAAGAGATACCTGAGAAGGTATTCAGGGAAAAGAAATCAAAAGGAACTTATCAAAGTCAACCTATTTACATTCCTACATGGAAAAACAATAACTGTGACTGAGGAAACTTTTCTCAGTATGAAAATAATGGGAGAAGGGTATGGTCACATGAATACATATGTGAATGTTGTGTATATATGTTTACAGTTATACATGGATAGAGGGCATAAGTTGAAGTTGTTGGGAAGGGATGATACCTAAGGGGTGAAATTATGAGGCGAGAGAGGAAAGTGGCAAGAGGAGACGGGGAGAGACAGGGTAGGGTAAACTATCTCATACAGAAGAAGCAAGGGGAAGTGGCTGTAAGGGAGGGGAAGAATAGGAAGGCAAAATGGCAAAACCACATTCTCATTGAATTTGGTTCAGGGAGAGAATGACATACATACTAAATGGGATATCTCAACCTGCAGCAGAATAAGAGGGAGGGGGAAGAGAGGAGGGATGATGGATGGGAGGGCATTCTTGGGGGGAGGGGAGGTTGGAAGTACCCACTATAGAAGAGGGACAGGATCAAGTAGGGAATGGACCAGGTGGGGGGTGGGATGGGTGGGAGGGAATTATAAGCAGCCTTGTACAATATATCAACTATGGTAATATTTTGCATAGCTATACATGTACAACACATACTGAATTATTTATCTTCCCAGAGGGAATGGGTGACAAGGGAGGAAGGGAATAATAAATAAGGACCTGAAATCCAAGGTCTTAAAATTAAATGTTTCAAATATATATAAATACTATTATTAATACTCTTTTGCTTGTAATTGGGTGATAAGATGTACAGGCATTGGGGCATAGAGATTCACCTTGCTCCAATGGAAAAGTCGAAGTGGGTAAGGAAGAAGATATGGGAGAGAGCAGGATAGAGGAAGCGATATCTTATGGGACTGCTATTCTGGGAGGGTGGGTAGGGGAAAAACGGGAAAAAAAATTGTAACTCAAAATCTGGCGGAAATGAATGATGTAAAACAGGAGTTAACAAAGCATTTGTTTAAATAAAAAAAAATTCTATGATGCTTTTCATTCTTATAGAATCTTGGTCTCTGCTAGCTGTCAACTAATTTATTCGATGCTTTATTAGTTATTAACTTATTAGTCATTTAACATTTTCACTTTAATAGGGAGCTCCTGAAGATTATTCAAAACACAAATGGTACAAAGCTCTAATAGAAGACTGAGGAAATGAAGTCAATTGGTATAAGTCGTCCTTTCTAGCATCCCATCTAATCACACTATGGAGGCAGTTCCATATAAAGCTGGTATAGTACTTCAATGAATCCATGATCTCATCAACATAGATATTCTCTCTACCAATGTGGATTCCAATGCATTGCTGACCTAGTAAATGCAAATGAAAACAGGTAAATAATCAATGTACTCACTAAGGCAACTGGAAAGAAGGTTCTTCCACAGATCTTGCAAGGCAACAATTCCCCAATTTGGACTACACTTCCATTTTCTAAGAGAAAAAAAATCAGTAAACAAAATTCAGTTTTCTTAGCTCACAATAAACTATGTAACCCTAAATCTTATTTATTACTAACGCTAAATAAATTTAAATTAATGGAGGTCTGTGAAAATCTCAAGTTATTTAAATTTTAAAATTCTATATATCAATATATGGTACTCACAATGTACAATATCAAATCATTGCAGTGATTTAATCATTCAGAAAAAATATGAAAAATTAATAAGAATCCAAGGACTACAAAATGCATATCTCTAGACATTTATTTTCTTCAATTTACATTAACATAAAGTTATTTTTTTAATGAAAATATCAAGGACTTACATTACCAAAAAGCTACATATAGCTTGGACTCTGAAACAAGTTAACCCTCTCAGAACACAATGTTGTGGAATATTAAAAAAAAATTACTCTAGTACCCCAAAAGCAGTTTCCAAAGGTATTACTTAAAAATGAATAGCTTTGGAATTGTAAATCTAGTACTATGTTACATATTTTAAGACTAGTATTTTGTTTTAAAGATAACCTAAATAGTTTCCTAAGTAAAATACATTTACATTTACAGTTATTTTACCATTACAAAAGATTAAGAAACTCTGATCTCTACTAGTTATTTCCACAGTTGTCATTTACTTACTCAGAAAATAATCTACAATATAACAAGTATGTAGACTACTCAAATTTTATTACTTTATTATTCAAAGAACTGTCACCTATATCTGTAACATTCATCTCATCTTGGAACTCTAGTATCAAACCATGCAACCTAACTTTATTCCTAAATTTTTTAAACCTGTCATATTCTATAAAAGGTTAAAATGAAAAGAAATTTTCTATTTTCTCATGAATCCTTTAATGTGCACTTCACATAATTTTTCTTTGCTAACGTTTAAGAAATAGTTGATTTATAAAGTACCATTAATTATAATATTTAAATTTTAATTAAAAAAAACAGTACAAATATGACTGACTCGTTTTAAGGGATCTACTGAGTTCCCCAAAATCCAGTGGAACAAAATAACAGCCACCAGCCTAAATTCAAATATAGTAAGCAAAGAACTACATTTATTTATAATTTCCCTAGTACTTCAATGCCCTAATTTTTTTTTTTAAACTGGTAGTATCATATGTATCACAAAAGACTGAGGTCAGTAGAGCAAAAGTTAAGAAACACAAAATACAAAAGCCAGGGTAAGCTCTGCCTGATTCTTCCTTCTCCAATAGCAGAAGCTAGGTTATTTGGGGAGAGCAACTTCAACTACCTGGATCATCTAACTCCATTAACAATCTAGAAAGCTGAGGCTGCTGCTGATTGTTTTATCTTGAGGTGAAACTGACAGACTACAATGTCAGCACAATAATAACCAGTGAAATACAACCTGTCATATAATCTCTTATGCTTGGTTTTCAGGTGTTGTTACATCCTGCCCTCCCTCTTCATAATCATAATTATAATTATAATAATCACCAACCCATTCTCAAAACCATAAAATTCTATTAAAAATGTATATCTAAGTGTTTAAAGACAAGTATATAAAAGAGGGACAAGGTCTGAACTGTGATTTCATTAGTAAACTTGAGGAAACTCCCTCTACCAATGCAGGTCAGTACCTCTCTTCAACCCCCATTGTCTGAGAGTTGCCTAGAGTAATGAAAGATTAAGGGTCACACAGACAGCATGTGTAAGAACCTCAACTGAGATCTTCCTGGCTATGAGGCTGATACTCCAGTCACTATACCACACTCTGTTTTCCTACATATAAACTCCAGGCAGGTTATCTTTGCTATGTTTAATTATGAAATGATTAGAGTTTGCCCAGATTTTATATTTAATAGAATTCTTAGTATATATGTACAAAGTGCTCACTTGGACTATAAACTGAGACATGAAAATAATGGCATCAAACAAGATGTTATAATGGTATTTGTTAAGCTATGGTCTACCTTAAATACATCTCAAGAGTGAGGACATGTAAAATGAGATTTAATCTAATCTTTATACGATACAAAGGACCAGAGAGTAAGAATGATTGCCTCAACAATGAGAGTTAAATACCCAATAGTCAATATGCCAGTGAATAATAATTATACCCCTTTACTCATGAACAAGATCTAGAGTTCTACAGAATCCCAGAACTACCACATGACTATGATTTATCTTCTCCCTGTGGAAAAATCATCTAGGACAAGAATCATCATAGAGAGATAGATGAGTAAAAGCTCTACAATTTTTTTCTGCACCACACCCGAAAATTCCTTTGAAAGAGATTAAATCTCAATGGAGCAGGAGAGAGTTCACAGCATTTTACCATACATAAAACTCCTTAGAGATATAAAATTCTGCATAGCTACAATTGGGTGATTCTCCTAAAAAAATGAGGAAGAAAGAAAATAGGTTCTTTTACAATTTGATTGCTGATGGACATAAGATTAGCATTTTCATAACAAATAAAAGAATAAAATTACCAGTGTATCATTAATGCTAGAAAATTTTCAAATGACCAAGATCAAAAATGTGAGCTATTATTATTAATTTATCCTACCACATCCTTGATGCTGATGGGAACCAATATTGCTAGCAACATCAAAACTTGAGTAATAGGTGTCAAGATATTAGGAAACACCTTTCTCCAGAACTAAGGCCCAGTAAGCAAACCACATCCTGGACTTGGCATAACAACAATCTTTTATACTCTGGATGACCTGGTTGGCAAAAAGTATTGCTCTGGCTAGCATCAGGTGTTGACTGAGGGATTTATAATTTTCATATTAATCAATAACTATTTAGATTTGTTGGAGCTCCCCTACTCCCTAGAAGATACTGACCTGACAGCTGAAGCTACAAGCCAAGGTGCTATAGCAGAAAGTGATCGATCACATCTCCTGGCACTCTAAATAATTCCTGTGCTTGTAACTGCTAAGTGAACCAAACTAGATGCTGCACTCCTGTTTCTGACACGCTAACTCTGGTTCTGTACTCCATACTCTGCTGAATGATTGAAAGGCTCAACAACTGTTAAGACCTGAGACAATCAACTTGGGGACTGTTTCCAAAGGACCTGAGACAATCAACTTGGGGACTGTTTCCAAAGACCCAAGAACACCTGTAGTGCCCCCAAAATGTCTACATGGGCTGCCTGCAGGGGGGGACTATTTATTCAAGATGCAAGAGTGACTGTGTTGAGTCCCACTTTTTTGTGATTTTCATGTGAAACATCTCATCAAGAAAAACAACTGAGGGCCCGTGGTTGGTCTGCCAGGAAGCCAGGTCGCCACCGCCTTCTAGCACGCTCATTCTTCCCCTCCCTTCTTGCGACCGCCATGGCCCTGGCCTTGGCATGCCTGTGGGTGACCCTGCCCGTGTGGTCAGCTGCTACCCCCCGCCTGCTACAAAACTGCTGGGCCCGAGTGGAGAAGGCGTTTCCCTCGGACCTCTCTGCTGGCTTTCCGGCGCCTTCCTGGGGAGCCGCGCTGGTGGGGCAGAGTCCCTCCCGCAGCCCACCGCCCCAGGCTGCCCCGATGGCCTGGTCTGAATGGCGGCCCCCAAGAACAGGCCGACCATTAAGGTGAATCGGTGCAGGTGAAGGAACCCCCAGAAGATGATCAAAGTGAAGAATAATATAGATGTGTGCCGTGAATGTGGCCATCTGAAACAAAAGCATGTCCTTTGTGGTTATTGCTACAAGAAAGTTCGCGGGGGAAATTGTACAAATCAGGAGGCAGATAGGGAAGCAGGAAGGGGGGCCTTTCAAGGCCCCCACTGTTGAGACTTAGTGTTATACCAAAAAGTTCCCTCAGCAGAAGATCAAGGCAAGAGAATCATCAGCGAGACAGGAAGAGACCATCCTAGTTCACCAGGGATTAATGCTACAGGTGTGTTCAAAGAGCATTATCCCACATTAAAACATTACTCCGGGAACTTGGGCTCTGTTGTTTCTTTTCCTTCTTTCTACACAGGATTCCAGGGTAATTCTCTCAAGAGGTAGTGTGGCCTAATGGGTAGGCCCTTGGGCTGGAAGTCAGGAAAACCCAGGGGCAGACTCCACCTCAGGCGACTCAAGGAAAGCACCCAACTTCGGCACCTTCAGTCTCATTGTCTGTAAGATAAGGGAGGCTCTTTCCAGCTCCAGATCTGCCTCTGTTTAGTGCACCTTGGCCCTGGAATCACTTCTGATGCTAAATAGAATGCTATCTGAGGGCAGAACCAGTGACCTGCTGTCAAGGAAAGGCTGGAGTTTGCAAGTGTCCACCACCCTTGGGGGAAATGTTTATTCTGCTGAATATAACTTAGATGATTTTAAAATTAATGTGAGATGGGGAAATTTGAATTTTGGAGCTTCAGTTACTTTTACACAATAAAGCCTTAGTCTTCCCCCAAGTAGATAAAAAAGAAAAAAAAAGAAAAACTGAGAATAGATCAAGGAGAGACAATATAAGAATAGTGAGACTACCTGAAAGTTGTATTCAGAAAAATATTCTTGATACAATATTACAAGAAATTATTAAGGAAAACTGCCCTTTTGTTCTAGAACAAGAAGGTAAAGCAGAAATTTAAAAATTCACCAATCTAAAAGAGATCCCAGGAGGAAAACTTACAGGAATATCACAGCCAAGTTTCAAAGTTCTCAGGTAAAGGAGAAAATATTGTAATCAACAGGAATAAAAACAATTTAAATACTACAAAGCTACAATCAGGATTACCTAAGACCTAGCAACTACTCCTGTGAAGGACTGTTATGTCCTGGAACACTATATTTTATAGAGCAAAAGAGTTGGGGTTATGACCAAGAGTAATTTATGCAACAATGTTAAGTATAATCCTGAATGAAAAAAGAAAATGGACATTTAACAAAATAAAAGATTTTCAAGCACTTATGACAAAAAGAACAGAACTTAATAGAAAATTCAACATATAAGATCCAGGAGAAATATAAGGCAAACATTAAGGACCAATTATAAGGGACTCAGTAAGGTCAAATTGTTTACTCTTACATGTGAAAATGTTATCAGTACTCTTATAACTGTCATCATTATTAGGGCAGTTTAAAAGAAAGGCTTGAGCTCAGCTGTGCATGATGAGGTGATTCTTAAAAAAAAAAAAACTGCTAGTAAGACATAAAAAGGAATAATTACCTCATCTAAATGAAGGATGAAAGGAAGGACCTGATAGAGAAGCAAGAGAGGGGAGGGGGCTGGTAGCACTGGAACCTTACCCTCATAGGAAATGGGTTAGACAGGACATACACATCTAGAAGGGTATAAAAATCTTCTTTAGTTATAAAGAAATAAGAGGGCAAGTGGATAGGATAAGGGACTTTTAGAAAGGTGTATAGATTAAGTATTAGGAAGAGGGAGGAGAAAAGGAAAATACAGAAAGGTAGATTAAGGGAGAGGGGAGAGGATAAAGAAGGGAGACTCTACGAGGGGTGAGTAGATTAAGGCATAGAAGGGCAAGGTAGCTGGTAGAAGTAAATTGGAGGTATGAGGGGATAGGGTAAATAGGGTGAGAAGAATGAAGAAAAATAGGATGTTTTTTTTTTAATAGGAAGAAAAAATAGGGAAATACAGAGGAAGTAATTATAATTTAGATTGTGAATGGGATGATGTGCTCATAAGGTAGAAAAAGCAGAATGGATTAAAAAGTTGGAATTCAATACTATGTCACTTTCAGAAAACAAAATAAAAATGAGATACACACATATAAAATAAAAGTCTGGAGTAAAATTTATTATGTAAAAAGAAGCAAAGGTAATAATCATGTTCTCAAAGTTAAAGCTAAAATAGATTTAATTAAAAGAGAAAATTAGGGAATCTACACTGTGTCACCAATATTATTCAATATTGTTTAGGTTTCATTTCTCAAATATATAAAGAATTGTCAAATTTATAAGAATACATATTATACCCCAATTGATAAATGGTCAAGGGATAAGAACAGCAGTTTAGATGATGAAATCAAAATAATACAGAAATATGTATGTGTGCATATATATAGATAAATGTATGAAAAATGCTCTAAATCACTACTGATTAAAGGAATGCAAATAAAAACTTAGAGATATCATCTTATACCTATTAGATTGGCTAAAATGACAGATACTCCTCAAATGGGGAATGGTTAAATAAGTTGTGTGTATGATTGTGATGGAATACTACTATGATACAAGAAGTGATAAGCTGGTTGATTTAGAAAAATATGAAATGACTTGTACCTAAGAAGGAAGATGCAATCCAAGACCAGAGAAGGAACCGACAAATAGAAATACACACAGTATGGTCTTACATATGTGCATGTGGATAGAAATGTATGTACATGTATATAGATAAATATAGATAGGTAGATATCTATATTCCCATTTAATTGCAGCTTTGGGGGAGGGGGAGTGCAGCAGAAAACCCAGTAAGAAGCACACAAAAGCTGGGTAGCTTTGAAAATGTGTTGTATTTATTACATAGGTTTTCTTGAAACGGAAATTTTTTGGTTTATGTTGAATCTTCTCTTATGTTCCACTGCATGCACATAAAGTTTTTTTTTCTTTTCTCATTTTATATTTGTTTAAAATGAATAAAAAATGTTTTATAGAAAAAGAAGGGGTGGCTAGGTGGCACAGTAAATAGACTCGCCCTGGAGTCAGGAGGACAGAAGTTCAAATTCGGCCTCAGACACTTAATACAAAACTAGCCCTGTGATCTTGGGCAAGTCACTTAACCCCAATTGCCCTACCTTCCCCCCTCCAAAATAGCAAAATAAAAAAAAAAAAGGAGGAAAAAACTAGCTAAATCCCAATAGTTAGAACAGGTAAGGCATATGTGGATAGAAGCAGAAAGTCAGCAAGGGCTCATAAATTTATCACTTCGATAAAATTATAATATTTCAGAGCTGGAAAAGAACAGAAATTATATAATCCAAGCATATAATTTTACAAGTAAAAAATATGAGGCTCCCAATAATAAGTTACTTACCGAAGGTTACACAACTAGTTGGTGAAAGCACCAACTGCAACTTGACTGGAATTCAGTTTTCCTAACTCTAAATAAAGTTATCTTTCCATTATACCATGCTTCCTCTATTCCATGCTCCGCACTGAAAAACTACTGATTTAATTTTTATTAAGGTAAAAGTCTAGTTAACTACTAATGCAGAGGGAATGTGGCATGCACATTATCAATAATAAGAAATAATCCTCAAATCAACTATGTTTACTTTTGGGATACAGGGGGAGAACACTCAGTGGAGATACAGACATAAACAAGTCTTTTGGGTTACTACCCTAATTCTTCCTGGCTGAACTCCTCTGCTTGACAACCCAGGAGGGACTAGAAGCCTCACTTAACTACAAATAACAACACATAAGGTGATAGAGAATCGATCCAGATAATCAGGATTACTAACATTCTATGGAATTTAATTTACCTCTGCTAAAATTTTTCAAGGGCATAAGTATTCATATACTTAAATCCAGATTTGTCTGGCCACTAGTTTCCCTCAGAAATAGTCTTCTCCTAGAAGTTTTCTAAGAAGAAAAACATTTGCTTGCTCAACCAGAACATTATAGTTATTTCTACAATGCAACCCAACAGGCTCTTTTTTTTGTTGGTCTTTCATTAAGCTGTATTTAGTACTTTTTAATTCCAAAATTACAGGAGGTGAGCAGGAATAAGCATTTATACAGTGCCTTCTATGTCCTAGGCACTGAATTAAAAATTTTTTATAAATATGGTTTCATTTGATCCTCAAAAGCAACCTGAGGAAACTCAGTGATTTTGCCCAGGGTCAAATAGCTAATAAGTGCCTGAGGCCAGTTTTGAACTCTGTTCTTCATGATAAATGATACTATTTCACAAATAATTGTGACAAAAAAATTATTGTATTTAAATAAATTGAATGAAAAGTAGACTCTTTATATTACCCACTTGGGGGGAAAAAAGTACTAATAGAGCTATATATGTAATAAGCAAACCTATGAGGTACATACACATTTTCATTGGGTTAAATTATCAATAAAATCCTCTCAGGGTGGCTAGTTGTCAAAGTGAATAGAGCAACGACCCTGGAGTCAGGGGGACATGAGTTCAAATTCGGCCTCAGACACATAACACAAAAACTAGCCATGTGACCTTGGGCAAGTCACTTAACCCCAATTGTCCTCCCCCGAAAAAAAAAAAGCAAAAAAAAAAGTTACATCATCATTTGGGGCGGCTAGGTGGCACAGTGAGTAAGAGTGCCGGCCCGGAGTCAGAAGCCCCGGGATGGGTTCCCGCCTCAGTACTTAGCACCCACACATAAATAACTAGCAGTGTAACCTTGAGCAAGTCACTTAACCCCAATTGCTTTAAAAATAAAAAAAAAAAATTAAAAATCCTCTCCCAATGCTAACCCAAAGGTCAAAGTTATGGCTATGATATTCAACTCATTAGGACAGAAAATCTTTAGTTATAACCAAATGATAGATAGTGTGCCTTCCCTCTGAGAAACAGCTAAGCTCACCAGAAGACTGGTCACACACTGCCTGAGGAACTGGAGGGTGTGTGGCAAAGCAATTTAATAAATGCTCTGGCGGGTACAAAGTCAGTGAAAGGGAGAACTTGGACCAATGAAATTAGAAATCTTTCAAAATATCAAAGTTGTCATTTGAACTGTTACAGTAGAGTTCTGCTCTTTTAAAAGCAGAACTTTAAATTTTTAAAATTGTTAAAAATGTTAAAATAATTATCTATCAATATTAAGCAAATTCAAATATTTTTCACACCACAAATAAATTCTTAAAAGTTAATCGACAGTTTTTTAAATATAATCTTACACTTTACAATCTTAAAAGTGATAACCACCATAGCATCCCCTACTTTACAGTCACTGGAACAGAGTAAATGATCCGCCAGCTAAATTACAGGAAAAAAAAAAGAATCTAGAACTTGATATCTATGTCCTAATGTATTTCTCCTTGCCAAAAATGGAATTTGGTTAAAAAAAGCTATTTTGCTTTTAACATTTTCTGCCTCCTTCTTCAAAATGTTTATATTAAACGTTTATCTGGCCTAGATATGACAGTATGTGAAGGAAGAGCCAAGAAGTTGCTAGATTTAACGGAAAAAACAGATCTTGGGGAAAAAAAACAACTCTTCAAAATAATTTACATCACCACATCATAATACATTTTAGTCGCCCTTTGGCATATTAAGTATTCAAGGGGAAAAATCATTTTACTCTGCACTTCACAGGATAAAATTTTCTTCCCCCTTTTGTACCATGAGGCGATACCCAGGTTCACATTTAACTCTCCCAGAATGAAGGTTAACCTAGGCAGAAACAAGGAACAGGAGGCCGGGGCCCCTCAGTCCAGTGTCCAAAGGGTGCCTAACACCTTTTAAAAGCCATGAACCATCCCAAAGGGGGGGTGGGGGGGAGATGTTGGCAGAACAAGTGAATCGAAATAACAAGCAGCAGCAAGAGACAGAAATGGAAACATCACCCAAAGCAGCCGCCCGCCGTGGGCACCAGCAGCGCAGAGCGGGGTGCCCCTGCCGCGGTGTCCGGGTGGGGGGGAGGGGCGGGCATCCGCGGCAGGGGCTCCTCAGCTGCGCTCGGACAACCCGGACCGGGGTGAAGGAGGAGACAGGGTGCTGCCGATTGTTTTGTTTTTTTAAGATTTAAGTAACAAAGTGGCTCGAGGAAAAAGCAGAAGGTGGGGACACGCCCCACGGTCCCCGCGGAGAAGGGGGAAGGGGGGAAGCAGACAATAAAGAGTCAGAGGAGCTGGGGGAGGGGAGCGTGGGGGGCGTAAAGAAATCCAAGGAGCCCAAGAAGCTGAGGTCTCTCTAGGCCGGAGAGATGGACAGATGTACAGGTATAACGCGGGGCGGGCGTGGCCCTGGTAGAGGCAGAGAGGCACAAATCACAGCTGATGCCCCAGAGGATGCCCCGGAGCCGCGGGGCTTCCCCCAGGCAGGGGCTTTGGGGCGGGGCCGGGAGAAGGTGGGGCCCGCGCAGCCCCCCGCCGAGCCCCCGGCTTCCCCTCCCGCCAGCCCCAGACCGAGGCCAGGGGCACCCTGGGCCCCGCCTCCTGGCCCCCAGACACCGGGGCTGCTCCGGACGGGGACGGCCATTACCGCTCTGCCCGGCCCTTCGCTCACCTCCCTGCCCCTCCATGGCGCCACGGGCTCCGGCTCCTCCCGCTCCCACAGCCGCCGCCGCCGCCGCCACCGCCCAAGCTACTGCTTTAGCAACGCGGCCACCGCCTCCCACCCGCTAACATCCCCCGCTCCCATTGGCTCAGGAGCTTCCTCCTGAGGAGGAGGGAGAGGGGCTTGAGCTTTGGAGACGGGAGGGGGAGGAGGAGGAGAAAGAGGGGGGGCAGCAGAGAGCCACGCCCCCGGCCCCCCCTTCTCCCCGGCCCCGCGCCGCCCCAGTTCCATCCCCTCCTCCTTCCTGGGCGCGGTTGGGGTTTACAGCCCCTTAGGCACTAGACCCTTGCAGTCTTTTCCAACTCCACCCCCGCCTCAGCATCTGCCTGGTCAGTGTTTCCATTTTCCACTTAGAGCCTTAAGAGCCCCACGCCCACACCCTTGCCCGAGCTCCACAGCCTCGCGCTTCCCTGGACCCACTGGTCCCCATCCCCTTTTTCCCTTCTCCCTTCTCCCCCTACCCTGCACATCTCCCAATGCACCACTTTTCTGAAGAGACCCCAGCACAACCCACATCCCTTGCATACTCACACTTGCTCTCCAACAATTTCCTTTACTTCTCTAGATTTTTACCACTTCCCTTCTTCCATCTCCCCATCCACCAAGAAAACTTAAAACAAACAAAAATCCTGCAGCCATTCGTATACCCAACCTGCACCTTACATTTTGCCAATCAATCTCATATTCTGCCCATTGCCAAAAGACCGGATAATTCTTTCCTTAAAATTGTAAAGGGAAAAAAATGGGGTTTTTACCTGGAATCTGGTAGTGATCATCTATCTCCTCCCCAACTCCCTCCCCCCATTTGAGATGCAGAGAAGTGTATGGGATGATGGACCTGTAATCAGAAACGGAATTAGTCTAAATGGGAAAGAATCCAGGACTCCTGATTCCTATTCATGTTCTAAACACAACACATATCAAAGTACTGAATTTGCTTACATCCTCCCTTAATTAGTCTTAGTGTACTTTCTTCCCATAAAATGTTTAGGTTATATTAGAATGTAGTCTTGGAATCTAGCCCAGAAGATTGTTGTTGAAGTTGTTCCAGACACTGGTGAAAAACAGTTTCTTTAGGCCTTTACTGAACATATTTGTCACTGATCTAGGGTCGAAGATAAAAGTAAATCCAAACTTTATCTAGTAAGCCTCATTTCTAACCAGATTCCATGTTTGGGATATTAGCATCTTTAGACTAAAACCCTCCAGGCAACAGCAGAACTCTTTGAACTGAGGACCTCAAAGCCTGGACATAGACCTGGATGTAACTGAAAAGGCCCCGAAAAAGGGGTTCATCACTGGCAGGGTTATAGGATCATAGAATTAGACTCATCTAGTCAACTTTCTTGTTTTATGGAAGAAGAACTAGTCTTTTATGGTTAATGACTTAACCAAGGTCACATTTAGCAAGTGGTAAAGTCTGGATTTTTGAACTGGGTCCCCTGATTCCACATCAAGCATTCTTTCCATTCTGAATCACATGGGGATTTTTGTTGTTGTTCAGTTGTTTCGGTCATGTCTGACTCCATTTGTGGTATTCTTGGTACATACTGGAGTGATTTGCCATTTCCTTCTCCAGTTCATTCTGCAGAAAAGGAAATCAAGGCAAAAAAGAGGGTTAAATGACTTGCCTAGGGTCACATTGCTGCTAACAAATGTCTAAAGTCAGATTTGAACTCGGGGAGATGAGTCTTCCTGACTCCATATTCAGCACTCTATCCATTGTGCCATCTAGCTGCCCCTCACATAGGGATATCAACAGATAATTCTCATTTGATCCATGAATAGACGTGAAAAATTGTGTTTGTGCTTGGCAACCTGTCTTTCCTTGATAATTTGACTTGGAGTATGATAAATGGGTCATGTTTAGTCTATTATTACTCTTATTATTACCTGGCAATTGAAAAGCATTTAAATTAACCCTGGCAAAACTAATTTTGTAAGTCATTGAAGGTATCACCTATTCATAGAACTCCTAAATTTCATCAGGTAGTAATGACAGTATATGGACTTTCATATTCTTACTGATACTTTGATGAATATGCAACATTTTCAATATGTATGTTCCTTCTAATAAAACTGACCACAATTCCTTCACTTACAGTCTTTGTCCATGTCCTCCAATTATGCTAATTTCAGAAAACAATTTGTAAACCCCTATTTTGTGCCAGAAATAGTGCTGAAGAAACAAAGGCAAAAATAAAGATAGTACCTGACCTCAAGGAGTTTATATTCTACTGGGCAAATATAACATGCACCCAGCAGTGTTGTAGTGTCGTGGTGCATTGTGGCGGCACCATCTCAAAGATTTCAGAGTCAGACCACCTCTGATTCAAGTATAGTCATTTATTGAGGACTGACATCCCTCAGAAGTGGTCTAACTTCCAAGAGGAACCAACAACTTAGTAAGACAACACAGGCAAACTTATAGGTATTGATGCTAATTACATAATAGAAATTATAAATATTAAAAAGGCAGGAGGAATTAGGAATTAAGTAATAGGGGAGAGGCCTCTTCTATGGTTCTGTGCTCAAACATCTTGGTTGTGCTACTTTCTGATTGGCTAGCTATTTATGGTCCTGTCTGGTCAAGATGGATAGTTATGTATTGTGGTCCTCTCTTGGGCTAAATGGATGATGTGATTGTGGTTGAGTACAAGAACATACTTGTTCAAATATGCAAATTGGATCGGGGGCAGTGGCTATATTGAGTCTGGGGGCCTGTGGTGTTGTTAAAATTAGATTGTGTTGTTAAATCAGGGCATATCTGCTGTTCAGTGGGGTCTATAAGGAAGTTAGAATACTGGGGCTGGGGGCAGCTTTATTAGGATTCCATCAGCAGTGTGCTCCAACCTCTCCAATTAAGCCATTTCCCAATCCAGTTTTGAACCTCCTCATCTTCTCAGACAAAGAAATGAAAAGAAGATGAAAGAGAAGAAATACAAGGAGTTATTTCATATATACCTCCCATCATACCCCTACTCCCCCTTTTCTTATTAATGTACAACAACCTATGCTTGAGGACAGTTAAGAATAAATGTGGCTCTCTGAGGTTCCTTCCAGTTCTAATATTCTTTGATCCTAGTCTTCAAACTATAAGCATTTGGTATGAGTCTATGATTGTTTGGAGTTTGCTGAAGTGTGAATGATGTTAGGTGATGATGACAATGTTGAGAACAAGACAAAGTAGTGACCATACTGTTCCATTTTTCAGTCTTTGGAGATTTATGTCAAAGCCAAAGGAGGAATGTTCCCGTGTCACATCCTTGAGTGCATTATGTTTTGGCTGAGGATGATGATGATGATGATGATGATGATGATGATGATGATGATGATGATGATGATAGCATTTATATAGGACTTCAAAGTTTGCAAAGTTCTTTATACGTTATCTCATTTGAATCTTGAAACAACCCTTTAAGATAAATTATTGCCTCCATTTTGCAGATGAGGAAAGTAAGGCTGAAAGAGGTCAAGTGACATATCCATTGAGGTCCCACAACCAGTAAAAGTCTGAGAAAGGTTTTGGATTCAGGTTTTCCTGATACCAAGAATAGTATTCAATCCTTAGTCTATACCATCTGGCTGCCTTAGTTCACTATAGTTGCAGCAGCTGTGAATAACCATTTCAATGGAAGCCAAAAAGTAACTATGAACACTGTTCACTCTACAAATGTGCTAATTACTGATAGAATAATTGCATGTTTGATTTTGCCTTGTAAACTGGATGAGAAGAAAGAAAAGATGAAGCTGTTGTTGCCATTGTGCACATAGACCCAAACATTTTATACATGCTGATGTTAAAATGTTTGCAAACTGATTCTAGTAGCTGATGCTTTTAGACAACTTTCTTGTTTCTCTCATTTGGCTTGGAAGTGGGTGGTGTCCATGAACTAATCCTTCATAGTGTTCCATTAGATTCATTTTATTCATTCCATTCACTTAATTTTATCACATGACTCCAAAAATAATTATTGGTTTTAGGTTTCCAAGAGACACAGAGTTTCTGAAGTGGGCATACTATAATGGTTCTTAACAGCCACAGAATGATCAACAGAGCTTATGTAAAGATTCTTTCTAACTCTACTTTCAATATAAACTCGGCTATTTGGCATGGTTAAGGAAAGGCATACTCTGTGCAATCAAAAATATTAGTGAAGAATTACTATAGTGATCACAAGGAATGCCAGCTATTTTTTTAAAAGAACATTAACATTTGCTGCAAATATCCTAAACTAACTTTTAATATTTCTTAAATGATTCAGAATTCACTTAAGTTTCAGGAAGCATCTTTGTGTAATCCTTATGAATATCAGTGAAAGTTCTGGTTAATTAACGTAATGTCCTATTATATTGTGATTAACTGTGATTTCACTTGCTTTCTTCCTCTTTATAACTTATATATGTGTGTATGATAAAATATTACACTGTGCTGTAAATGCAAAAAAAAATCCTTATGATCATCATTCTCAGTCAGTATTCAGCATTAAAAAGTACTTCTGAGACCATTTCTATCAGTTGGCCCCTGAACAGGAATCCTCTTGATAATGTCCCCAACAAAACAAAGCTATCACTTGGAGCTGTTTAGTAAAGAGGAAGGCATTGACTCCACAAGGAAGCCCACTACACTTTGGCATAGTTTAGAACCTGGAACACCATAAAGACTTAATAAATGTTCTATCTATCTATCTATCTATCTATCTATCTATCTATCTATCTATCTACCTATCTTTCTCCCTATTATTTATCAATCATCTATCATCTACCTATTCATCATCAATCATGTCTATCATCTATCTTTCTATGCCATTAGTTATCTATCATCTATCAATAATCTGTCAATCATATATCATATATCTACATATCTATCACCTATCTCCTATCTCTGTTTATCTGTCTTTCTATCCATCTTTCATGGAGCCTACAATAAATATATTTCTCTGCAACTTCTACCCTTTACTCCTAGCTCTGTCCTATGGAAAAAACAAGTACAGTCCCTTTCCATGTGACATTTTCTTAAATGTTCAAAGGCAGCTATCATGCCCCTCTAAATCTTCTCTTCTCTAGGCTATGATTCTCATAGAATAGTCTCCAGTGCCTTCATCATCCTAGTTACCTTCCTCAGAGGCTCTGTACCTGATCAATATGTTCCCCAAAATAAACTGTGTAAAGTACTTCAGATTTGCTTCAACCAGGGCAGAGTTTAGCAGAATCATTACCTTTTTTGTGCTCTAGTTACCATATTGAGCCTGGGTAATTATGTTTTCCTTTGGAATCTGCAGTAAAACACATTGACAGAATGAGACTCATTCATTTATTCAATAATTATGTGTTGAGTGTCTCATTTACTTGATCAACAAATATCGAGTTTTCATTGGCATCCTCCACTAGAGTTCTACTCTACTATCTCATGTGTTGTGCAATCCTGGATTATAGAAAGCATTATCAATGATTCTATCAAGCTCTGATAGATCCTACTAAACCAGTACTACAGCTATAAGCACAAGGTTGGTGACTAATTATCATAGGAGAACCAGTTTAACAAAGGTTGAAGGGGGAAGAAATCACCAGGTGTTGATTGTTTTGTTGTTGTTTAACAATAGAAACCAATGGAACTATCTATAAAACTGTAAACGTATGTTATGGCTCAGGAGAAAGAGTTGGAGATACATAGGGATTCAAAGATGTTTTGAAGGACTAAAGTATTAACCAATAAACATTTATTAAGCACCTGCTATTTGCCAGGCACTGTGCTAAACACCAAGCATATAAATATGAAAAAAGACAGTTCCTGTCCTTGAAGAACTTACAATCTAATGGAGGAATAAAACACACAAAATGAAGCTGAAAATGGATGGTGACTGCTGGGTAAGTATTGAACCATGGCATGGTGTAGAAGTGAAGTCAATCAGAGGAGTACAACAAGGTTATGAATGAGGACATGTCTGAGCTGAACTTTCTCCTTAAATGGAGGTTTGGAGTTCATAGCTCTACCTTCAAATCAGAGAGGCAGAGGGTAATCATGAAGTAGAGTGCCAAGGAATAGTGGTATCAAATTCAAATAGAATGGGGGGGCACTAAAACATACATAGCCACATATTAACACTGTCCACATTCTGTTTTATTTTTATTATTTCCTAATGACATTTTAATTTGGTTCCAGCTATGCTGCAGAGTACTGCTGGGCAGCAACAAGGCCATGAGTTTGACACCTTTGTAGCTAATATTTATGTAGCACTTACTATGGGCCAGGAACTGCGCTAAGCACATTACAATTATTTCATTTGATCTTCACAACAACACTGCTATATAGGTGTTATTAATATCCTTACTTTACAGATAAGGAAACTGAGGCAAACAGGGTAAAGTGATATCACACAGATAGTAACTATCTTAGACTAGACTTAAACTCAGCTCTTCCTAATTCCAGGCCTATGGTCCTATCCACTGTACCACCTAGCTGCCAATTAAAATGAGTCCCACACTTCAAGGCGTTTATAATCTAGGGGGTTAGACAAAACATACACAAATATAAAATTTAAAAAATATGGGTTAAATAATAATGAAAGAGAATTAAACAAGAGGAATTCTAGAGTGGGATACATTTAAGTATCAAATGATTGATAGTACTGTGTAAGAACTATTAAGTACTATGAGTTTATTGGTATAGTTGGGGAAGGCTTCACGTAGGACCTAGGACTGCCTAGTATTGTGCTATATGCCTGTGGAGTATACAAAGAAAATGTGGTGCAGTTTCTAATATAGAGCTTACAATATATTTGGAGAGATAAAACAATTTTAAAAAAATATTAGATGGTGCAAAATTTGGTAGTACAACCTAGAAGTGACATTGGAAGAAAACATCAGCATTGGATTGAATGGAGGAAATGAAACTTTAAAGTCAGCTTTAAAGTTTGGATAGGGAGAGGGGCAGAGCCAAGATGGCGGAGCAGAAACAGCACGTCCAAGGCACTCTCCCCCCAGATTACCTCCAAACTGTGTAAAAGGGGTTTCTGAACAACTTCTGGAGCCCCAGCACCCACAGAACAACACAGAGAAGCTAACCTCCCGCTGAAGCCCAGCAGCCCTGCAGGAAGGACCAGTGCAGCGCTCTGGGAGCCTGCAGTGCAGCACACAGCGCACAGCATGCTGAGAGCCAAGCCCAGGTCCTGTGAGCTGGGGTTTTAGCCCCAGGGCGGCTGGGCCAGCAGCTGGCTGGAGGGACCCCAGATCACCAGCTACTGTGGCGATCCCAGAATTATCAACATAGATATGCCTAGGACAAAGTGAGAGGTTCGTGCCCTATGGACTTTGGGACCAGTATTTGGGGAACACATCAGCTTCCTCCCCTGGGAGCTAGAAGCCGCTGAGGAGACACGCCATTTTGTATTTTTCAGTGGCAGCTCAAGCTCTTGGCCTGCGAACTGTAGGGAGATCCAGCGATCAGTCTTGGAAGCTAATCACTCTTGCTTTAACCTCCCTGGATCTGGATTGTGATCTAGGGGGAGGTCTGGGGTGGATATCCAGCTTGCCAGAAAGCTGTGAAGACCCCAAAGTTCAGGAAAAAAGCTCCCCTGCCTGGTGGCAAAGCCCCACTGTGGCAACAAGCCCAAAAGTCAAGTAATGAAGTGGCAACATGCCAAGGCAAAGGAAACAAATTAAACAGAAAAATGCAACTTTAGGCTCCTATTTGGGGGGCAAAGAGAATCGAAGCATAGAACAGGAGGAGGGCTGTGAGGTCAGAAATCCTTCTCCAAAAGCCCCAAAGGAAAATATGAGCGGGTTACAGGTCATAGAGGACCTTAAGAAGGACTTTAAAAATCAAATAAGAAAAGTGGGGGAAAAATTGGGAAGAGAAATGAGAAGGATGCAGGAAAAGTATGAAATGAGGGTCAACAGCCTGACTGAGGAAAACAACACCTTGAAAAAGAGACTAACTCAAATGGCAAAGGAGGCCCAAAAGGGCAATGAAGAGAAGAATGCCTTAAAAAGTCGAATTTGCCAGATGGAAAAAGAATCTCAAAAGTTTGCTGAGGAGATTCATTCCTTCAGAGTTAGACTGGAGCAAATGGAAGCTAATGACTTACTTTCTGAGAAATCAAGATACTATTAAACAGATCCAAACAAATGAAAAAATAGAAGGCAATGTGAAATATCTCATTGGGAAAACCACCGACCTGGAAAATAGATCCAGGAGAGATCATTTAAAAATTATTGGACTACCTGAAAACCAGGATAAAAAAAAAAGAACCTAGAAATCATTCTTCAAGAAATTCTCAAGGAAAATTGTGCTGATGTTTTAGAACAGACGGCAAAATAGAGGTTGAAAAAATTTACCGATCACCTCCTGAAAAAGATCCCCAAAAGAAAACTCCTAGGAATATTATAGCCAGGTTCTGGAGTTCTGAGATAAAGGAGAAAATATTACAAGCAGACAGGAAGAAACAATTTATCTATTTTTTAATCTATCTATTTATTTATCTATCAAAATTGGTCATCACACATACATTGTATCTGTAATTGTGTACAAATTTTTCCTGGTTCTGCCCTTCTCACTCAGCATCAGTTCATATAAGCATTCCAGGTAGATGTGAAGTCCATCTGCTCTTCGTTTCTTATGGTGCAATAGTATTCCATTACTTTTATATACCATAACTTGTTAAGCCTTTCCCCAATTGATGGGCATCCCCTTAATTTCCAATACTTTGCCACCACAAAAAGAGCTGCTATAAATATTTTTGTATGTATGGGTCTTCCTCCCACTTCTGTGATCTCTTTGGGATACAACCCTAGAAGTGGTATTGCTAGGTCAAACGATATGAAATTACTTATAGCCCATTGGGCATGGTTCCAAATTGCTCTCCAGAATGGCTGGATCAGTTCACAACTCCACCAGCAATGTATTAGTGTTCCAATTTTTTTACGTCCTCTCCAGCATTTATCATTTTCCTGTTTTGTCATCTTAGCCAATCTGACTGGTGAGATGTGGTATCTCAGAGTTGTTTTGATTTGCATTTCTGTAATCAACAGTGATTTAGAACATTTTTCATATCCTTATAAATATCTTTAATTTCTTCCCCTGAGAACTGTCTGTTCATATCCTTTGACCATTTATCAATTGGGGAATAACTTTTATTCTTTATTTATTTATTTTTTTATTTTTTTAAAGCAATTGGGGTTAAGTAACTTGCTCAAGGTTACACGGCTAGTCATTTGATTTATGCGTGGGTGCTCGTTTTCTGAGGCCAGCTCCGAACTCAGGTCCTTCTGATTCCAGGGCCGGTGCTCTATTCACTGCGCCACCTAGCCGCCCCATAACTTTTATTCTTATAGATTTGACTCAATTCTCTGTATATTTTAGAAATGAGGCCTTTATCAGAGACATTGGTTGTAAAAATTCTTTCCCAATTTCCCACGTCCCTCTTAATCTTGGTTACATTGGCTTTGTTCTCTTCTCAATAGAATCCTATGCTTAACTGGTTGTGTTATTCACTCCTTGCACCAGAACCAATGAGGGAAAAACTCATATAATACTCATCTCCCTCCCTTTTTCCCTCTGCTAAATTGTTTTATGCCCCTTTGTGTGGCATAATTTACCTTTTTCTACTTCATTCTTTCCTCTTCTTCCATTGCAGCCCCTTTGTAGCCTTTAATAAATTTTTTTAATCATCATATTGTGTAATTTATACTTATACCCTCTACTTGTCTATAAACAGTTTGCTCTTATTAAATAACAGTGTGTGTGTGTGTGTGTGTGTGTGTGTGTGTTTCCTTGTTTACCTTTCTATGTCTGTCTTGTGTCTCATAATTGGAGGTTGAATTTTCCATTGAGCTCTGGCTTTTTCATCAGGAAGGTCTGGAAATCTGTTATATCATTGAATGACCATCTCCTTGCCTGGAAGAATATGTTCAGTTTCACTGGGTAGGTGATTCTTGGTTGTAACCCAAGCTCTTTTGCCTTGAGAAAAATTGTATTCTACTTCCTCCTATCTTTCAGTGTAGAGGCTGGCAAATCTTGTGAGATCCTCATTGTGGTTCTGTGATATTTGAATTGTTTCTTTCTGGCTGCTTGAAATATTTTCTTCTTTATCTGGAAGTTCTGGAGTTTGGACACAACATTTTGAGGACTTTTCAATTTGGTATCTCTTTCAAGAGGTGTCTGGTGGATTCTCTCGATTTTTATTTTACCCTCTGGTTCTAGTATCTCAGGGCAGTTTTCCTTGATGAGCTCTTGGAAGATGTTGTCCAGGCTCATTTTTTCCTCATGATTTTTCAGTAGACCTATGATTCTCAGATTATCTCTCCTGGATCTGTTTTCTAGGTCAGTTATTTTTCCATTGAGATATTTTACCTCTTTGTCTAATTATTCATTCTTGATGTTTTGTTTGACTAATTCTTGGTACCTCATAGAGTTATTTGCTTTAATTTGGTTGATTCTAGTTTTTAGCAAATTGTTTTCCTCAGTTTTTGGAGCTCCTTTTGTATATCACACATTTTTCTTTTTAAGGAGCTGTTTTCTTCATTGTAATGTTTTTCTAATTTTGTAATTTTGATTTTAAAAGAATATTTCTTTTGTCTTCTATCTCTCTCATTTGGTTTTCAAAGTTCCTTTTGAGCTCATCTAAGAATGCTTTCTGTGCTTTAGACCACTTCCCTGTTGAGTCTTCAGCTGTGGTTATGGAGTCAACACTGTCTCCCTCTGAATTTGGTTAAAATCATTATACTTAATTGGGAAGAGGGAAAGAACACATCCAGTTTTAAAAAGATAAGAGTGTTATAATGCACCAAGCCAGTGAGTTACTTCATGTTAACAAGACCAGGAGTGACCTCAGGCCTGAGTCTTAATGAAAATCCAGCTAGTATGTTTTCAAGGTTTGTATGGTGAGAAGTTAAGAGTTGATTTCTTCTTCTTTTTTTTTTCTTTTTGGAGGGCAATTTGGGTTAAGTAACTTGCCCAAGGTCACACAGCTAGGTTTTTGTTTGTGTGGATTAAGTGTCTGAGGCTGGATCCGAACTCAGATCCTTCTGACTCCAGGGCTGGCGCTCTATTCACTGCGCCACCTAGCCACTCCTGTTGGAGTTGATTTCAATATACAGCTCGCAAAGTAAACCTTCAGAGGAAAAAACATATAAGTAACTGTCAACATTGATTTGTTCAGGATCACAAGACATAACTGGAAGGTAATTTGGAGATTGTGTAGCTATACCCCCCTCATTTTATAGATGTGGAAACTGAAACTCTAATAATTTGAGGGACTTTCCAATATCACCAAGTAGCAAATAGAGTTTGAAGTACAGTCCTATACTTCTAACTACAAATCCACCACATTTTCTATAATTTTCAGTTAGCTATTCTATTTCTTACTGATACTAAACATATTTGTTAATGTTTAGTTTTTTAGTTACTGTTTTATCAGCTAGAATAACAAACATGGAAAGTTTTTTCTTTAGTTTTAGAACTGTGTGAGATGAGTAAATATTGCCCTATAAATTAAGTACATTATTATTGTTTTTTTCTTTCTAACCTTACTTTTTAGGAAAACCTTCCAAGATGGAATGCAAGAAAAATATAAAATACTGGCATAATGTTGTATTTTTAGGGAATAATTTCCTTTGCATAACAGAAATATTTAAAACAATTTTGTATTTATTGTAGGAATAGATTGATTCTTGTCCTTTCATTTGCTTAGAATTATCCAACCAATTAGTTGATTGACAAGCATTTTTGAAGCACCTATTATGGATTGTGTCAGTACTAGAGATGCAAAGACAAAAATGAGAATTATCTCTGTCCTTATGCAGCTTATATTCTAACAGTGAAGGCAGATTGAACATACAGAAGTATAAATAAAATATGTACAAAATGAATTCATCGTTTTGGGAAGGAGGATGAAAATAGCTGGGAAAATCTGGAAAGATTTCATGTTCCAACACTGAAAATAGTCCCAGGCTTCATTTACTTTCAAGATTGTGGTAATTTGTGTAATGAATAATCTCAAAAGGGACAAAAACCCATTTCAAATCTAATAAACAACCCATAGTTCAGATTTATTTGACCTCCAGATTTTATAGGGCTTTTGTAGGAGTTACTTCAGAGAATCTTTTGGAGACAGAACTGAAGGGATTGGATGAGAGAAGATCAGAAATTACTGTAGACAAACTTCTAAGATTCTATTTAACCTTTTTGAACCAGTTCATTATGAATTTATGTAATGAATTGTGTGATTTAAAACTGGAAGAGACTTTAAAAATCATCTAGTCCTAGGTGGTATACTGAATGGACAGATTATTCATATCCTTCATTCTTGAAGAGGACCAAGGATATCAGGAGTCTGATGCCTTAACTTGCAAGTGAATTGAAGTAAGGGAGAGCTATCCAAAAGTCATGAGACTCATTCTCTCCTCCAGAGTCATCAGAATCTGGTGACAAGACATAGGTCAAGACAACTGGTGATGACCCCAGATGCAGTGGGAGATTTTAGCTTTTTCAAGCTAAGGTCTTTCCCAGGGCTTAGTTTGTCTGGGGTTATACCTATTCAGTAATTAAAGGCTAGGGAAAATTTGAGGCAAAATATGGCCTAATTTACCTTCACAAAAGAATCAATCCAGAAGAGTAAGACTCTCAGAATTTCTGGACAGCACAGAAATAACTGAGTGGACAGAATGCTAGGCTTGGAGTTAGGAAGTTCACAGTTCAAATTCTGTCAGAGACTTACTAGCTGTACGACCCTGGAACAAGTTATGTTGCTTTCTTACCCTTAGTTTCCTCTTCTTTCAAATAGTGGGCTGGATTGCATGATCTCTGAAGTCCTTTTGGCTCTTAATCTATGATACTATGACTCAGGAAACTGAAGCCCCCCAAGAAATAAATGAGTTGCCTCAGGTCAACTATGTAATAAGCAGCAAAGCCAGAGTATAAACTATTAAGTTTCCCTCCAAATCCAGCACATTCTCATTGCATTGCTCCAGAATGTTACTGACAAAATTTCTTCTCTCTCCTTTTCCACGAATTCTGCCTTTCTCCCTACCCATCTGCCCCCCACCCCCAACACACACACCATTATTCTTCTGGGATTGTTGCCACTAGCTAAATGTATTAGTCTACATCTTTTTTTTAACACAATGTGTAGTATTTATTATATAGGCTTTCTTTTTTTTTTCAAATGCTTCATTAACTTCTGGTTTGCATCATTCATTTCCGTCAGATTTTGAGTTACAATTTTTCCCCATTTTCCCCCTACGCACAACCCAAGAATATCAATCCCACAGGATATCCCCTCATCCAATCTGCTCTCTCCCATTTCTTTTCCCATATCCCCTTCGACTTTTCCAGTAGGGCAAGGTAATCCCCATGCCCCAATGCTTGCACATCTTATCTCCCAATTATATGTAAAATACTATTAATAATAGTATTTATATATTTTTAAAACATTTGATTTTAAAACTTTGAATTCCAGATTCATTCCTTTCCTCCCTTGTCACCCACCCTTACTGGGAAGATAAGCAATTCAGTATATGTTGTACATGTGTAGCTATGCAAAACATTACCATAGTAGATATATTGTAAAAGACTGACTATATTTCCCTCCCTCCTATCCCAATTCCCACCTGGTCCACTCCCCACTTTGATCCTGTCCCTTTTCAATAGTTGGTGCTTCCAACTTCCCTCCCCTCCCCAGCCTGCCCTGCTTTCCATCATCTCCCCCCATCCCTCCCCACTCTCCTGTAGGGTGAGATATCCCCTTTAGTATGTATGTCATTCTCTCCCTGAGCCAAATTTAATGAGAATAAGATTTTGCCTTTTTGCCTTCCTGTTCTTCCCCTCCCCTGCAACCACTTTCCCTTGCCTCTTCTACATGAGATAGTCTACTCCATTCTGCCTCTCCCCATCTCCTCTCATTATGTTACTCTCTCACCTCTCAATTTCACCCCTTAAGTATCATCCCTTCCCATTAAATTTGACCTGTGCCCTCTATCTATGTATACTTATAAACATATATACACACATTCACATATGTATTCATATGCCCATATACCCTTGTTCAGCTATTATTATACTGAGAAAGGTTTCATTAGTTACAGTTATCATTTTTCCATGTAGGAATGTAAATAGTTCAACTTTGATAAGTTCCTTATGATTTATTTTCCCTGTTTACTTTCTCAAGCATCTCTTGCTTCTTGTATCTGAATGTCAAATTTTCTATTCAACTCTGGTTTTTTCCTCAAGAATGCTTGAAAGTTGGGTTGGCTAAGTGTTGCAGTAAGTAAGAGTGCCGGCCCTGGAGTTGGGACTACCCAGGATCAGATCTGGCCTCAGAAAATGAGCACCCACACATAAATAATGACTGGCTGTGTAACCTTGAGCAAGTTACTTAACCCCAATTGCTTTAAAAAAAAAGAATGCTTGAAAGTCCTCTATTCCACTGAATGACCATATTTTCCTCTGAAACATGATACTCAGTTTTGCTGGGTAGGTGATTCTTGGTTTTAATCCCAGGTCCTTTGACCTTCAATATCGTATTCCATGCCCTTCAATCCTTCAGTGTAGAAGCTGCCAGATCCTGCTCTATCCTGATTGTGTTTCCACAATATTGAAATTTTTTTTCCTGTCTGCCTGCAATATTCTCTCCTTGATCTGGGAATTCTGCAACCTGCTACAGTATTCCTAGGAGTTTTCTTTTTGGGATCTTTTTCAGGAGGTGATGAGCGGATTCTTTCAACCTCTATTTTGCCCTCTGGATCTAAAACATCAGGGCAATTTTCCTTGAGAATTTCTTGAAGGATGATTCCTAGATTCTTTCTTTGATCATGGTTTCCAGGTACTCCAATAATTTTAAAATTATCTCTCCTGAATCTATTTTCCAGGTCAGTAGTTTTTTTCCATGAGATATTTCACATTACCTTCTATTCTTTCATTTGTTTGGATCTGCTTAACAGCATCTTGATTTCTCATAAAGTCATTAGCTTCTATTTGTTCCAGTCTAACTCTGAAGGAATGAATCTCCTCAGTGAGCTTTTGAGATTCTTTTTCCGTCTGGCAAATTCGGCTTTTTAAGGCATTCTTCTCCTCATTGCCTTTTTCAGACTCTTTTGCCATTTGAGTTAGTTATTTTTAAGGTATTATTTTCCTCAGTCAAGCTGTTGACTCTCATTTCATACTTTTCTTGTATCTTTCTCATTTCTCTTCCCAATTTTCCCCCACTTCTCTTATCTGCTTCTTAAGGTCCTCTGTGGCCTGTAACCAGCTCGTATTTTCATTTAGGGCTTTTGGTGCAGGATTTCTGACCTCACAGTCCTCCTCCTGTTCCATGCTTTGATACTCTTTGCCCCCAAAATAGGAGTCTCATGTTGCATTTTTCTGTTTGTTTTGTTTCCTCTGCCTAGGCATGTTGCCACTTAATTACTTGACTTTTGGGCTTGTTGCCACAGTAGGACTCTGCCACTAGCCAGGGGAGCTTCTGTCCCAAATGCTGGGGTTTTCCCAACTGCTGAAAGTATTAGTTGGGTGACCTCTCTGAAGCCTCCACACACTCTGGCAAGCTGGTCACACACCCCAAGACCTCCACCTTAGCCAGCAATCCAGATCCAAGAAGAGTAAAGCAAGAGTGATTACCCCCAACCCAGACTGATCGCCAGATCCCCCTACAGTCTGAAGGCCAGGAGCTGAAGCTGCAAAGTGGCAACATGGTGCAAGCTGCCCTGGCTCCTCAGTGGTTTCTAGCTCCCAGGGGAAGAAGCTGTCATGCTCTCCCAACCAGTCCCAAATTCCATAGGGCACTGACCTCTCACTTTGACATCTTAGGCATCTATGTATTGATACTTCTGGAAACGCCATAGCTGCTGGTACTCTGGTGTCCTTCCAGCCAGCTGTTGGTCAGGCCACCCTGTGCCTAAAACCTCCGACTCACATGGGCCTGGGCTCGGCTCCTAGAGTGTTGAGATGGTTGCTCCCTGTCTGGCTGCTGGGCTGTCCTCACCAGGAGGTTAGCTTCTCTGTGACATTTTGTGGGTTCTGGAGCTCCAGAAGTCATTCAGAGTGCCCCCTTTACATAATTTTGTAGTGGTGTGTGTCCAAGCTCCACTGAATTGCTGTTTCTACTCTGCCATCTTGACTCTGCCCCCCACGTCTACATCTTAAATGTAAACATAGTAGTAATAAGATCGCTATTGTTTGTCCTTCTTTCTTGAAGAGGACCATGACATCAGAAAAGTAATGTCTTGACTTGCAAGTGAATTCTCAGGATTTAAGTGAGGCAGCGCTGAGTAAAGTCACCAGGCTCACTCACTCCTCCAGAGCCATCTGGATCCAGGGGCAAGATGTAGATCAGGATGCCTGGAGATGACCCCAGGTCTCAGTTTCTCTGAGGCAACACCTATCCAGTGAATAAGGCTAGGTAAGAAATTAGGGCAAAAAATAGCCTCTTTTAACTAGGAGGAAGTAAAAAAAAAATAATCTGGGAGGGGAAGACCCTCAGGGTTTCTGGCTAGAACAGAAACAATTCCTATTTACACTCACTGGAGCCAACAAAACCCCAACAATGACCAACAGAGGCTTGGGTTGGGGCTCATCATTGGTCAATCAGTGACAGCCAGAATGATTTGGGTTTAAGGTATAATCAAGTACCTCTGTTTGAATCCCAATGGCTTCATCAATGTCTGGTTTCCAAAGCTCCATTTCAAGAAATTCATGTTCCTTGTAAGGTCTTTCCAGGTCTCAGTTTGTCTGAAGCAATAACCATTCAGTGATTTAAGGCTGGGAAAGAAAAGCAGCAAAAGAAGGCGTCATTTACCTATTTAAAAATAAAGATAAAAAAGAAAAAAATTCAGTTTGGAAAGGGAACCTGGTACCAGTTATTAGTCTTTCATTTTTGAAGAGGACCAATGTCATCACTGGGTGATGCTTTAACTCCTTTGTGAGTTGGATTTAAGTGAGGCAGAGTTGTACACAATCATCATCAAAGTCTGGTGTCAAGACAAAAGTCAGGGGGCAGCTAGGTGGTGCAATGAATAGAGCACAGGCCCTGGAGTCAGGAGGACCTGAGTTCAGATTCAACCTCAGACACTTAACACTTGCTAGCCATGTGACCTTGAGCAAGTCACTTAACCCCAATTGCCCTGCCTTGCCCTCCCCCCAAAAAAGCAAAAAAAAAAAAAAAAAGACTAGAGTCAGGACAACTGGTGATGCCCCAGGATGTAGTGAATGACCAAGTTATAAGTGCTCCAAGACCCTTGCTTTAGCCTCCTTCATGGCCATTGGAATAACTTGTTTTCATCTGCCCACTCCACTGGGGGAAGTTTTCACATACTTGGGGCAGACACCTCCCTAACTCACCTATGGACTTTTTGATTACACTCCATCTGGTTTAGCCCAACTGCCAAGATGGTTTTATTGGAGTGTGGCCACTGCACATGCTAAAGCTTCTTGGAGTCATAGGTACTAACTATTGAAACCCAAAGCTCAGAAATAATCTTTTATCACCACTGTCTCCCTTCCTTTGAATTTTGTTTTGATTTTTAGGTTTGAGTCAACTTCTTCAGACCCCCTATGTCCTGTTCTTTAAGCGCCATTATTTTGTAACTCTTGAAATTAGCTTCTTCACACTGAAAATCTGAACCCCAACTGAACAATGATTTCTTAGTCAGTACCCCATTCCTACACTGCTCACCATATAATGGACAATTGAGGCAAATACAGGATGGCATAGCCAATTAGTATTTTGCGGAGTGCTTTTATTAGCCGGTACCTATCTCCCAAAAGGGAAGGCAGCCCTGAGCAGTCTGTCCAGCAAGCTTTTATACAGTAAAAAGTACTTCCTGAAACAAACAGTGGTTAGCAAGGCAACTGTTGCTACATAGGGATGTAAACTAAGGGGGGGGGGCGGGGTGGTGTGCTGCAAGCTAAAGGGGCAGATCTTTGTTTTAGTTACATCTTGGTTACAAGGCAGGTGCAGGGCAAGGTTTCACAACGGTCATTCCTTTACGCTAGGTTTCTACCCCCCCCCCAGGGGCCTTGTGAGAGGTCTTGTGTAGAAGCTAGCACTATGGGAATCTAACTGGCACTTCACTCCCCCCTTTTCAAGGGCATAACTAGAACTTGGACTTAACGGAGGCCAAGGGGCAAAGTCTTTGACCACCTGAATCCATTTTCTAACATATATGGATAAGCAATTAATCAAGCAGGGGGCTATAGGGATTACTGGTAACAGCAAGGGGTAAGAAGAAAAACAAAAAAGACATCATGGCTGCCTCTTAAGTTTCAACTTCAAGTCTCCGGTCGTTTCAGCTGTCCATTGGTCTGGAATGGTGGTCATCTTCATGTGAGCATGATGTCTCTTTTGAGAGATTCTGTGAAGCAGCTTGATGTCATGAACTGCTTCCTGTAAGTTCCAGAGAGCCTGAAGCTACTCAAGCAAGGCATCATCAGAAATATCATAGGACTGAGAAACAGAATCAACTACTCAGAAACACAGTTTTACGTATAAAGGTCTACTTCTTCTAGCCATGCAAGACTAGGTTCAAACAAATAATTCGGTTTTCTTAGCCACACAGGGATAGGCTCAGCTAATAAAAAAATACACAATTATAGTAAATCAGGTACATGTCACTAAGATAACCAAGGGAACTTACATACAAACAATATACCTGTTTCATTTAAATAACACTTTTAAATCCCAGATGCCTCATATAGTTAGAGAATTTAAAAGGGAATTTTGCTTCTCCACTTCAGATTTAGAGGTGACCAAATAGTTTTGACCTAATCTGAAATCCAAAAATCCATACCTCTGATCTTATTCCCAAACATGTTCAAATCATGAAATCACATAACAGGAAAATTTTAAAGCCAATTTTATACATCTGTATTTAATCCTAGGTGTCATCTAGTCTGATCCCGTTGCTTTCCCCAAACTTCAATATCCTGGTCAATCAGGCATCTATTTCATTGCTTTTTGCCTTGTTATTGATAAGGATCTCTATATTTATTCATTTACTTGGCCCTGAATATTACTTCTCAGTGAATTTGCTGTAGAATAAAAGGAGGGACAATGTCATAAACCTTGCCAGAAGGAAAACTTCCTTAGTCTTGTTTGATTCCAAGCTTGAGTCATCTCCACTAGTCATTCAGATAGTCACCAGGTACTGAAAGCAAGGCTTAGGCATAAATAGGTGGGAAGTTTCCTTTTCAGAAAGAAAAGGCACAATTGGGAAATAAAGTAAGAGAGATCCCACCTGGGCGGTGTCCCAGGTTGTCCCCAGACTTTTTCCAAGCACAGACATCTACCTTGAACAGTTCATAGCCTGCAGCCTCTGCCATCCCATTATCAGCTTCAATGACAACTCCTGTAATCAAGGCTTTAGAGAAATAGTAAAATTTGCAGTTCCCCAAATTATTAAATAGCAAGTAAATATGGGCTAGTGTCCTTCAGATAGGGCCATCTAAAATTTGATTAAGCTATTAATTACAAATCTTTCTTACTTCTAAAACTAATATCAATTGTCTAGAAACAGGAGGGGCTGGATGAACCCCATTTGTCCCAAACCTTCTTATCTGCTTTGTTCAGCTTTTCATAAATAGACTTCAAAGACAGTTTGAATTAACCTGGTGTTAAAAATGGTATCTTTCTTTTCTCTTGACTAAAGTATCTCTGATTAAACTAAATATCAGGCACCCAAATACCCCATTATTCCAAGCACCTGATCATTTCCCCCTTTTCAGCTGGGACTCAAAATCATTTGGGTAGATCTGTCTCTATTTCATAGGGAGCTGAGTCCATATTCACTCTGATTTAAAAATTTCTTCTAAAAGTATTTTCCCTTCTTATAAATGATCACTAAACTTTTATGAAGAAAGTTAGTTGAAAACTTTTTAAATGATCTTAAGCAGTTTGCATAACTTTCTGGACATGTTCTAATTCTAGATGAAAATAATATTAGAGCTCATCTTTTAATGACTACTCACTCTGATCATAGAAACCTGCTATAGAAGGAAAAAAGCAGGACCTTTTACCTCAAACAACAAGCCTCACCAATCACAGCTTAGAGCCATTAGTTATTTTTATCCTCATGGAGCAATAAAGATTTATCAGTTCTCACAAATGTAAGGAATTCCATTTACCATCTTTCCTTCTGAAATCTAAAAGCCAATTGATTAAACTCCTAATCTTTTGCAACTTTTTAGCAATTTAGCTTCATTTAAGAATTACATGACTAAAACAAGTTCTTTTCTCAGGCTGAATGATCTTGCCTTATAGTGATAGTTTCTAGGGGATTTGACAGTTTTACAATATAAGGAAGATTTATATTAATTCTAAGCAAGAGAAACTGGGGGAAGGGCTAATAATGATGCCCCTGCTTAGCCAATTCTCATACAACATAGATAATACAACTTTTTACCAGTAACAATATCATAAACAATTATCATGTTCTTAAATTTGAACTTTGAAATAAAAACAAATGAATTACCAATCTGGTGATCTTAAAATTCAAATTTTTGAAATTACACAGAACTAAGTTTTCTTTATGTCACACAACCAATCATCTTATCACTAGAAATCAATTACATTTTGGAATCTCACATAGATGGTGAATGTGGTGATACATAAACCTTCAAATTAACATAAATCCTTAGATGAAGCAAACTTGAAAACCATATCCCTATATTTTTCTTCCAGCAATATTTTTACTACCTATTTGTATCCCAAATATAACAGCTTTAAGTGATCAGATTTTATAACATAAAAGATCCAATTCACATGAAGTAAACATTATAAGATAGAATTAGCAGCACTAATAAAGTAACATAGTTGGTTTTACACAACTTTTTTTTCCATCTTTTAGTTTCAACAAAATTCAGATTGAAAACTGCTTTATCTAACACCATTTCTGGCTTACAATGGTCACTCAACTTTTACAGTATAAGGGGATTTTACAATTTAGAGATACCAAAATAACATAATGACATTATGACATTAATTGCATTTCCAATTCATCACATACAAAAATTATTGGTGGAAAATTAGCCTTACAGAAAGTGCAGAGGCTTTTCTTCTCTCCCCATAGCTGCAGAGTCTAATTGTGGACCCAGGGGTTTGCAAGTGGGAGAGGGTCCTACTATTCTTCAGCACTCTCCTTAATCTGATCTGGTGGGAGAGGCTTTAACAAAATCTATTCGAATGTTTTCAGCTGTTTTAACTTTTACTCCAATAACTTTATTTATGTGTCCACTCCATAAAAAAAACTTCTTTGAAAATATTCCAATTTGGCTAAATGCCAAATAGTAAAATGAATTCTGACTTATCTTTAGCATCAAATTGGGAGCGACACTTTCTACTTTTACTTACAGTTTCATTCTAAATAGAAGGGAGGAGGAGGGAAAGAGATTACAGCATTCAAAAGGAACAGCAGTCCAGCTGAGGTTTAAACCTTACAGGATGTCAGATTACACTCTCACACTTTTTTTCAGACACACAAGGACAAAACAGAGTGAGAAACTGACAGGAATGTTCCAAAAATTCACAGAAGATTGTCAGAAATCCTAGGCACAAATAAGACTTGCTTTAAGATAACCACCATATAGCCAAGCAGCTAGCTGTGAATATAGTTCTCACCCACACCTCCCTGGGTCCTTTCCCCTTTAAGGAGAAGGGGAGCTCTGTGTGTGTGGGGGGGGGGGGGGGAGAGGCAGGCCTGGGAATCCAGAGAGGTGGAGGAGGGGAAAGAGAAAGGGAGAGGAAAAAGAAAGGGTGGGGCAGAGATCTGCAGCTCTCTGGAGCCACGGCACAGTGGGCAGGGACTGGCAGGGAAATTCAATTTCAAATTCCCAATCAACTAGGTCCTCCTGATATCTCTTGGTGGTTTTCAGGTTTTCACCAGGGATGTGAGGGGGGGGTGGGGCTTTTGGTTCAGGACTTGCAGAGACTCAGAATGACAAAAGAGAGAAAACTTTTCCTTACTAGCTCCTTAGCCACTCAGAATGACAAAAAGAGATTTGACCTGCTCTGACTAAAGAATTCTTACCTGCTCCGTTTCTGACCTAGGCTGGTTCTCCCCTCCCTAGGAAAATACTGGAAGGGGGTTTCTCCTCCTTGGGCCCCTGATTGCTATCAACTCATGGGAGCAGGGGAAGACAGAAAGACAAGACAGACAAAATGAAATTAGGACACGGACAATAGACAAATGAACAGAACCTGCCACTTCTGGCACCAGGGGCACTCCGGTGGCACCCCGGCATGGAGGTGGGAGCAGGGGCTTTAGCGCTGCATCCAGTGTGGCCCCTGCTCTTCTCTTCTCCTACTACATAATCACATGACTCACCAATACAAAAACCAGGTGCACTCGTTTGGAGCCAAATTAGCAATTGAAAGTAACTAACTCCTAGTCTCCACGGGAAGTCTGATCGGTCCTGGGGCTGAAGAAAATCATCTCAGCCTCAGACCCCTAGGAATGAATAGACTCCTGGTCCTTCAAGGTGTCCAGTCCAGCCGTCAATCACAGAGCCAAAGGCTGACTCGGTGGAACCTCCAATGTAATGGACAATTGAGGCAAATACAGGATGGCATAGCCAATTAGTATTTTGGGGAGTGCCTTTATTAGCCAGTGCTTGTCTCCCAAAAGGGAAGGCAGCCCTGAGCAGTCTGTCCAGCAAGCTTTTATACAGTAAAAAGTACTTCCTGAAACAGTGGTCAGCAAGGCAACTGTTGCTACATAGGAATGTAAACTAAGGGGGGGTGGCGTGCTGCAAGCTAAAGGGGCAGATCTTTGTTTTAGTTACATCTTGGTTACAAGGCAGGTGCAGGGCAAGGTTTCACAACGGTCATTCCTTTACGCTAGGTTTCTACCCCCCCCCCCCCCGGGGCCTTGTGAGAGGTCTTGTATAGAAGCTAGCACTATGGGAACCTGACACTTCAACCAAACTTTGGAGGTTCAATCAGAACCTTGGAAACCTCCACCATAAAAGACTTTGATGGTCCTGTCCCAGCTCCACTATGGAGTCTTAGGGTAAATGCTGTCAAATGGAAATTTTTCTTTGTACCCATGACATCTAAAAACCAAATTAAATTAGTGGCAAAATTGTATGATAGTCAAATTCTATTGTCAATTAGGGAAACTGTTAATATTTAGAGAATAGTGAAACCAAAATTGTTATTCAACATATGTAAAAATGATACAGACATTGAAGCTTTAGCTTGTGTAAATTATTTTTCTTCTCTAGACTGATTACTCACTCAGAAAATGAGGAGATTCAACTAGATAACTTTACAAATTCCTTTCAATTCTAAACCCTACAAAGATTGGCAAAGATACTGGAATGATTTGCCATTTCCTTCTCCAGCTCACTTTACAGCTGAGAAAATTGAGGCAAACAGGGATAAGTGACTTGTCCAAGGTCACAAAGCTAGTAAAAATGTCTGAGATCAAATTTGAACTCACAAAGATGGGCTCAATCCACTGCATCATCTAGTCACCCTCCCTGATATATAGTATTTGCCAATTTCTAAGGTGTAAATGCTTACACTGAAAATTTAACAACCAGCTCTCAAGAACAGGTACTGACTCCAGTATGCCCTTGGTTGTTTCTGACATCAGGATGCCAGTAAAAGCAGATAGGTGAGGGAAGGAGGTACTTTGTGTTCTGGGATTTAAATATCCATTCAGATCCATTAACAAGAAAAGCCAGAGAAGCAATTATATGACACAGCAGAAAGAGCACCAAGCTTGGAGTCAAGAAGAATTTGAGTTGAAATCTGGGTGCAAACAAGTAAGAAGGCAACATCATTTAGTCAAAAACCCCCTTTTTCTGATTAGGAAACTGAAGCCAAGACAGATTAAGTGTATTATCCGGGATCACAGTCTGCAACTATCTATAGCAGGATTTGAATCTTGATTTTATGCCAAGTCAAATTCTCCCTCTATTATTTATTTGAATTGAACCAGAAGAGAATATAATGAATCCAAAGAAGTCAACCTTGCAGGATGAAAGTAAATAGTACTTATTGAAGTAGGAAGAGAACTAAGAGTGTGGTATCTCTGAAGCCTAGGGAAAGAAAGAGAATCTGGGAGGAAGGGAATAGCCAATAGTGCCAAATTCTATAGAGAAGTCAATGAGGTTAAGAATTTTTGTCTTCCTTCTGGAAAAAAGAGGAAGAAAAGAGAAAAAGAGAAAAAATGTGGAAAGATGTAGGCATTATATTATGTCTGTAGTATTTCTCTGATTTACCAACTTAGTAAGCCTTAAAGAAAAAGGGAATTAACTTAGGGGGTTAAAAAATGGGAGGGGAGCATGTTCTTATTTAACTCATTATCTTCTGTTCTTCTGGGTTAGAGATTAGTTGGACCATACAGCAATAACTGGAACCAACCTTAAACACCATCTAATCAACTTCTGTCATATTATAAATGAAGAACCTGAAACCCAAAGTGTTAAGTAAATGACTTGTCCTAAGTCACATAGGTAGTAACAGAGATAAAATTTTATCCCAGGTTCTCTGACTGTAGAGCCTTTCTTAGGAGTGCTAAGAAGCCCAATTTTATTCTGAGACAAAGTAAAATCTTGATCATACAATTAAGAGCCAATTCCAGAAAATAAACAAGGACCTACATGCCATAAGTGGAAGCATAAGTTATTTAAGAAGCAGGAAGTGCCCAGTAATAGTGTAAGGGCAACAGCAATAAACTTATTGTGATGTGAACAAGATGTAAATAGAAACTGCTTTCCCATGAAGTCAGAGTAATTGGCATGCTGCTTTGTGCTGAGAGGGTCCACTGACATTTCTTCCGCCATCTTATTTCAGAACCAAAAGCAAAGACTTGCAGTAGAATGGAAAAAATAATGGCTCTGGAGTGATATACATATATGCACATATATATATATATATAGTTACATGTGTTTTACACATCATATGTATGTGAATATGTTTATATATACACACATATATATGTATATTGTATACATATAAAACTTGTAAGTTTTTGAAGCATTTACATAGAATCATAGATCCAATAGCATCAGATAGGACTTCCAATGCTATTGAGCATAACTGCTTCATTTTAAAGTAAGGAAGGTAGCAATGTCATAGAAATATTAGAGATGATCCACTGAATATAGACTGGTTGCACATTTTGCCCTGTGTCATGCAAGTATTTATAATATATTATATCCTTGCATTCAAAACACTGTGAGATAATTAGGTGCTATGTGCATTATTGTCCCCATTTTATGAATAAGAAAACTGAATTTTGAAAAATTTTAGTGACTTGTCCATGGACCCACAGGTAGTATGCATCCAAGGTGGGATTTAAGACAGGTTACCTGAATTTAAGTCCAAAACTCTATCCGTTATACCACAATATCTCTCCAGATATCTAGATTTCACCTTTTCTGCTGTTCTCAAAATCAGTATAGCCATTTTCTGAATATCAGGATGGTCACTTTCTTGACTTCTACCACTGGAGGGAGCACCCACCTCAATGAATTCATGTAATCCATTAAAGTAAATCAAGAATCTGATGTTTGGTGGTCAGGTTGGATTGAACGTTGTTATGGCTCTTTCTGTTTCCCAACAGTCCCTTCACATAAAAAAATCACAAACATCACACGCACACGCACACGCGCACATGCACATGCACACACACACACACACACACACACACACACACACACACTGAAGTGACTGTTTCCCCAGGATGCTAATTTGTGTGTGTATGTGTGTAGTTATTCTTGTTAATTTGATTAGATTTTTTTCTTATTATGTTATAAATGCTAATTAGTATTTTTTTTCATTGATTATAGCAATTAATTTAAAAGGACTTTGGCCTGTTTGGAATTACAACTTTTTTCAAATACTGAATCCTATTTAAACAATCAGGAAAGAACTAAGGTCTTTGACACAATAACCTAATATGAGAATTAGAATGGACATTAGAAATCATCTAGCCCACCCCTTCTTTACTGATCTCTTTATTTCCAGATTTTTTTAATGTTTGATGCCCATTTTAAAATATTATTGCATATTTCCTCCTCTTCCCCACCTTTCCAAAAAATTATACCTAGAAACAGGAGAAAACAAGTAACACGTAGAACACTTATACATATTGGTGTGCATCATTCTACACCTAAAGATGAACACATCTTTACCAAAAGGAGAGAAGAATGTTTCACTATCTGTTCTGTATGACCAGTAATAGTTAATGCCATTCTTCTGAGTTTTGATGTTTTTCAATGGTGTTTTTCTTTGCATTATACTGTATATTGTTTTTCTGGTTCTGCTTTGTTTACTCTACATAATCTCATACAAGTCTTGTCAAGTTTCTCAAAATTCCATGTATTTTTCATTTTTTAAGATACAAATAAATTGTATTATATTTCTACAGCAAAATTTATTTAGCTGTTTTCCAATCAATGGACATCTATGTTGTTTCCATTATTTTGTTCCCACAGAAATCAATCAGGCAATCTACCAGGTCCTAGCACCTACTATGTGCTAGGACCTGGTAGAACAAAGAAAGAAATAATCCTTCTTTACAACAATCTTACATTTTAGTGGATAAGACAAGTATGAATAAAATATATAAATATAAAGTTAATAAATACATATATACAAAGTAGTTAAATACAAGGTAGTTTGATAGAAAGTTCAATAGTAACTTGAGGGAATTGTGAAAGACTTTTTTGCAGAAGATAGTGTCTGATCTTTCTATTTAAAAAAGAGGGGGATAGTGAGACATGAAAGTAAGGAGTAAATAAATCTCATGCATGAGGGGACTTGCCAGTTCGAAGGCAAAGAAACAGGATATGAAATGCCTGTAGTAAGAGGCATAGAGAAGGTTGGGGTGCAGCTAGGTGGTACAGTGGATAGAGTGCTAGGCCTGAAATCAGAAAAATGAGCTCAAATCTGGCCTCAGACATTTATTAGCTGTATGACACTGGGTAAGTCACTTAACCCTGTTCGCCTCAGTTTACTCATCTTTAAAATGAGTTGGAGAAGGAAATGGAAAACCACTCCATCGTTTTTGCCTAGAAAACCCCAAATGGAGTCATGAAAAGTTGGACATAACTGAAATGACTGAACAACAACAACAAATAGAGAAGTCTAGTTAGGCAGAGTGTGCAAAAGAAAATAACATTCAATGAAGCTGAAAAGATAAGTTGGCTCTAGGTTGTGTAGAATTTTAAAATTCTCTCTTAGTAGAGGTGTTCATATATTATTATAGAGGTAATAAGAAACCACTGGTTTGGGTCAAGTAGGGTATTTGTGTGGTCAGATCAGTTCTTAAGGAAAATTACATTGGCAGCAGTGTGTATGATGGACTGGAGAAAGGAGAATCTTGAAATAGGGAGCACTCTTTCAAGAGGATGTTACAATAATCTATACTGAAGGTGATGGGGAACAAGTGGTAGCTTAGTGGAGAAAAGACATTGGATATGTAGGGCAGAATCAAAATGTCAGAGTAAATGCAAGGACTTGCCTAAGCTCTCCCAAATTCTCTTCCCATCATCTCTAAAATAATACCTCAAAACACATTCAGGAGCAACAAAAACAACTCAAAGATGGGGTAAAACTATTTTCCAGCCCAAGGCAACTTAGAAGGTCAGGAGGAAAAGTCTGTCCAGCTGGGGTGAGAGTGGAGAACAGACCAGTGCAGGCCTCACCAGCAAACCAGCAGGCCTTGGGAACAACAGCCCACAGATGGCAATGAGGTTGGGCAACTGGTCAGAAAGAGATTACATGGGACCATTTGCCGGCACTGGAAGCAGGACTCTTGTGTATTACCCATTTGTGGTTCTGGGTTGCAATTCTTTGGTGAGAAAGAGTGCTTTTGGTCACTACACAGAACAGAGCACAGACCAGAAGAACAGCAATCACATCTCTCCTTAGATCAAACCAAGTTGGAAGAACTGAAAACTTACAGTCCCTTAGAAGTAGCTCTGAGAAGAACAGCATGAAAAACCTGAAGCTTTTTACAATGATTCCTCATCCCCAGGAGTAGATAGTAACTTTAACATAAAGTTAAAAGTCAAGAGATAGTCTGGAAAAAATGAGCTAAGAACAACAGAAGAAAAAAAAATAGAGCCTGATGTAAAAGGAATGGGAATTTGAAGATCTTCCCTGCCCCTTAATAGACCCTAGGGGAGAGTTTGAAGACCTTCCCTGCTTTGAAAGTAAACTCTGCCCCCTAATAGGCTAACCGTAATCACATGGAGCCTGTGGTGGGAGGAGTTTTGCTGAAGGGAAACAGAGCCCGCAAGAAGCTGGCTCAGAGCTAGCCAGACTGTGGGAGGGGAGAGGTCACTCATTAAGGAGATAGAGAGGTTTGTGAATAAATATTGATTTTGTATTGGTTTGTGGGAAGGCTAAAGAATGGCATGGCTCTCAGTGTTATGACTTCTGAATATCTTCGGTACTATGATAGAATCGGCTTACTGGTTTGGGGATTCAGTTTTCTGGTATCTAAATAAATGCCTTAGTTCTATCCTCTATCTGGAAAAGCTGATATATTTTGTGATTGAACATCATGTGATACTTATAGTCACAGTATTTATCATGATTGTGGGCGCTGTAATATTGCATTGGTGCTACACCTGCCCATAGAAAGTTACTATGGTGACTAGAAAAAAGAACAAATCAAGTATCCCCAATTAAACACCAAATTTATAATCCTAAAAATCAGTAGTGAGATTAATAAAATTGAAAGTCAGAAAACCATTGAACTAAAACTAGAAGTTGATTTTATGGGGGAAAAAGATAAATCTTTGGTTAATTTGATTTTTAAAAAAGAAAGAAGTAAACCACATTATCGGTATAAAAAATGAAAAGGGTGAGTTCACCACAAATGAAGAAAAAGTTAAAACAAATTGCAAATAAATCAAATAAACTTAGTTAAGTTGATCGATAATTATAAAAAATATTAATTGGCCAGATTAGTGGAAGAGGAAATGGAATACTTAAATAACCTTATCTTTAAAAAAAAAATTGAACAAGCCACCATTGAGCTCCCTAAGAAAAGATCCCCAGAAGCCGACAGAGTCATAAGTGAATTCTACCAAACATTTAAGGAATAATGAATCTTAATACCATATAAACTATTTGAAAAAAAATAGACAAACAAGAATTTTTATGAAATTCCCTTTATGACAGAAACATGGTACTGATATCTAAACCAGGAAGAGCAAAAGTGGAGAAGTAAACTATAGATCAATTCCCTAATAAATATTGATGCAAAAATTTTAAATAAAATACTAGCAAGGAGATTTATATTACAGCAATATATCACAATGATTATACACTAAGACCAGATGGGAATTATATCAGTAATGCAGGGCTGGTTTAATATTAGGAAGACTATCAACATAATTGATCATATGAATAACAAAATCAACAGAAATCATATTATTATTTAATAGATGCAGAAAAGGCTTCTGACAAAATACAACACACATTCCTATTTAAAACTCTAGAAAGCATAGGAATAAATGGAGCTTTCCTTAAAATGTCATACCATCAGCAAGCATTATTTGTAATGAGGATAAAATAGAAGCTTTTGTAATAAAATTAGGAGTTCAGAAAGGATCCCCATCATCACCACTGTTATTTAATATTGTACTAGAAATACTAACTAATGCAATTAGAAAAGACAGAGAAACTAAAGGAATTAGAACAGGCAATAAGAAAACAAAACTATCATTCTTTGCAGATGATATGATGGGAATACTTGGAGAGCTCTAGAGAATCAACTAAAAAATATTTAAAATAATTAACAATTTTAACAAAATTTCAATAAAAAAATAAACCCACACAAATCATCCATATGTCTAATACTATCAACAAAATTCAGCAACAAGATATTCAAAGAGAAATTCCACTTAAAATAATTTTAGGCAATATAAAGTACTTGAAAGTCTCCAAGACAAACCCAGGAATTATATGAACAAAATTAGAAAGCACTTTTCACACAAATAAAATAAGATTTGAACAACTGGAAAAATATTAGTTGCTTATGGGTAGGCTGAGCCAATATAATAAAATGACAATTCTACCTAAATTAATTTACTTATTTAGTGCCATAACACCCAAACTACCAAAAAAATATTTTCAAGAGCTAGAATAACATCATAACAAAATTCACTTGGAAGAACAAAAGTTCAAGAATATCAATGGAATTAAAGAAAAAATGTCTTTAAAAAGACATTAGTGCCTTTGATAGAAATGTGGACATTTCAATAAGGAGTGAGATTAGGGTTGAAAGAAAATTACTTCAGTTTTAGACATGTAGAGTATAGAATATCTCAGAACATCCAGTCTGAAATGTTCAATACATAATTGGAGATGCAGGACTGAAGTTCTCACTGAAGACACTGGTGGTTGGATATGTATACCTTGGAGTCATCTTCCTAATTTGTTGTTTCAGTAATGTCTGACTCTTCATGATCCCATTTGAGGGGTTTTTTGGCAAAGATATTGAAATGGTTTGCCATTTCCTCCTCTAGCTCATTATACAGATGAGGAAACTTAGGCATACAGGGTTAAGTGACTTGCCCAGGGTCATAGTTAGTGTCAGAGGCTGTATTTGAACTCAGGTCTTCCTGATTCCAGGTCTGATACTCTATCCACTGTATCACCTCACTGCTTCATCTTCCTAATAATAATAATGGAACTTACGTAGTTATTAAAAGATGGAGGAAGAGAAGAGAGCCCAAAACTTCTGTATATATGTGACCATTTTTTTCTGACTTTGACTTAATTAGAATTTATGTCTAGTAACATTATAATCAGATCAAAGAGTATGAAGTCTAGTGACTATTCTTTCATCATTCCAAATTGTTTTTGAAAGTTGTTAGATCAATTCACAGCTCTAATGGATTGTTAGTGACCCTATATTTCCCACAACCTCTTCAACATTGATTATTTCTGTCTTTTATCATGTTTGTCAATGTGAAATAGAAACAGAGTTCTTTTAATTTACAATTCTCTTATTAGTAGAGATTTGGAGATTTGGGGGAAGAAGGGTATAAGAGTGAGAGGTATAACTATTTTCTAAATTAAGTAAAATAACTTTACCCTATCTTATAGAGATAGTGTGGTACAATGCATAATACTAGCTTTGTAATGAGAGGATCTAGGTTCTATTCAGAGTACTACAATGTACCACCTCTGTAAACTTGGGCAAGTCATTTCCCATCTTTGAACCTCAATTTTTCTCATCTGTATCTCTAGGCCAGAGTCAAGCTCTTGAGACCCCAATTACTTTGTCTAAATCTGACACTCAAATTTAGAATAAGGAATCAAATTTAGGAAGTCAAAATTCAAGACTGAAAGTCAAAATTGGGAGTCAAAAATCAGGACGCAGAAACAAACACCTAAGACTCAAAATGCTTCATGTCTAAATTTGACAGGCAAATTTAGAATTTAGAGGCAAACTTCAAAATTGGGAGTAAAAACTCAGACCAGAGAGTTTGAAACTATTAAGATTCAAAATGCTTCCTTTGTAAATCTGGCAGTGTAATTTAGAATGAGGAGTAAAATTTAGAGTCAAAATTGAAAGCTGGGAATCAAAATTCAGAATGCAAAGAAGAAAAATGTAACCCTTATGACTTAAAATTCTTTCTATCTTAACCCAATGATCACCTTTAGAATGGGGAGTCAAATTAAGACAAAATGACAGAGTTGACAGTGACAATGTGACACAGAGATATGATGGCATGGTGATGATGACATAAGGACAGGGACCCTGGTGATAATGAGATAATGATAAAGGATCATGGTGACAACAACAAAATGACATGGGAACAGTGTCACTAGGACACATTCACTAGGGCTGTGGCAAGGTGACACTATGACAAGTTACTGGAAAGAAAGGACAAGGTGGCAATGACAAATATGACATGGAAACATGATGACATGGTATTGGTAACATGGTGGCCATGATCATGATGACAATGACACAGTGACATGGTGACAGTGACAAAGTGACAAGGGCACATTGGCATATTTTTTTAAAACCATGGAGATGGTAAGGAAATGGCACTTACCCTGGTAACAGTGGCAAGGTAATCAAATGACAAAGAGACAGACTCCTTGCCAATGTGACAGTTATAAAGTGAGGCAGAGGGGCAGCTAGGTGGCGTAGTGAGTAAAAACACTGGCCCTGGAGTTGGGAGGCCTCAGGATCAGTTCTGGCCTCAGATACTTAACACCAACACAAAAATAACTGGCCGTGTAACCTTGGGCAAGGTAATTAACCCCAATTGCTTTATTAAACAAATAAATAAAGTGAGGCAGAGACATAATGACTTGGTGGCAGTGATGTGATGGCAATGATCATAGTGACAATGACAAAATGACATGTTGATGGTAATGAAGTGACATAAAAATAGCTCTGTTTAAATCTATCAAATTTATAGTGGAGAGTCAAATTTAAAGAGTCAAAATAAATTGGGAGTCAAAGTTGGGGTCAAAATTCCAGGTGAAGAGTCCAACACTTTGAGACTCAAAATGCTTCCTGTCCCAATTAGGCAGTAAGATTTGGAATGGGGAGGAAAATTTATAGAGACAAAATTCAAAACTGGAAGTCATAATTAGGAGTCAAATTTTAGACTGTAGTGTCAAAAACTTAGGACTCAAAATGCTTTCTGTCCTAATCTGGCAATCAAATTTAGAATGGGAAGTCACATTGAGAGAGTCAAAATTGAAAATTAAGAGTCAAAATTGGGAGTCAGAACTCAGGATGGAGACTCAATATTCTTCCTGTCCCACTTGGTAATCAAATTTAGAATGAGGAGTCTAACAGTTTAAATTCAAAACTGGGCATCAAAATTGAGAGTCAAAATTCAAGGCACAGAAACAAACACTTAAGGTTCAATATGTTTCCTGTCTAAATCTGATGGTCAAAGTTAGAATTGGAAGTCAAATTTAGAGGGTCAAAAGTCAATGCTGAGAGTCAAAATTCAGGATGCAGAACCAAACCCTTAAGACTTAAAATGCTTCCTATCGAAATCTGACAGTCACATTCAGAATACAGAGTCAAATTTAGACAAAATGACACAAAGTAGGAGTGACCAGATGACAGTGACAGTGTAATAAGGGGATATGATAGCATGGTGACAATGACATAAAGACAGGGGCCATGGTGACAATGATGAAGTGACATGGGGACAGTGACAAAGTGACACAATGACAAATTGAAAGGCAGAGAGACAAGATGACAATGACAAAAATGACCCAGAGGCATGATGACATGGTAGCTATCATCATGATGACAATTACAGAGTGACATAGTAACAGTGGATAAGGGGTCAATGGCACATTGTCCAAAAAAACCACGAAGATTATTGAGGTGGCATGCTGAAAACAGTGGGAAAGTGATGGAAAGATAGAGTCACAAGGTTACAGTTATAAAGTGACACAGAAAACAATGACATAGTAAGGTGATATGGTGGCACTGACCATGGTGACAATGACAAAGTAACATGTTAACAGTGATAAGGTGACATAAAAATGGTTCTAAGTACAACTGTCAAATTTAGAACAGGGAATAAATTTTTTAAAGTGAAAATTCAAAAATTGGAGTCAAAATTGGGAGTCAAAATTCAGGATGGAAAGTCCAACACTTGAGCCTCAAAAATGTTTCCTGTCTCTATTCGGCAGTTAAATTTAAAATGGGGACTTATATTTAGACTGTCAAAATTGAAAACTGGGAGTCAGAATTAGACATCAAACTCTTAGAAATTGGTTTTGAGAACACAGAATATTCGTAAGTTGTTAAATTAAAATCATAAAGGTTTTTCTAGCCCAGGTCAGACAGTTGTCTGGGACGATGGATTTGAATTAAGCGTCAGACACTTGTAGTTCAAAGAAAAGACTTATTCTTAGTTTGGAGTCACTCTGACTTTTTTGTTTTGTTTGTCTGCCTTTCACTGGGTTCAGTAGTTTACATCTTGATGTTATGACTCAGACTTCTAGTCTACACTTATTAGAATGAGAGTTTCTAACATTTTACCTCCTTTTCCACTAATGAGATCCATTTGAAAAAATTTTTTTTTCTCTTTTTCTTTTCAGGTTGTGATTAGATAGTAGATTTAGATAGAAAGTTTAATTTGACAGACTTCACAATGTCTTTGCATGTACAGGCATCTAAATAAAGTGAAAAATCATTTGCAAAATAAGAATAATTAATTAATTAATAAACATTTATTAAACACCTACTATGTGCCAGGCACTATGTTAAGCACTAGAGACACAAAAAAAGGTAAAAGATAATCTGTTCCCTTAAGGGGCGTAAAGCAATCTAAGGGGGAGAGAACACACAAACAAATCTATACAAAGCAAGCCACATTCAGGATAAATAGGAAATTAAAGGGATGGTCCTAGAATGAAAAGGGGTTGGGACAGGTTTCCTGTAGAAGAGGAGATTTTAGTTAAGACTTAACAATCTCGGGGGAAAGTCTGAGGGTCTATTTTGGAGCTGCTCCATTCAGAGAGATAAAGGATCCTGGGACTTAAGGTCCCAACAACCTGATAAAAACATATCATTAACATTGTAGAACCAAAATCAAGGTTCTGTTGGATTATAATATTGAATTAGATAGACCTATGAATGTTAGATGTACTCAAGAGAAGTATGTGGAATTAATGAAACCAGACCAACTCCAAGAAATGAGGACAGGGTCTAGAACTGAAATTACCCCAAACTTTTAAGGCCCCAACCCTGACCTCATCACCACTTTCCACCTAGATTCATTGGCATATAGAAGAAATGAAGGACTGAATATGTCTTGTGCTGAACAGTGAATCCCAAGTGACAGAGTACATTAAAGGAGTAATGACTCTTCCATCACTATAGAGTGGACCCAGCAAAGCTTAACTTTGGTTGAACTCTCCTGTAGTGGAAGAATGTAAGTTTCTTCTGAAGAAAAGCTCAGCCTTAGGAATAGTGTTTTCTCACTGCATGAACAGAACCCACCCCAGTCATTCCAAACATTACAAGAGCATCATGCCCTTCCACACAAGGAATTTCCCCTCCCCACTCTCTGCTCCCCACTTTTCAGCTTCTTTTAATGTATTGTATGTTTCCTCCATTAGGTTTTGAGTTTCTTTAGGGCAGGGATTTCCTGCATTAAAAATTATTTACTGGAAGAAGAATATAGAGACATGTTGAGGTTTTGCACTGGTCACTTCGTTTCTGTTTACTACAGTTCAGTGACTAGAAGGACTCTTCAGGATAAGAATAGGCTGCCAACTCTTTAGACATGGCAGGGCCTATAAACCACCACACCCTGCTAAGGTCAGTCAGACAAAATTCAGGCAGATCAAATTGTCTATTCTTTGAACTTCCTATGCTTGGTGCTGAATTGAAGTACGTTATCCCAAATAACTCTACAATTTAGGATTTTAAAAAGCCTTATAACTGTTATTTAATTACCTATTGGATTATGAACCTGAATTTAAATCCTATTTCTGTCATTTAGTCAGTCAAGAAGGGAGAACAGGAGATGGAGAGGAGGCAAAGAATTCTAGAAATGGGAATAGTCAGTGAAAATGCCCAGAATAGGAAGATGGAGTATGATGCTCGAGAAAAATGATGGGACAGTACAGAAAGGTGTCAAGAGAGGCAAATGGAGGCATTCATGAGACTGATAAAAGAGAGCTTAAAAGCAGACAAGACCTACTAATGTATTGCCTCCCATGTGTCAGGTCCTGTTCCAGGCACTTTACAAATAGTACCTCATTTTATCTTCATGGCAATCCTGGGAGGTAGACATAACTCTTATCTCTATTTTACAAATGAGGAAACGGAGGCAGAGCGAACTTAGATGACTTGCTCTGGATCACATAGCTAGTAAGTGTGTGAGGCCAGATTTGAACTAAGGGTTTTATGACTCCAGGCCTAGAGCTCTACCCACTGCACCACTCGATTCAGTTCCCAAAGGAGAATTGTGCCTGGAAAGGACAAGCTCTCACAGTTACTAGAGAGGTGTGTGATACTGTGGAAAGAGTGCTGGCTTTGGAGTCTTGGACTTGGATTCAAGTCCCAAGGACCTGCAAGATCTTTGGTCACATGACTTAACTGAGCCCCTGTTTTCTTCTCTGTAAATGAAGGGGTTGTTATAGAAGACTTCCAAAGTCTCTTCAAGCTCTAAAGCTATGACCTTTGGCTCTCTAGGACTAGAAGAGCTTTGGGCATACTCCTCACAACAGAATCCATCACCTTTTCAAAGACCAGTGTAACTATCTGCAGAGAGATTCATCATGAATGAAAAATGAAGATGAGTGAGCAAGGCTTACAGTGCTGGACACTTGGTAATAAATTATATGGACAAAAATAATTCATTCATATGTGCCCTACTTCCATTTTGTGACTAATTATGGCAGTAGCAGGAAAGGAAGAAAGGTACTAAAAATCAGACACACTAAACACATCCTACTTGTCCTGGTACTGGGGACTGTCTTTGGCTTGGGTTTCAGCTAGAGGATATGGCTCACAGATATCATACATCTGTTCTAAGCAATGAATTCAGCAGTACTGGGGGGGTCAATGACCTTCTCTAAATCCCACACAAAGGCTAGATTGTGTAATGCCAGCAAGCTGATCCATGTAGGAACTGATAGGACATTGTTTTTCTGAGAAAATGCTCTGGACCAAAGAGGAAGTGCTTTGATTGTTTTAACTACCAACAGAACTAACAAGGATTCTGTGGGTCCTGTTTCTGGGTCCATATAATTTACAGATGCTCCAAACTAACTCAAAATACCTGGAAATAGAGAACATTTTAGTCTGAAAGGTAAAAAATATATAGTTCATGGGACAAAATATGAGAATTGGTCAGTTGTTGATTGACTAATCAAGCATTTTTATATCATTGATAAGAGTGCCAGGCTTCAAGTCAGGAGGAACTGCGTTCAAATTCTACCTGACACTAGCTGGGTGACCATGGGTAAGTCACTTAACCTTTCTGGATCTCAATTTCTTTATCTGTAAAATGAAGTGGTTAGACATGATGGTCTCTAAGATCTCTCAAGCTATAGATTCTATGATTCCTCAATTCTGTCATCAGCCCTTTATTCCTGATGCCTGTTTGGCTACATTTCTTGTCTGGATAAAACTCTTAACATTCCCTGGAGCCAGGAATGTAAATGAGACAGGCCAGTATTGTATGTTCTTTGTAGCCTCTTTCCCTCCAGCCAACCCGCATCCCCTCACTCCCAGTGTAAGCTGTACCAGCTTCTCTCCCAAATTCTCCCAGCTAGTATGAAATAAGATCTTGGAAGAGAGTTCTGGAAGGTCTGCCATAATATAAGTCACAAACAAAAGTAGACCTGATTATATACACATATATTCACTCATGCATTCATCCAACAAGTATTTAAGCTTCAACTATATGCAAAACAGTAAGGCATACATAGTAAATAGAAGTGAGGAAGACCCAGGGTTCAAATCCTGCTTCTGATATACGATTTATGTGATCCTGGCAAGTCATTTATGGTCACAGTTTTTTAGGCAACTGAAAGACCATATGTTGCAGAAAAAAATGATGGCATGTTTGGTAGAGGGAGTATCCTCATCTGGGAGTTTCCTATATAAATGAAATCACACGATCTAGTCCCTATCTCTATCTTTAGGTGTAAGACAAACATCTAGAAAAAAGTAACTTATTTTATCATAGTCTCTTGCTTCTCTTAGAGCTAGTAAATTTGCCAGTTAGCTATATTCTCTGTAAAGTAGAGGCAGGAGGTGGGAGGTGGGAGGTGGGAGTGAGAGGGAAATCTGCTTGAGATCCTTTAAAGGAACCCTTGTATATTGTCTAATAGGAGACCTTTCCCCATGTGATAGGAAGTAACCCAGCAAGCAGCTTGACATACAAGATGTAGTACAGTGAAGGCTTCCAGGGTCCAGACTGTATATAATAGATGATTAGGGGTGGGTTATGGGAAGGGGACATGGAATGAGGGAACCAGGTGATTAACAACTTACATTTGGCCAAGAATGTTGAGACATCTTCTACCCACACATTAAAACCCCACATACTGTCAGTGGGCAAGGCAAATGACTCTAATTATCTGAGCTGCTGCCAAATTGACCACAAACATCACTAAGTCATCATGGATTTGTTGATACATAAGTCTAGTTCATTTTAAAGGAAGAAAGGGCTGCAATATGCCCAAGAACCCTGATATTGTTTACTTCAAAGAGTTTCTTTAATGAATGGATTCAGGAAATACTGACTCTCCCTCTGGTAGTATGGGATTAGAGAGGCTTGCAGCATGTGAAGAATACAAGAATAAGGAGGGTTGCTTGTTTTCTCCCAATAAGATGTAAAGTCCTTGAGAGGAGATTCCATCTGGTTTTGGTTTAGTATTCTCAGTATATAGCATGGTGTCAGGCATACAGTAGAAGCTTAATAAATGTATGCTGGAGGAATAAACAGGAAAAAAGGATGAGGGTCTGAAAAAAGATTCTGAATGAGTGGAAAGCAAAAGTCATGTTGGGTTATAAACAGAATTTCTTTGGAATATAAAAATCCAAAGGGATAAGATGAAAATGGAAAGTTAGGTGAAGGAAGGGAAAGGGCTTCTGGGAAGCCAGTGGCAGAAGGGAAAATGTAGTGAGTGTCAATGAATAGAATATTTATATAACTTAATCAACCAATTGACAAGTATTTTTTCCCAAAAAGTATTTGTTAAGTTCCTCTTGTCAAGTACTATATAAGCACTATGTTAGTCACAGGAGAGGAATCAGAGAGGTGATACACTCATGGAATATGATGACATTACCAAGAGAATAGGAGAGTATTGGAGGGAGAATTTTCCCCTTTGAAACCTCTACAACGAGGAATTCTGACATGCAGATATTTTACTGTGTTGGAAGAGTGTGAGGGTTCCTTCTTGTTCAGATAAATCAAAGGAACTATGAGGATAGATAACCTGATCCAGCTCATGTTTTAGTAGCTCTCAGTTCTAAGAATTCCACAGCTCTATTAGTCTTGTATTTCTGACAGAGGGGTGAAAGTAGATGTAAAAACTAAGCAATGACAGGAAAATCAATCAACTAACAAACATATTTAGTGCCTATATGTCCAACACTGTGTTAGGCAGTAAGGGTGTAGTAAAATGTAGCCAGGTGGTTCAGTGAATAGAGTGCTATACATTTGAGTCAGGAAGATCTGAGCTCAAATCCAGCCCAGCTACTTCCCAACTATGTGACCTTATGGCAAAAAAAAAAAAAAAGGAGGAAAATAATGACATCTATCTGTCAGGATTGTTGTGAGGATAAAATGAGATCATGTTAAATGCTTTGTAAGCTTTTAAGTGCCACATAAATGCTATCCATTATTGTTATTATTATTAATTATTAAGAGGTACCTAACATGTGTAAGTAATTTGGCTAACATACCAGAGATTATATTACCAAATAAATGTTGGCTTTTCAAGATAATCACCTTGTTCATCTGTGCGCTTACTGAATTAAATACTAGAAACATCTTAGGACTCCTAAATATTCTGGAAGGTTGTAGATAATTTTTATTAAGTAGTTGATTAGATTGTGGAAAAGTCTCAAAATCAATTAAATATGTTTATTGAATACAGAGAACAATCAAACTGTGTGATGCCATTGTTCAGCAAGAAGTACCTAGAAAATAATGGAACTGGTTTCCCAATGTGGTCTCAAACTGGATCTCAGGGTAATTCCAAAAAAGGAGGCCTAAAATTTAAACTCTGTTTGATCAAGGACAATATCATTAATGTGTAGTTTCCCAAATAACTACTTTGAAGGATGGCACTCATTTAAATGTATAAATTCTTGCAAATTTCTTAAAAGCAAAGCAGAACAAAAAACACTCATGATTTAGTGGCAATGCTTATTTATTTTGTGAGCCAAGCAAAGGAATACAGATTATGGACATGAAATAAAAATGAATCTTTATACTCACACTTTATACCTCCAACTGTGCTTAAGTTGGAGTGTTATGGTATGACCAGTGCTATAAAATAATGCTTTTTATAAAAAAATAATATTTTTAAAGATCATTCCAACATAATTGACTTATGCCAATATCCTATGTCTATGTAGACTCCTTACAACTTTGTAATAATGACAAAAGTTTTTTTCTTAGAAAATGCAATTATTATCTTCCCATATAGTAATAAAAACTGTTTAACTTTATTGAGTCCCTTATGATTACATTGTCATGTTTACCATTTTGTGTGTCTCTTGTGAGTATTGTTTGTATGTCAAATTTTCTATTCACCTTTTTTTTTTTTTAATCAAGGAAACTCAGAAGTCCTCTATTTCATTAAATATCCATTTCCCCCCTAAAGATTATATTCACTTTTCCTGGGTTCTTCTTTAATAGCATATTCCATACACTTTACTCCTTTTATATGGAAGCTGCTAAATCTTATCTGATCCTGATTGTGGCTCTACAATATTTGAGTTGTTTCTTTTCAGGTACTTACAATATTTTCTCCTTGACACAGAAGTTCTGGAATTTGACTATAATATTCCTGTGAGCTTTGATTTTGGAATCTCTTTCAGGAAGAGATCAGTGGATAGGCCATGAGGAAACAAAACTATCAGTCTTTGAAGATAATATGATGGTATCCTTAGAGAATCCTAGAGAATCAACTAAAACCTTCTTGAAATAATTAACAACTTTAGCAAAATCACAAGATATAAAATAAATCCACATAAATCATCAGCATTTCTATATATTACCAGCAATACCAGCAGCAAGAGAAAGAGAAATTTCACTTAAAATAATTATAGACAATCTAAAATACTTGGAAGTCAACCTTCCAATACAAACCCAGGAACTGTATGAACACAATTACAAACCACTTTTCATACAAAAAAAAGTCATATCTAAACAATTGGAAAAATATCAATTGTTCGTGGATAGGCTGAGTTAATATAATAAAAATTACAATTCTACCCAAATTTATTTATTTATTCACTGCCATACCAATCAAAGTGTCAAAAAAATACTTTATGGAGTGTAACCCACACTCACAGCACCATCTAAAACGTGGGAGCTTGAATAATGAGTCTGTGGGCCAGGCAGAGATTGCATTCATATGTTTATTGCATGCCAAGCAAATTTCAAATAAGCTTTTGAGGATTCAGGTTTATATACTATAGCTTAAGCACTTAACATCATACTTTCTCATGGGAAACTTCACATTGTTTGCTACATGAGTCACCTAGCTTGCAACCTTTAGGAGGCCATTCCCTTGGGACACTTCCCTGCTTTCTTATCTCATGTGTCATTATTTTATCTATGTCACTCAAGTAGCCGGGGTTTCAGGGATGGTCAGAATGTTCCAAGCCTCCCTAGCATGGGGTTGGGGGGAATGAGGGAGGGTGAGTCAACATCCTGAGTTACTGGGCCAGGTGGGTAGAAACAGGCTCAAGGGAGTCCTCGGCCTGGATTCCTGCCCATGACAGACCCCCTCAGAGCTAATCTTCGACAGCGCCCTCTACGATGGAGTTGAAAAAAAGTAACAAAATTCATCTGGAAGGAAAAAAAGGTAAAAAAATATCAAGGGAATTAATGGGAAAAAAAATGCAAAGGAAGTTGGTCTAGCTGTACCAGATCTAAAACTATATTATAAAGTAGCAATCATCAAACTTATTTGGTACTGGCTAAGAAAAAGATGGTGAATCAGTGGAATAGATTAGGTAGATGAGAAGCTGTTGTAAATGACTATAGTAATCTACCGTTTGATAAATCCAAAGACACTAGCTTCCAGGATAAGAACTCACTATTTGACAAAAACTGCTGGGAAAAACTGAAAATAGTATAGCAGAAACTATGTATAGACCAACATCTCACACCATACGCCCAAATAAATTCAAAATGGGCTTACATGATTTAGACATAAACACTAATGCCATAAGCAAATTAGGAGAGCAAGGGATAGTTTATTTGTAAGATCAATGGAGAAAGGAAGAATTTACGACCAAATAAGGAGTAGAGAACATTATAAAATGTAAAATGTATAACTTTGATTGCATTGAATTGAAATGTTTTGGCACAAAATAAAACCAATACAACCAAGATTTGAAGGGAAGCAGAAAGCTGGGAAATTACTTTTACAACCAGTGCCTCTGATAAAGGCCTCATTTCTAAAATATATAGAAAACTGAGTCAAGTTTATAAGAATACAAGTCATTCCCCAATTGATAAATAATCAAAGCATATGAACAGGCAGTTTTCAGATGAAAAAAATTAAAGCTATCTGTAGTCTTATGAAAAAATGTTCTAGGGGCAGGTAGGTGGCATACTCAATAGAGCCCTGACCCTGGAATCAGGAGGACCTGGCCCTTGAGTGAGGAGGGCCTGAGTTCAAATTCAGCCTCAGACACTTGACACACTTACTAGCTGTGTTACCTTGGGCAAGTCGCTTAATCCCAATTGCCTTGTCTTCCCTCCTCAAAAACAAAACAAAACAAAACAACAACAACAAAAAAAACAAAAACAGAAAAAAATGCTCTAAATCATTATTGATTAGAGAAATGCAAATTAAAACAACTCTGAGTTACTACCTCATACCTATCAGATTGGCCAATATGACAGAAAAAAAATGATAAATGTTGAAGAAGATGTGGGAAAACTAGAATACTAATGTATTGTTGATAGAGTTGCAGCAAACTAAATCAACTATTCTGGAGAGCGATTTGGAACTATGCCCAAAGGGCAATTGAACCGAATATCCTTTGATCTAGCAATAGCACTACTAGGTTTGTATCCTAAAGAGATCATAAAAAATGGAAAAGGACCCACATGTACACAAGTATTTATAACAGTTCTTTTTGTGGTGGGAAAGAAATGGAAATTGAGGGGATTCCCATCAATTTGAGAATGACTGAACAAATTGTGATATATGAATATAATGGAATACTATTGTGCTATAAGAAAGAATAAGCAGACATATTTCAGAAAGAAAAACAACTGGAAAGACTTATATGAACTGGTGCTGAGTGAAGTGAGCAAAACCAGAACATTGCACACAGAAGTATCAGCAACACTGTGCAATGATCACTTATGACAGATTTAGTTCTTCTCAGCAATATAATGATCCAAGGTGATTCCAAAAACTTATGTTGGAAAATGCTATCCACATCCAGAGAAAGAACTATGATGTCTGAATGCAAATTGAAGCATACTATTTTCCCTTTTTTGGTCTTTTTTGGGTGTGTTTTTTCCCTTTTGTTCTGTTTCTTCTTTCACAAGACTAACATAGAAATATATTTAACATGATTGCATGTATAACCTATATCAGATTGCTTGCCATCTTGGGGAGGGAGAAAGGGAAGAGCGGGTAGGGGAAAAATTTGGAACTCAAAATCTTATTAAAAATGTTGAAAACTATCTTTACATTTAATTGGAAAAAATAAAATACTATTTAAAAGAATGAAAAGTTTGGTGGAGAAAGGAAATAGAAATATAAGATACTGCTATAGGTATAACTCTTTAATCATAGGCATTTTGGGGATATAGGAAAACTACAGCATGTCTGTTGGCAAAGATATAAAGGATGCTGAAAGATTTGAAGTTGAAGATTTAATAAATAATTGATTCCCAGGCATGACAGGAAGGGTGGGATCAAAGGCCAGTGTAATAAAAGTAGTCTTAAAGAGGAAGAGAATCTCTTCTTTCAAGAAAGGAAAGAAGGAAGAGAAGATAACAAAGATATTTTGAATTGTGGGCAAAGGGATAGGGATAGATATGTTTTGAGGTGGGAAAGAAGGAAGTTGAAGGATTTCATATTAGATGACTTCGATCTTCTCAGTCAAATATAAGGTGTAGTCAGCTGAGAATAAGGAAATCAGGAGTTTGGGGAGTGTGGTACATGGTAGTTTAAAGTAACTTGGGGGGGGGGCATGTAATCAGGAGTCAAAAAGAGTAGTAGTTTTCAGACGCACCTCCAGCTCCTGGCCTGCTGAACTGTAGGGAGATCCAGCGATCAGTCTTGGGGGGTAATTGCTCTTGCTTTAACCTCCCTGGATCTGGATTGTGATCTAGGGTGGAAGTCGTGGGTGGGTTTACAGCTTGCCAGAAACGGAAGTTGCCCCCCACACGTTCGGGACGAAAATTCCTCTATCTGGCCTTAAAGCCGTAGTGTGGCAACAAGCCCAAAAGTCACGTAATCAAGTGGCAACATGCCAAGGCAAAGGAAACAGAAAAATGCAACCCTAGACTCCTATTTTGGGGGCATAGAGCAGGAAAAGGACTGTGAGGTCAGAAGTCCTGCTCCAAAAGCCCCAGGGGAAACCATGAGCGGGTTGCAGGCCATAGAGGACCTTAAGAAGGACTTTAAAAAATTAAATAAGATGGAGCAAATGGAAGCTAGTGACTTTATGAGAAATCAAGATGCTGTTAAGCATATTCAAACAAACGAAAGATTAGAAGGCAATGTGAAATATCTCATGGGAAAAACCACTGACCTGGAGAATAGATCCAGGAGAGACAATTTAAAAATTATTGGACTACCTGAAAGCCATGATCAAGGAAAGAACCTAGAAATCACCCTTCAAGAAATTCTCAAGGAAAACTGCCCTGATGTTTTAGATCCAGAGGGCAAAATAGAGTTGAAAGAATCCACCGATCACCTCCTGAAAAAGATCCCAAAAAGAAAACTCCCAGGAATATTATAGCCAGGTTCCAGAATCCCCAGATCAAGGAAAAAATACTACAAGCAGCCAGGAAGAAACAATTTCAATATTGTGGAAACACAATCAGAATAGCCCAGGACCTGGCAGCTTCTACACTGAGGGATCGAAAGGGCATGGAATATGATATTCCAGAGGGCAAAAGAACTGGGAATGAACCCAAGGGTCACCTACCCAGCAAAACTGAGTATTTTGTTTCAGGGGAAAATATGGTCATTCAGTGGAATAGAGGACTTTCAAGGATTCTTGAGGAAAAAACCAGAGTTGAATAGAAAATTTGACATCCAGACGCAAGAAGTAAGAGATGCCTGAGAAGGTAATCAGGAAAAAGAAATCAAAAGGAACTTATCAAAGTTGAACTATTTACATTCCTATATGGAAAAGCAATAACTGTGACTGATGATATCTTTCTCACTATGAAAATAATGGAAGAAGGGGTGTGGTCATATGAATACATATGTGAATGTGTGTGTATATGGTTACAGTTATATATGGATAGAGGGCATAGGTTGAATTTGTTGGGAAGGAGAATACTCAAGGGATGAAATTATGAGGTGAGAGAGGAAAGTGGCAAGAGGAGATGGGGAGAGACATGGTAGGGTAAACTATCTCATGTAGGGGAAGTGGGTGCAAAGGAGGGGGAGAATAAGGAAGGCTAAAAAGGCAAAACCACATTCACATTGAATTTGGTTCAGGGAGAAAATGACATACATAATAAATGGGATATCTCAACCTGCAGCAGGATAGGGGGAAGGGGGATGAGAGGAGGGATGATGGATGGGAGGGCATCCTTGGGGTGAGGGGAGGTTGGAAGTACCCACTATAGAAGAGGGACAGGATCATGTAGAGAATGGACCAGGTGGGGGGTGGGATGAGTGGGAAGGAATTATAAGCAGCCTTGTACAATATATCTACTATGATAATGTTTTGCATAGCTAGACATGTACAACATATACTGAATTACTTATCTCCCAAGAAGGAATGGGTGACAAAGGAGGAAGGAAATGGATCTGAAATTCGAGGTCGTAACATTAAATGTTTCAAATATATATAAATACTATTATTAATACTCTTTTGCTTGTAATAGGGAGATAAGATTGCAGGCATTGGGACACAAAGATTCACCTTCCTCTAATGGAAAAGTCGATGGGGGTATGGGAGAAGGTATGGGAGAGAGCAGATTGGAGGAAGCGATATCTTGTGGGATTACTGTTCTGGGAGGTTGGGTAGGGGAATAATGGGGGGAAAATGCTTGTAACTCAAAATCTGGCGGAAATGAATGATGTAAAACAGAAGTTAATAAAGCATTTGTAAAAAAAAAAAAAAGAAAAAGAAAAAGATCCCAAAAAGAAAACTCCTAGGAATATTATAGCCAGGTTCCAGAATTCCCAGATCAAGGAGAAAATATTACAAGCATCCAGGAAGAAACAATTTCAATGCTGTGAAAACACAATCAGAATATCACAGGATCTGGCAGCTTCTACACTGAGTGATTGAAGGGCCTGGAATATAATATTCTGGAGGGCAAAGGAGCTGGGATTAAAACCAAGAATCACCTATCGAACAAAACTTAGTATCATGTTTCAGGGAAAAATATGATCATTCAGTGGAATAGAGGACTTTCAAGCATTCTTGATGAAAAAACCAGAGTTGAATAGAAAATTTGACATTCAGATACAAGAAGCAAAAGATGCTTGAGAAAGTAAACAGGGAAAACATTATGAACTTATCAAAGTTGAACTATTTATATTCCTGCATGGAAAAACAATAACTATAACTGAAGAAACTTTTCTCAGTATAAAAGTAGTTGAAGAAGAGTATATGGGCATATGAATACATATGTGAATGTGTACAAGTTGAATTTAATAGGAAGGGATGATACTTAAAAGGTGAAATTAAGAGGTGAGAGAGGAATATAATAATAGGAGATGGGGAGAGACAGAATGGGGAAAACTATTTCATACAGAAGAAGCAAGGGAAAATGGTTACAAGGGAGGGGGAGAACAGGAAAGCAAAAAGGTAAAACCTTATTTTCATTGAATTTGGATCAGGGAGAGAATGACATACATACTAAATAGGATATCTCACCCTACTGGGGAGTAGGGGGGAAAGGGATGAAAGGGGGATGATGGAAGGGAAGGCTGGAGGGAAGGGGGGGAAGGAAGTTGGAAGCACCCACTTTTGAAAAGTTACAGGATCAAAGTAGGGAATAGACCAAGTGGGAGGAAGGATAGGAGGGAGGGAAATATAATCAGTCTTTTACAATATATCTATTATACTAATGTTTTGCATAGCTACACATGTACAACATATACTAAAATGCTTATCTTCCCAGTAAGGGTGAGTGACAAGGGAGGAAGGGAATGAATCTGGAATTCAAAGTTTTACAATCAAATGTTTAAAAATATATAAATACTATTATTCATATTGCTTTACATATAATTGGAATATAAGATATACAGGCATTGGGGCACAGAGATTCACCTTGCCCTACTGAAAAAGCTGAAGGGCGTATGGGAGAAGATATGGGAAAGAGCAGATGGGATGAGGGGATATCCTGTGGGGCTGCTATTTTGGGGTGGGAGGTATGGAAAAATGGGGAAAAAATTGTAACTCAAAATCTGGTGGAAACGAATGATGTAAACCAGAAGTTAATAAAGCATTTGAACAAAAAAAGAAATTAATATTTTCTCATGAAAGAAAAATGTATTTTAGGTTATTTTTTTAAAAATAGATTTAGATAGCTTGTGTGCATAAACCAAAAAGTGATGACCATGACATAGTTATCTTTTCTACATTGTGACTTTCCCCATCATGGTTTCAATATATCATGAGCTAGCATATGAAATAAAATGAGAATTTTGTGGGAGTTTTGCAGATGACAGTCAAAGGTCAGCAGATGACACAAAAAAAATTTAGAAACTCAAAAATACATATGTATGGTATTGTGTAACATCAACCCAAATTTTATAGTAAGGTAGTGTATAAAAGAAAAAGAGAAAAAATTCAGATATCTTCCCTGGTATGAAGGGAGGGTCAAAAAATTTTACATGGATTTTCCAGATTGCAGAGGTGCCGTATCCCTAACCCCTGAAATGTGGAAATGATAAATGTAATTATTTTTGCTAACTTATTCCTTCTTGAAAGGCAGTGTGGCATTGTGAATAGTGAGTTGTCCTCAAAGTCAGTAATACCAGGGTTCAAGTTTTGCTGCTGATGTATGTAGGCTGTGTGATCATTACAATCACTTAACCTCTTAGTGCTCTAGGAAATTCTCTACAATTATAACTTACAGAAAAGCTGCCAATTTTTATTGCTAAAGGGAGATTTTTCACTTGTGATTTCCCTATACCAGTGAAATCACATGTCTCATCCCAATTCCCTATCTATTCTATCATTATCAACTGTAAAATGATGATTATAGGAATCAGATTTAGGACTTTATATATTCTCAAGTCTAGTCCCTTCATTTTGGGAAAACTGAAACCCTAGATATGAAATTGTGTGCAATGGCACAGTAAATGAGTTTTGAGACTGCTTAGGAAAGTAAAGAAAAGTTTATTTATTCTTTTTCATGAGAAAGGGCCCTCTGCCTCTGTCACTCAAATGGTATCTGCCAGGGAGAGAGCAACAGGTAGAAGCAAGCCCATGGTTATATAACCTTCTAATGCAGAAAGCCACCTGCCCACTGGCCTTCCACTCTCATTGGCAGGGAGGCCGGCCCACAACCCAAGCCTGGGAGTCTTATCTTGGAGACAAAGGACACGGAAACATGTGGGTGTCCAATGCAAGGCCAAGAAGGCAGTTTTATCCTTATTTGGCATATCTTGTGCTGAAATGGCACTGGGGAGGGTCTCCATTACTCTAAGTTCCAGATTCCTGTGAGGTCAGGTGACCTCTAAACTTAAGCCTAGTGTATGCTGAAGCCACTCTAGATTTGATTTTTCAGAATGGGGAAACTTCATTGCAAATTATCCCTCACAAAGTGACTTGCCAAACATCACAAAAGCAGTAAATATCAGATCTCAGAATTGAACCTGGGTCTTATTCTAACTCTATCACTCTTTTCATTACCATAGTACTAAGAATAAAAAAATTGGTTATATAAAAGAATGCATCATGAGCATTCCAAGAATGATTCTCCATTTCTATAAGTGAATGTATCTGATCATGTCAATTCATGCAATACTACTTTCATGATGTAACCTAACCTAAGCTTGTCTAAGCAAGCCCAGTTTGCCTAACATGGGGACTCCTGTGTCCTCTATCATATGTATAGTTTCCTTTGATGGATTGTTTGCATCTTTAAAATTATGATACTGAGCCTGTAACCCTTTCTTTCTTTTCAGTCACTCTTATCTGCTGTGTCCATGTGTATATATGTATACTATGCATATATATTTTATGCATCTCTGAGTTTCTAAACTTTGTGTCATCTGCTGACCTTTGCTTGTCATCTGAAAAATTCCCCCAAAATTTCCATTCTATTTATTTATTTTGCTTTTTGGAGGGGGAAGATAGGGCAATTGGGGCTAAGTGACTTGCCCAAGGTCACATGTCTAGTTTTTGTGTTAAAGTGTCTGAGGCCCTATTTGAACTCAGGTCCTCCTGACTCCAAGGAACATACTCTATTCACTGAGCCACCTAGCCACCCCTCCAATTTTATTTCTTATGCTAACTTATGATATATTGAAACCAGGATGGGGAAAGTCATAATGTAGAAAAGATAACTGCATGTCATGGCCATCATTTTTTGGTTTATCTATGCACACAGCTATCTAAATCTCTCTCTTTTTTTTTTGCCTTTTGGAGGGCATTTGGGGTTAAGTAACTTGCCCAAGGTCACATGGCTAGGTTTTTGTTTGTGTGTGCATTAAGGTCTGAGGCCGGATCCAAACTCAGGTCCTTCTGACTCCAGGGCCGATGCTCTACTTACTGCGCCACCTAGCTGCCCCTGTCTAAATCTCTTTTTAAAAAAAAATTAATTTAAAATGCATTTTCTTTCATGAGAAAATCTTAATTTCTTTCACTGAAATTGAAACAATATGGTACATTGTAATGGGAATGTAAATTTAAAATCTTCCCTGCCCCTAGGCCCTTTTATAGGCCTAAATGCACCTGGAGCTTGTGGTGGGAGGCTTGTTTTTCAGGAGATACTTTGTGATTGGGCAGTGGGTCAAGAGGGTTGTGACATTTTCTGAGCCAGGAGAAGGCTATGTAAACCCTGATGGGAGGCTTTGCTTTGGGACTCACTTTGAGAAACGTTGTATGATTTGACCAGATGAGACTCTGGGCAGCTGTTGAGAGACCCCTGTCTTTGAAAAGCCAGATGTTGATGCCTCCCTCTCTGGTACTGTGACTAGATATAGATGTATCTAATGGTCAGACAGTTGGAGGCCTGTCTGCTTGAAATGTTTCTCTGTCTTCTTGTAACTTCTGTCTGTATACTCTGAAGTTCGGGGTGCTGACTTTTTCCCCTGAACTAGGTAAATGATATATTTGATTGACTAAAGCAAGATCATTAACCCATTTTGAGTTGCTTTCCTTTAGAAAAGTAAATCTAAGAACTCTGTGTTGGCAGCCACCCTGGGGATGCTGGGGTCCTTGCTGCTACATTCACACACAGTATGGGATCTTCACTCTCTAGATGTTGCAGGAAGAAAAAAAGAGCAGAAAGAGAGAAAAGGACAACTGGTTCTGTCCCATCAGTTTTAAAGACACAGGTAGCCAGCCAAAGGAGGCTACTCCTTCTCATGTAGCAGGGGACACAGCAGCCTGTGTCCCCAGCCTAGACAAACTGGGCATGCTCAAATAAGCCTAGGTTAAAATGAGATACAATGGCTAAATAAAAATGAGCAAAAACATTAAGGTCTGACAAAAATTATCATGGTTGTATTTTTTTTTAACAGTTTGAGATTGAAAATATGTGTTCTGTTGTAAAAATCAGACATAGTCTATATATAGGTCATGCCTTAAGCAGATTTCTGTGACTCATTTGAAATACTGGCACCTCCTCAGTTCAGGTAATGAAGAGCTGATTTCCTCCCCCAGGGTATACTGGAAGAAAGGAGGGAAGAATAATAAAGATGGTGGTAAAGAAGTCTGAGTATAAAAAGATGACCAAAGGGGAAAAAGAGTAATACTGAATGCCAAGAAGGTATTTTCAGATAATTTATGACTTGATTTCTCCAAAATACAGTACTTATCAGATATAACTGGGCTCAACACCCCAGTGTCTGGGTTTACATATATAGGTCTCAGTCTTGGTGATGCCAAGAACTACATCTTTTTGGCTTATTTTATGATGCTACCCTGAAAGTACAAAGAAGAGTTATTGTTTGTTGTTGTTTTTCAGTGGTGTCCAACTCTTCATGACCCCATCTTTGGTTTCCTTGTCAAAAGATACTGGAGTGGTTTCCTTCTCCAGCTCATTTTACAGAATAAGAAACAGAGGCAAACAAAATAAAGTGACATATTCAGGGTCACACACCTAGTAAGTGTCTGAGGCCAGATTTGAACTCAGGAAGATGAGTCTTTAGTTATTCCCATAGTGTCTACTTAACAGGTAAATTATGATTGAAAACAAAGTTCAGATCTTTTGCTTTTTGGTGTTTAAAGCTTTAGTCCCTTGTTTTTCCTCCAGTTCTGGGGAACTTATGCTTGGTTTTCTACATTCAAACTGGCATTGCCTCAGAACTCCCAATTGTGTCTAAACATCTGGATTGAGGATATCCTTGTCTTGCCCCAATAGGTAGGCATTGCTTAGGAACTTAGACTGAGAAGTAGGAGACCTGTTAAGACACAACAGCCTGTCAGAGTTGTGATTTTTTACTATATATAAAGGGAAAGTTGGGAAGCCATTTTATGGCTGTCATCTTTTGAAATAGGCCTACCATTGTGCTTCAGGGGGACTAGATTTCTCATTCCCATAGGACTGGAGAATTCCAAAGATTGCATAAGGTCTGTTTCATGTAGGAAAGTGTTGAGAGAACCAGAAGCCATATCTACTGCTTTTTTGCTGCAGTATCTGAGGTCCGGTTATTTGTTATTCTAGCTATCTGCCAAAAGATTTATTAGCTGCCTCAAAATGTGATTCATACATGAACTACCTTTCATTTCCCTGGCATACTGACAGACTTACTATAAACACTCACATAAAGAGCATTTGCTGCTTTCCAGTCTCTCAAAATGATCCCACCAAAACCAGAAGAATTTTTCATTGCACTTTTATGCTGTACCTTTTAGTACATTTTCTGAGTGCCTGCTTTCTCTCATCAGTTAGAACTGGGTTTCCCAACCTAGAGTATGCATGTCTCCAGAGAGCCTGAGAAGCTTGTCAAGGAGAGAGGGGGAAGATTTGATAAATAATTATATTGTCCTGTTAAAGTATTCTAAAAGCAGTAGTATTAGTGAAAAATATACAGATTTGTTAAATCAATAAAAATTTAACAGATTTATGGTGCTAAAAGAGTTGCTATGTACTGAATATTTCTTTATGAAAATTAATTGATATCTTTAGTTCTTATATACATAACAAAGTATAGAGTATTTTACCTTTCATATTGAAAAAGGACTAGACTGGAAAGATTTTAGTTTAAGTCCAGGGTTAAAGGGACCCAGAAATATTGGTAGCCCTTACATTAGATAGTAAGTTCCATAAAGTCAGAGATTTTATCCTATAGCACTAATAATAATAGTAGTTCATCTTTATGTTATACTTTACAGTTTATAAAACACTTTTCAGAACTATAGCCTTGTAACATAGGTATTATGCACATCATTATCCCCATTTTCCAGATGAGGAAACAAGGCTCAGAGAGATTAAGTGATTTGTCAATAGTAAGCCATAAAGTAAGAGACAGAGCTGGAACTTTATAGGTCTCTTGGCTATAAGTTCTGTTCTGTTTTTTCTTCTTTGATTACTGCATACCACCTAAAACACTGCTTTGCGGACCCTTAGTAATTTGTTAGTAATCAGTTCATTGATGTGACTTGGATCAAGTCAAGAATAGCAGTATGTTTGCCTGTTGCCTTAACTCCTATTTTATAATTATCCTGGGTGCTTGAGTTACAAATATAAGGGCAAAAAGTCCCTACTTGTACAGAGATCATGTTCTAATGGGGGAAATAACAAGTACATATAAAAATCTCTAGCAGAAATGTAATTAAATAACATCATATGCACCCAAATATTTATTCATAGCAAAAGTTTTGCAAAGAAATAGAAGCAAAGTAGATACTCTTCAAACTGGAAATGACTTCATAAGGTGTGAGATATGAATGTAATGAAGTGGTACTGTGCTATAAGAAGTGATAACTATGACTTGTGAACTGATATATAGGGAAGTAAGCAGAATCAGGAAAATGATCTACAAAATTACTATGATGACATAAATGGAAAGAGCAAATGGAGGAAAATAAGTGAAAATGTATGCTGCTAAAATTTAAAGACCAAGCTTGTCCCTAAAGAAGAGATTTGAGGAAACACACACACACACACACACACACACACACACACACACACTTTTTGGCAGATATCGAGGACCGTGTTTATGGAAAGTTGCATATGTTGTTGTATATTATCAGTAGGCAAATGGAGGACAAGTGGAATATATTTTCATTTAGTCCCCCAGCCTAAAGCTCCTATTAAAATATAGAGTGATAAATGTCCATTTAAAAGCTCATCCCCTAGGAAGAACCAAGATTTCAAATGAGTCCAGTTCTGGGCAACACATTTTTGAAAGAACATTGACAATAACCAAGTCAATTAATCAATCAAATAATTAACATTCAGGCACCATATTATGCCAGGCACTGTGCCAAATGTTGGAGATACAAAAAGAGGCAAAATACACTCCTTGCCCTCAATCTAATTGGGGAGACAACATGCAGGATAAAATATGAGGATTGGTTCAAGAACCTAAAGATACTTAGGCTAGATAACAGAAGATTTATGGAGGGGTATGATTACTTTCTTCAAATGAAATTAAATTTAACAAAATGTTTTTTTAAAATACTAAATTAAAAGGTGCTGTGTTAAGTGCCAAGAATACAAAGATACAAACAATACAGTCCTTGCTTTCAAGGACTTTATAGTTCAATAGAGAAGATATAATATATGCACAAGTATGATATAGCACAGTATGCAAAGACAAAAAGAGATGTATGCAAAAAGGATTATGAAAGATGAGGGAGCACATAGATCATGGAAGCTCCATGGAAATTGTAGCTCCTGAACTGGAATTTCAAGAGATAGAAGATTTCAAGAGATAGAAAAGAGGAAGGAATATTTGAAGGATTATTATTATTAGACTTATGTTGCTTGGGTTCAGATGACAAAAGTTTGATCAATGTGTGGTGAGACCTTTCAGATCATCCACTCTGACTTTAGTCAAGTGTGAGATAGAGGAACATTTATATAAGTTGCTGTGGTTCCTTATGGCCAAACCATTCTTGGCACAGTTCAATGTGGGTCCTTTAACTGTAGGGGGTGCACTCTGCAAGGCTATGGGACCACACAGTTTTATTAATGATTCAGAGGAATAGGAAAGAATTTCAGCTGGTGCTAAGAAAAAAAAAAAAGACTCAAGGAACTTTATACAACCATCCTTCTGGGGCTGACTGCCTGACTTTCCTACTCCTTCTCAGGTAGACTTTTCCCCTTTAAAACTGCTCTCTTTTAAACAAATGCTTTGTTAACTTCTGGTTTACATCATTCATTTCCACCAGATTTTAAGTTACAATTTTCCCCCATTTTTCCCCTACCCACCACCCTAGAATAGCAGTCCCACAAGATATCCCCTCATCCCATCTGCTCTCTCCCATATCTTCTCTAATACCACCTTCGACTTTTCCATTAGAACAAGTTGAGTCTCTGTGCCCTGATGCCTACACATCTTATCTCCCAATTACATGCAAAATAGTATTAATAACAGTATTTATATATATTTGAAACATTTAATTTTAAAACCTTGAATTTTAGATCCATTCCCTTCCACCCTTGTCACCCATTCCCTCTGGGAAGATAAGTAATTCAGTATGTGTTGTACATGTATAGCTATGCAAAACCTTACCATAGTAGATATATTGTAAAAGGCTGCTTATAATTCCCTCCCACCCATCCCACCCCCACCTGGTCCATTCCCTACTTTGATCCTGTCCCTCTTCTATAGTGGGTACTTCCAACCTCTGCTCCCCTCCATCATCCCCCTCTCTCCTCCCGCTTCCCCCTACTCTGCTGCAAGGTGAGATATCACATTTATATGTATGTCATTCTCTCCCTGAACCAAATTTAATGAGAATGTGGTTTTGCCTTTTTGCCTTCCTATTCTTCCCCTCCCTTACAGCCACTTCCCCTTGCTTCTTCTATATGAGATAGTTTACCCTACCCTGTCTCTCCCCATCTCCTCTTGCCACTTTCCTCTCTCACCTCACAATTTCACCCCTTAAGTATCATTCCTTCCCAACAAATTCAACCTATGCCCTCTATGCATGTATAATTGTAAACATATGTACACACATTCAAATATGTATTCATATGACCATACACCCTTCTTCCATTATTTTCATACTGAGAAAGGTTTCATCAGTCACAGTTATTGTTTTTCCATATAGGAATGTAAATAGGTCAACTTTGATAGGTTCCTTTTGATTTCTTTTCCCTGATTACCTTCTCAGGCATCTCTTGCTTCTTGTGTCTGGATGTCAAATTTTCTATTCAACTCTGGTTTTTTCCTCAAGAATGCTTGAAAGTCCTCTATTCCACTGAATGACCATATTTCCTCTGAAACAAAACACTGAGTTTTGCTGGGTAGGTGACCCTTGGGTTCAGTCCTAGCTCTTTTGCCCTCTGGAATATCATATTCCATGCCCTTTGATCCCTCAGTGTAGAAGCTTCCAGGTCCTGTGCTATTCTGATTGTGTTTCCACAATATTGAAATTGTTTCTTCCTGGCTGCTTGTAGTATTTTCTCCTTGATCTGGGAATTCTGGAACCTGGCTATAGTATTCCTGGGAGTTTTCTTTTTTTTTCTTTTTTCTTTTTTTTTATAAGCAACTGGGGTTAAGTAACTTGCTCAAGGTTACATGGCTAGTCATTATTTATGTGTAGGTGCTCATTTTCTGAGGCCGGTTTCGATCCCGGGTTATCCCAACTCTGAGGCCGCCACTCTTACTCACTGCGCCACCTAACCACCCCTGGGAGTTTTCTTTTGGGGATCTTTTTCAGGAGGTGATCTGTGGATTCTTTCAACCTCTATTTTGCCCTCTGGGTCTAAAACATCAGGCAATTTTCCTTGAGAATTTCTTGAAGGGTGATTTCTAGGTTCTTTCTTTGATCATGGCTTTCAGGTAGTCCAATAATTTTTAAATTATCTCTCCTGGATCTATTTTCCAGGTCAGTGGTTTTTCCCATGAGATATTTCACATTGCCTTCTATTCTTTCATTTGTTTGGATCTGTTTAATAGTATCTTGATTTCTCATAAAGTCACTAGCTTCCATTTGCTCCAGTCTAACTCTGAAGGAATGAATCTCCTCAGTGAGCTTTTGAGATTCCTTTTCCATCTGGCAAATTTGGCTTTTTAAGGCATTCTTCTCCTCATTGCCCTTTTGGGCCTCCTTTGCCAGTCTATTTTTAAGGTGTTATTTTCCTCAGTCAGGCTGTTGACCCTCATTTCATACTTTTCCTGCATCCTTCTCATTTCTCTTCCCAATTTTCCTCCACTTCTCTTATTTGATTTTTAAAGTCCTTCTTAAGGTCCTCTATGGCCTGTAACCCACTCATATTTTCCTTTGGGGCTTTTGGAGCAGGATTTCTGACCGCACAGTCCTCCTCCTGTTCCCTGCTTCGATCCTCTTTGCCCCCAAAATAGAAGCCTAATGTTGCATTTTCTGTTTATTTTGTTTCCTTTGCCTAGGCATGTTGCCACTTAATTACTTGACTTTTGGGCTTTTTGCCACAGTAGGACTCTGCCACCAGCCAGGGGAGCTTCTGTCCCGAATGTTGGGGTCTTCACAACTTCCGGTTCTGGCAAGTTGGATGACTTGCCCCAGACCTCCCCCCCAGACCACAATCCAGATCCAGGGAGCTTAAAGCAAGAGCGATTAACCCCCAAGACTGATCACTGGATCTCCCTATAGTTTTCAGGCCAGGGGCTGGAGCTGACACTGAAACTGCAAAATGGCATCTCCTGAGCGGCTTCTAGCCCCCAGGGGCGGAAGCCAATGCATTCCCCAAATACTGGACCCAAAGTCCATAGGGCACTAACCTCTCATTTTGTCCTAGGCATGTCTGTGTTGATAATTCTGGAATCACCACAGCTGCTGGTGTTCTGGGGTCCCTCCAGCCGGCTGCTGGCCTGGCCACCATAGGGCTAAAACCACAGCTCACGTGGGCCTGGGCTCAGCTCCCAGTGTGCTGCACTGTCAGTTCCCAGTGCACTGTGCTGTCAGCTCCCAGAGTGTTGCACTGTTCACTCCCTGCAGAGCTGCTGGGCTGTCCTCAGTGGGGGGTTAGCTTCTCTGTGTCGTTCTGTGGGTGCTGGGGCTCCAGAAGTTGTTCAGAGTCCCCTTTTACATGGTTTGGAGGTGATCTGGGGAGAGAGCACCTTAGACATGCTGTTTCTACTCCGCCATCTTGGCTCTGCCCCTCTCCTCCCTAAGACTACTCTCAATGTTCATTTTAGGTCACCTGGATAAACAAGGTAAACTGAGGACAGGGGAAAAAATGCAGTGTGTCTTCCACAAGGTCCTAGATCTCCCTAACACTGGCCCTGCCAAGTGGTAAAGCTAATATGACCTATAGAGGATTAGCTCTGACATTCATCAAGACACCATGTCAAAGTACAATTCCTAAATCACCACAATTGTCTTAAATATCTTTTACACATCTCCCGTAATACCAGTGGAATAGCAAATCTTTTAAAGCAGCCATTTTCTTGGGAAACACAATACCCTAGTTACTTTCTTCACTAAAGCTGGGTCTGTCTATAGTTGTTGGAATAGAGATTTCCTGCCCAAACTGTATTACTCCTGATTGTATATTTTTCTTCTTGTGGTAATTTTTAATAAAAGCTATGGCCAAAAACAATATTGCCATTTCTACATATCAGACCACCTTCTATTCCTGGTGTGAGCTGCAACAAGGGAATGACCTTGGAGCCTGTTCATTGACCTGAATCTGGTATGGACATTAGGACTGGAAGATGCCAAAAGGTGTCTTATTTCTTGTAACAACAGCAGACAACTGTGGAACAGCTGGGATACAAGTTTAAAACTTGTTAAGAATAGCTGGAGTATTTTGAATCCCAGCATCATATAGCCACTTGTGGGTTTGTTAGGAATAGAAGTCAAGTCAACTCAAGCCCTTGGATTCTTAGAATGAATGGAAACAAATCCTCCTGTCCCCCCTTTCTTTGGAATGTTAATATGTGCAATGTGTGCAGATTCAAGTACTTTCAAAAGCTCTAAACCCAAGCATTGACGTAAGCATTTGAAAAAGAGAAGCCATTTCAGCAGCAAAGCCGTGTCCAGTTTCTCATCTTTGGGTGAGGCACACATAGCATAAGTTCAGTGACATGTGAGAACTAGTCATAGCTGTTATGCTAGCATATCTGTCAGGGTTTCAGGATTGCCAGTACATGGACTGTAATAATGGATAGACATTAATATTTCTAAGGAGTGAAGGCATGATTTTGATGGACTTGGCACTGGTGACCGATGAGGGTGACCATGAATTACTAGCATTTGCATTAAAATGATATGATTTTTCAGGCCTTAAACCTAAAAATACAGATCTGAGCTACAGGTATATGAGTTTTGTGCCCTAGAACTTTAGCTCTATCCAAGTTTGTCATTTATCAAACCAACTAGTGACACTAACAGTCAGTCACAGAAAACTGCCATCACTGATTTGTTTTCAATTTTTAAAAATCAGACCATTCTGAGTGCCACAAAATCTTGGAACAAGATGCTTACTAGATTGTCATATAAGTCTTCCTCAGTCTAGGCACTGTATTCTATCTACCCTGCCAGATTGCCTCTACTGTTGGAAATAAAGACTAAAATAATTTACTTATCTCTGCCAAGTTATAATCTATGCCTGGGACTCACTTCCTTGCAGCACTGTCTACAAATTCTATACCATATTTGCTCTTTTCATCATTCAAATAACTCCTAGAATGCCACCTTCTTCAAGAAGTTTTCATAATTCATCATGGAGTATTAATATCACTGAAATTCCATTTCTATAATTTTGAAATAAATATCTTAATTTAATTCAACAAGCATTTTAAAGTGTCTACTATGTGCCAAGTATTGAAGATACAAAGATAGAAAAAGACATGACCCCTGCCATCAAATAGCTTATATTCTTCTGGAGGATACAGGGATGTATACAGATAAGTAATTAAAAGCTGGAGAGTTTGTTAATAGCTGTGGAGGAAGGTGAAAGGAACAGCTTTATGTACTCTAAGTCTACGAACCCATTATAGCAAGTTATTATGGGGTCTGATCTCACTTTTAGGATTAACTCTCAGCATGCTGCTTAATTGGTTGTTATATTAGTTTTATTTCTCAAGCCATAAAACATTCCAGAGGCATGAATGTATCATTTCTTATTAATTAATACACATATCCTTTTTTCATAAGTAATGAATTAGTTGGCTTGGGTTCTTACCTGAGTTTTTAGATAGCACTTTGAAAATAAAACAGAGAAACCTTTGTTGTCAGTATTAGTTACTCATATAAATTAATTTATAAGTTTTAATATTATTTATTTAATATCAATTTATTTATTATAATTAATATTAATTTATAAATAAAATAAATAATAAAACAAAGCCAGTATTTTTGCCAGGAGAACATTTGTAAGCCATAGTTACATCAGACCCTTTTTATAATAATAGATGTTTTTCTTCACTCCCATTAGCATAATTTCACTATTAAATTTACTCCAGGTTCCGATTAACGTCTGTTAAGAATTTTCCCATTCTTATGAAGAATAACAAGTAAATATGAAGATATTTTACCTGACATAGTAGCCAGACAACTCTTTTTTGTCCTCTCTAGAGTCATCATAGAAAGTATTCTTTCCAGAATAGATACTATAAGCTGCCAATTTCTCGCAGACTCTTCATAGAATTCTTTTTATAATTGTTCTTTATAACACTAGTCACAATAACCATTTTGAAGAGGAAGAGATTTCTCTTCACATCCTACCTTTCTCATAGATCAGAGATCAAAGATAAAATACCCACATGACTCCAGAGAAGCATTTCATAGCAAGCCACTTTCAATTGATTTCAAACTCTCATATCTGTCAGCTTTTTGCAATATTTCATTTGAATCTTAAAGATATAATTACGGTATTTATACTCTGTATGGGAGCCTAGTAAAAGAAGTGTTGTACTATGGAAACTAATAAACAGATGCTGGGATAAAGATGTTAACGTACTTACATGACACATTACTAAATAACTCACTCATACACTTGGAAAATGGCATATTTTGACCAGATTAGCAACCTGCTATTTCAAAATATGAGATTCCTGCTTAAAGTATGGTTAATTTGTTTGTTTCTTAGGGCAGCCAAACCACAGAATCTTTACTGTCTTTTTATCAGAAAAGTGATTTGATCACAGAAAAATCCTCCTCTGCTTAATGTTTTTGGAGACAAGACCTGTTATTTCATTGATAAAGAAAGAGGTTCTCAAATTTTTAGTCTCATAACCCCTTTACACATTTAAAACTTATTGAACACCCCAAAGAACTTTTGTTTATGTGGGTTCTATGTATCAATTTTTATCATATTATAAGTTAAAACTGATAAATTAAAAATATTTATTTATTTAAAAATAACAGTAAACCCATAACATGTAAATATAAATAGCATATTTTTATTAAAATAATCACATTTATTAAAACAAAAGAAATTATTAATGAGTAAGTAGTATTGGTTTATATGTTTTTGCAGATCTTTTAAAATGTCTGGTTTAATTAAGGCAATGGGATTCTCGTATCTGCTTCTGAATTCAGTCTATTGTGACATATTGTTTTGGTTGAAGTATGTGAAGAAAATCAAGCTTTACACAGATATGTGGTTGAAAAAGTAAGGAGTATATTAGTAGGCAAATAATACCTCTAATATTATTGTGAAAACAGTTTTGACCACATGGATCTTCCAAAAGGGTCTCAGGGACCCCCAGGAATCCAGGAATCACACTTTGAATATTCGTGGTATAGAGAATTCAGTTGTCTGGGGGCACTAAGAAGTTAAACCACTTGCACAAAGTCACATGACCAATATAATGTCTGAAGCAGGACTTGACTACCTAGTCTTTCTGACTCTGGCACTAGTTTTCTCTCCAGTAGCCTATGTTGCCTCTTCCATTTAATTTTCATGACCTAATTGCTATAATCTTACCAAGAGATGAACTATAGACTATTTTCTTTGCTGCAGTTCATTTCACAAGCACCATCTCAAAAAAACTGTCAGATTCAAGACTCAGTTACATTCACACCATAAATACATTTTTACTTCCTATCTAAATATGATTCAAACTATATTAAAAAAAATTCCAAAAGGTGATGCCCACAGGAAATAATTAAATTCATATTTGCAAAATGAAGCCTAAATTTTTAAAATGTTGTTTCTATCTTTTTCATCAGCACTTCAGAAATTGGCTACCTTTTGATGTCACTAGTCAGAAAAATTTTATTAGTTAATTATCCCTCAGGGAATTGGTATTTCAGCAGTATCTCTGTCATTTACATGATAGTAAATAAAATAACTGATACAGTTTTCCCATCAGTGAATGTTTGAAACTACACAGAAGGCTTTAATTTAAAACTAAATACGGGCCTCATTCACAAAGAATGTCTCAAAGTTTCTATTTTTCTTTTTGTGTATGGATTTGTGATTTCATCAGTACATATAAGTCCCAGTGTAGAAATTTTTTTGGCAATATGTTGTCCACTCAGGACACTGAGAGGTTATGTGACTTGCCCATGGTCATACAGCTAGAATGTGTAAGAGGGAGTGTAGTAGGAGTCTGATGCAATAGCTCACTCATAGGACATTGGCTCCAGAAAATTATGATGGTTTTATAGAAGATTTCTACTCCTCAATTTGGAGTATAAAGATATTATGTAACTGGTTGTTCTGTTAATCACATGATTGAGAGGGAGTTTTTAAATTGTTTTTAAAGCAAAAGCTTTATGTTTGGCTATAGAACTGGAATTAGGGTGAATTTAAAAGGACCTGCCCCTTTATCTGGTTCTTCCATTCCAATGAGAGATACAATAATGAAATGGACAGACCTCTGGCCCTTTCCATCTGATGTCAGTGTGGGACCCATCAATAAACGGCCTTTGTCCTTTGCTTCTGTGTTTATTCTTTCCTATTGGAGGTTAAAAAAAAGAGATTGGACATCAGTCAATTAATAAACATTTATTAAATGCTTACTGTGTATCAGGCATTGTACTATAACTCTTTAAAAGGTCAGAAAGGGGAACCACCAGAATTTGGGATCTAGAGTCTCTGTTGGGATTTACTGAAGACCAGGCTGTGAGGAATGAAGTCCTAAATGACCTGACTGTCCCAGTTTAGCAGTAGTAGAGATGCAGATTTATCTATCCCTCAGACATGCTGTATTTGTAAGTTAATTTGCTATATAGAAACCACATTAAGTCTGTGTTTAATCTCTCCAGGGTCTAAGGTGGTATAGAGGAGAGTGTAATTCTAATTGTTGAAGGGAAATATTTGTATTTCTTGCCATATCTTCTCAGTAAATATATATACATATATGTGTGTGTTTATAAAGATGTATATATATATATATATATATATATATATATATATATATATATAAATATATCTTTGATGCTATCTGGTTAAATGAAACCACAGAACTAAACAATGGCAGTTATTTTGGCAACACATCAGGATGGAGACTCAAGCATATGGCATTAGGTGAGAGATACTCCAACCTCTCAGCAATGCTTCCAGAACATGGAAGCTAGCCCTTCTCTTTCTGGAAGAATGTGGTCAAGACATTCATTTTATTATCTCTATAACTATCTTAAATCCAATCTACCAGGTTGCCACTGCTTCTCTATTATCTGCATCCAAATATTTTACAAAAATCCTAGAGCAGATATTTTTAATTAGAATTTTAAGAGTTCAAAAAAAGTTCTTTTCTTTTTTAGGTATTTGCTTATAAGCTCTAGAATAGGTAGTCATTCTTACTGAAGAAGCCACCCTAGTATTCAACACTAATCTGCTCTAAGAGAAGTGATACTTTTAAGTCTCCTAATTAAAGCAGTATCAATCTGGCCAGCTAGACCCTTACAAGCCAGGGGTAGCAAAGCAACCTATGTTTGTGAATAATGGGCAGTAATAATAATGAACTACAAAATCATATAGAACATCCAGGCCAATTGGAGTAGCAGAGGTGATAGTTGTAGCTAAGTAGCCAAGAATCTTTCAAAGGGCTGTCAGGTAGAAAAATGGTTATTCTCCTTTCCCTTGACCTCAGAGGGCAGAGCTAGGATTAATAGGGAGTAGGTGGAGAGAGGAAGATTTCAGTTTAGCACAGAGAAAAACTTCTTAATAATTTATAACTGTCCAAAAGAGAGCACACTAAGCTGGGGGGTGGGTAGTGAGCTCCTTGTTCTAGAAGTTGTTTAAATGGTGACTGGATGACCACTTGTTGAAGAAATCATGATAGGGGTCAGGGATTCCTGTTCAGGTATAGGTGGGACTGGATCACCGCTGAAGCCTTTTCTAGCTTTGAGATTCTTTGTTCCAAGGTCAAATTTATTCAGTGTTTTCATGTGTGTGTGTGTGTGTGTGTGTGTGTGTGTGTGTGTGTGTGTGTGTGTGTGTGAAAGCTTCATTGGAGGTCAAATTAGTTAATATATCCTGACAGATAAATAATCTGTTGTAATAAAGGAGGGATTGCAGAAATATTGAAAGTCTTCTCCCTCACAGAAGTTCCCCAGCACATTTAATGGACCCCTCTGTGCAGGAATTATGGGAAAACATGAACAAGAATTGCATAGAGTTGAGAAGGTATAGATGGGTTGTGTTCAGCATTGTGCAGGGAATGCCTACTTGAAGATACATTGAAGTACTAAACCATGCAGTTTTCAGTGATGCCCATCGTAATTGAATTGACTGCTGCTTTTGGCTTTTTTCATTCTCTGACCAATACAAAACCATATCTCATCTGTAAAGAACTTTATTTAGTCTAATAAGTTTATCAAGCAAGTTTGAAAACAAAAGGTATAGATTGCATCTACTTACGGAAATAATTATGGCCACCAGGAGGCAGCTATATATTGCTTAATATCATCACGGAATTTTACATGTGTAGGAACCTCTGAAATTATCTAATGAAAATTCTGCCTTTTGCAGATGGTAAAATCAAGGCCTGGAGAGTTTATGAAACTGCCCTTGAATTATACATACTGTGATATCCCATTTGAAATTTATGAAAGATTTAATTATCTTTAAGTTGGCACAAGGGTGACTAGGTGGCACAGGAGTGACTAGGTGGCACAGTGGATAGAACAACAGGCCTGGAGCAGGAAGGCCTGAGTTAAAATCTGGCTTCATATACTTATTAGCTGTGTGACCCTGGGCAAGGGCCACATAACCAGTTAGCTGGGCAAGTCACTTAACCCTGCTTGCCTCATTTCCTCATCCATAGGAGAAGGGAACAGCAAACCATTTCAGTATCTTTGCTAAGAAAACCCCAAATGGGGAGAACTGAACATGACTGAACAATAACAAAATGATTTGAATTTCACAAATGATTGAGACATTCGCACAGTTTTTTTTTAAAAGAGTTTTATTTTACTACGGGGCAAATTATATTAAAACTTTCACTAAACCAAATTTTTAATGAAGTATTTTGGTTGACAGTATCATTTTAGTTGAAGGCAAAGCGGAAAACCATTTTTTATTTCAATTTTTATTACAAGAAGTCTTTCTAAAGTAAGTCAGCATACTTTCCTGCTGAGTGAGTAGAATATACTAACTATAACATTTCTCTGATGATTCAGGAATTATATCTACTTTGGGGTCTTCATTTTGAATATCATTTAGGACTGACCAATATTATAGATACAAAAAGAATATGAGATCAGGTTGAATGTGGAATGATCCAATGATGTACTCTCATTTCGTTTTTTTTTCCCACTGAAATAATTTTCAACTTGTTTTGTTGTGATTTGCTTGTTTCCCTCTAAAGCAAAAAAATCTCAAGTATTGAAGGTTATGTTTGGCTTGATTTTAGTTAATCCAGATTTTGGTGTAAATAATTTGCAGGTAATTATTCAGATGGAAAAGTTTTATCTTTTTTCCTCCATGCCCTCTCATTTATTTCAACAAATATTTATTTTTTGTTGGCATTTGTTGGTTAAAAACAACAACAACAACAACAAAGATATATCAAGGCAAAGCCTGCAAAATATTTCTCCGATGCTATTTAGCAATAATGTCATTAACCTATAAGCAGATTTCCACCAATAAAATTCTACTGCATTAAGGTTTAGCTAATAGACACTGTGGGCCCTGCCTAACCCTGATCAGTGCTCCCCTCTGTAACTCTAGCTCTCTTCTGCTCAGTACAACCTTGGACCCCATTGTGAGCCTTTGTTCCTCAGTTGAAGGTATAGTTTGATAATTTTCCAAATCTGGAAAAAATGACTGCTGCTTCCTAAAAATTATTCCACTTATTGCAAATATAGTTACACACACACACACACACACACACACACACACACCTTCCACAGAAAGACACTATGTGGGTTGTAGCTTTGCCATCATCATGTGAATATTGTGAAAGACTCCCATATGACATGAAGGGCAGAGGGTATGCTTTGGGGGATTGCTTGCTTCTCTCTCTCTCTCATTACTTTCATACAGGCAATATATCACTGCTGACTCTCAGTGTAAGCATGCAGGCTTACAAGGACCAAAACATGATGAGATTTATTTATAAATCAAAGAAAACTCATGGAGTTTAGAACAGAGCCTTTCTTGAACCTGCCCTCTGGCAGACAGTCTGCTGAGGGAGATCTAGGGATCCCAAATCTAGAGCTATAAAGGACCTTCTTGATTATTGTATCTAGTTCAACACCTTCATTTTATGAAGGAGGAAAATTAAGCCCAGAGAGGTTGATTGCCTGCCTAATATCACATAAGGAGTGTGTACTCCTTCCCACTGTATCACAAATACCGTTCATTGTTTTTTAGTCATAACCTGGGTAAGGATCATGGGTGGTATCTCTAGTTTCTCAGCAATGAGTCCTATTGAGATTCTTGCAAGCCTTGGAAGAGGAAGTCCTCATTGGTGCAGTATAGTACAGCATAGCTTTTTCTCAGTTTATGGGCTCCGCTCTTCCTTCAGTCCTCCACAGTTCTCAGGAGGTAATACTTGTCACTTTCTTTCACAACTCAGTCAGTGGGGCCCAAGAAGTATGGTATAGGTCCTTAGGCACACCTCTCTTCAGAGACTAGAGATATTCCTGAGTTCCCTTGCCATATCTGGAGATACCTAGACTCTCTGTATCCATCTTTAATGCAAGACCAAAAAAAGAACCCTGCTCTGGATGTTCCCTTGTACTAAAAAGTCCCTGCCAGGTTCTTGTCTTAAATAAACTTGCCTAGATATCAGGAGCACACTTTCCTTTTCATTTCATAAGCTGGTTTCTGTGTTCAGTAGCTGGTGGGGTAGGCTAAACTTCACCACCTGGCATCTCCTCTCCTGCAGGTCCTGAGTGGTACATTTTCTTTTTTTTCTTTTTTTTTTCTTTTTTAAGCAATTGGGGTTAAGTAACTTGCTCAAGGTTACACAGCTAGTCATTATTTACGTGTGGGTGCTCATTTTCTGAGGCCGGTTTCGATCCTGGGTCATCCCAACTCCGAGGCCGGCGCTCTTACTCACTGCACCACCTAGCCGCCCCCTGAGTGGTACATTTTCAAGCCACTATCAACATCACTCAGGATCTAAATATCAGTAGAACTCTCAATTTCTATACTCATTGTTCTTGGGGCCCACTGGGTTGGGGTATTTTAATGACAAAAATTAAGTAAAGTCACCCACAATATTTTGTTTTATTTTTTAAATTACAGAGATGATAGAATCATAGATTTTAGAGAAGAGACTTCAGAAATCATTAAATCCAACTCTTTCATTTTACAGACAGAAAAGAGACAGATCCTCTTATTTTACAGATATGATTAATAAGTGTCTGAGGCAGGATTCAAACTCAGATCTCCCTGACTCCAAGTCCAGGCCTGTATTCACTTAGAAAACCACATATTAACATTGTTGTTCAGTCGTTTCAACTGTGTCCAACTCTTTTTGATCCCATTTGGGTTTGTTGTTTTTTTTTAAAGCAATTGGGGTTAAGTAACTTGCTCAAAGTTACACGGCCAGTCATTATTTATCTGTGGGTGCTCATTTTTGGAGGCGGGATCCGATCCCAGGTCGTCCCAACTCCCTGTCCAGCGCTCTTACTCACTGTGCCACCTAGCCACCCCTATTTGGGGTTTTCTTGGCAAAGAAACTGGAGGGGTTTGCCTTTTACTTCTCCCACTCATTTTGTAGATGAGGAAACTGAGGCAAACAGAATTAAATGACTTGTCCAGAGTGGCACAGCTGGTAAGTGTCTGGGGCCAGATTTGAACTCAGGAAAATAAGCCTTTATGACTCAAGACCTGCCACTTTATCCACTGTCCCCCCAGCTGCGCCATATTAAGATTATCTGTGCTCAGATTTACTTTATTTGTTTTGTTAAACATTTACTAACTACATTTTAATCTGGTTTGGGGTTCCTGGGGAGTATTGCAGGACCCAGTGTGCCCTGCTGCTCACATGTTTGACACCTCTGCATTACATGTACAAAGCCCAGCTTTGTCAGTCTTAAAGTGACAATTTAATTGTTCCTTTCTCTATTACTATCAGGGAGATGCCCTCCATACTTGGTTTTACATCATCAGCTCAGGTACCTCATTTCTGTAGCCCAAGGCCAGTCTATTTCAGTGCTCTTGGCTTGAATCAATGGCACCTAAGTTCAACCAGACTCTGATACTTTAGTTCCCTATTATAGTTTCAGGTTGCTTTAAAAGCGTATTTTAAACTTTTATAGTGAAAATCTTGGATTGTATCTGACATTTATAATATTGTACCTATGGTAGAGTGCCCAATTTTAATTATGTGAACTCTTCACTCACATTGTTTTGGGAGGAGGGGCGGTAATTATAGTTATGCATGTATAGAATGATCACCACCAGTTGGTGCATTCTCTATCAACAAATCAGGAAAGAACCATAAATCAAATAGTAAAGGTTTTAATTGGGAGAAAATAACAGGGCAAATTGTGATATGAGATAAGAACTAAACTTGTGATTTCACCTGTATGAGGAACTCCCAAAGGAGGAAATTCCTTCTATCAGTGGAGGTCAGCAACTTTTTTGCAATTTATATACTTAAGAAAGTTGCCTAGGGGGGCGGAGCCAAGATGGCGGAGTAGAAACAGCTCATCCAAGCCACTCTGCCCCCAGATTCCCCCCAAACTATGTAAAAGGGGACTCTGAACAACTTCTGGAGCCCCAGCACCCACAGAACAACACAGAGAAGCTAACCTCCCACTGAGGACAGCCAAGCAGCCCTGCAGGAAGGACCAGCGCAGCGGTCTGGGAGCTGGCAGTGCGCAGCGAGAAGAGTGCGGGAAGCTGAGCTGAGCCAGAGCTGAGGTACCCGCCGAGGTTTTAGCCCCAGGGCACCAGGGCCAACAGCCGGCTGGAAGAGCCCCAGAACACCAGTAGCTGTGGCGACTCCAGAATTATCAACATAGACATGCCTAGGACAAAGTAAGAGGTTAGTGTCCTATGGACTTTGGGACCTGTATTTGGGGAATGCGTCAGCTTCCTCCCCTGGGGGCTAGAGGCCGCTGAGGAGAAACACCATTTTGTACTTTTCAGACTCAGCTCCAGCTCCTGGCCTGCTGAACTGTAGGGAGATCCAGCGATCAGTCATGAGGGGTAATTGCTCTTGCCTTAACCTCCCTGGATCTGGATTGTGATCTAGGGTGGAAGTCGTGGGTGGGTTTACAGCTTACCAGAAACGGAAGTTGCCCCCCACATGTTCGGGACGAAAATTCCTCTAGCTGGCCTTAAAGCCATAGTGTGGCAACAAGCCCAAAAGTCAAGTAATTAAGTGGCAACATGCCAAGGCAAAGCAAACAGAATAATGCAACCCTAGACTCCTATTTTGGGGGCATAGAGAGGGGAAAGGACTGTGAGGTCAGAAGTCCTGCTCCAAAAGCCCCAGGGGAAAACATGGGCGGGTTGCAGGCCATAGAGGACCGTAAGAAGGACTTCAAAAATCAAATAAGAGGAGTGGAGGAAAAATTGGAAAGAGAAATGAGAAGGATGCAGGAAAAGTATGAAATGAGGGTCAACAGCCTGACTGGGGAAAACAACGCCTTAAAAAATAGACTAACTCAAATGGCAAAGGAGGCCCAAAAGGGGAATGAGGAGAAGAATGCCTTAAAAAGTCGAATTTGCCAGATGGAAAAAGAATCTCAAAAGTTCACTGAGGAGATTCATTCCTTCAGAGTTAGACTGGAGCAAGTGGAAGCTAATGACTTTATGAGAAATCAAGATGCTGTTAAGCAGATTCAAACAAACGAAAGATTAGAAGGCAATGTGAAATATCTCATGGGAAAAACCACTGACCTGGAAAATAGATCCAGGAGAGACAATTTAAAAATTATTGGACTACCTGAAAGCCATGATCAAGGAAAGAACCTAGAAATCACCCTTCAAGAAATTCTCAAGGAAAATTGCCCCGATGTTTTAGATCCAGAGGGCAAAATAGAGGTTGAAAGAATCCACAGATCACCTCCTGAAAAAGATCCCAAAAAGAAAACTCCCAGGAATATTATAGCCAGGTTCCAGAATCCCCAGATCAAGGAGAAAATACTACAAGCAGCCAGGAAGAAACAATTTCAATATTGTGGAAACACAATCAGAATAGCCCAGGACCTGGCAACTTCTACACTGAGGGATTGAAGGGCATGGAATATGATATTCCAGAGGGCAAAAGAACTGGGAATGAACCCAAGGGTCACCTACCCAGCAAAACTGAGTATTTTGTTTCAGGGGAAAATATGGTCATTCAGTGGAATAGAGGACTTTCAAGCATTCTTGAGGAAAAAACCAGAATTGAATAGAAAATTTGACATCCAGACACAAGAAGGGTGCCTGAGAAGGTAATCAGGGAAAAGAAATCAAAAGGAACTTATCAAAGTTGAATTATTTACATTCCTATATGGAAAAGCAATAACTGTGACTGATGATATCTTTCTCACTATGAAAATAATGGAAGAAGGGTGTGTGGTCATATGAATACATAAGTGAATGTGTGTGTATATGGTTGTTATATTGGATAGAGGGCATAGGTTGAATTTGTTGGGAAGGGAGAATACTCAAGGGATGAAATTATGAGGTGAGAGAGGAAAGTGGCAAGAGGAGATGGGGAGAGACAGGGTAGGGTAAACTATTTCATGTAGAAGAAGCAAGGGGAAGTGGTTGCAAGGGAGGGGGAGAATAGGAAGGGAAAAAGGCAAATCCACATTCTCATTGAATTTGGTTCAGGGAGAGAATGACATACATGCTAAATGGGATATCTCAACCTGCAGCAGAATAGGGGGAAGGGGGATGAGAGGAGGGATGATGGATGGGAGGGCATCCTTGGGGGGAGGGGTGGTTGGAAGTACCCACTATAGAAGAGGGCCAGGATCATGTGGCTAATGGACCAGGTGGGGGGGTGGGATGAGTGGGAGGGAATTATAAGCAGCCTTGTACAATATATCTACTATGATAACGTTTTGCATAGCTAGACATGTACAACATATACTGAATTACTTATCTCCCCAGAGGGAATGGGTGACAAGGGAAGAAGGAAATGGATCTGAAAGTCGAGGTCTTAACATTAAATGCTTCAAATATATATAAATACTATTATTAATACTCTTTTGCTTATAATTGGGAGATAAGATGTGCAGGCATTGAGACACAAAGATTCACCTTCCTCTAATGGAAAAGTCAAAGGGGGTATGGGAGAAGGTATGGGAGAGAGAAGATTGGAGGAAGTGATATCTTGTGGGACTGCTATTCTGGGAGGTTGGGTAGGGGAATAACGGGGGGAAAATGATTGTAATTCAAAATCTGGCGAAAATGAATGATGTAAAACAGAAGTTAATAAAGCATTTGTTTAATAATAAAAAAAAAAGAAAGTTGCCTAGAGGGGCAGAGCCAAGATGGCTGAGTAGAAACAGCACTTCCAAGGTGCTCTGCTGCCAGATTACCTCCAAACCATGTAAAAGGGGATTCTGAACAACTTCTGGAGCCCCAGCACCCACAGAACGGCACAAAGAAGCTAACCTCCTGCTGAGGACAGCCCAGCAGCCTTGCAGGGAGCAACCAGCACAGTGCTCTGAGAGCAGGCAGCACAGCGCACTGGGAACCGACAGCGCAGAGCTCTGGGATCTCATGTGAGCAGAGATTTTAGCTGTAGGGTGGCTGGGCCAGCAGCTGGCTGGAGGGACCCTAGAACACCAGCAGCTGTGGCGATTCCAGATTTATCAGCACAGATATGCCTAGGACAAAATAAGAGGTTAGTGCCCTATGGACTTTGGGACCAGTATTTGGGGAACGTGTCAGCTTCCTCCCCTGGGGGCGAAAAGCTTCTGAAGAAACACGGCACAGAAGCCATTTTGCAGCGTCAGTGGCGGCTCTAGCTCCTGGTCTGTGAACTGTAGGGAGATCCAGCAATCAGTCTGGGGGTTAATCACTCTTGCTTTAAACTGCCTGGATCTGGATTGTGGTCTGGGGTGGAGGTTTGGGGTGGGTATCCAGCTTGCCAGAGCATGTGGAAGCTTTACAGAGGCCACCCAACCTGCAAAAGCTGTGAAGTCCCCACATTTGGGCGGAAGCTCTCCTGTCTGGTGGCAGAGTCCTACTGTGGCAACAAGCCCAAAAATCAAGTAATTAAGTGGCAACATGCCTAGGCAAAAGAAACAAAATAAACAGAAAATTCAATTTTGGACTCCTATTTTAGGGGCAAAGAGGATCAAAGCATGGAGGAGGACTGTGAGGTTAGAATTCCTGCACCAAAAGCCCCAAAAGAAAATACAAGCTGGCTACAGGCTATAGAGGACCTTAAGAAGCAGATAAGAGGAGTGGGGGAAAAATTGGGAAGAGAAATGAGAAAGATGCAAGAAAAGTATGAAATGACAGTCAACAGCCTGACTGAGGAAAATAACACCTTAAAAAATAGACTAACTCAAATGGCAAAAGAGGCTCAGAAAGGCAATGAGGAGAATAATGCCTTAAAAAGCTGAATTTTCCAGATGGAAAAAGAATCTCAAAAGCTCACTGAGGAGATTCATTCTTTCAGAGTTAGACTGGAGCAAATGGAAGCTAGTGACTTTATGACAAATCAAGATGCTGTTAAGCAGATCCAAACAAATGAAAGAATAGAAGGCAATGTGAAATATCTCATGGGTAAAACCACGGACCTGGAAAATAGATCCAGGAGAGATAATTTAAAAATTATTGGACTACTTGAAAGCCATGATCAAAGAAGGAACCTAGAAATCATCCTTAAAGAAATTCTCAAGGAAAATTGCCGTGATGTTTTAGACCCAGAGGGCAAAATAGAGGTTGAAAGAATCCACTGATCGATTACGGGCAAAGACCCAGCGACTCATGCGCTGTTTCTACCGCTGGGCTGACTGGGCCCGGGTTGGCGCCAAGGTGGCGGCGGCTAGACTCGCTTCTGGCGCAGGGATGCCCAAGAAGGGGAAAGGCCAGAATAAGGAGCCAGTGAAACCACTTCCTCCCACTGGACCTGTGGCAGTTGATCAGAATGGTTCCATCACAATAGCCATTCATGCCAAACCTGGCTCCAAACAAAATGCCATAACAGATGTGACAGCTGAGAACATAAGTGTAGCTATTGCTGTACCTCCGTCAGAAGGGGAGGCTAATGCAGAGCTATGTCGGTATCTTTCCAAGGTCCTGGAACTTAGGAAGAGTGATGTCATCTTAGATAAGGGTGGTAAATCTCGTGAAAAAGTGGTAAAGATTTTGGCATCCACAACTCCAGAAGAGATTTTGGAGAAATTGAAAAGGCAAGCAGAAGCTCCCTAAAACAAACCAAAAAAGCCAGAAATGAACATTATCTTTTGCAGAACTTTTTTTTAAATACTAAAGAAGTAAATTTGTAAGGAGAAGAACTTAGACGATACTTGAAAGATAGTGCTTTCAAGAAAAACAGGTCTCTGAAAATACTCTCCATGGAATGTTGGAATCGTCAAAATATCACATAACTAGTAAGGCAAAGTATACTGCAACCAAACTTCAGTTACTTCTGGAAATACTCAAACCAAGCCATTTTGGTCCACTTCTTAAAATTTAGAACTGGTTTGTTAATGCTATATACCTACCCTAAAGCTTATTTTATGGACTGTTACTTAAAGTTTATGGAACCATACACTTAAAGCACTGAAAGAGATCTTAGATATCACCTACTTTACCTATCTCATTTTTACAGATAGTCAAAGTGCCAGAGAGGCCAAGGGGCTTGTCTAAGGTCACACAAGTAATCAGCATCCCTGAAACAAGAGCTTACCTCCCTTCACTCCAGTGACAGTGTCCTGCATATATCACACTATTGCCTTGACTTGTTATTTACAAGTATTAAGAGACAGAAATAAATAGAAGCAGCTTGGCAGTGAGTAGAACCTCATACTTGAAGTAAGGACAGTCACTTCTTGGAGCTTCAGGAAAGTCTCTAAGGCTCTAGATTAGAGATGGGTTGAAATATGGGCTGGTGGGCAAAGGTCCTTGACTCATTTTTATAAAGGAAATGTGTTGGATTTGTTGAATTACAATTGGATAATAACATTTTTTTTAAAGTAATTGGGGTTAAGTAACTTGCTCAAGGTTACACGGCTAGTCATTATTTATGCGTGGGTGCTCATTTTCTGAGGCCGGATCTGATCTCGGGTCATCCCAACTCCGAGGCCGGTGCTCTTACTCACTGCGCCACCTAGCCGCCCCAGGATAATAACATTTTAAAATGTATGTTTAAAAAGACTTCTCTCTCTTCTTCTTGTCTTTTCTCCTACCTACCCTTTTAGTGGAAATCTTTTCTTAAATCAGATTATATAAATCAAGTTTTTCCCCTACAGTATTACTCAAATGTTTGCTTAAGTCTAAATCTGTTTTAGTTGGAGTAAGAGGAATACTATGTTCCAAATTATTATATAGAGACGCCTTCCCCTACAATTGCTAAAGTAGTTTACAATAAGCTCATTAATTAGTAAATGTTCTTGTTGAAACCCTAATGCATAATATGTACTTTATAACTCAGATATAAAAGTAGGTTTTATCTTTTGAAGATGTAGTTTGTTTAAAAATATTTATTTTGCTGTTTTTATTTCAGGTTAATAGTCTAGTTAGTAATTTACATATTGAACCAAGTACTGGTGGAATCATTAAGAAATAATATGACATCTGCATTTTGGAAGTTTTTTTTTTTGTTATACTGTGCTAAAAGGACCACCATTCCTATCATCCAGACCAACAGATACTTTAATAACTTAACTAATAGTAGTTCCCATTTATACATAATATAGGATCAGCCACAATTAGTAACTGAATTGATATTCAAACCAAGTTTTCTAACTCTTAGTCTGCTTTCTACTACACTACTATTGGGCAGCTAGATTGTATAGTGCATAGAGTGCTAGAAGACCTGAGTTCAAATCCAGCCTGACACTTAATAGTTGTGTGACCCTAGGCAAGTCACCATTTGCCCTGTTTGCCTTTGTTTCTTTATCTGTAAAACGAGCTAGGGAAGGAAATGGCAAACCACTCCCGTATCTTTGCCAAGAAAACCCACAAAAGGGTTCACAAGACATGACTGAAAATGACTAACCAGCAAGAGCACACTACTGTTCCTCTAAATGTAATAAGCAAAGATTACTTTAGGAAGCCTGAAATGTCAAGACTTCATAACAGTGAAATGAATTACATTGCGTTTTAAATTTAGATTGAAAGCTAGTCTTGAGACTAAATTCTAAAACCACTAAGGTGTTGCTTTTCTTTATACAAGGTCTTGCCTCTTTTTAGGTCAAGAACAAATCAAGCCTGCGGCTCTTTTGGGGCTGTTTAGAACTGTAGAGCTTCCTGCTCTATAAAATAGTGATCTCTAAGGTTCCACTCAACTCTAACATTTCATGAGACCATGAGCTTCTTCTAAATTTAGAAGTATTTGATACCTAACATTTATGTAATATTTCACAGTTTTCAAATCCTTTTACGTATATCAGAGCATGATTGATCTAGATTTTCACAGCAGCCCCTTAGGACAGAAACCATGTCCATTTGTTTATTTTAAATTATGTTTATTTTTTTTAACATTCATTTTTTTTTATTTTGAGTTTCAAATTCTTGCCCTTCCACTCACTGCTCTGTTACCTGTTGGGGCAGGCAATATGTCTGTTATACATGTGAAATTATGCAAAACATATTTCCATATTAGCCATGTTGTAAGAAAGAAAAAGCAAGGAATAGAAAGTGATAAAAGTCTTCTTCAATCTTCACTCAGAATTCACCAGTTCTTTCTCTAGAGGTGGAGAGCATTTTTCATCCTAAGTCCTTTGAAATTGTCATGAATCATTGTATTGATCAGAAAAGCTAAGTCTTTCACAGTTGATTATCATTAAAGTATTGCTTTTAAGTCTCCCTAAAAAAAAAAAAAAGAATCCACTGATCATCCCCTGAAAAAGATCCCAAAAAGAAAACTCCCAGGAATATTATAGCCAGGTTCCAGAATCCCCAGATCAAGGAGAAAATACTACAAGCAGCCAGGAAGAAACAATTTCAATATTGTGGAAACACAATCAGAATAGCACAGGACCTGGCAGCTTCCACACTGAGGGATCGAAGGGCATGGAATATGATACTCCAGAGGGCAAAAGAGCTGGGACTGAACCCAAGGGTCACCTACCCAGCAAAACTGAGTGTTTTGTTTCAGGGGAAAATATGGTCATTCAGTGGAATAGAGGACTTTCAAGCATTCTTGAGGAAAAAACCAGAGTTGAATAGAAAATTTGACATCCAGACACAAGAAGCAAGAGATGCCTGAGAAGGTAATCAGGGAAAAGAAATCAAAAGGAACTCATCAAAGTTGACCTATTTACTTTCCTACATGGAAAAACAATAACTGTGACTGATGAAACCTTTCTCAGTATGAAAATAATGGAAGAAGGGTGTATGGTCATATGAATACATATTTGAATGTGTGTATATATGTTTACAATTATACATGCATAGAGGGCATAGGTTGAATTTGTTGGGAAGGGATGATACCTAAGGGGTGAAATTATGAGGTGAGAGAGGAAAGTGGCAAGAGGAGACAGAGAGAGAAAGGGTAGGGTAAACTATCTCATATAGAAGAAGCAAGGGGAAGTGGCTGTAAGGGAGGGGAAGAATAGGAAGGCAAAAAGGCAAAACCACATTCTCATTGAATTTGGTTCAGGGAGAGAATGACATACATACTAAATGGGATATCTCAACCTGCAGCAGAATAGGGGGAAGGAGGTTGAGAGGAGGGATGATGGATGGGAGGGCATTCTTGGGGGGAGGGGGTTGGAAGTACCCACTATAGAAGAGCGACAGGATCAAGTAGGGAATGGACCAGGTGGGGGGTGGAATGGGTGGGAGGGAATTATAAGCAGCCTTGTACAAGATATCTACTATGGTATTGATTTGCATAGCTATACATGTACAACACATACTGAATTACTTATCTTCCCAGAGGGAATGGGTGAGAAGGGAGGAAGGGAATGGATCTGAAAGTCGAGGTCTTAAAATTGTTTCAAATATATATATATAAATACTATTATTAATGCTCTTTTGCATGTAATTGGGAGATAAGATGTGCAGGCATTGGGACACAGAGATTCACCTTGCTCTAATGGAAAAGTTGAGGGAGGTGTGGGAGAAGATATGAGAGAGAGAAGATGGGACGAAGCGATATCTTGTGGGACTGCTATTCTGGGGTGGTGGGTAGGGGAAAATGGGGAAAAAAATTGTAACTCAAAATCTGGAGGAAATGAATGATGTAAAACAGAAGTTAATAAAGCATTTGTTTAAAAAATAACAATAAAAAGGACCTCAAGTAAAAAAAAAAAAACGAAAGTTGCCTAGAGCACTGGGAAATTAAATGACTTTCCTGGGGTCACATATTTGTCAAAAACATAGTTAAACTAGGGTCTTCCTGCCTCTGAGGCCAAATCTCTATACAGTATCTATACTGCCTCTCCAGCCAGGAAAATAACCCGGGAAAATTCATATAGTAGGATCATTGATTTAGAGGTGAAAAGTGGTTTAATATAATCCCTCATTTTGCAGATGTGGAAACTGAGGCCCAGAAAGGTTAAGTGACTTGTCATGGACACAATGGTGGGAAGTAGCTGAACTAGGGAGCCTTCTCTCAGCCTCAATTTTCTCATTTAAATTGAGAGCCTCTCAAAGCAGGTCATGATGTATCCCCTTTTCTTGAAATAGATGCATATTAGGATATTGTTTGCCAGGGTTTTCAAAGGACCAAATAAAGAACTCCATTCAGGTTCAGTCTGGAACATACAAGAAAATGAGGTACTTCTGGACTGTTTCTTCACCTACGGTTCAATTCTGAAGCTAAGAAGACTAGCCCCTAGTATGGCTTCAGTTTGGAAAAACTCTAGCTGACGGTGGTGGTTTAGGGCTCTAAAAGATGCAAGTTGATCTAAGAGTTTCTAGAGTCCACATGGCCTCCTGAGGACAGGGTGAGTTGGTGAGGATAGAGCCTTAGTGGGTAGCTCCTGTACCAGAAGTAAGCAGTAGCAAAGGGACTGTGCAGACCTCTGGGCTTGGCCTTTGTTGTGGTAGAAAATTCAGTCCAAATTATTGAGAGGTTTCTAGGCTGTCCAAGGGGAAGGTTGTGAGGCAACACTATTAATATTCTCTAAAATTTCCATCCTGTCCTCCAACTCCATCAGGCCTTTCATAGTTAGAGCTCTGGGTAAGCCTAAAAATAATCTATATATTCTGGGAAGATTATATTCTTGGTGTGGTCACTAGGTTAATGTTATTCAAACTTGTCAGGTCATCCTGGCAATTCCACAATCAAACCAGCTTTGAAAGGGGCAGGCTGGAAGCATCATGTCCTATAAAAAATCAAGCCATCTGACCCTTTTGGAGGTAGAACACTGACCAGCCCCTGACAGAATAGCTGCTGATATGGCCTCTCTTCCCCTCACCATGGAATCCAAGACCTTTAAACTCTTATATTACTAATATATTTTCAAAGAATGAGCAATGAAAATAATGGAATACTATTGTGCTATGAGAAATGAGTAGCAGACAGACTTCATGATACCCTGGAGAGACTTATATAAACTGATGCTGAGTGAGAAGAGCAGAACCAGTAGAACATGTACACAATTACAGACACATAGGATCTGTGATGACTAACTTTGATAGACTGGGCTCCTCTCAGCCATGCAAGTTTATAAGACAACTCCAGAAGACTAATGATGGAAAGGACTATCCACCTCCAGAGAAAGAATTACAGAGTCTGAATGCAAACTGAAGCAAACTACTTGCTCTCTCTCTCTTTTGTTTTGTTTTGTTTCTCCTTTATCATTGTTCATTCCATTGGTTATAATCCTTCTTTACAACTTGACTAATGTTTAATTTGAAGGTATTTGTAGAACCTATATCGGATTGCATGTCACCATAGGTGGGGGGAAGGGGCAGGAAAGGAAGGGGGAGAAAATTTGGAACTCAAAAGCTTGTGGAACTGAATGTTGTAAACTAAAATTTATTAAATTAAAAAAAAAAAAAGAATGAGCAGTGATTCATGTATTCTACACTGTGTGTTCCAGTCTCCAAACTAGAATATCAGAGGTCAAATCTGGGAAGAGCTAAGCCATTTGACCTTGTACTCCTTGGGTCCATGAAACCTCATCTTCACCTCAGTCATTTTCTGTCCTGCTCCCGGCCTATTGTTCCACTCACCACCTTTCTGACCTCCCAGGCCATGATTCCCTTCTCTGGTCAACACTTCTTCTCTGTGTTATCTCCCCCATAAAAATTAACTTTCTTGAGGGCACTCTTGTTTTTGTATCTGTATCTTCAGCACTTAGCTCAGTGCTGGGTACAGAGTAAATGCTTAAAAATGCTTTTTATTCAGACACAAAAGAAATCATTTCTTGCAGCTGTTGCACCTGGCACATAGTAGGCACTTAACAAATATTTGTTGATATAAATGCTTGTTGTCTTGAAAACAGGAAAAAAAAAATAAAATCATATTTAAATGCTTTCTTGTTTTGGTCTACCTTCCCTATCTGATTTTTTAGTGAAGTCACATAACTTTGTATTATAGTAATAAGAACCTCTAATCCAGAACCTCTTAAACTTTTTTTTTTGCCTCATGGACTCCTTGGACACTTATGGATATCTAATATCTTTCTAGAGGCAACTAAGTGGTACAATAGATACAGCACTGGGCCTAGGGACAGGAAGATTTGAATTCAAATCCATCCTCAGACATTTCCTAGTTCTGTGTCCCTGGGCAATTCGCTTAACCTTTGTCTCCCTCAGTTTCTTCAATTCTAAAATGAGATAATTTCTATCTCCCAGGGTTTTTGAGAGGATCAAATGAGATGATATTTCAAAAATGTTTAGCACAGTCCCTGGCATATAATACATGTGCCTGCCACACAAACATATAGTAGGTATTTGATAAATGGCCTTCCTTCCCTCTTTTTTTCCTTTCCTCCCTCCTTCCATCTTTCCACTTTCTTTCTTCCTCCCTCCCTCCTTCCCTCCTTCCTTCCTTCCTTCCTTCAGTCCTTCCTTTCTTTGTTCCTTCCTTCCCAGAATATCTTTAAAGTCATAAAACAAAATACATTAGGTTACAAAGGAAACCAATCTATACTGAAATATTGAAGTCCTCTCTCTCTCTCTCTCTTGCTCAAGGACCTCAGGTTAAGAACTTTTGTTCTAGTCCCTCAATCCATGATGCTGTACAGAATTAGCTCTGGGAGAGAGCCTTTTGTAGTGAGGTTCTTTAGGTCAGAATTGTTTCCATAGAAACAATTTTGTGCAGTGTTACCAAGCTGTATTTTGATTTCATCACAGGTGCAATAATGAGGATAAAAAAGTCCTCAAAAATATTTTTTTCAAATAACATCTTTTTTGAACAATGAAGTGGGATAAGAAGTATAAACCAAAGAACATAGAAAATAAATGTATTAAATGTTTGTTATTATATGATTATTACAACAATAAAAATGAACAAACATTTAGCACTATGCTAATAAAGAAGTTATTCAACATTCTTTTATTAAGTACCTGTTATATAGTAAGCAGTGTGCTGGGTGCTAGGGCTATAAAAGACCCACCTTCAAGAAGTTTGAATTCTATGGGGGGAAGGGCAACATGCACATATATAGCTATATTTAAAAATGCAAAGCAGATATAAAGTATCATAATTGGATTGGGCTAGAATGATGTGAATATGAAATTGGTTGACTGACCATACACAAGTAGTCATTAATGGTTTGATAGCAATTTTATTTAACAATTTTATCAATGACTCAGGAAAAAAAAAGGCCTAGATGAGATACTTCTCAAATTTCCAGATGATTCTGACCTAGAAGGGAAAATTAACACATTGGATGAATTTTAGGATTCAGAAAGATCTCAACAGGTTAACATATTGAAGGCATTTACTATACCTGTATGCCTAAGTTTTCTTGTTTCTGAGAAATACCAGGACACTGCAGATAGATGTTCAGTCTGGGACCAGGGTCCAAAGCAAAATGATGAAAGAAGTACAGCAGGCAGCAGGGGACAATGGAAAAGATTTGGAATCAGAAGACTTAGTTTCAACTCTTGAATTTGTTCCTTATTCTTGGTGTGACCTTGACTAGGTCATCCTTTCAGTTTCGGTTGCCTCATTCATAAAATGAGAGAGGTCACATCGTCTCTAAAAATTTCCTATGACTCTAGTTTTGTTTTCCTGTTCCTTTCTCTTTTTTTGGGGGGGTTATTTATTTTTCTTTTTTGGAGGGCAATTGGGGTTAAGTAACTTGCCCAAGGTCACACGGCTAGGTTTTTGTTTGTGTGTGCATTAAGTGTCTGAGGTCGGATAGGAACTCAGGTCCTTCTGACTCTAGGGCTGACGCTCTACTCACTGCGACACCTAGCCATCCCTTCCTATTCCTTTCTTACCTTATACCAGGGCTTCTTAAGCTTTTCCCGCTCTTGGCCCCTTCAGAGGTTCTTCAACTGTGGGTCTCTCTACCCACTGCTCTGACTCATCTCTAACATAATTTAAGCTTCCCTCCTCCCAGACCTATCCCCACCCCCCTTTAAAATAAATATTTAATCTCTTACACCCTTTTAATTTTCATAGTGTTTAAAATAATAGCATAATTTGACAATCTTATCTAAGCTGGGAGAGGGCTCTTTGAGAAGGTTACATAACAATGCACTGTTCTCCTTTCTTCCCAGGTAATGCTTGTATTTTAATAGTGTTTCCATGGAGACAATATTCCTGATCTTGTTAGACCAGATTAATGATGGCAGAACTTCAGACCAGATGGGATAAAAAGGCTATATAGCAAGCAAGATGATGGGGAGCATTGGGTAGAGTTGGTGCTAAGGGACTCATGACAACCCTCAAATCACATTTTGTAGGTAGCCACCTACTCCACCTACATATAGAGCTAACCTTATCAAGGGAGACACACACCCAGTTTCCCAGAGCTAAGGCTCAACAAGCAGGCTGTGCCCTGAGCTTGGCATAACAACAATCCTTTGCTCTTCAGATGATCTCACCCTCTGGCAAAGTGTATTGCTTTGACCAGCACCAGGTGTTCACCAAGGGATTTATGATTTTCATATTAATCAATAACTGTTTAGAGTTGTTGGAGCTTCCCCTATTTCCCAGAGACCTGAGATTCAGAAGCAGGGGATGTGCTGCAGCCTAAGGTCATCTATCACATCTGTTGATGTGCTCACAATCCCTGTTTCTTATAACTGCCAGGTGAAGTGAACCAGGTACTAACCTCCTGTTCCTGCCACACTAACTCTGGTTCTATATCCCACTGAATGATCACAAAGTTCAATGACTCTTATACAACTTAGAGACTGTTCCCATGGGACCCAAGAATAAATTGTGTTGTGATCCAGCTCCCTTGTGACTTTCTTGTATAAAATCCCCACCCCTAGGGGCGGCTAGGTGGCGCAGTGAGTAAGAGCGCCGGCCTCGGAGTTGGGATGACCCGAGATCGAATCCGGCCTCAGAAAAAAATGAGCATCCACACACAAATAATGACTAGCCGTGTAACCTTGAGCAAGTTACTTAACCTCAATTGCTTAAAAAAAAAAGAAAAAGAAAAGATAGAAAATAAAATATAGAAAAAAAAAAAAAAAAAAAAAATCCCCACCCCTACCCCAGTAATTTAAGTCCTCCTACTTGGGGGGTGGGGAGGACATTGCTTGTAAGCATTTTCCTCACTCGGAATTTTACTATATTGCTTCTTGATTTTAGACACATCTTCCTTTGGCCTGCTTTGGTTGGCTCTGGCCGTTCACAAGTTAGAGGCCAGCTCCAGTCTGGTTAACAATGCCATATCTGCCTTTTCCTGTCCACCTTCACTGCCTCTATCATTATGTAGGCCTTCATTTCCGTTCACATGAATTATGGCTATCATCCATGCCTAGTATCTCCTCATGAATCTGTCCTACACAATGCCACCAGATTAATTAGCTTAATATGCAACCATAATTGTGTCACTCTTGTTCAAACATCTTCATTGGTTTTTTTTTTTTTTTGCTTTTTGGAGGGCAATTGGGGTTAAGTAACTTGCCCAAGGTCACACGGCTAGGTTTTTGTTTGTATGTGTTAATTGTCTGAGGCTGGATCCGAACTCAGGTCCTTCTGACTCCAGGGCCAGCGCTCTACTCACTGTGCCACCTAGCCACCCCGTCTTCATTGATTTTCTGTGGCTTCCCAGTAAAACTATATGCTCAAGGCCTGATCTATCTTTGTAGGCTTATCTTTCTCTATTTTCCTGACTGTTCTATTCTCCAGTTAAACTAGACCTGTCACCTTTCTCTGAACATAGATCTTGCTGTCAAATCTTAATCCAGCCTATTCAAACACACTGGAACTCCACTTCCTTCACTATTTGTTGAGATCCTATCCCTGTTTCTTGGTCCATCTCAAAATCAGACTAATGCTCTGAGACATTCCCCTCACTGTATATGACTTTGTGCCTCTCTCATATTGTTTGCCAGTCTGCTTTTATTTGCATAGAATTAAAAAAGGGATTTCCCTGATCATCTTGAATATTTTACAGGGCGGTGAGTCTTTGGAACCCTGACTGTATGTCACCATTTGGAAATCAAGTGACTGGCTTGGACTGTTATAAATTAATTAGCTGAACTGTTTGGCTCAGACTGATGTAGATTAGAGCCACCCATTTGTGCTGGCCCATAAAAAGGAGGGCAGTGGAAAAGCTAGCCCTTTGGGCTTCTTTCTTACTACAGGTCAAAGACCAGAGGTCTTTGTATAGGTTTTGGTTCTATACCCACCCCCACCCTAGGGAAACCTATATATTCATACTAGTTCCACCTCCCCTGTTCCCCCACCCAGAACCAAAATAAATCTACCCCAGATGTCACAGGGATTATAAATCCAGACCTGGAAGGGGATGGAAGTAGCAAGGGTGGTAGTGTGGAATATCCAGGCTTTGCAACCCAAGTCCCTGTATTCTGAATGACTGAACCCCATCTTAGAGAGTGACAGAGGCATGTAGCAGGAGAATATTCATTATTATTAAGTGTTTATATGGGAACTGAGGACCCTTTTCACCCATATCTGTAGAGACTGTGACATGAGCTATACTGGAACTATATTTGCAAATGTCTCATAGGGAGTATTTTTCTATAAAATGCCTGTCCCTCTTTAGGATTTCTGAGCTGCCCTGTCACATGGAGTGATGATGGATCCAAGAGTTCCAGTCCCCAAACCTGGGTGAAGTGGTTAGAATTTGGTGGGATGGACAAAATCCAGATGGTGCCCTCTCACCGGATTATTGCAGATTCACTCTTCATATGATATTCTGAAGATCATCCCATCTGAAGCTCCAGCAATATTTCTGGCTGAATCTTTTCCTTCCCATTCTGCTAGGGAGTTGGCTACTGACCCAGTTGGGGGGTGGGGGTGGTTGCTATGCTTATAGCCTCCTTTAGCATATGCCTCTCCTCCTAAATTTTCTCTGTTGGGTGCCTTAAGTTGAGAGAGAGAGAGAGAGAGAGAGAGAGAGAGAGAGAGAGAGAGAGAGAGAGAGAGAAACATTACCAATCAAGGTCTATTACTTTCAGCATTGGATGTTGGGTCGAACTTAAAAAATAAAAAAGCCTTCCCTTACATCCTAATGCTTATAGTATGACCCTCTTCTCATTTCCAACTTTGACACCCAGACTTTTACCCTCTTAAGAGTTGATTCGGGGGCGGCTAGGTGGCGCAGTGAATAGAGCGCCGGCCCTGGAGTCAGAAGGACCTGAGTTCGGAGCCGGCCTCCGACACTTAATCCACACAAACAAAAACCTAGCCGTGTAACCTTGGGCAAGTTACTTAACCCCAATTGCCCTAAAGGGGCGGCTAGGTGGCGCAGTGAGTAAGAGCGCCGGCCTCGGAGTTTGGATGACCCGAGATCAGATCCGGCCTCAGAAAATGAGCACCCACGCATAAATCAAATGACTAGCCGTGTAACCTTGAGCAAGTTACTTAACCCCAATTGCTTTAAAAAAGAGTTGATTCGGGGCGGAGCCAAGATGGCGGAGTAGAAACAGCATTTCCAATGTGCTCTGCCCCACACAAATTTCAAACAATGTGAAAGGGAGCTCCGAACAACTTCTGGAGCCACAGCACCCACAGAACGGCACAGAGAAGCTAACCTCCTGCTGAGGACAGCCCAGCAGCCCTGCAGGGAGCGGCCAGCGCAGTGCTCTGAGAGCAGGCAGCACAGCACACTGGGAACCGACAGCGCAGCCCGCAGAGCTGAGCCCAGGTCCGTGGTTTTAGCCCCAGGGTGGCCGGGCCTTCAAGCCGGCTGGTGGAACCCCAGAACACCAGCAATTGTGGCAGTTCCAGAATTATCAGCACAGATATGCCTAGGACAAAGTGAGAGGTTAGTGCCCTATGGACTTTGGGACAAGTATTTGGGGAACACGTGGCTTCCTCCCCTGGGGGCGAAAAGCTGCTGAAGAAACAGCTGCACAGAAGCCATTTTGCAGCATTAGTAGTGGCTCTAGCTCCTCGTCTGCAAACTGTAGGAAGATCCAGCAATCAGTCTGGGGGTTAATCACTCTTGCTTTAAACTGCCTGGATCTGGATTGTGGTCTGGGGGGGAAGTTTGGGGTGGGCATCCAACTTGCCAGAGTGGGTGGAGGCTTTACAGAGGCCACCCAACTGGCGGAAGTTGTGAAGACCCCACGTTTGGGCGGAAGCTCCCCTGTCTGGTGGCAGAGTCCTACTGTGGCAACAAGCCCCAAAATCAAGTAATTAAGTGGCAATATGCCTAGGCAAACGAAACAAAATAAACAGAAAAGTTCAACATTGGACTCCTATTTTAGGGGCAAAGAGGCTCAAAGCATGGAGGAGGACTGTGAGGTCAGAACTCCTGCACCAAAAGCCCCAAATGAAAATACAAGCTGGCTACAGGCCATAGAGGACCTTAAGAAGCAGATAAGAGAAGTGGGGGAAAATTTGGGAAGAGAAATGAAAAAGATGCAAGAAAAGTATGAAGTGAGAGTCAACAGCCTGACTGAGGAAAATAACACCTTAAAAAATAGACTAACTCAAATGGCAAAGGAGGCCCAAAAGGGCAATGAGGAGAAGAATGCCTTAAAAGTCGAATTTGCCAGATGGAAAAAGAATCTCAAAAGTTCACTGAGGAGATTCATTCCTTCAGAGTTAGACTGGAGCAAATGGAAGCTAGTGACTTTATGAGAAATCAAGATACTATTAAACAGATCCAAACAAATGAAAGGATAGAAGGCAATGTGAAATATCTCATGGGAAAAACCACTGACCTGGAAAATAGATCCAGGAGAGATAATTTAAAAATTATTGGACTACCTGAAAGCCATGATCAAAGAAAGAACCTAGAAATCATCCTTAAAGAAATTCTCAAGGAAAATTGCCCTGATGTTTTAGACCCAGAGGGCAAAATAGAGGTTGAAAGAATCCACAGATCACCTCCTGAAAAAGATCCCAAAAAGAAAACTCCCAGGAATATTATAGCCAGGTTCCAGAATCCCCAGATCAAGGAGAAAATACTACAAGCAGCCAGGAAGAAACAATTTCAATATTGTGGAAACACAATCAGAATAGCCCAGGACCTGGCAGCTTCTACACTGAGGGATCGAAGGGCATGGAATATGATATTCCAGAGGGCAAAAGAACTGGGAATGAACCCAAGGGTCACCTACCCAGCAAAACTGAGTATTTTGTTTCAGGGGAAAATATGGTCATTCAGTGGAATAGAGGACTTTCAAGCATTCTTGAGGAAAAAACCAGAGTTGAATAGAAAATTTGACATCCAGACACAAGAAGGAAGAGATGCCTGAGAAGGTAATCAGGGAAAAGAAATCAAAAGGAACTTATCAAAGTTGAACTATTTACATTCCTATATGGAAAAGCAATAACTGTGACTGATGATATCTTTCTCACTATGAAAATAATGGAAGAAGGGGGTGTGGTCATATGAATACATATGTGAATGTGTGTGTATATGGTTACAGTTATATATGGATAGAGGGCATAGGTTGATTTTGTTGGGAAGGGAGAGTACTCAAGGGATGAAATTATGAGGTGAGAGAAGAAAGTGGCAAGAGGAGATGGGGAGAGACATGGTAGGGTAAACTATCTCATGTAGGGAAGTGGGTGCAAAGGAGGGGGAGAATAAGGAAGGCTAAAAAGGCAAAACCACATTCACATTGAATTTGGTTCAGGGAGAAAATGACATACATACTAAATGGGATATCTCAACCTGCAGCAGGATAGGGGGAAGGGGGATGAGAGGAGGGATGATGGATGGGAGGGCATCCTTGGGTGAGGGGAGGTTGGAAGTACCCACTATAGAAGAGGGACAGGATCATGTAGGGAATGGACCAGGTGGGGGGTGGGATGAGTGGGAGGGAATTATAAGCAGCCTTGTACAATATATCTACTATGATAATGTTTTGCATAGCTAGACATGTACAACATATACTGAATTACTTATCTCCCAAGAGGGAATGGGTGACAAGGGAGGAAGGAAATGGATCTGAAATTCGAGGTCGCAACATTAAATGTTTCAAATATATATATAAATACTATTATTAATACTCTTTTGCCTATAATTGGGAGATAAGATGTGCAGGCATTGGGACACAAAGATTCATCTTCCTCTAATGGAAAAGTCGATGGGGGTATGGGAGAAGGTATGGGAGAGAGCAGATTGGAGGAACCGATATCTTGTGGGACTGCTATTCTGGGAGGTTGGGTAGGGGAATAATGGGGGGAAAATGATTGTAACTCAAAACCTGGCGGAAATGAATGATGTAAAACAGAAGTTAATAAAGTATTTGTTTAAAAAAAAAAAAAGAGCTGGGAATGAACCCAAGGGTCACCTACCCAGCAAAACTGAGTATCTTGTTTCAGGGGAAAATATGGTCATTCAGTGGAAAAGAGGACTTTCAAGCATTCTTGATGAAAAAACCAGAGTTGAATAGAAAATTTGACATTCAGACACAAGAAGCAAGAGATGCTTGAGAAGGTAATCAAGGAAAAGAAATCAAAAGGAACTTATCAAAGTTGGACTATTTACAGTCCTACATGGAAAAATGAAAAAACTGTGTTTGATAAAACCTTTCTCATGAAAATAATTGAAGAAGGGTACATGGCATATGTTCACAGGTATACATGGATAGAGGGCACAGGTTGAATTTGATGGGAAGGGATGATTATTTTTTTTGTTTGTTTTGGAGGGCAGTTGGGGTTGGGTGACTTGCCCAGGTTCACGTGGCTGGGTTTTTGTTTGTGTGTTGGGTGTCTGGGGCCAGATCCAAGCTCGGGTCCTTCTGGCTCCGGGGCTGGCTCTCTGCTCGCTGCGCCACCTAGCCTCCCCAACGAAGGGATGATTCTTAAGGGGTGAAGTCAAGAGGTAAGAGAGGAAAGTGGCAAGAGGAGATGGAGAGAGACAGGGTAGGGTAAACTATCTCATGCAGAAGAGGCAAGGGGAAGTGGTTGCAGGGGAGGGGAAGAACAGGAAGACAAAAAGGCAAAAGCATATTCTCATTGAAGTTGGCTCAAGGAGAGAATCACATATATACTAAATGGAATATCTTACCCTCACTCACTCTCCTGAGTAGGGGAAAGGGAGATGAGAGGGGGGATGATGGAGGGGAGGGCAGTCTGGGGAGAGGGGAGGTTAGAAGTACCCACTATCAAAGAGGGACAGAATCAAAGTAGGGAATGGACCAGGTGGGAGGTGAGACAGGTGGGAGGGAAATATAAGCAGTCTTTTACAATATATTTACTATGGTAATGTTTTGCATAGATATACATGTACAACACATACTGAATTGCTTATCTTCTCAGAGGGAGTGGGTGACAAGGGAGAAAGGGAATGGATCTGAAAATCGAAGTTTTAAAATTAAATGTTTCATAAGATGTCCAGGCAGTGGGGCTCAGAGATTCACCTTGCCCTAATGGCAAAGTCGAAGGGGGTATGGGAGAAGATATGGGAGAGAGCAGATTGGATGAGGGGATATCTAGTAGGACTGCTATTCTGGGGTGGTGGGTAGGGAAAAATGGGGGAAAAATTTAACTCATAATCTGGTGGAAATGAATGATGTAAACCAGAAGTTAATAAAGCATTTGTTTAATTAAAAAGAAAAAAAAAGTTGATTCATTTGGCGGCTAGGTGGCTCAGAGAATAGAGTCAGGAGGACCTGAGTTCAAATGTGGCCTCAGATACTTGACACAAAAAGCTAGCCCTGTGATCTTGGGCAAGTCACTTAACCCCAACTGCCCCCAAAAAAAGCAAAAAAAAAAAAAAGGAAAAAAGAGTTAAGAAAAAAAAATTAAAGATCTTCAACTTAGAAAATGAAACTTTGAAAACATAATAGATTTCTTCCGTCTTGGTAGAACCTGTCCTTGCTAGAGTTTATATTCTATTGGTAGAGAAGCCTGCCTTCCCCAGGATCACCTCCATGCCATGAGATGGTACCAGAGAACTTTAGTGAAGTAATTAGGACAGGGGGTCTCATAATCAGAAGTGATAGAGGACAGTGTTCCAAACCTATCACTATACTCAAGGTGTGCTTAATGAGAGTGAATCATTGTTGCTAAAGCATAAAAATGTATTCTAACATGTTACCTGGTAACCACCCTAGCCAGACCAATATCTCATTTTCAGAATCAGATTGTTGCTTCTGTATATGCCCAGTGTTATAAGTTTTGTATTTTGAGGGAGGAGGATTATTTAGGGGGTCTGATTAATGCTCTGTCTATATTCACCAAAGTTACCATTACAAAAGTAAAAATGGTAAAGTAGTATTGATGTCTTTTGCCAGAGCTCAGTGTTTGGGAGGTTCTGAAGAAAAGTGTAGGAGATGAGAGATTAGGTTGCCTACCAAACTGAAAGTTTACAGAGCTGTGGTGCTGACCTCATTGCTGTATGCCTGTGAAACCTTGATAGTACCACAGCACCATTGCCAGGAAACAGTATTGCTTCCCTTTGAGTTATTTTAGGAAGATTCTGATGATCACCTGGAAGGATAATGTACCAGACACTAAGATTCTTTCTCGAAGAAAACTGTCAATCATTCAAACTCTACTGCAGAGAGCACAACTCCAATGGGTTGGCCACATGGTTAGAATGACAAACATGTTTGCCTAAAAGACTATTAAGAGAACTCACACTTGGCAAGTGCTCATGTGGAGGTCAGAAGTGATACAGGACACTGTCAAGGCCTTCTCTGAAGGACTTTGGAATCGATTGCATGATATGGGAAACAAACCCAGCATGGCATGCTCACATCACAGAAGGCACTATGTGCTATGATCAACGTAGAATTGCAATAACTCAAAAGAAAGTGAGATGCACAAATTTAGAGACATCACTGAATGTTCACATGGACTCTGTGCCTAAATGGTGGTAGAGTCTTTGGAAATACTGTACCTGGAAAGTATACTGTCAAGATAAGTGAACTGATATAAATCATTCAATATTTCTCCATTTACTATAACCAATGGTTCTACATTGTGCTGGTTGGTAGAGAACCTGTGTTTTCTTAGTGTTAATTGTTAGGCCAAAATTAGCACAAGCAGGAGGGAATCCATTCATACTTGAAAACAAAAAGTTGAACACAAAAAGTTGCACACCAACTTTTCCTGCACTTTAGTCTTGGCCTGCAGCCTTTTCAAGTTAAGTAATTTTTTATCAGGAGGCAGGAGCTGCAAAAAACTGTCTCTGATAGAAGCAGCTAGGAGCTGACAGGTGGTGGCCTGCTCCCTACTTCAAGTAGTACTATGTTCCCATGACTTATATGTGTTGTGAGCTTTCTACCACCTACAAATTAGTTAACACATCAATTTTAGGAGTTCATACTTACTGTTGTTAACCTAAATAACTGAAACCTTCAGTTTCTCCTGATAATTTAAAAATGGGAGGTATACAGAGCCCCTAACTCACAGGCTACGCTCAGGCCTTCATTTTCTTCCCAGAATAACTAATCTGCATAGGATGAATCATCTTTGGGACAGCATACCCTATGAGAGAAATAAAATCTGAATTGTAAAAACAAAAATCTTGCAACTCACACACATAAGAAGTTGTTAATTGATTGCTCGGCGGACTAAAGAATTCAAATCCACGTCCTGGAATGGTTTGTCAATGAATCAAAATACAATCCTTTGGGAACAACATCTGGTTTTTCTTTTGGCTAAATATGCAGGAAATGAAGGTATTATTGAATTATTTTTTCTAATTTGGGGTCTAATGTTGGATAGGAGTATGGAGCAAAAAATGCAGGATTGGATCTTGAGGAGATGAGATATCATAATCAGTCTAAAGTGTAGATTTAAAAAAATTAATGCAACTCAGTGAATCTGCAATGTTAATTTAAAAAAATATGGCACCACATATAATCCTCCCTTCATCCCTATTACAAGCACTTAAGGCTAGTTCTGGATTTTACAACTTGATATATGTAGAGATCTTGTAGTAATTTAAAAGAAAACAGTGAGGGTGCCTAATGTGTATATATGCTTTAAGTAATCTTAGAACACAGTGCTCATGAATACACACACATTGGCTCCCTCAATTTGAAAATCGCCCTCTATAATACTGTCTTTTAGAGGATTTGAACCTTAACTCTAAAAGGGCAGACAATCTGAGTCCAAAGGCTTCTGCTGCCTTCTGATAACCTAGTGGCCAAGGGCAGCTGCAAAAACCCTGGGTGGTAAGCAAGATTTTACAGCAAAAAAACCCCCAAAACCTGAGTCCTCCCACTTGAGTTGCTCTTTAGTAGATGGTATGAGAACAGCAGCAGAGCTGAAGATCAGAAGATAGTTGCACATACTCAGGAGACATCCAACACTGAACATGCAAAGCGTGTAGAAACACAAAGGACTCAGATTCAGCAAGGACATCACTGGATGATTTGTAATATCAGAAGCATGAATTATCCCAGTAACATGTGTGACCTGGCCATCGTATATCCCCTCCCCATTGGTGGTATGGTAAGCTGTACAGTGACAAATCTTTCTTGTTTAATTAAATGTCTTTTGCTTTGAAATATCATCTCCATTGGCTGGCTGGTAAAACAGACAACTTTAGTGGGGGATTATGAGGTATATACAACATTAGATGGAAAATCAATACCCAAAATGTGATTTGAACTTGGGGTAGTAGCATTTAGGGGCTGGAGCCCTTGGTCTTGGCAACTATACAAAGGCTAAAAATTGTCCCTGTTACTTTCCTCCCTCCCTCCTGTCAATATATTGTGACCCTAAGTGGCCTATAACCTTACTAATCTATCCCTGTTAGCTGACTGTTTATATACTTGCTTTAATCTAGATGTGGGCCTATAAAGGTGGCTTATAATAAATAACAGTAGTAATAAATGGTGACCCCACAAATTCCTTTCTATGTATGGAAGCACAGATTATTTATTTGAATTTGAACTTCAGACTTAGCTATCTAGATTTTGTTATTTCCTTTTTTCATTCACTCATTAAGACTCTCTTGCCTAGACTGGAAATGTAGTGGCTATTCACAAGCCTGATCAGTCCCCTACTAATTTGTAGGGAAGCTTTGATGTGCTGTTTCTAACCTGGGTAAGTATACCCTACTATAGGCATGATCACTTCCCCTTATTCCTAAGGGCTCATCATATTGGTGCTAGGCTTATTATACCCAATTCACTTAGCTCTACAGAAGCTCAGAACTCCCGAGCTCAAGTGATCCACCAGCCTCAGCCTCCCCAGTAGCAGGGTTTATAGGTATGTACCGCCACACTTGTCCACATTGTGTTATATGTTTTCCCCAGTTATATGAGGGTTAAAAAAAAAAAAAGATTAGAACTTCATCATCACCCCTTCTCCAGTCATTTGGAAAATACCATGAAGAGAAATGTATATATACTTACCTTTTCTGTGACTATACAGAAAGCCTAACTCCCTGACATGCTCATGTTAACAGATGAATTGTCTTTAGGAAGAGAACTACCTACTATACTCAGCAGTGAAGTGAAGGTTATATAGATTTTTTATTGATACAGTACTTCCAGCTGCCTGTCATTTTTTCCAATCATTCATGAACCATAGTCATACTGCTGGTTTCTTATTTATTACCACTAATAAATGATTGTATAATACTGACCAGAAGGGTTACACATCTCACAGAAAACTTCCATGTGACAAGCACCATGATATGTACTGTAGAAACACAGCAGGGGCCATAAACAGTATTAAAGAAGTTTTGTTAACCCAATAATGATGATTATTACATACCAGAAAGCAATCACACTAGTTATTAGTAAAAGTTTACAAACATTAAAAAGTGCATAATAACATCTGGAGCCATTGAGGCTTGAAAAAAAGACACCACTTTATCTTAACAATTTAAAAATCAAAATGAAACCAAAAAGGAAAAAACCCAAACAAACCCCAAACAGCAGGGCTTTACTTATGTGATTAGTGTCCACATGATTATGATGGGATCATTTCTCCACTTTTTTCATCTTTACACTGGGAGGTGGATTTTCCCCCAAAAAAAATCAAAGCAGTAGCACAAACCTATACTTTAGCAACAGAAAATTAGGTCCTCCAGAAAGACACATTTCCAATTCTTGGAATGACTTTTCCCCTCTCTTTTTCCCTCTCAAAAGCTTAAAAGTGATCCAAAAAACTCAAGTTTTAAAAGCTTCTAAAACTGGAAGAAAAACATGAATTGATATATTGATTCCCAATTCTTGAAGAAACAGCTAGCAAGGGGCAGGCAAAGTGGCTATTTCAAATATGATGGGGGACCACATACATTGCATTAAGATAATATTCACATTAATGAGTACTTAGGAGGCCTGTGTAAAATGTAAAGATACAACAAAGTGTTGATGAGTTTAGCATTAGGCCAGATCAATTTAGGAGGTGACATTTTAATCCATCATGTGTACACCACCACATTATATTTGGGGGAATAAAAGAGGGAGGGAGGGTGTGAGGTAAGGGGAAAGGGAGATGGGCAGAGAAGAAAAGAGAGGGAGGAGAGAGGGAGACAGGGAGGGAAGGAGTAGTGGGGGAGAGAGGGAGGGAGGAGGAGTGGGGAAAAGAGGGAGGGAAGGAGGGAGGGAGGAGTGGGGGAGAGAGAAAAAAGAGAGGGAGAGAGAGAGAGGGAGGGAGAGGAAGAGAGAGAGAGAGAGAGAGAGAGAGAGAGAGAGAGAGAGAGAGAGAGAGAGAGAGAGAGTCTTTTCACAAATAAGTGGTAGAAAAATTCACAGTAACATAAAATCTTTTTTTTTCTCCATAAGCAAGGGGGGCAGTGTTGAGCATTTAAATCATATAATACAAAAACATTGTAAATAACAGCTGTAAAACACAAATACATGGTTCTAAAAACAGTGTTGTCTTTATGATTCTTTTTTACTGGGAGAATACTTTGGCCAGAAATTTTTTTTTTTAAGCTCTGAGGATCACTTTAACCCTTTGCAAATAAACACAATTAAATCCTCTGACATTATGAGGGGCCATTTTGCTACAGGAAGAATCATCATCTGTTCGTGCTACTTTCTACAAGCATTTCATCATGGGATCAGGTGAAAGGATCCATCCGATGGAGATGTCCCAAGCTTAGCCATGCCAATTCAACCACTGCTAATGACAGAGGTAGAGAAAAGTCTGTCTGCAGCTGCTTTAGCCTGTATCCCCATTTTTAATAGGACAATGAACAGGTTTCAGCAACGCAGAACAGCCATTTTTCCTTTCCTCTCCTCTTACTTATGGAAATACATGCATTCCAGTCAGGCCTTGAAGGGTGAGAACGTCAGCAGCTGTGTCTGTAGGGCGGGGGGAGACATTAGCTATCTTGCTTGGGCGCTCCCCCCTGGTTCTCCCCAGTTTGCTCCGGTGGGTTTTTCTGCCCATCTCCTTCTCCTTCTGTAAGAGACATGATCAAGGGAGAAAGGGACAGTTAAAAATGGGGGCAACATTTATTGGCAATTAAGATAAGATACTCATATGACCTTTCCCTCCTAGACCTGAAAGAACACTTTGTATTCCTTGTAAGCTCTTATGTTCCATTTTGCAATGGATATTGTGTCATGTTTTATATTTACTTACTAGAATGCAAGCTTCTGGAGGGCAGGGACTTTCCCCCCGCCAGCCCCAAACATAGTATACTCTGCACCTAGCAACCTTTTCATTAATGGCTGCTGAAATGAAATGAAAAGCAGCAGAAACCCGGGAAAAACAAAACACACTGTGCTTGGAGATAAACTGAGAAGACTTCAAATCTTCAATTCTAGTCACGGTGCTTTTGCTTGGTAAGCAGCCAATCATGAAGACAACGGCTTAATGTTTCAAGGACTGACTGGTTCTGATGTTATGAAATGTGCCATGAACTCTGGATATCCTCATTCAAAAAACAAGGCTTTAATTAACTTTCATCTTGGAATGGTCTTTCTTTGTGCATATATATAACATATGGCCTGGGTAAATAAATGGTAAACTGAATATTTACTTTATGAGACACCTAAAGAGCTATCTCCATTTTTCCCCAATCTATGGTCATATGTTTCCTAAGCAGGTATCAGAAGGCAAGTGATGTCTGACAATGTCATATTTTAAAAGCATAGGAAAAAACCACCTCCACCACTCATTATCTTTAGGATACAGTGCTAATCCACCAGTAGGATTTCTTTATGGTATCAAGGACAAATGGTTCTCAGTACACTATTAAAGAATAGAAAGAGGGGCTGGGGGGGTGGGAATTTGCTTGCATAGAATCACAGTATAGGTCTTATTACTTCAAATTTTAAGACAAACGGCAAACTTAATAGAACATGGTCACCTGACAGTTGACCACTGGCTTAAATGAAATGGGCTGTGATTTTAATTCAGCTTCCAAAAGACAAATGCATAGTCACTGGAACAGCCTCCATGGCAACTGGCACCCTCAACAGCAATTTTAGCCAATGACTTAGGAGCTTTAGGCAGTAAATAATTCTCTCTCCAAAGCAAGGACATCATAGTACAGGTTAGAAACTAAAGAACTGTATTGCTCCATATAAAGATTCTATCTTTTCCAGATATTTTGCTGGGATTAAAACTCAAGTCCAGTTTGTGTCAGTTCTATTTTTCGGATGCCTATATATAAACTTTTACCTTTGATAAGATCCTATTTTGGAAAGGATGTTGTGACTACATTCTAAATGATAGAGTTAAGTGGAATGGAAATGAAAAATGTCTCTGAGCAAGTCACAGTTTCCTGTTTTATAAATATGGGATAACACTAGTATTACCGTTCTCATAGAAAGGTAATGGAAACCTTAGAGTAATGGTGTCAAACCCAAATAGAAATGGGGGTAGACAGGACTAAGTTATACATGAGGATCCCTGTGGGGACATACTACTTGGTTTTAAAATGTAATGTTATCAGGGCAACTAGGTGACACAGTGAATAGAGTACGAGCCTTGAGGGCAGGAGGACCTGAGTTTAAATTCAGCCTCAGACACTTGACACTTAACTAGCTGTGTGACCTTAGGCAAGTCACTTAACCTCAATTGCCTTGCCTTCCACTCTCCAAAAAATCAAAACAAACAAAAAAATATAATGTTATCTATGTTTCATTATCTTTTTATTTATTGTATAAAATATTTCCCAATTCCCCAAGAATTCCCAAGCCAGCTAACATCTATACCTAGAATGCTTTCCTTTCTTCCCTTTGCCTCTTAGAATCCTATAATTAACTTCCTTCAATGTTCAGTTCACATGACATCTGTTAATATGAGGCCTTTCCTTATAACCCTAAGACTAAAACCTGACTTTCAAATCACCTTGTATTTGTTGTCTCCCCTGAAAAAAAATCTATCTTGAGAGCAAAGACTATTTCATTTTTATCTCTCTACTCCCATTACTTAGCACAAAGTGGGGGGCACATGGTAGGTGCTTAACAAATACTTGTTGATTAATTTAAACCAGAAGGATAGCATTCTATAACTTTATTACATCTAGCCAACGTGAGTTCCAAAGAAAATGGATAGATGGCAGGTACTTCTGAAAGTAGGCTTGGGGAAGCTCCTTCCATGTCAGGTCATGGAATAACTCCTGAAAAGCTAAGACCTCTCATTCCATTTTTAATTATTTAGGAAGCTTTTTGTCCCCAGTGATTATGAAGCTTTTTGTAACATGGAACAAAATATTCCTTGCTGAAACTTCTGCCCATTACTCCTACTTCTGATCTCTTGGGCCAAGCAGAACAATTGGTCACACAAGTCTTTCATATACTTGAAGACCATTACTGTGCCCACATCATGTGCCTACACATCCCTAGTTCCAACCACTGATCCTCAAATGGTATGCTCTACCATGCTGGTTGCCTATCTGCCCTCCACTAAAAAAAAAAAAATATCATTCCTAAAACACAACACCCTAACCAAACTCTCTAAGTTGGAATGAACTCCCTCCTCACATAAGTCCTCATTTTATTCAAAATTCAGCTAAAGCACCACCATTCCACATGAAGCCCAAGCCCAACTGCTAATACCTTCCCTAACTACCTTATATTTATATTATATTAATTATACTACTTTATATTTATATTATATTACTTTGTCTCTCTCTCACACACACAGAGTCATTTCCTCCCCCAAACACAGGCACATCACTCACCTTGGGAGCAGGAATGGTTTTATTTTGTCTTGGCATCTTTAGTGCATAGCAGAATGTCTGATACATAGTAGATGCTTAATAAATGCTAGGTGATTGAATGATTGACGATGCAGATATTTATACAGAAGTGAACTTTAATAATGAGTATATATCTTTTCTAGTCCTAGAATTTTCTCGAGCCCTACGAAGTTCACATGAGTATTGTGTATATTGTAGTTAGTCAGGTGGTGAAATGGACAGAATGCTAGGCCTGGAGTGAGGAAGACTTGAGTTTAAATCCAGCCTCAGACTCTAGCTGTGTGACCCTTGGCAAATCATTAAACCTATACTCTCCTCAGTTTCTTTAATGGCAAAAGAGTGATAACAGTACCCATCTCTCAAGGCTGCTGTGAGGACCAAATGAGATAATATTTGTAAAGCACTTCAAACAAGGACTGGATGGGACATATGAGGAACTTAATAAGTGTTTGTTCCCTTTCCCCTCTTATGCTGATTCTTTTTCTGGCATAGACTGGACTAGACAGCCGCTCTGGTAAGTTCCACCTTTGAGATTATGATTCTGGGAAGGGAACCTTCCCCCAATGAGCATGCTACCTGGATTTCTATTGCTTTCCAGTATAGTCATGCTACACATCAATACAGAAAAAAAAATTAATTGGATGAAAGGTCAAATCACCATAATTATATGTTTACATGTTGCTTTTCACATTCAACAAAGTTCTGTGAGGATATTTCAATTATCCCATGAACCTATGTGTGTCTGAGTTGGCCTGACAATGACCACCATATTTGATGAATTCCTCAACTTCCAGAAAAGATTCCTTTCCTTCCTCTCCCAAACACGCACATCACTCACCAGGCTTGTTGATATCAAGGTCCGAGAGCTTAAGGGAGACATCACTGGTGTTGGTGGTCGAAGAAGTCACGATGATATCGTGGATGGCATTCCTTCTACCGGTTCTTCCCGAAGCAATAAAATCTGCATACGTAGTTTCCACATCCGTCATTGCTAACAAATATCCACATAGCAGTGCCTATAGAAGACAACAGTGAAGACAAGTTGAGTATATAAAAGGCAGTCAGTCACATGTTCAATTATTGTCCTGCTGCAACATTAGCTAAAAAAAAAAAAAAGACTTCTATTTTAGGTCTGTTGTAAAACTTAAGTGCTATTTGTATATTTTGCCTTTATGCTAAGGGCTGAATGATTATACCATAAAATTTTTAACCTCTTCTCTGATCTCAATTTCCTTACCTGTAAAATGAACAAGATGTTTTCAAAATTTCCCTCCAGCTATAGATCTTATGATTCTAAGGAAAAAAATGTACAAAATTTTCAAAGTAATCTATTTCTTGAGAAAAAAAGTAATAGGATGTGGTAGAAATAGCACTGGACATGGAATCAGAAGGCTGATCAGTTACAGTGTCTTGTGTCTAATAACACTATGAGCTTAGAGAAATCCTTTAATCTCTTGGAGATTTCCTCATATGTAAGTGAAATAGTGACAATAATACCTGCCATAGAGTTAGTAGCAGATCCAGTATTAGATTCTAGTTGTCCTGATTCTCATCCTGGTGCTCTCTTTCCACTAAACCAGGGGTCAACAAACCTTAGCTTCTAGGCCAAATCTGGCTGGCTTCCTGTTTTTGTAGGCCCTCTGGCTAGGAATGTTCTTTTTTTTTTAATTTTTAAATAAAGTTTTATTGTATTAAAAATCTAAGAATTATTCTTACCTCCAGGGCTGCACAAAAATAGGCAGAAGGCCCTTAGTGTATTATAATTTGCTGACCCATGCATTAAACCAATTAAACAATGTACTTTTTATCTTAGGATTTGGGCAAGGTTGTGAGCCTTGTTATTATGATTTGTTCAATCGAGTGAATTTTAAGAATACTTTTATTACTAATTTATATAATTTTTTGTTACTGTATTCTCAACCACAACACAATAACTTACATACAGTAGGGGTTTGATAAATATGCACAGAATTTGAATTTAAGAGACCACAAATGTGTATCTGGGGCCAATGCAATAGATTTCTTATACCAGTGCTCTCAAGAAGACTAAAAAGGAAAAGGGATATTAGAAAATTATAGAATCATAGGCCTAGAGCTTGGAAGGGACGTCTGAAACCACCAAGTCCAGTCTCCTCATTTTATAGATGAAGAAACTGAGATCCAAAGAAATTAAGTGATTTTCCAAAAGTCACTAAATAGTAAATATCATGTTTCTTAGGGGTTTCCTCCAGGAGTTCTATTACGCAGTGTCCAATAGGCCAACTCTATTGGCCAAGGTCCTGAGCTCTTAGGACAATGTTATTTCTGTAGCTACTTTATATGGTGATAGTAAGATTTCTTGGCATTTCACAAGATCCTCATATATAGCAGAAACAAAGAAAACATGTTACTTAAAGATAAATGAATTAAACTGCAAGAAAGGGGAGAGAAATGCAAAAGGTATCTTGGTGTCTGTTCACATGGTAGATCTGAAGGACAAAACTTTTTAAAAAGACATCATATATCCAGAGCTGGAAGGTGCCTCAGACGTCGTCCAAATCCAGGCCCAAAAATAGGCTCAGGGAGTTTAACCCACTTGCCTAATATCACAGAGGTAAGTAGTCAAGCAGTTGATTAGCATTTATTAGGTGTCTCCTAAGCTAGGTGGCTCAATGGATAGAATGCCAGGCCTGGGGTCAGGAAGACTCATTCATTCCTGAATTCCAATCTAATCTCAGACGGTACTAGCTGTGTAACCCTGAGCAAGTCATTTAACCCTGCTTGCCAAAACTGGAGAAAGAAAAGATAAACCACCCCAGTATCTCATCCCTGAAAACCCCAAATGGCATTATAGAGAGTTGGGTATGACTGAAAAATGACTTAACAACAACAAATGTACTAAGCAGAGCCTCAATTTGAACTCCAAACTGGCACTTTTCACAGTGCACCACGATTTTCCATCACATGTGGAGATCAAATTTTAGCATAGGCAAGAACCTCAAGATAACCTCATCCAGCTTCTGTCCCATCTCCTGTTGACCTATATATTATCAGCAGAGGAAGAAACTTAAAGATCATCTTATCCAATTTTCCTATTTTTCAAATGAGTAAAAATGAGGCTCAAAGAGATTAAGTTTGCTTGACCAAAGCCATAGACAATGAGGTGGAGGCAGAACGGAGTTTAGAACCCAAGCTGGACCCATGTTTAGTGCTTTCCATTCATTATATTTTACTGTAATGCACTCCATTTAGGAAATGTTACATTCTGAACTCTAGTAAGAGACACCTCAAAAGTGTGAGGAAAATTCATACCAAAAAACTTGATCCTCTCATAAAATGAATGAATAAAGCATATATCAAAAACTTAATTTGTGCAAAGCATTGGGCTAAGCACTAAGATACAAGGAGAAAGGCAAAAATAGTCTCTGCTCTCAAAGAGCTTACATTCTAGTGAAGGGGACAACACATTAGATGGAAAGATCTCAAGGACCTCAGGTACGGTGACAAAGCAGATGCTAATGTATTTTCTTAATGTCATTTCCTCTGATAAAACAGATCAGTTTCTAATCTGGAACCATCTGACAGTACCAAGGATTTTAGTGACAATAATTTTCTTCTCTGTGTCTCCAGTAGCTGTGAGTCCAGGGTCTGCAACATGCATTTCTACTGGGTCTTCTCAGGATCATGGCTGGGGGCACTGGTCTGAAAGCACTGATATTCCCAAGTCCTCTAGAGTCAAGGTCTTGGTCTGTCCCCATCAAGGACTATGGGGATGTGGTGGTCAAATGGTGGTGAAGATTTGACTTGTCTGGCACATACTGCTTTCCATCTCTCCATCAAGATGCCTTGTTGATTCAGCTAGGCTGGCTATCCTCTCCTGTACTGCAGTTGGTTGGAAGTTGGTGGGCACGGCTAGCTTCTTCTCTACAGGTGTTGCTTCTCTTAATGATGTTTGTGAGTGTTTGTCTCAGAGTCAGAAAGATTTGGACTCAAGTCTTTACCACAGTGAAGTTGCAGGGCAGGTGTTGACCTCCCTTGCCAGGAGCCCCTTATACTAATGAAATCACAAGTTTGACTGACTTTACATTATAAAGTGCAGGCATACATATACACACAATTCACAGCCCCAATTTTAAATGAATTCTCTAAACATAATGTTATGACTGACTCCATCAGGACACACAGGCATTAGTCATACCCTGCCCGTTTCTATACCTTTGTGCCCCAAACAAAGCAAAAATGCAAATTACTCTCTTCTCACTGACTTACATAATTTTTAGCCCCCAAATACCCAAGTCATAACCTAGAACACCTACTTCTAAATCAATCTCCTTAATGTAAAATGTCACTATTTTTTCTTCCTTGTATTAGGCATTTCACATCACCCCCAAACCAAGTGAACACCTACTTATATCTGAATTAAAAGGTGATTATGAAACAGATAAAAGAACTCAGAATCATAGAATAAGGTAAAGAAAAAGAAACAAAAGGAATAAAGCTTGGGACAATGATAGGCCTCAAAATTGCCTACTTCTTCTTAGTTCCTTTGGCCAAGAATTAGCTTTATAACTAGCTGTAACTGCTTCTGAGGCAAATGTGTTTGGGTGTGTAAGGGTAAGTAGAGAATGTGCAGCTGTGGGGCTGAGACCAATCCAACCCCAGATTTCAATTGACTTGGGAGAGGTCAGTGGGAATAGCCTGATAAACTGGTCTTTCCCCCTTTTGCTTTCATCTAATTCTCCTACATTCATTCTAATTTGTCTTTTGAGACCTTCAAGCTGTTCTAAATAAATGAAAAACAAAACAAAAAAACCCCGCACACTCCTCAGACTTTTTCTATGTGCATTCCTCCCACATCTTCACATTCACTGAAGCTGGGATTAAATTCTAAACATAACTTTCATGTGCTTTGCCTATATGAGCAATAAGCTAGCTGGTGACACAGAATGGTTGATACCACATAAATTAGCATTATCCATGTGAATGGGGGAAAAATGAATCAGAAGGGATAAGCCAAACATTTATATTTGGTTTCAGAACACAGACCACCCCTAACACACGCCTTTTATGAAATGTAGTGATGAATCTCTTCCAGCTGAGCTCCACTGTAAATGAGGTGGAGGCACGGACATAGCTAAATCTGCGTTTCTATGAACAACATACAGTTAACTTTCCTTTGATCACCTCTCAAGGCAAAGCATATCAATTATTGAACCAGCACTTATCTTGCTGATGGCTTCCTAGGTGGTCAATTCTTCTTCCCATTCCCCTCAGTGAGGTACCCTAAAATCATTTCGTTATCATTCAGTCTTCTATGTACACTTTTATTCTAAGTTTATGGTGGGTTGGACGTACATGGGACTAGTACTTCCCAAACTATTCCATTTCATTTTTAGTCAAAGAGCTAAATCCCAGTACGTCTAGTCAACTATATGATCACTAGAGATGCTGGCATAAGAGTGGCTCCAACTGTGTATTTGGAAAGTGCACTACAAGTATCTAGGTATAAAAATAGCCTTAAGAGATTTCATTTCCTGTTGGTTTCACAAAACAATAAATAACTATCTTCAGTGAAACCAAAGGAGTGAAATAAATAGCCTGAGCTAATGGAAAGCCTAGGTTTCATTTTAAGAGTAACAATGGACAGGTTTCAGTGTTCAATATAAAAATAAAAAACTAATAAGGATACATTCAGGCAAATGATGTTAAATCTATATGCTAAATTCATATCAAATCTATCCATTTGATTATGTAACTGAAAAATGAAACCCAAATATGCCTAAAAATGTAAACAGGGTTCACATGTATTAAAGAATATATTTCTTTTGTACATAATGAAACAGAAAAGATTACATAAGTATTTCTAGTCTGACAGGAACGAGAAAAATTTGCTACTTAAAAATAAAATAATTTTGGATGCAATTTTTCATAAATCACATCTTCCCAAATTACAATCTAAAACTCTGATTAAAATTCAAGATTAAAAATAAATAAAAACCTTAAACTTTTGTTTTCATTCAATTAAGATGTCCTCCTCAAGTCCCATGAACCTTCCCCCAAGTCCCATGAACCAACCTGAGAATCTGTGTTGTTCAGGAGTCTCGTTCTGTTTTATGAGGAATTTTTTGTCTCATCTTCATAATTCCAATCCAGTTCTTAACCAGTTTATTCCTTTTTCAGACCCTTTAATTAGCTGAGAGGAGGGCTTAAGTTTGGATTAGCAGTATCAACATATTACTGTTGTCAAAAGAAGCTAGGAAAAAGGAAGCCTGTAGTTGTCTCCTAAATATAGTACGTTGAGTATTTTGGCATAGATGTTTCCAAGACCTTCAGGCCTATGAACATTCTAAACTGAGTTACTGTAGTGACAGCTGGTCATATGCTAAATGCTGATTGGCTGACAAGCTAATTTTGCTTCAGAAATGGAAACAAATGAAATGAGACACGCACTTAGAAGGAATGGATAGAATGCAACTAGCCTGCATTAAAAGTTTCTCTAATAAGAAACAGTGTCATGTCTTTTGATCAACAAAATTTACCCTGCCCCATTATTATATCTGCCAAAGTATTGCTCCTCAACCCTTACTTGATGAAGTCATGGAAGTCATTTTCTCACTGTAGGGAGTCTTTCAAGAATTTATCTTGTTTGTTGTTTGGTCTTGCCTTGTGCTTAGTAGCTATACAACGTTTGATCTGGAATTCAATAACTTTTTTTAAGATGCCAAATCTATACAACATTTTACAGACAACAAATGAAAATGGTGTGAAATAAAAAATGGTTGATTATTAAAGTACTTATTGGAACTGTCTTGCAGAATCAGAAACCAGAATAGAATCATAGGACCTAAGAACTGAGAGAGACTCTGGGGACCATCTAACCCAATCTTTAAAGGCAAGAACCTCTGGTGGTAATCCAGCCTGTATTTGAATGTCTGTGTCATGAGGATCCAACAAGTATGAATACAGAATAGATAAATCACTTTAGAAAAATTCTGCCTAGCAAAAAGATGTTAGCATCTCAGCATAATAATAAGCTTCTTCAAGTAGAATCTGCTTCCATAGAATTCTAAAGATGACAACTTGACTCTCCTTCAGAATTCTTTATGGGAAGATTTTCTGTAGATACTGACACCTACAAGTGGTGTTTCACCTTCCCCCCAATATAAAATATCAATATGCTTCTTTTCACCCCTGATTTTGCTTAGACTTTTTAAATATTTGAGCTAAAAAAGGTGCCAGTGCTTGGCACAGATAAACAATTCCCTATCCTCTCTGATTACTCACCAACTGGGCCCCATTCATGACTCTGCTCATGCTGTCTCTCCCATACATCGTGTTCTCTCCTGCTCTTCCTAACAACTAATGAATAACCATTACCTCTTTTAAGACCTGGCTCAATGTACTTCTGTTGGATCTCATTTATTTTCAGGAACTTCATACTATGACTGAAGACAAGTTTGTGTTCCTTTTTTAAAGGGGCTGAAATCTTACAACTGTAAGCTCAGACCCATAAAATAGCAACAGTAAGTATAAATACATGCCATTTGGATAGTACTTGATAGTACAAAAAATTTTATATTTATAACTTGTTTATAATCATTATAGCAACTCTGTGAGGATGGGAGCAGCTATTATTATAAACATTTTACAGTTAAAGAAACAATTTGAGAGATAATAAGTACAGTTGTAACTCAAAACTCCATCTTAACCCTCTAAGTCTTGTATCTTTCTACCATAGCATGCTGTCTCAAGAGTCAACATATCTAAGAGGACTCCAGACCTCACTTCAGCAAAGAACACCCAGCTATAACAGACACATTTCTCTTTGCTCTGATACCCATTAAACACATAGATGTCTCCAAACATCTTTGGAGGCCAAAATGCTTAAATTAGGATTTTAAGGGTAATCTAGTCCAGTTCTTTTATTTTACAAATAAGGAAACTGAGGAACAAAGAAGACTTTACTAGGAGTATAACTTAATTAGTAGCTAATTGTAGATCCAGGGCCATAATTCAAGTCTCTTACTCTGAGTCTATTAGTCTTAACAATATATTTAAAGAATCTTTCTTTTTCTTTTGGGAGGGGAAAGGCAAGAAAATTGGGGTAAAGTGACTCGCCCAAGGTCACACAGCTAGTGTGTCGAGTGTCTGAGGCAGAACTTGAACCCGGGTCCTCCTGACTTAGGACCAGTGCTCTATTCACTGTGCCACCTAGCTGCCCCCAAGAATCTTTATTTTTAAGGGAAAAATGGTCATTAAAAGACTCCACTTCCTCCTTTCACTGTGAAAAATATCAAAAGATCTAAGAGTTGGATGTGATTTCAAGTATATTTTATCCCATACAATCCAACCATTTTTAACCACCTATTTTATATCCCTAGTAGGAAGCACTATGTCTTACACAAAGACAAAAAGGAAATCTAGCCCTTGTCCTGGTTTATGTTAGAAAGGGGAGATACCACATTAATACAGTTAAATATACAGTTGGGAAGGAAGGAGAAAGAACTAACAATTAAGGGAAAGTTTTTCTTCTCCAAAGAAATGCAACATGAGTTGAATTTTGAAGGAAGCTAAGAATCCCAAAAGGATATGGGTAAAGGGGAAGTACATTTCAGGCATGGGGGCAGCCTGTACAGTCACAAAAATGGAAGACTGAATCCTTTTATTAATTTAATAGAGAAACTACTAATTCTGTTAGTGGAGAGAATTTTTATGCCTACATCAATGAAATCACAGGTCTGAACCAAAAAAAAAAAAAAGATTACAACTAAGATGGCAATAACTTTTTCGTCAGCTGCATCACAATGTTTTATATTGATCTTGGATAAATGTCAGTTATGATTATTAGTCTTTGTCACAGGGCTCACTAACTTTGAATTTAACTTACATCACAAGCTTCACATTTCTCTGAAAATGATACTTATCAGATACATTAGCAGGATCAAAATAATACCATACACTATTCCCAGTTCTGTCATTAATTTGCTGTAAATGACTATGGGTATTCATTTCCTCAAATGCAAAATTAAAAGGCTAGCCTAGCTAATCCTCAAGGTTCCTAATAGCACTGACATTCTATGAGTCTATATTAAATAGTCTTATGTAATTATCTTGGAATGATATTTGTAAATTCCAGAATTCTCACATTCACCTTAATGAAGATTATTTCTTACTTTTCTTTGGAAGTTTCCATCATCTATTTAAGGCCTGTTTAGTAACAAACTCACAGAGCTATCTGGTGTCTCACTCTTTTAAATATTTTTTTTACATCATCTATTTAATATTTCAAAGGCTTCTTAAATAATTGATCAGCTAATCCTTGCAACACCCCTGCCAAGTCAGTCAATTAGCAGAAGGAATACTGCTGGTTGGCAAGTGACAAGCAATATTACTTGAACGTTACAAATGAAGAATCTAAAGCAGAGAGAGGTTAATCGACTTGACCAATGTCTCACACAGTCAGTGGCAGGTCTGATGTCAGAACTGAAGTCTGGCTTTATCATAGTTATCATTAAAAGAACAGTAAGTACTACAGACACTTAGTACTTTAGGACTGTCTGGGAACGAAGAGATCAAACAGGGGGATGCCCTCATTTTACAGATGACTTAGATCAGTGATCTCAAATAGCAGATTTGTTTCACAATTTATATCACTACTCTAGTACGCTATCATCTAGGTTTTTGTTCTGGTCTACAAAGACTCATTAGTTTGATTACATCATTTGAACAAGGGGACAAAGGGCTGCATAATGTCTTGGAAGTTCTGAGTGACTAACACTGGGGATGTTTGAGATGGCTAAGCCTCCTCTAATAGTTCTGAAACCCTAGAGTATGAGTTTTTTGAGAACTCTCCCAGAAACACGTTTCTTTCTCTTGTTTATGTTAAATGTAGTATCTAAAATGACTGTATTTCCTGTGAGTTCATTTGAATTAAACTTCTACTATGTGGCAAAGTGCTATGCTAGGGAGTTAGGATTATAGAGATATAGTACAGTCAGCCTTTGAGTGGCTTACAGTCTAGCAGGGGAGGGTGAGGGGGGACATAAGGAACATCCAAAAATAAGTATGACACAAGTTTGTATGTGATAAGAGGCAAAGATGTTATCCAAAATATTAGGAGAAAAGTTGAAGAGAGATAAATTATTTTGAGGTCAGGGCACTGAGAAAGGATTGATGGAGTTAAGCGTACCTGAGCAAAGTTTGAGGGAAGAGGAAGCACTTCAACAGGCCAAGAGGAAGAGGGAGAACTTTTCAGGCATGGGAGAGTCTATGTACCCAGGATGATTCAGGATGGGATGGTAGAATGGCTAACAATCCACTTTGGCTATAATGCACATGAAGGGGAATCTTATGAGATAATGTTGGAATAATGGAGAATTACAGGCTCCCATAGATTTTTGAACTGAAAAGAACCTTACCTTAGAAGCCATCTGGTTCAACTCCTTCATTTTACAGATAAGGAACTGCAGCCCCAAATGGGGAAGTGACTTGCCTAGTTTCACAGTCTAAGGTGGGTTCTTAACCTAGGTCCCTCCTGATTCCACGTCACACCCTCTTATCTACTATACCATGCTGCCGTTAGAGGTAGAAGTGACATTAGAGGTTCATCTTGCTCCAACTTCTTTTTTAGATGAAGAAAGTGAGGCTTTGAAAGGTAAGTAATGTATCCAAGAAGTACACACAGGTAGTAAAAAGCAGAAAGAAGATTGGGACCTAGGTCCTCTGACTTCAAATTAAGTGTTCATTCCACTATTTTCACATGCTTAGATGGCATGGTGCTTTAAACCTTAGGCTGTGGAGTTTGTATTTGATCTTTTGGGCAACAGGGAATTAAGAAGTGATATAGTCAGATCTTAAAAAGAGCTTCATGGAAATCAAGCAATGACAATGGCCTTTGAAACAAAAAGAATAGAAGACATCGAAATGGTGATAGTAATACTTGCATTGTCTATCCCACAGGGTTGTGAGGAAAATATCTGTAAACCTTTAAGTGCTATGTAAGCATTAACTTCCAATAATGTTACCAAGAGGACAGCAAGGAGTTCTAGACACACAAGTGGCAGAAAGTTGGTAGAGATGCTGGTCAGGGACTGAGAAACATCTCCAGGGATGGCATGTAGCCAGGGGTATAACTAGGGTGAGTTAATTGGGGCTCTGCCCTTCAGAGAGGAAAATTTGGAGAGTGCTCCTATAGTCCTTTAGCAACAACAACATTTGTCATAGTTCTTTCTCCCAGGATCTCCATTGACCATGTGTTTTCAGTCCCTGTGTTTAGGGTGTTATGGGGTTTCAGGATGCAGTAGCACCAACAGGCTGTGTATTGCTATTCCTGAGAGCCAGGGATGTTGGCAATCAGTGAGTGAGGCTTGCCCCCAGGTAGAGGGTACTAACGGCAAACGGTCCTTTGCTAGAATATGGATATGTTGGGCATGGGTGCTTAACCCAAGCTAAGCACATCCTGTCCTTCTGACAGGACATCCTATCCTGCTGATGGATGGTCCAAATTCACCCTTCCAATAAAAAGAAAGAAGCACCATGAACCAGTGTGTTTTCAATCTGCTGTGGGCATGGGAAGAGGAGGGTATTTGGGTGCTAGAGCTGCTTACACTAAGCACTGCTGCCTTCCTCTTAAAAAGTTGACCTGAGGGCTCATGTGTTGAATGAAGCTTGTTTCCTTCCTCCCTAATAGCCAAGAATTCTTATACCACTGAAATCTTACCAGAATTCAGGTGAACACTAATAGAAAGAAATGAACAGTGTATTATTATTCATTTTATCACCTTACTAGTTGCTTGCAACTCCTACTTTAAAACTTGTACTTGGTGCCTCTATCTCTTCTGATTGTTTCTGACTGGTCAGTCATCAGGCTATTGTACATGAGGGCATAAGGCTAGCATCACATCAGTATGGGAGTCCAGAGTAAGAAATTATCCATGGTGCTAACTTCATATAGTAAATTGTCATCAAATTGTTGCTATTTCTTCATAAACTGTCATTAAATCTTTCCTCTACAAAAGGGAAGTTATTATTTCTGGAGATCATTTAACCTGATAACCTAGAAAATTCTCTGTCATGGTGGAGATGTATCAGGTTGGTGGCTGAAATACAGGTAAAAAGTTAGAAGAGATGCTTAAAGCTAGGTGAGTGTACAAACTCTCCAAGGAAGAAAACACAAAAAGAAGCAGGGAAAAGTCCAGAATTTGGAGGGATCATACAGAGTTTAGATAGAGGAAAAAGGGAAGAGAAATTAGTAAACAAAGATACGGGGGAAATAGTCAGGATGCAGACCATTGTGTGGATAGCATGTGTTGGGCTTGCTGGATCCAGGGGTGGGTTGGAAGCTAGGATGGAATCAACAGGACCAAGCAAGAAAATGAACCAAATCACACCTTCTGGTAGTGAAGCTCAAGAAAGCAGTACTATGACAGTCTGGATAAGCACAGGGTGCTAAATTAAGCACAGGAAGAAGTGCCAATTACTCGGCCTATAGCAGCACTACTTGGACTGGATGCCAACCTGGCTCATTCCTTGATCACCTCAGTGGGATATAATGACTCAGCCTGATGGTTGTCTGTGCATTTAAAGAGAAAAGAAAATCAGGAAAATATTTTTTCATGAGAGAAAAAGATGTTTCAAGAAGTGACTGGCCAACTTGCAGTACATGCTACAAAAGGTTGGGCAGCCTAAACACTAACAAAAGGCTATTGCCAAGCTCTGAAAGAGAGATTCTAATTGTGTAGTAGGGACAGGAGCCAGATTTCAGGAGTCAATAGGGGAATGGATGGATTGAAGTAGAAGCTGTGGATACAGATGAGTTATTTTAAGTGTTTGGCAGTAAAGGGAAGAAAAGAAATTGAATAACAGCTGGGAGTACCAGTATTCCTGGGGAAGCCTTGAGCAAATTAAAACATGAAAGGGAAAGATTCCATGGAAAGATATGAAAGGGGATGGGGGAGGGGGTGAAGGAGGAAGAGAAAGATACAGCAAACAAAGGAAAGGGAGTAGGAAAGGAGAGAGAAAGAGACAGAGGCAAAGAGACACACAGAGAAAGAGACAGATATTAATTCTGGGAACAAAGACCCAGAGGAGGTAGGAAGCGACAGGACATAGCCTAAAGGTTAAAGGTTTAGTTTTAGAGAGAGAGAATGAATCTTTCTCTGAGACCAGAAGGGACAGAAGGATGGATTTGAAGACAATAACGTGCCAAAGTGAAAGAGGTCCAAAAGGAGGAAAAGTGGAGAGTTTTAACCTTCTCTGAAAAGTAGGAGATGAGGTCACCTGCTGATTGTGTGTGTGTGTATGTGTGTATGTGTGTGTGTGTGTTTGATGGGACTAAGGATTTAAAATTCTAAAGAAAGAAAAAAAAGGTCTGCTATGGGCACTGTAGCAGAAATTTATTGAGGATAATATAATCAATAAATACTAAAGAAAGACAAGTGCAAGTCTGATGGCAAGAACCTGTAAAGGACCAGTTTTTGTTGAACAGTATCTTACTCTGCCAGTGATTTTCATGCCAGAAGTGGAGAGAGCGGATTATAGGAGTGGCCAAGGACTAGGGATTGGCTAAATAGGCTAAGCCAAAGTTCAATGGGAAAATAAGAACCTAGGGGGGTGGGAATGGAATGCTCAAACATATAGTTTTATGTATAATCTAGGGAATGGAAAGAATCCAGTGTAGCCAAGGTACAGCAGAAGGAAAGTGCAGAGTGGGAAGGGAATCACCCTGAGAGAAGTCATCTATAAAAGAATGATATGTAAGTCCTATACCTGTGATAAGGAGAACTAGAAAAATGGAAGGATAAGGAAGGAAGTGAATCAGAGATATCAGATTTTGATCCATGCCTTACAACAACTAAAGTGTGGATGTGTTGGCATGGAGCAAAAAGAGGATCCACTCTAGGTATGGGGGGGGGGGGTCTCAAGGAATCTCAATAAAGATGCTGAAGTCATTGTGGATGATAGGGAAGCTTTATGGGACACTATAAGTCCTTGAAGTCTTTCAAGAAGATGAAATAATGACCTTCTGAATAGCTTGGTATATATCTAGGTGGATAGCTAAGACTTCAAATTATACACAAATGGCTTCTATTGTTTCAAATGATCTCATTGTCTAGAATTTAGAATGTACCATGAAGTAATGAGACTACTGTTCATTCTACAGAACTTCAAGCCTTGGAATAGAAAAATTTTCTGCTGGAGGAAATTTAATTCTATATATTGTAAATTGTACCATAAAAGGTAGTGAGTTAAGTTAGTAGAGTTGTAAGCATAGTCAGGAAGCGTCCTATCCTGTGAAAAATTCCTACACTCTAGAACAGAAAGAATGAAATATGTTAAATTCTTTGAGGGGACTTATTTTCACTCCCAGTGAGGAAAATCCCTCCCATAATTCAGATTGACATCTGTCCAGCAATTTACAGGCTCTGAGTATGCACAGCCTGTGGCCCTGAGAGATTGTGACTTGTTCAGTCACACAGTATGTATAAAAGGCAAAAGTCTCTATCCATTACCACAGACTGTCTATATCAATATAAATATTAATGAATAACCCTCTATTAAAATAAGTATATGCAAAATAAATATAAAGCAAATTGTATTTAAACTTTAGCTTTGTAATATAGCTCTTAGCATTTGGGGATGGGAGGTGGTGGTGAAGGGGGATAGCATTTTTCAGCCCTCTTCCAGCTCCAGGATCATGTGCCATTCAGTTCAATCCAAACATTTATTAAATGTGCACTATTTTTAAGGCATGTAATTGTAAGAGGTGTTTATTACCTTTTTTTTTTTAATTGGGGAAATAAGTCCCCACATTTGAAGAGTGAATTTGCAATCTCAACTACAAGTGTATTTCTGTAATGCCAATTACACTTTCTCCAAGATTTCCAGTATGAGATGTTTCCAAAGAACAGTTCTTTGAGAGAATGAGTCACATACTTTTGGTGGTAAATAAGTAGTATGATAATCAGGCCTGGGGCATATTTGGTATGATCTAACAAAACAATCAGCCACCAAGCATTAGATATATTCCAACATTGTATTGCATTAGGTGCTAGTGATATAATCACAAAAACGAAACAGTCCCTGTCCCCAGAGTTTACAGTCTATCAGGGAAGATAACAGGTACATAAATAATGATAATGTGAAGCACCATGAACATTATTTTATCTGAGCCTCATGACAACCTTTTTTTCCCCCAAGGTAGATGCTTGTATTATCTTCACTTTACAGATAAAACTGAGGTTAAAAGAGATAAAGGGACTTGCCCCCCCCAACAACCTGACACCTTCCCCCCACCCCCACCCAGGCCAGTTTCCTAGTTAAACCACCTCCCCAGTTGTATCCAAGCAGCTACTAAAATCATTAGCTTCCAGTGACTTGGTGAATTTTCCTTAATTGACATCTTCTATTGAGGAAAGCCTATCCTTGTAATTCGATTGACAAGCATTATTCAGTTCTTCCCTATCACTAAATACTGATCTTTCTCATGAATATTTAGAAGCATACCTATTTTACCTTCCAGTGATACTACATGAATTTCTCCTGGGTTGCACTCCAGCATCTCAGTGATATTGCTTCTAAGATTTTTCTTCCAGTCATTTCTGGTTATTTCTTTTTTATCTTAGCCCCAACAAGGCACAGTATGGGTATGCTGAAATCCAGCTTTAGACTATACAAATGCATTGTGTCTTCTTTTAACACCCACAGTGCTCAGACATGGTGACTCACACAGGATAATCATCCTTTTCTCCCTCCCTTAAATGCTCTTCTCTCTTACCTCCTTCAAGATGCAGCCAATTTTTGGGGGGGAGGCAAAAGGAGGGGTGACTTTTCACAGAAGTTAGCATCACATTCCACTTGGACTTTTAACGACTACCTGTCCATGAATAAATGCATACTAGATAATGTGATGGGGGGGGGGGAGAAAATGCAACATTTTCATAATCATCCATCTCTAACACAATAACCCTGACAGGAACACTAATAAAATAGTAGCTCTCGAGGCTGAAATACTTGCACAGAATGAAAACCTCTTCTCCCAGAACTAGATGTTATTATATGCTTAAAATATAAGCAACCAACACAACCACTTTTTTAGATACTGATCTGGGAACTACAAGACTTTAGTTGTAATTAATTTTCCTCCCGACTTTCCCCCTACTCCACTCTTTCTTTTGCTTTCCCATTCCTATGATGAAACAAAAGGAAACTAAACATGAGAGGAAAAATCCAGTTGGGTCTAGATGGAAGTGGGTAGGATGGAGGCAAAACACATCTTTTTGGAATCAACACTCTTTTCAAGTATTAATAAAGAACATTTCTCAACTGCATATAAAGATAATGCAATACTGTATTTAACTGAAATTAGGCAATGGTTTCTTTCTCTTTACGGATGAAAACAGATCAGCAATTTTAAAAATATACACATAACTGCACACATCCACAAACCTTTGTCTCTTTATCCTCTAAAACAGAAAGCATTTCCCATTCTCCCCTAGTATGAGGGACGAATTTCACTCTAAATATTGCCTGTTGAAAATTCTTTATTAAAACCTTCCAATATGCCTCTTTCCAGCCAAAGAGAAGAACAGGTGCTATGACTATGTTTTCCACATATTTCTGGTATACAATCTCCAACTGCTGATTTATCTTTTTAGTAGATGCCAGTTCCCTACACTGTATTTAAGCAACTCCCTCAATTGTCAAAATGCCAGTGGCATGCCTTATTTTTTTCCTTTTCCCATTTGCATATATTGCTACAATTGTGTTTTGGCACACTGCTTTATTATGGGCGATTAAGACTTGCTAACTTTCTTTTAAGGAGCTTGAATGAGCTTGAACTCATTTTCTGGGCTCAGACCAGTAAGCAAGCTTTGCTCCAGAAAGAAGGAATCATTTAAGCATGTAATGGAAGATGCCCTACTTTTAGCTGCTATGGATTCTACAAACAGGTAGAATCATTTTGTTCACTTCATAATAATTGATAAATACCTCTCAAAAGGGAGTCAAGAAATCTGTCCTAAAAGGAAAAATCCAAGGATGGGTTGAGGAACAACTAATATGATAGCTATTATTAGGAAAGGGATACATAGATAGACAAAACATTTCTGGCCCACAGACAAAAAGCCCAGTTAACAAATGAGACCAACAGCCAAGAATCTGCAGTCATTTTAGGTACTGCCTTTAGAACAAAAATCAGTAATGTGCTTCTTGGAGAGCTGTTCTAATAGAAACTCATATTTCTAGGACGTCAGAGCCTTTTAAAGGGAGCTCTGAAATTAGACTCCAGAGAGCTCACACCCCCTCAATGTCAGCCACCAAAGTCATATTACACGTGCCTCTGTCTCTCTGTTCAGGTGATGTGCTCAAATTAATAACGTTGTGAAAAAAAGCTAAGATGTATATAGCAATACAGACACAGAAGTGACATATACTTAAAACAAATATAATCCAATCCTTTTACCTGTAAAAGTGAAGAAGGTGAGGGCCACAAGAGGCCAAATTCATTTCGGCAGGACTTATTAAGTATTTAGCATGTGCAAGGCACCATGATAGGTGAGAGACACAAAAAGAAAAATTAAGAACCATAGATCAAGAAGGTTTTGCATAGGGAATGGGACCAAAGCTGAACCCTAAGGAAAGCTAAGAATTCTAGGAGATGGAGGTGAAGAGAGAATATAGCAAAGCCTATACAATGCAAGAAGGTGGGAGACGGAATGCTAAGCATGGAGAATGTAAAGGAAGACAGGTTAGCTGGGTGATTGATTACGTGAAAAAGAATACATAAAGACTGGAAAAGTAGACTATAAATAGCCTGGGAACATCTTTAAACACTAATACGAGGAATTTGTATTTTATGTTATGGAAAATAGGAAGCCAATGAACATTGTTGGACAACAGTGACATGGTTACACCTAGGTCACTTGGGCAGATGTATAGGACTTAATGGAGCTCATGTGGTCAATTAATAACAATGTAGGGAGAAGAACTCATATCTAGTGCCTGGTCTGGTTCTTTTAAATTAATCTGTAGATTAGACCTCAGATGAAAGGACTTTCATTGGCAAGAGTTTTCCCATACATACCACAATGTTAACACCCCTGTGAGTAAAGATATCTTCATTTGATCACATAACAATTGTTTGATAAACTTGACAAAGTATCTTAAAGATCTTAAATTCATCAGTCAGGCAGGCAGGAATTTAAAATGTCCATCATATAATCAGGTCTCTTTCACCTCTTTTTCAGCATTATTAAATAATGCCTTAAGCAATTCTGGGCCAGAACTATACAAGTGGAAGAAAATGGGCTGAATGAAATGCCTTTAGGGATTTGAGTTTTCACCCTCTGCCAGAATGCTACAGGGCAAATAATCAGTGAAAGAAAAGCTTAGTAATAATGAAAACTTGTTTTTACTATGAATAAATCACAGAGGAAGTTACTAGACAACTCTTAATGGAATTACAATGGAAATAATGCAAAATGCTGTATTTTCTAATGAACATACAGCAAAAATAAAATCATGAGTTGAAATTAATAAGAAACAGTTTATTGAACTACCTGCAGAAATATATCACAATTTACCTTTAACCTCCTTCCCAAACTATCTTGTATTTAACTTCTTTGCATATATTTATATTTATTAACTTTATGCTGTATATACTTATGTCTTCACCACTGGAATGAAAGAAGTTTGCAAACAGGGTTCATTTTATTCTTTGTACTTATATCCACAGTACCTAACAGAATCTGCCACATAGTAAGTATCTGTTACATACTGATTTAAGTAGCATCCCTGATCTTCTCTCCCCATCTCATTCTAGAGTTGGGAAAAGCCAAGCATCTTCTTGGAGGTTATAGAATTCTGTAAATCTAAGAAAAGTAACAGTAGCTTATATTACTTAATACTATAGTACCTCATAGGCAAAGGGTGTTATGGATGGAGTTGTGAATATGGAGTTAGCAAAACCTGAATTCAAACCCTGTCTCTGTCACTTACTAGAGGAGTGACTGTAAACAAGCATTTAACCTAAGTAAATCTCAGGCCCCTCCCTGAGACTAACTTCTAAATCAAAGGTTCTTTTTGTGTCATAGATACCTGTGTATCATACCAGCTGGGCATTAGGCAGAGGAAACAACGTGAAAACCAAGGCAGCAGCCAATTCCCACAATCTTGCTAGAGAAATCTGCTTGAGGTACATTATCTAGCAAGAGAGTGGAGAGGATGACAGGGAAGGAGAGAGGCAGGGAAAGGAGGGTGATGAGATCTAGCTCTGGTCCCTTTTCCATACCACAATCTCATTCTCTACTCCCACTCTTGAGTCTGCCAGCCATCATTCTAAAGAACAGTGATGGAGGGAGGAATGTCTCTAAGCTGAATATTTCCTGGCATCAGCAGCCTCATTCACTATACTATCTTCTTCATTCCCTTTATCATTATTCCATTTCCTGCTCTAAGCAGCTGGTTATCCTTATCAACTACCACTTCCTATCCTATGGATAACAAACCTCCTCTTTTCCCAACTATTGTGATTAAAGATCATCATCTACAGAGGCAAAAGACTCTTTTACTCTACTACTTCTCCATACACTCACCCCTGTCCTACTCAGTCCTACCCCACTCTAGATCCTATTGCCTTCTGCTCTCTCCCTGTTTTATCAAAAATCAGTCCTACTTTAAGCTTATTAACCAACCAAAAAGTATTTAATTACCTACTCTCCCACGCCTCACAGTCAGGCACTATGCTAAGACTGAGAAGTAAAAAGACAAAAGCAGGGCAGTCTCTGCTAAGGTGGAAGAAAATATATAAGCATATATAGAATCTACAGATGGTTCTCACTTTATGTAGATTCACAGTATGTAAATTTTTACTTTATGTAAAGAATTCTTAAAGGCATGGGAAGGGAACAGAAACATGTATGAGAGTTTGGAAGAGCATGTCTATAGTTCATTCCTGATTTTTGAGAATTTGACAAATATGAATCACATGGCTATTCAGTATCTAGGCCATATCTGAATTCAAGTCTCCTTGATTCCAAGTGCAGTGCTGTCATTCTATAACCTGGCTGCCAATGACAACAGAGGGGTCAGCTGTCTTCTCAGAGTATGGATTTAACACATGACTGAGAACCTCTGAAAGCTTGTCAAACCTGATGAGTACCGTCACCTTATAGTGATTCACATAGTCACAAATGACATTGCCAGAAGGAATCAGAAAGCATTGCAAAGGATTATGAAGTCTTGTGTAAGAAAATGACAATCTCAGGGGTACCCATGGTGTTTCCAGCACTGCTTTAAATGAAAGGAAGAGCTAAGAGAATGACAGTTTTGGGAAATGAACAAGATGATAAGATGAGTTTTATAAGATGGAATGTATCAACAAAACAAAATATAACAGAGAAAAAGAAACTACATGTAGGAAAAACAGTACAGATGCTCAGAAAAATGACAAGAAACAAAAAATCCAAGAAATGACACAGCAATAAAACCTCATTTCAAAGTTTTCAAAAGCCTATATCTAAATGCACCAAAGATGTACAAAAAACAAAATGAAATAGAGACCCTAGCTCCAAAGGGCATTTAATTTCTCAGGTGTCACTGAGACTTGGCAGGAAAGTACCTGTGATTGTAATGTGACTCTGGAAAAACCTTATTAAGAAAGAACAGGATGGATAAAAGTTGGGTAGAGTGTAGTCTCCATGTATATAAATCCATTTGCACAGCACCTGAGGGACCGGTGTCTGCCTAATTACAGAAATAAGCTAATCTCACTTCTGGCTTCTGTAACCCTTTTGCCTTGAGCTGCTGAGCTTAGGTTTGGCAAGAATGGTGGTTCACTTGGAATACTGGCTATCACTTTTTGACCTTTATTTATGAGAGACAACCAAGCCAGGCTTGCATTACTGACCTTGAGTGATATAGGAAATGACCTTTTAAAAATTATAAGTGGATTAAAAACAGGGCACATTTAAAATGTATTTAAGTGCTTCACTCCTAGCAAGTAAGGTTTAGATATTGGGGAAATATTGGGCTGGCTTAATAATAAAATGGCAAGCAGCTAAAAATGGAAAACAGAATCTCTTATTGCCTCTCTCTCCCTCTCCCTTCTCTCTCTCTGTCTCGCTCCCTTACAAGTACTTCATTCAACCTCACTGTGAATTCCGTTCAGTTTTCTAGGACTAGTGGATAAGAGATGGCTAGGTCTATTTACGCTGACACATTCGACCTAGACATAGAGTGACTATATTTAAAGTATTTTGAGATGTCGAGTTCTAATCAGACATTCCTGAAATCTTGCCTACAGTAGTTGGCTATATTTGCATTTCATATTAGATTGAGTCCTGAAGACCAAACTTGGGCATAACCTAATTTAGAAGTTTATAAGCTTCAGAAGAGTTTGGCCATTGAGGCAGAGATGGAAAAGGATACAGAAAGGGGGCAATGGAGAGAAGATAAGTGGGGATTATTTGAAAGTTGGATGGAAGACTTTCTAACTAGAGTTAGACCTAATTTCAAATCTACCTTAAGATTCTTACTAGGTGTGACAGGCATATCATTGAGTTTGCTTTAGTTTCTCAACTATAATACGGTGATGACAGTACCTCCCCTTGAAGGTTTATTGTGAGGATTAAATAATAGTTGTAAAAAAGCACTTAGCGCCGTGTCTGACATGCAAGGAGTGATATATAAATGCTTATTTGCTCCCCCTTTCCAGTATTCATGACGATTTTAAAGAAGCCTGCCAAAAATCGTTCTCATTATTTTAAGTAGCAATTCATAGAACTATTCCCTTTTTTGTGGTGGACTGGATCCCTCACTCACTACCTAACCATGATATATACAAGGTATCCCAAAAGTCTCAGTGCAGTTTTAAGCTTTAATTGTTTAATATAGCTATTAATATAGCTTTAAAAGCTTTTGAACATTTTATTTAATTCTAAATTTAATTTTATTTATTTGAAAGCTTTAATAGCTTAACATAGCTATCCTAGCTTTTGAAAGCTATTAATATTGCTTTAAACCCCACTGTCTTTTGAGACACCTTGGGGTACACCATAACCTCTCATTTGTCAAAGTGATGGCTGTGAGGCTAATATACGTTACTACAAACCTCATCAGTCACCTATCCTGGGGTCTACTAGGCACAATGCTCAAGGAAGTAGTAGATATAACTGCTGATAAGAGCTTCAAGTTTTATTCCTTCTAGAAGGTATCTCCATTTTTATTAGGGGATTACCAAAGAAAAACATGGTAGCTAATGGTAGAATTAGATTTTGCCTGAGAGAAGGTAAAGGTGATTGGAGGGAAGGTGGAAAGATGCAGGAGGGATGTGTTGGTAGTGCTAAGAATGGAGGCAGAAGCTCCTTCTTGATATGTTTCAAATAATAATATCAATAGATAGCACTTACTTAGGTACAGTTTGTGAAGTGCTTTACATCTTATTTCACTTGATCTTCACAACAACCTTGTGATGGCCAGGGAGTAGTTAATTCTTTCATTGCATTTGTAAACTACTCATTGGCTTTAAGGACTTTGCCTCAGTCCCAGAAGAGCCAATCAGAAAGCTTCCAGGACTTAATTCTAGGTTTTATATAGTTACATAAAACCTCCTTTCCATAACAGGAGTGAATATCACATGCTCCTTGGGCCAAATCAAACTAAGATAACAGGAAGTAGGGAAACAATAATACAAAAATCGGGCTATTTTCACATGTCTTTCTATCAGGATGTTTTCCTGTTCCAGAGGTACAGGCTATTATTATTTCCCTAGTCCCTGAACCCTTCAATTTGAGGCAGTTAAAGCATTCCAATTACTGCTCTCCCTCCTGAAAGTATATTTGATTTATTTATCTACTTAAATATATGCCATTAGAACATTCCTTGAGAGCAGGGGCTGTTTTTGACATTATCTTCATTTCCTTTGTTCCTAAAAGAATGCTCTGAACATATTAATAAATACATGCTGAGTTTAATTGAACTGATACATCTAATTGTGGGTCATTTTTCAAAAATTAATAAGACAATATTTATAATAATATATTAAAACAATAGTTGGCATTTATTGCTTTCAAGCTTGCAAAGCAAACACACCTGCCATATACACGATCTAATTTTATCTGCTTACTAGTGTCTAACACATAGTAGTCACTTAGAAATACAGTTTAAAACTAGAGTATTTTTGAGAGAAAGGGGAGGAGCCAAGGTGGCGGAGTAGAAACAGCACGTCCAAGGCTCTCTCCCCACAGATTACCTCCAAACTATGTAAAAGGGGACTTTGAACAACTTCTGGAGCCCCAGCACCCAAAGAATGACACAGAGAAGCTAAGCTCCCACTGAGGACAGCCCAGTAGCCCTGCAGGAAGGGCCAGCGCAGCACTCTGGGAGGCGGCAGCACAGTACGCGTAGAGCTAAGCCCAGGTCCAGGTCTGCTTGAGCAGCGGTTTTAGCCCCAGGGCGGCTGGGCCAGCAGCCAGCTGGAGGGACCCCAGAACACCAGCAGCTGTGGCGATTCCAGGATGGTCAACACAGACATGCCTAGGACAAAGTGAGAGGTTAGTGCCCTATGGAATTTGAGACCAGTATTTGGGGAACGCGTTGGCTTCCTCTCCTGGGGGCTAGAAGCCACTGAGGAGACATGCCATTTTGCAGTTTTCAGTGGCAGCACCTGCTCCTGGCCTGTGAACTGTAGGGAGATCCAGCAATCAGTCTCGGGGGTAATGGCTCCTGCTGTAACCTCCCTGGATCTGGATTGTGGTCTGGGTGGGAGGTCATGGGGCGGGTTTCCAGCTTGCCAGAAATGGAAGTTGTCCCCCGACATGTTTGGGACGAAGCTCCCCTGTCTGGTGGCAGAGTTCTACTGTGGCAACAAGCCCAAAAGTCAAGTAATTAAGGGGCAACATGCCAAGGCAAAGGAAACAAAATGAACAGAAAAATGAAACATTAAGACTCCTATTTTGGGGGCAAAGAGGATCAAAGCATGGAACATGAGGAGGACTGTGAGGTCAGAAATCCTGCTCCAAAAGCCCCAAAGGAAAATATGAGTGGGTTACAGGCCATAGAGGACCTTGAGACTTTAAAAATCAAATAAGAGAAGTGGAGGAAAAACTGGGAATAGAAATGAGAGGGATACAGGAAAAGTATGAAATGAGGGTCAACAGCCTGACTGAGGAAAACACCACCTTAAAAAACAGACTAACTCAAATGGCAAAGGAGGCCCAAAAGAGTAATGAGGAGAAGAATGCCTTAAAAAGCCAAATTTGCCAGATGGAAAAAGAATCTCAAAAGCTCACTGAGGAGATTCATTCCTTCAGAGTTAGAGTGGAGCAAATGGAAGCTAGTGACTTTATGAGAAATCAAGATGCTGTTAAGCAGATCAAAACAAATGAAAGAATAGAAGGCAATGTGAAATATCTCATGGGAAAAACCACGGACCTGGAAAATAGATCCAGGAAAGACAATTTAAAAATTATTGGACTGCCTGAAAGCCATGATCAAAGAAAGAACCTAGAAATCACCCTTCAAGAAATTCTCAAGGAAAACTGCCCTGATGTTTTAGATCCAGAGGGCAAAATAGAGGTTGAAAGAATCCACCAATCACCTCCTGAAAAAGATCCCAAAAAGAAAACTCCCAGGAATATTATAGCCAGGTTCCAGAATCCCCAGATCAAGGAGAAAATACTACAAGCAGCCAGGAAGAAACAATTTCAATATTGTGGAAACACAATCAGAATAGCCCAGGACCTGGCAGCTTCTACACTGAGGGATCGAAGGGCATGGAATATGATATTCCAGAGGGCAAAAGAACTGGGAATGAACCCAAGGGTCACCTACCCAGCAAAACTGAGTGTTTTGTTTCAGGGGAAAATATGGTCATTCAGTGGAATAGAGGACTTTCAAGCATTCTTGAGGAAAAAACCAGAGTTGAATAGAAAATTTGACATCCAGACACAAGAAGCAAGAGATGCCTGAGAAGGTAATCAGGGAAAAGAAATCAAAAGGAACTTATCAAAGTCGACCTATTTACATTCCTATATGGAAAAACAATAACTGTGACTGATGAAACTTTTCTCAGTATGAAAATAATGGAAGAAGGGTATATGGTCACATGAATACATATGTGAATGCGTGTATATATGTTTACAGTTATACATGGATAGAGGGCATAGGTTGAATTTGTTGGGAAGGGATGATACCTAAGGGGTGAAATTATGAGGTGAAAGAGGAAAGTGGCAAGAGGAGATGGGGAGAGACAGGATAGGGTAAACTATCTCATGTAGAAGAAGCAAGAGGAAGTGGTTTCAAGGGAGGGGAAGAATAGGAAGGCAAAAAGGCAAAAGTACATTCTCATTGAATTTGGTTCAGGGAGAGAATGACATACATACTAAATGGGATATCTCAACCTGCAGCAGAATAGGGGGAAGGGGGATGAGAGGAGGGATGAGGGATGGGAGGGCATTCTAGGAGGGAGGGGAGGTTGGAAGTACCCACCGTAGAAGAGGGACAGGATTAAGTAGGGAATGGACCAGGTGGGGGGTGGGCTGGGTGGGAAGGAATTACAAGCAGCCTTGTACAATATATCTACTATGGTAATGTTTTGCATAGCTAGACATGTACAAAATATACCGAATTACTTATCTTCCCAGAGGGAATGGGTGACAAGGGAGGAAGGGAATGGATCTGAAAATCGAGGTCTTAAAATTAAATGTTTCACATATTAAAAAAAAAAAAACTAGAGTATTTTTTGTCTTAGGATAAAATTTTGTTTTAAATCAGATTTTCATTGAACCCTGACCCGAAATAAAAATTTTACATTCTGTACAAACTTTCTAAGTTAACATAATGCAGTAAATTTTTAGTGTAAACAGTTCATTCTCATTCACACCCCATCTGTTCTTTTTCCTATGTATTCTCTGCTGCAAAGGCAGATCTCATCCTTCCTAATAGACTCCTACAGTTATTATGCATGTTTGTAAGTTGTCACAATTGAGAGGTGTGATGAAATCAGAGGGAAAACTATTATATCATCAAAAGCTTTAATGAGACAGAAATGAGTTTCAAATGAGAACTGACTTTAAAATAAAAAAAAAAGTAATTCAAGGAGCCAAAAAATACTTTTTCTTTCTGTTCAATGTTCTTTTGGTTTGCTCTAGTGTGAAAAATGCCTATTTATATTTATTCCCATTTACATTTTCATGATTAATTTAAAATAAAAATGCAATAGCAGACTCAGAATTGTAAAATAGTTTTGACTTAAACCAGTAATGGGATTTCTATCCAAATTCTCTTTGCTTGAGCTATAAGACAATGACTCACTTATCATGTTCATAACATTCTCCTTTAGTTTTAAAATAATAAATATATAAGACCTTGCAATTCATTTGCACTAAACAGGAAAAATAAAGTGCTGTTATATTTACTATCTCAATAAAAATTAAATATAACAAACAAAAGCAGAAAGTCAAAATTGTGTGAATTATCAGAAATGTTTGGAAGCATAAGCCCCCAAATGTTGTTCTCCTTTTCAGCATTTTATTATTTTCTCTCAGATTGGCTAATTTATATGACCTAGCTAATTGAAAAAATAGAAAGAAAATTTTAGGAATATGTGATTTAGACCTGGTAGGAACTACTTCCATCATGTAGCCTAAACTGCACAATTTACAGATAAGTAAACTAAGGCAAGAGAAGGTTAGGTGATTATCATCACGAGGTCACACAGTAAATAGCTGAGCCAGGATTAAAACCTATGTTCTGAAATTCTAAAATCCAGTGTTGTTGCAATAATATATTGTCAAACATATGCATATGGGATTACTAAAGGATTTATCTTAACATGCTAGCAATGTACATTTGTGATAAATTTAGACTGAACACCTGTTGATGACTGCAACAGGGAAGAGTGATAGGAATTAGGGTCTCGTTTACAATTCTATTTTTAAGTCTAAATAAATTGTTCACTTGGAATAGGTTAGTCTATCTTGATTTTGGTCATTAGTAACAATAAATAAATTAAACTGCAAGCCAGTGAGTGTGTTTGGTCATTACCTATAATATGACTTTCAAAAAAGTTGCATTAAATTATTTAAGCAGATATCGAATCATAAGTCCTACATTGATTCCCAGTGAGAATTACAGAATTAATAAGACTGAACATTTAAAGAGGGGAAAAAGTGAATTCTAAATGGCACATGGGTTCATTAAGAAGCCATTAATCTGATTTACTCTTTTGATTGAATTTCTACATTGGTAAATGGAGAAATGATGGCCAAATGCAGTGTTGGACCAATGGATTCAATTCAATTCAACAAGCATTCCATATGTATGTATTAAGCGAATCATGAATCACGTACTTTGCTAGGGATTGAGGGTACAAAGACAGGGCAACAGAACCCTTCTGCTCACACAGGGAATTCATGTTCTATCTATTGTATTGCATTCCTCCCATGAATACTTCTGGACTTTCTAGATGTCAAAACCATCCCTCACTGTGAACCCACCACCTCTCAATATATAAAGTGTTCTTTGTTCTACCTGAGCTTCAACTGCTTTTAGGATTAGAATTGATGGCAGCTCATCTGATGCTGAATCTTCACCTAGGCCACTTAGCTACCTCTTAGAAGACTCTACCTCCATCCCTCTCCCAACATAGGACTGTGCTTTCTTTAAGATTCTGGTCAAAATTCAACTCTTCTAAGAAGCTTTTCATGACCAATTTTGTGTAACTGATCACTTAATAATCCTATTTCTCTTCAGAATATCAGCATATATTATAAACATTTTTTCACGCAAACATGTACCAAGCAACATTTTACTCTGATGCATTATATTCTACTTGCCCAAGTTAGAAAGAAACGTTTTAGGGACCTGATCTTCTTGGACAGAAAAGGGCAGCACCTTGTATGCAGCAGACGGTATATAGTGACTGACTCAGGATTGGTCTCTGAATTCTTCCCCTGGTCTACTATGTTGATTTGTCATTAATACTATATTGTTGTAAGACTGCCTTCAGGGCATTCATCAAGTCTTCCCTTGGCCTATCTATAAGCTGGCTCATTACCATCTCATTACCAGTATTGCTTTCTATGCTGTGCCTATCCTCTATCACAAAATCTCTGCATACATCCTGTCTGCCAAATAGACATGTGTGGCTACAAAGTGACAAGCCTAGTTCGGCAGGAATAATTAGATTAGGTTTTATATAAAATCACTGGATTTAGAAATGAATGGGGTCTTAGTAATCATCTAAATCTAAGTCCCCTCGGGGCAGTAAATAGAGCACCAGTCCTGGAGTCAGGAGGACCTGAGTTCAAATCCGGCCTCAGACATGTAACACAAAACTAGCTGTGTGACCTTAGGCAAGTCACTTAACCCCAACTGCCCCATCCAAAAAAAAATTTATAATTTATTAAAAGTCCCTCATTCTATAGATAAGGAAACTGAATCCCTGAGAAGTGATGTCTTGCCCAAAGCCATGTGGGCTGTTTAAGTATCAAAAGTGGAACTCGAACTTTCTTGGGGGTCTTCTGACACCAAAATCCTGTTCTCTATACTATGCTACTTTCTGCAATGCCAAACATTTCTTTCAAAGGTGGATGTACACTGGGACATTTCTCCAATGGAGTAATTCAGTGTGAAGCCTAGCAGCACAAAGGAGGTGTTTAATAAATATCTGTTGACTGTTAGCATATCTATCTCTAGCTATATATTTTACTTATATTTTCAATATAACTATAGAAACTGAGGTTCAGAGATAAAAAAGGGCTCTCGTTATACACACATATACAACTTGTGAGAGTATATATATATATATATATATATATATATATATATATACTATCAACCTCACAGTTATTGAAAGCACTCTGTAAACCTTAAAACATAGAAATATTGAGTTTTATTACCATAAAATCCACTCTAATGTCATGTCATGATATAGAAGTGACCTTGACTCCTTAAATTCTACATCAAATTAATTAAATTAAATTCTGCCAAGGCTTTAAATCAAGCCCAGTGACATATTTTGAGTCTGTCCCCTAAAGATCAGCTTAGAGATTTCTGTCTGAAGTAAAATATAAAGGCATCAGGTAATTGTCATTTATGTCAGTTAAGGAAAGAACCATATTGGTTTTATCATACATCTTTCAAACACTGAAATGCAGAAAGGAGATATAGGAAGCTCATTAACTTTTGAAAATGAAGGCCAAAGTTGACTTTTGCAAAGACTGTGGATGGTAATCACCAGTAATCTAGTCTTTTGGCCAACTTCTTACACAGATTGGTGCATTAATCCCTCTGTAGTCTATGATCAGTAATTAAATAACAAAAAAGGTAAATGACACCAATATAAGATTAGCAAATAGTATGTGCTATAAATTATATAGCATACTCATTTTAAAAAATCCTCCTTAAACACAAAAAAGGACCTTCTTCTTTGTAATCTCTTCATTGTACCTAGAAAAAAATGAACAGCTTTAAAAAAAACAAGATCTGTTCTATTGTGTGAGCAACCCTTTAATCACATTAAGAATTGTTAAGAACAATTTCTTAAATCAAACCATCTGACAGGCTGAGTAATTTTAAGTGCTTAATGCCATGGTACCTTAAAGACCAGAATACTGAAATAAAAGAATTTGATCCTTGCAATTTTGAAAATCATTAACATGGATCAAAAACCTTACATTAGTATTTTTTTCAGTCTCTTTAGAAAAATACCTCTTGGGGCGGCTAGGTGGCGCAGTGAGTAGAGCGTCGGCCCTGGAGTCAGAAGGACCTGAGTTCGGATCCGGCCTCATACACTTAATGCACACACAAACAAACAAACAAAAAAAACCTAGCCGTGTGACCTTGGGCAAGTTACTTAACCTCAACTGCCCTCCCCCAGAAAAAAAGAAAAAAAAAGAAAAATACCTCTCAAGGACTCACAATTTCCTATATAATTCTTTTTGTTCTGTGTATATGCATATGAAAAGACTTCTGTTTGGTGAAGATTAAATTCATAATAAGAAAAAAAGTTAAAAATCAATAGTGCCTCTGAACTGATACACCATGATTATTTATTTGGTGTGGAAAAAGTATTGTTTTGTATTAGTTTTATTTGTTGTGTTTTATCAATGGATGAAGCATCAAGTCTACCATCAATTCTCAGAATAAAACTCATCTTTAACATTAAATGTTGTTGTTTTGGGGTGGCTAGGTGGCACAGTGAGTAGAGCGCTGGCCCTGGAATCAGAAGGACCTGAGTTTGAATCCGGCCTCAGACATTTAACCCACACAAACAAAAACCTAGCCGTGTGACCTTGGGCAAGTTACTTAACCCCAATTGCCCTCCAAAAAAAATGTTGTTGTTTATATTCTCAGAGAGAACCAGTAAACCCTTGGATTAAACAGGATTTTTTTTTTTTTTAAACAGGATTTTAATATTTTACCTCTGTAACAGTAGCCATTTATGCACACACCCTCTTTGACCAGCCATAAGAAACTTAATTGCTAGTCTGGCTTCTTTGCCTCTTCCTCAATACATGATGCTTCTAGTCCCAGTACTTCCAGAGCTTCTAGTTTATACGTAGGGCACAAAGTGCAATTTTAATATTACTATAGGTAAAACTTAGCAAGAAATGTGCCATTAGCTACAAATGAAGTTACAACATACTTATGAGTCAAGAAATGATGTCTAAATAAACTTGAGGGTTTTTTTAAACTTTTAGGTGAGGTCTCTTCCAACTTTGAGTCTCTCTTAGTAGGAATGATTGGAGTACAATTTTGATTAATGAAAGGGGCCAGGAAATCCTGGATATCTAAATGTGAATGAGAGAGAAAACAGATACCACCAAGGAAGAAAAAGGTACAGTTCAATTAAACTTTACTTTTTTTGTCTAGTTGATCATTTTGCTAAGGGCAAATTGAAGTCAGTTTATTATAAGATCAAAAATAATGCTCAACAATTTGGAACTATGCCCAAAGGGCTATAAAAATGTGCATAGCCTTTGACCCATAATATCATTTCTAGGGCTATAGCCCAAAGAGATCATAAAAATGGGAAAAAGACCCATATGTACAAAAATATTTATAGCAGCAATCTTTGTGGTGGTAAAAAAATTGGAAATCAACGAGATGCCCATCAATTGTAGAATGGCTAGACAAGTTGTGGTATGCAAATGCAATGGAATACTATTGTGCTATAAGAAATGAGGAGCAGACAGACTTCATAATAACCTGGAGAGATTTATATAAACTGATGCTGAGTGAGGGGAGCAGAACCAGGAGAACATTGTATACAATTAGAGACACATAGGATCTATGATGACTAATTTTGATAGACTGGGCCCCTCTCAGCAATGCAAGGCTATAAGACAACTCCAGAAAACTCATGATAGAAAGGGCTATCCACATCCAGAGAAAAAATTACAGTCTGAATGCAGATTGAAGCCAACTCCTTGCTCTCTCTTTTTTGTTTTTTCTTTCTCATTGTTCATTCCATTGGTTATAATTCTTTACTACTTAACAACTGTGAAAATATATTTAACATGAAGGTATATGTAGAACCTCTATAGGATTATATGCCATCTTGGGAGAAATGGGGGAGGACAGTGAGGGGGAGGAAATTTGGAACTCAAAAACTTTGGAACTGAATGTTGTAAATTTAAAATAAAATAAATTTAAAAGGAAAAAATAATGCTCAAGTTTGAAGATGATAGCAGGAGATGAGAGAGAAAGTATTAAACTAACTATACTGACTAATGTTACTGGGAAATTGGAGGGGAATGATGTGATTAACTAAGTATGGAAAAGATGGGAAGAGGATAATATATGTAGATTGCTTGAACTTCAAAAGATGAATGAATGGTTTTTAAGGCAGAAAAAGGTCTAGAAGAGGCTGTGGGGAACATGACTCCATGAGTCAGAAGTGTGAAGAAGGTCCTATAGGGCAAAAGGGTGCAAGGATGAGATATCCTTTGGGAGAGGGCCAAATTTCTGTTCAAGTCAAGAAGTGAAAGGAATATTAATCTCAGAGTTTAAGAATAAGAATATAGGGGAGTTTGTATTGCAGCAGGAGTGCACAGGAGTGTGGGCTACAGGATGGACAAGATAAGTAGAAAGCCTGGGGACAGGCCAAACTGATTAGAAAACAAACAAGAGTCTTGAGAGGCTTATTTGCAGAAAGGTGAAAATACTGGGTGAGGGAGATTGGGAAGCCAGCATAATAGATGCTAAATTAGTATGGCATACCTTTTAGCAGAACCTGTCCAATAGAGAACTCAACAATTTCATGTACTCCCCAACTCAGAATATTCAACAGATGAACGTTTTTTAATTATGACTCCGAGAGCTTGTCCCTGTCCCTGAGTGTGCAGTTGTCCTCCCACTTTTCCAGTTGAGAGCTGACTTTCCTTTACCCATGCAGAACAGCAAAAAAAAAAAAAAAATATATATATATACACACACACACACACACACACACACACACACACACACACATATAAAACAGATAACAAAGGTCGTTAAGTACAATCTTTGGATACACTGCTCTTGTTTTTTCTTGATGGTAATAGGTCCTCCACATACATTTAGTTCAGATGAATTGTGTTGGTGGTGAACAGGTTATATTGCTAAAGACATTGTCTAAACATTTAATGCTAAAATAGGCAATAAGACAGATTGGCTAAGAGTGGGCTTCAGAAAGAGTAAGATGGTTAGATAGGGCTGAGAGTCTAGAAGAAAATAGCATAGGTTATCACACTTATAGCTTAGGCAAAACAAGTGAACAAAGGAGACAGGAGAATCAGGAGGTAGAATGTGTGGTCTGCTCTATAGAAAAAACCTAACCAGTAGAATACTTGCAAAGCTTGTCTTATAGGCAATGCTGATGAACACATTGCTCAAGAAGCTAGAAATGCTATCTACAATGGATTTAATTTCTAATCATATAAAAGGCCAGGGACTAGCTCTGTTTGAAAGACATTCATTTATATTTGGAGTTGGAGTCACCTTGTTGCTACAGTACATTCTCTACCAGTCTACTAAGGAATATGCAAAAGAGCCAGATGAAGTGTGATGAAAAACAATGAATTTGCTGAAATGACACCTACACATTATGTGCTCACCTGGAAATTCAGCTTTCAGAGGATAAAGTCAGCAGGCAAGGAACATGCTCTGCTACATGAAAGAACTTTGAGGTTGATGAAGTTACTCTGTTGAGGACTTGTAAAGAAAATTTAGTATTTTTAAAAATAATGAACAAAACTGTTGTGCTTAAATGGACTTTTGGTATCAAAATAGTCTATTCAGTAAAAAAAATTATATTACAAAATAATTGCATATAAATATAAAATAATCATATCAGAAAACAACAACAACAATGTATTGGTTTAATAATGAGGTAGCTATATGGCACTTAGACAGCACCCTGGACTTGGGGTCAGAAAGACCTGAATTCAAACTTGACCTCCAATACTTATTAGCTGTGCTTAAACAAGTCACTTGACCTCTGGCCATCTCAGTTTCCTCATCTATAATATGGGGGGGTAACAATAGCATCTGCCTCCTAGAACTGTCCTCAGGATAAAATGCAACACTATTTGTAAAGTAATTTGCAACCCTTGGGGGACATTTAAATGCTAGCTAGCTATTATTATTTATTTTCATTTGACTTGTCATGGAATTTATATGGACTCATGCCGATTTTAGAAATAAAAATAAGAAGATAGAGAATTAAAGAATCTCAGAATTTCAAAGGCAATGTATTTAAATGTGTATCTGAGTGAGAATGTTTTCTAAAGATACCCCAAAAGAGGTTACTGAGACTTTGGTGGCTCCTGTAAAATACAGTATAAACTCCTCTGCCTTTTAAAGCTCTTCAAAATGCGGCTCCAGCCTACCTAACCAGGTGTACAGTTATGATCCAGGGTTGGGGAACCTATGACCTCCTGGCTACAAGCGACCCTGTAGGTCCTCAAGTGCAGCCTTTGACTGAATCCAAACTTCACAGAACAAATCACCTTAATAATTTGTTCTGTAAGACTTGGACTCAAGTCAAAAGGTCATACCCAAGGACCTAGAAGGCCACAGGTTCCCAATCAGTTTCTATTCCCTCTAGATTCCAGTCTATAACTAACCTCCTTACTGTTCTTGGTGCACAACATTCCATCTCCTCTCTCCATGTCTGTGCATAAGAATTCCTCCAAGCCTTGAAGAGTCTTTTCTTCCCTCTACTTAGAATTTCCTGTATCCTTCAGAAGCTCAGTCCAAGTGCCACCTCTTAGCAAAGCACTTCTAAATCTGAGGTCTGTGAATCTGCTTTTTTAAAAATATATATGCATCTATTTTTACAAGTATATAGCAACATAATTGGTGTTCTTTATTATTTAACTATGTACTTTATGAATTTAAAATATTGATCTCAAAAGTGGTCTCCAACACACACATGAACATTTGTCCTAGAGGAAGCCTAGCTTGACCTCTACTCTGATCTGCTAGTCTGCTCTCTCTAGAACTAATTTTGTCTCTATTTGCATTTTAATTTTTATGAAATATATTTAAATGTATATTTTTAAATGTTATATATAAGTAGTGGTATCTATGTATATACCAATGTATACATATATTTGTACACGTGTTTGTGTGTATATACATGTGTGTACACAAGATGCACACATACAGTTTCCACAAGCACAAAGCAAGCTCCTTGAACATGGGGATTGTTTTTCATTATGTTTGAGTGCCTAGACCAGTGCTTAGCAGTCACTTGATAAATGCTTGCTTAGTTTTTGTTGGAAAGACTTTCAAGTGGGAAGAGGCAGCACTTTATCTTCTTAAGTAGCCTATTCCCCTTTTCAGTTGCTCTAATTAGGAAATTTTCCTTCTATCAACTTCTAAAGCTGCTTTCAACTCTAAATCTATGATCCTATCATCTGAAGGCTACATTTGCCTCTGCCACTCTCACTACAAAACAGAATGTTAGATTCTAATCTTCTTTCCTTTAAATACAGTTATTTCATTTTCTTTCATTCTCCCATCCTTAGTCTTGTCTTCTATAAGCTAAACATCCCCAGTTCCCTCAGCCAGTCCCCATGTGGCATGATCTTGAGACCCACTGTCATCCTGGTTGTCTTCCTCTGGCCATTCTCCAGCCTATCAACATCCCATCTGAATGTGGAACCCACATAATAAAATATAGCCTCAACAGGAGAGGACATAGTGAGGTTATCATATCCCCAGTCCTAAACACAAACTATTCCTTTCTTATTGCCATCTAAGATTATTTTAGCTAAGAGATTGTCTAGTCCAACTAACCCATTATGAAGTGCAAACTGAAGCCTAAGAAGAGTTAGTCCTCTGCCAAAGGTTGCAAAGCTTGCTGGTGGCATAGCTGTGGCTAGACGGGATCCAGGTCACAAGAAAAATCCATCTATTAACCTTTTCACACCATGCTAAGTAAGGTATGGGATTAAAGCAATCACCTTATCAATATAAAAACAGTCATGGTCTTTAAGTACTACCTCTTCTTCCCCATGCTACTAGAATAAGAATGAAGTCCAATCTCTTGTCCAACATTTTACAACTAAGCAGTTGAGTCAATACAGTAAATCTAATAACTTACATATAAAAGTGCAAAAGAACACTGAAAGTTCAAGGAAACACTAACAAGACTACAACAACAACAACAACAAAAAAAAAAAACAAGAAAAACCTTTACTTAGTGTTTAACTGCGTATGTTTTGTCTTCTCAGCCCTGTTGGGGCTATTCCATCCTTGTAAGTTTCCTGGTACTTGTCATAGAAGAGAGGTCAGCTAAGTGAGAAGGGCCCTACCATTCTTGAAAGAACTGAAGGGTTATGGGATTTAGGACTACTTTTTCTACATTGTTTCTTGGAATATCCTAGAGCAAGGCTCAGCTTAAGTGCTATCTCCTTTCAAGAGGACTTACCTGATTCTTCCTTTCCCAGTTTTCAATATAGCTGATCTTTTATTAAATTATTTCTTATGCATTTAAAAATATTTTTCTGAGAAGGCATCCTCAACATAAAAATGTTAAGAACCTCTATCTTAGAGGAAGCTTCGTTCAATCAACACCAGGTTGCCAATGACCTCCTTATAGAATTTTGCCTGTATAATATTTTGTATTAAATTTCTTAATGGCCCCTCCCCATTATCAATTGCTTTGTATTTAAATATCCTGAATTTATTTCTCTGTGAAGATGCTGTATTCCTCTAGTAGAATGTAAGCTCCTCAAAGGTCAGGACTGGCTTTTTTGTTGTTGTTGTTGTTGTTCTTGCATCCCTTGTGTACAGCACAGTGGCAGGTACCTCAGGGTGCTTTAAGAAATGCTTACTCATGATTGACATGACAGCTTGAGGGCAGGGTTCTTGTTATTACACAAATATTTTTATTGACGAAATATTCACTGAATTCTTCCAAGTACCCCTCTCTCTTTCTAGGTTTTCTGTGGTATCAAATATATCACCATGACAACATAAAATTCCCTCTATGTATTCCAGCTGACCCAGGACTACTGAAGAATCTATTTAAGCAGAACAGACAATACAGACACACTGGGGATGCAGCCTCCTCTGTATCCAGCTATACCATAGAAAACATTCAATGTTTAAATACAAAACAGTGTTACAAAAGTTAATGCACGTAAAATGAAGATCTATACTTACATTAATAAGCTTCTTTCCCTATATACTTTATTGTTTTTTCACACAGCTCTGGAGAAGATAATTTTGCATTTTCATGGTTTCATTTGTGTTCCTCTCCTTTGTTCCTAGACTGGTTGATGCTAAGACCGCCAGATTCTGTTGCTAGGCAACCCTGCAGCCTCTGTGGGGTTTTATGATGCACTAATAATTCTCTGCAGTGCACCCTGTTTAAATGCAGTCCATTATTAGAACACCCTGCTGCCTTTATACAAGAGGTCAGTAGGGAATTCTTCACATTAACATATACTTCTGCAGTAAAGTTAGAAAAAAAATTAAAAGGATATTTGGAGAGGGAAAGAGGGTTGGAGAGAAGCCAGCAGCCACTAATCAGAAAAATAAATGAAAGCTCTCTCTGCTCCCATCACTGTATTATACTTCTCTGGAGGGATAGCATCAGACAGATGAAAATAAAATTGAATCCTCTGCAGACAAAAAAAAAAAGAAAGAAAAGAAAAGAAAGGGACAAATAGGCCTTCCTGTCCTTTCTAAAAATCAACAAAATAGGGGCGACTAGGTGGCACAGTAAAGGCCCTGGAGTCAGAAGAATCTCACTTCAAATCTGGCCTCAGATACTTAACACTTACGAGCTGTGTGACCTTGGGTAAATCACTTAACTCCAATTGCCCTGCCTTCCCCTCTCCAAAAAGCAAAGTGTGTGTGTGTGTGTGTGGGTCACACACACACACACACACACACACACACACATATATCAACAAACTTACTTCTGGCTCCCAAATGCGAAGAAGAGGAGGTTGTAGTGTGCCAGTTTAATGAAAAGTTATACACAAGCCTAAAATGAGTATATAATTTATTTTTAAGTACTAAACCAAAATTCCTATTTTAGTTAAAATTCTAGCCAATTCTGCCTAAACTCCCTATTACATCTCTGAATAGGCCAGAACAATACAAACTTCTAAGCAGAATCTGGAAGACCATATATTAGGCGAGCTATAGAAGGTGTTCATGCTTCAACTAAAAATTGGCTTAATTCATTTCAACAAGAATGTATTGATGCAGCTAACTGGGCACAGCAGATGGAGTCCTGGACTTGATATTAAGAAAAACTGAGTTCAACTACAGCTTCAGATCCTGTTTGCCTCAATTTCCTCATTGATAAAATGAGGTTTTTTTGGACTTTGATGACTTCTAGGGTTCCTTCTGGCTTTTAAAATTATGATCCTATGCCTTATTCAATAAAAAGCACAGCTCCAGGTACAAAGTCAAAAATAAAACAGCCCTCTCCCTCAAGAAACTTACATTTCATCAAGAGGGGGAAACAAAATAATCATGGCAATGAGCATAAAAAATATGTGCAGACTAAATGAAAAGTAATTTTTTATGATTGGGATTAAGAACTCAGGAGATTAGGAAAGTCTTCCCATAGTCTTTCCTTTTTGGTCCCTCAAACTCTGAGATGCAATAATCTTTGAACAGTTCCTGTCCCTTGAAGACATACAAGACATAATTATTTCCTTTATTCACGTATTAAACTGTGAGCTTCTTGAGAACAAGGAATGCCTTTTGCATTTCTTTATCTGTCCTGTGCTTAGTAAATTCTACTTCAGGTTGATGTTAGAAGAAATGCAAGAGGAATTCTAGATCTTATCCAGTACTTAGTAGGACTATTAAACTCCATCCAAAAACATTTTCCCCCTTAAATACCCAGTTAATATAAATGTCCTCCGTTATTCAATAATTAAATAAAGAAAAAGCTACAAATATTTAAGAATCAGAATACTGGGAACCAACATGTAGGCCAGCAGTGTGACTGATAGGGATATGAAGGCTCAGTCTGAAAGGATATAGTGGTTCTCTAATGGTGAGGTAAATAAATTAGAAATTTACCTTATTAACCCATCTTAGTCCATTCAGATACAAGTTCACCTCAATCTTTCTTCATGACCTAATATTAGATGTGGGGTAATGAGTTCCACTAAGATCACTACTTAATGTGTAAAATAGTATTTCCTTTAATTTATTCCAAAATAAGTTACTGCCTTGAAATATTCTTTTAGTATCTTGTGAAATAGTTTGTATGTTTACCCTATCTGTATATTGCATGATCTTAGAATCTTTATAATTTTCCTTTCTCAGTTTTTATATTCCAAGTCCAGGGATTCTTAACCAGAATCTGTGAAATAAAAAAAAATAACTTCCCAACATTTTGATAATTTTATTTCAATATAATGGGTTTCTTTTTTTAATCCTATCCCTTTTATTTTATGGAGCTAAAATAGTATTATGAAAAGGGACCCACAAGTATCTCTAGACTGCCAAAGGGACACACACAAAAAGTTAATAACTTCCATCTAAGACTTAATAACATTTTATCCCTTGTCATTTTTCTTTATCTATTAAGGCAGTATGGTATTGTGGATACAGAACCAATATCAGCCACTAAGACTTAGATTCAAGACCTCACTCTGACACATACTGGCAGTATGACCCTGGGTAAATAGTTCAGCACCTTTCAGCACCTCAGGGTACTATTCTGTATGGGAAGAATTCCTCATTGCTTCCATTAAAAAAAATGTTAATACTCCCAATGAAAAAAGATAATTTATCTAAAATTTCTTTTTTTTTCCTTTTTGGAGGGGAGAGCATAGGACAATTGAGGTTAAGTGACTTGTCCAAGGTAACATGGCTAGTTTTTGTGTTGTGTCTGAGGCCACATTTGAACTTAGGTCCTCCTGACTGCAGGGCCAGTACTCTATTCACCGCACCGCCTAGCCACCCCAAAAATTTCTTTAAATTACCTTTCAAGTTATACGTGCATGTGAAGGTAAGTGTTTGGTTTTTTAATGGCTTTGGACACTTTGGTATAGAAGTCTTTCTAGGTAGATGGAAGCTATGTTGATGGTGCAAACACTGGTAGGTCCTACCAAGCTACAAAGACTTGAGTATAAGCTGGTAACAGACTGTGGGAGGCTCATCACCATTACATTTGCCATGACAATTCATGAAACTAATGGGTGGGGAGAGCGTTGTGTGTGAATATGTATGGAGTAGCAGTCTGTACTGGTGGTGGGTGTACCTATACAGATGAAACAGCATTTCTTTTGAATTACTGAAGAAATTAGTTAAATTTAACTTCTGCAAAATGCAAAACTCAACTAAACTTCACACTTCATTGACCTCAAACTGACTACTGTTTTGCCCTGATTATTCTTTAAAGGTACTCATAGTGAAGGCTGTGAGAGACATTATGTAACGAAGTCAAGTGAAGGAGAATGTGTGATTCATGTCACATTTCAGCCACAAATTTGCAACATAAGATGCACAGATGTATAATTTTGACAAGTTTTTTTTAGAATATTATCAATCATTTCCCAGCAGTCATAACGATGGATACTGGATGTGCTTGAAATTCTTGTTTTCCTTAATTCTAGATTCTTCTCCTTTATCATTTTACTCACTCTTCTATGGATTACCACAAATAAAAACCTAGGTTCAGATGTAACATGATTTTCCATAAACATCTGGGGATTTATTTCCCTCCTTTTTTTTTCCCAGGTAAGATCTGACATTTTTAGGCTACAGAAACATTAAGCTATGATCTGGTGGGAAGTCTATCCTGACTCCAAAGACATTATTCTTAGCTATACTTTCCAGTGATTATTATCTTCTAAATATAATTATCTTATAACTGTAATGAGGCTATATTCACATGTCCATATTGAGGCTCATCTGTTTTTTTTTCTCTGCCTATCCACACTTTGTAAAATCTCTATCTTGGGGCCCATCTGTTTGGCATTTTAAAACTGAAAAGAGCTGAGTAGGGGCAGCTAGGTGGCGCAGTGAATAGAGTGTCAGCCCTGGAGTCAGAAGGACCTGAGTTCAGATCTGGCCTCAGACACAAACAAAAACCTAGCCATGTGACCTTGGGCAAGTTACTTAAGCCCAATTGCCCTCCAAAAAGCAAAAAAAAAAAAAAAAAGATGAGTATCCAACAGGAAAACTTGGGAGATTTCAGTGTTCAGTTCCTGCCCACCGCACCTACCTTTCCAAATCATTTATAAAATGTATCCATGGAATTTTCATGGTCCCAAGTAAAAAGTTTTAAGTCATCAGATTAGGAAGACAAATGGTAATTTTTATGAAGTACTTGTGCCAGTTTAATATTTCCCCTCTGAGTAACATCTTTATCAGCGATTTAAATACTTGAATATTTATCAAATGTGCAGAAGCCATGAAATAGGTAGGTAGAACTAATTCTAAGTTAACAGATTCAGGATCCAAAAGAATATTAATAGGCTAGAATAACCCAAATCTAATGGATGAAATGTATAGGGATGGATGTAAAACAATTTACAAGTCATACAGCAATGTCTCATATCATGGTATTGGTAGTGACTCAAAGTTCTCAAAATCTCTGCCTACAGAATAGATGTTACAGAAGATTCCCTGAATTTGGAAAGGCTTTGAGCACAGTTCCAGCATCAACAGCCTAGTTAAACATGCAATCTTAATGGCACCAGGCTAGACACTGGGTATAAAATCTCTTGCTGTGGTGACCAATAGAAAAGGGATTGGAGAGAAGTAAAATTTTATTTAGAATTCTCCAAAACTAATTGTGTTAAGTGCAGGAAGAAAACAAAACTGAGATCTTAGATGAACTGAAAACTCAAGCTAGTGATATGACAACCAAAAAAAGTGAAAATTATTTTAATCTTTAGTGGATTGGTAATTTCATTATGTGGGTATTCAAAAGGAAAAAAGAAAATTTAGGAGTAAAATAAGGTGGGTTCATGTGGCTGGAAGGAACCTTAGTAGCCATCAAGTACAACTCTGACTTTTCAAATGAGGAAACTGAGGCTTAGCTTAAGTGATTTGCCAGGGTCACACAAACAGTACGTTTGATATAGGATTTGAACTCAAGACTCCAGGTCAGCACACTGCTCTCTTATTTCTTTGCTTTAATTATGAGAATAGTTTTTTTGGCTTATTATATTGATAAGAACCTGAGGGTCATTTTACTAAAAAAAAAAAAAAAAGTTGGCTCTTATCTTTATCACCTTTCTGAATCACTGGCCAATGAAGCTTCTTGGACACACTGCCATGAAAACCACCAAATGAGAAGGCAAATATTCTAGCTAGGAAACAGAGGCATTAATTTACTAGAATTTTATTGGTGTTGAAAGATAGAGCTTTTTTTTTGGTGGGGGGGGCAGGTAGGGGACAGTATGACTGGGAGTTGCCATCATTTGTGTTGACAGTTGACAGCAACCTTCCGCTGGGCAACAAACTCTTGATTTATTCACCAAAATGTTTTCCTTTTTCTTAGGATCCATAGTGATCCTTTCTAGCCTCATTTGTTTTTATGACATTAATTCCAGTTCTCATCAAATGATTTAATTATATGTAATCAACTTAAAAGTATTCTACCTCTGCCTTTATTCGAGTTACTGATAAAAATGTTAAATATGTGGGCAGCCAGATTGTACAGTGGATAGAGCACTGGCCCTGGAGTCAGGAGGACCCAAGTTCAAATCTGGACTCAGATACGTACTAGCTGTGTGACCCTTGGGCAAGTCACTTAACCCCAAATGCCTCAAACAAAAGTTAAATATGATTGGGGTGCCCTGGGTACTTCAGCAGAGTCCTCCTTCCAAATGACAAAGTCCATTTGATGACTACTACACTTTGGGTTCATCATTTCTAATTCCATCTAAGTATATAATGTACTATTTTTTAGTCCTCATTCCATCCCCCTGCCATTTTGTCCCTAAGAATAACACAAGAGGTTGACAAATGCTTTGCTAAAATCTAGATAAGAAATATTTTTAGTATTCTCTGATCTAGTGATGGAATAAGTGTCAAGAAGTGTTCCTGAGGCCATGCTGACTTCTCTGTGATGATTACTTGCTTTTCTAACTTTTTATTAATCATCCTTTGAATAACAAGAAAAATTAAAAAGGTCTTATTGGAGTACAACTCTGTTCCTTAGCTCTTAAAAGTCTACATGTGTTTTTACTTATTGGGGGAAGGGGTTTTAACATGAAGGCTATGCATTCTGTCCCTCATCTTTTGGAAACAATGTCATTGGAAGAAAAGGACTTTAAGAATTCACTATAAAAAAAAAAAAGAATTCACTATAATCTGAAATTTAGGAGTCACAGAATACTACAGCTAAAAGGCACTTTAATATTCATGTGGTCCATAGGAAACTTTTTAAAATAAATTATTTAATTTTATTTTTCAACTTTTACTTCCATTAGTTTTAAATTTTCTCGGCCTCCCTCCCCAAGACAGAATGCAACCCAATATAGTCTGCACATATACATTCTTATTAAACATATTTTCACATTAGTCATGTGAACAATTAATTAATATTAATTAAAAATAATTAGTCATAATGAACAATTAGAACGAATGGGGAGAACCATGATAAAGAAAAAAACTAAAATTAAATAAAATAAACAAAAAAAGAGAGCAAAGAGGATGCTTCAATCTGAATTTAGACTCCATATTTCTTTTTGTGGGTGTGGATGGCATTTTCTATCATGAATCTTTTGGAGCTGTTTTAGGTCTTTGCATTCTTGAGAAAAGCTAAGTTTTATCAAAGTCAGTCATTGCACAATGTGGCTGTTACTGTGTACAATGTTCTCCTGGTTCTGCTTACTTCAGTCAGCATCAGTTCATTTAAGTCTTTCCAGGTTTTTCTGAAGTCTGCTTGCTCAGTATTTCTTGTAACACAAAAGTATTCCGTTACATTCATATACCATAATTTGTTTAGCCAATCCCTAATTGATGAGCATCCCCTCAATTTCTAGTTCTTGGTTACCACAAAAAGAGCTGCTATAAATATTTCTGTATATACAGGACCTTTTCCTATTTTTATGATCTCTTTGGGATAAAGCCCTAGAAGTGGTATTGCTGGATCAAAGGGTATGCACATTTGGACAACTATTTCCAACACATTTACTCAAATGTTACCTGAATATTTCTGTTTAATTAACATTAAGACCTCTGGTGATAAAGAACTCATTACTATTTTAATAGATAATTTTAAGTGTAACTAATTAGTAGGGATTGTTCTAATATAATTCAATAGCAACACATTTTATATGAGATCCTTAGGATGAATGATTATTCATTTTTTATTATTGTTTCATAAATATATGTCATAGAGTTGATAGAAGGTTCCCAACTAGATAGATTAGCTGGGAATCAACATCAAGAAAGAATAGTATAATATAAGGCAGAGATTGGATTTCAAGTCAGAGCATTTGGGTTTGGATCCCGTTTCTGCCACTTACCAATCCACAAGTGTTTATTTAGTGCCTCCTATGTGCCAGACAATAGGCTAAGTGTTTCAGTTACAAGGACAGTGAATGAAACTATGTAGTCAAAATCTTGAGCAAATCAACTTGCCCAAATCAAACTCTTTGGACCTTGTCTATAAAATGGGAATTTGTGAAATGAGGGAACTGGACTAGACCTCCAGCTTTAAATCCTATTATTTAAGAAGTTCAGGAGATCATCAATAGCTTATTTATTAAGCACCTATTATATGAAAGGCACTGGAAATACAAATACAAAGAATGAAAAAAAATCCTTATTCACAAATAGGTTACATTCTAATGAGATAAACATAAATACATGTGTGTGTTGCATAAACACAAATTATCTCCAAAATAGTTCATGACAAGGTAGTTTGGGAAAACACTAAGATCAAGACATTGAAACCTAAACTACCTACCTCTAGTAATTGAATAAAAAACCCCCACAGTAAGGATGGATTATTTGCAATCACTAAAAGATGTCTTGTAGATAAGCTTCAATGTCACATGGAATTATTCTACTGAAAGGATTTTTTAAAAGTAGCCAAGGGGCGGCTAGGTGGCGCAGTGAATAGAGAGCCGGCCCTGGAATCAGAAGGACCTGAGTTCGGAGCAGGCCTCCGACACTTAATCCAAACAAACAAAAAAAACCTGGCCGTGTAACCTTGGGCAAGTTACTTAACCCCAATTGCCCTAAAGGGGCGGCTAGGTGGCGCAGTGAGTAAGAGCGCCGGCCTCGGAGTTTGGATGACCGAGATCAGATCCGGCCTCAGAAAATGAGCACCCACGCATAAATAATGACTAGCCGTGTAACCTTGAGCAAGTTACTTAACCCCAATTGCTTAAAAAAAAAAAAAGTAGCCAAAAGAAAATGTAATCAATGACAATAAGTGAGGAATGTGGAAATTATACAACAGGTTTTGAAAGCATGTTGAGAATATTGTATGAGGATCAACTTAGATAAGACTTGGCCCTTCTCAGCAATGCAATGATCTAAGACAATTCCAAAGACTCCGGATGGAAAATGCTATCTAGATCCTGAGAGAGATCTATGGAGTCTGAATGCAGCTCTAAGCATACTAGTTTTGCTCTTTCTTCCCCCCCTTCTTGTGGTTTTTCTCTTTTGTTCTGATTCTTCCTTTACAACGTGACTAATGTGGAAATGTTGAATATGATTGTACATGTACAGACTATATCAGATTGCTTGTCATCTTGTGAAGGAGGGAAAGGAAGGAGAAAAACTTGGAACTCAAAAGAAGTGAATGTGGAAAACTATCTTTATATGTAATTTTAAGAAATAAAATGCTGCTAAGTGGGGGGATAAAAGAAAGCATTCCAGGTGAAGAAAGTAAAGTACAGACATATGTAACTTAAAAATAGGGTCATCCTGGAGACTTGGAAAAAGATTAGGATTAGTGAAGATGAAATGACTGTGCCCTGACCAACTGACACAAATTTAGGTACCCTCCCATCATATTTTTCACCTGTCAACACTAATTCAGTGCTAGCTAACTGACACTGATGTTTCACCATCAGAACTTTTATCCACACAACTGAAAGTTTTGACAAAAGATGCTCAAAGATGATCCACAGGGTAATGACTAAGGAGGTAAACAATGAAAAAAGAAAGTGCAAAGAGGCAGCTGTCATTAAAAAAAATCCCTGAATTTTACATCCATATTATCATAGTCCACAAATAACTACCACCATTTCTTAGGCAAAGGACTTTGATTTTCTTCCTTCTTTGTCCATCTCTGCCTGGGGTTTCCTGACCCAAACTTAAGTATAATCTATCTAGAATGTTGCTTTGTTGCTTCTATTTCCCTATACCAACCTTTGAAAATATTACCTATTTCTCAAGGCTCAGAATAAATGCTGTGGCTCTTTGGGCAGGCATGCAATGATTCTCTCCCCCAGCCACCAATAGTCTCTCACAGGGCTCCCACAGTCCTGGATATCTTTTATAACATTTAACTCTTTCTAATCCGTCTAGGTGATTGTATACCTACTTTCTTTCTGAATATGCCTTGAGAGAGCATACTATTTTTATACTCCCTACAGAGCCTAGCACAGAGTAAATAATCATTAAAATTTTGCTGAAATTTTTGTTAGAATCTCTTGGGGGGTAGAATAAAGGATGAAGATGTGCTTTATATTTCAATCAGTTTCAAGAGACTTTTAAATTCTCCAAATTCGCATGAATAAAGGCCTTAATGAATCCTTCAGAAATTTTTAAGTGGCTGGCAAATGATATTTTTAAAAAGACAGATCTCAAATCTAGAAACAGTTTTAAAAATAACAAGATACTTTTGACTGTCTCTCATAACCTACCCTCATTTAATCTTGTCTTTCTCTTGTCTATTTCCCCCTGTAAGTCTTTCACAGGTGACCCACCAAACAGGCCAGGATCTTCACATAAGTACCAAGTATAGCACCCAGAAGATGCTCTTCGATATTAAAAATCAAGTGAAACACAAGTTCAAATTTCCTTGAGACAACATATCTAGACATTAGTTATCCAAATCAGTTTCCTAAAGCCTTATTATCACAACCTCTTAATTATGACCTCCCTACTTCCAATTTCTCTCTCATCATCTCCAACCACACAACTGCCAAAATAATTTTGCTAAAATTGCTGAAGAATCTTCAGTATTACCCATTTTCTATAAAACAAAATGCAAATTCAACGTCAGAGTCTGCCTTTAGCCTTCCTTTACAGGCTTACTTCATATCTCTCCTTCACATACTCTGTGTTCCTGCTAATTTGGCTTACTGCTACCTGGACTTGCCATCCCACTTCCTCATTGTGGCTCATGCTGGAACCTTTACCCTTGCCTTAGAATCCCTTGCTTCTTTCTTCTAATGCTCAGCTCACGTGACACCTCATAACATTCTATAAAAGGATAAGATGAAGTAAAATAGATATTTAACCTGAAAAACTCAAAATCTGGGGGGAGAGCCTACATAGCTGTTTCCAAGAAGGTGAAAAGCAGCTCTGTGCTAAAGGGAGGTGATTTGTTTTACTTGGTTCCAGAACACAAAACTAGGAGCGGAGGACAGAAGTTGTAGATAAATTTCAGACATGCTGAAAGCAAATGTTAACAATTAGAGCTGCCTAAAGGTGGAAATGAGTTGCCTTGGGAGATAATGAATTTCTAAACAATGGGGGGGGGGGGGAGTCTTTAGGTGAAGGCTTAATGACCACTTCCAGGGATAGTGAAAAAGGGATCCCTGTTCCTATGCACCAGAAAACATTTGAAGTTTTAACTGAGTGAAGAAACAAGCATTCTTTCTCAAAATTCCATTCAGAATAAACCAACAGGATTTAACAAGAGTTTTGCAGTTACTGGAAAGTATAAAAAATTCCTGCCATGAGCCTGAACTCTTGGTTTATTAACTATAAGTCAGTTTATTGTGAATAAACTTTTTTGGTTAGGCCATCCCAATCAGTTATTAATCAACTGTCTAGACTATCACCTAATTATTCTTTAGCCTTAAAATCAGATACACAGAAATGCATGCTGAATGACCCTGCTGAAAATCCTAGTGTTAGTATGCCAAGAGTACTTTTGAAACAAAAAAAATGACTTAAAACTGCTACTGTCCTCCACCCATTTTCTTCTAAAAAGAAATGAATAGAGTAGCATTTTAGTCTCATTGCTCCTATTAACAGTGAAGTCACAGTTAATTTGGAATCAGGATCACAGTATTAAAAGAACTTTAATTTTTTTTTCCATAATCCAAGATTTTTTTAATTTTTATTTTTAGTCACTTATGCCATGAATTCATAGGGGATTGGTTCCAACAGCTCAGGTTCCTTGCCATTGGTTCTCACAAAGTGTGCTTCTCTGGGTGGAGCAGGCTGGCGTTTCAGTTGAACCCAAGTGCCTTTTTCTTTGGCTTCCTTCTTCTTCTTATCATTTTCCTTTACCCGCTTCAGGAAGCTATCTCTGCTCTTGGAATGCTTAATATGCTCAATACGCACATTAATTCTTTTAGCTAGAATCTTGCCCTTAACCTGTTTGTTTACAACAATGCCTACAGCATGCTGAGTAACATTATAGACCCGTCCAGTCTTGCCACGGTAACATTTGTGGGACATTCCTTGCTGAACTGTGCCCATACCCTTGATATCTACAATATCACCTTTCTTGTATATTCGCATATATGTAGCCAAAGGGACAACACCATGTTTTCAAAAGGGCCTAGAAAACATGTATCGTGTTCCTCTCCTTTTTCCTTTTATGTTCGTCGTTTTGGCAACTCACTGGAATATGGCGGAGCCGGCGGAAAGCAAGAACTTTAATTTTTTTATACCAAACAAGCTTTTTCTCTGTGGTTTGCTTTTTCTCAAATTTGCTATTTTTGGGGTGGCTAGGTGGTGCAGTGAGTAGAGTGTCGGCCCTGGAGTCAGAAGGACCTGAGTTCGGATCCAGCCTCAGACACTTAATGCACACACAAATAAAAACCTAGCTGTGTGGCCTTGTGCAAGTTACTTAACCCCAATTGCCCTCCAAAAAAAGAATAAAACAAAAATTTGCTATTTTTTTAGTTATTCCCATCCTCCCCACTGCCCAAGTACTATGGTACTTTAATATTTCTAATCTGAAAGTTTAAATTTAGAACACAGATCTAGAGCATACTATAATAATCCTCAGACCCTTCCTTGGGGCCCATGTCATATAAAATTTCTGGGGGTGATAACCCCAAAAGAATGACAACATTAAGGATAGCAGTTAGCAATTCAATACTATTGACCTGTGATTTATAGTGTCATTCTCTAGTAGGGTGACTAAAAAGCAACCTTGGTACTTTTGCAGAGGAAATAAGAGTATAGTACTTGGAGTCAATGAGACCTGAGTCTTCTTCAAGTTCCATCTCTGCTATTCCTGAGCTTGGCAACCAGGAGCAAGTTATATAACATCCCTGGGCTTCAACATCTACAACTATAGGGCTGCACTGAAGTCCAAATAAGAGAACATATATACACTATATGTCTGTTTTTATTATTGTGGTGATTGTTATTTTTATGCACTGGATCTGCAATTTGGTGTGAGAAATCTCCCTCTACAATTGCAAATCTGCAACTATTCTCTAATGGTCTTAGACTACTTATTGGCTGGGGCCCTAAGTGACTTGCTTAGATCACACAGTCACATGTGTGCCTATCAAAAGATAGTTCACAAACTACTATACAACATTCTGTTGTTGCTATTTGGTTAAATTTAAGGCAGGTTCCTTCAGTTCTTAGGCACTCATTTTAAAAACTGAATCATCCACCAAGTTTAAGGCAACTTTAGCATCATGGAAAACAGACCAGGAAATGTTTTTCTGAAAAGGTTATGGTATGTGTTTAACATACATTGAGAACTAGCAGAATGAGGCCCTACTTTGGAGTAATTATTACACACTCATCCCAGTGAGAAGCCTTGCTGCAAACTTGAACCCACACAGTTTAATTTTGAGCTCACTGTGCAATGCTGCCCACACAGCAGCACTAAGAACTACCTATTGAAGTATTAGGCCTGACAGGTGGTTTGCTTCCCCCCCACCCCAATTTTAAATGCAGATTCATCTTATGACAGCAAATGAAGCGTAAGCCAGAGCTAGGACTTCATGTACTAATGAAAAAATATTATGCTTCAGGCAGCTGGGTATTTATGAAGAACACTGTGCTTTGCATGAGTTTACTTCAAACTGAAAAAGGGGAGGGGGAACCTCATTAAAATTTCAACACAAATTTAATTATTGTCAATCACTCCCTTCTCAAGCCATATGGCAGCATTTCCTATGCAGTCATTTAGGGAGCCATCTAGAAGCAGTTTTCCAAAAGGAAAACAAAGAAACAGCTTACAGTACAGGCACAAATGCTAAATTAGCAGTTTCATTGTATTAAACAAAGCCTGTGGATTTTACTCACTGACTATTCAGGAAGAAAATTCATCGTATAAACAAAGTGATCCATGGAGCTATTATTGTGGACCAGTAGAAGATTCTGCAAAGAGATTAAAAAAAGAAGAAGAAAACCCACACAACTTACAATTTACATTTGTAGAGTTACAAATGTTTTTTACTGGTTACACATTACCTTCTCATGTATTATCTCATTTGATCTTCACATCAACCCTAAGGAGGCACAGGAATGTCAAGAACTATTGTTCTTATTTTAAAGGCTCATAGGACTATAGATTTAGTAGTAATGATCATCTGGTACAACTCCTTCATTTTGCAAATAAGGCAACTGAAGTCAAGAGCAGTTAAGGCATTTGCCAAAGGTCATGGTCAGTCAGTGGCAGAATTAGAAACTGAACTCAGGTCTCATCACCCTAATGTAAGGGTTTTGTCCACTCCATTCCCTTTCCTTAAAACAAAACAAAAATTAAACTATTGTAGAAGTAATCTTTAAGATTGGACAAAATGAAGCCTACCAATATGCCTCCTCTGCTTCCAAGAATCTGATTGGACCACAGAATACTTTGAGGGGAGTAATGTTTAATAAAATTAGAAAGGTTGGTTGGGTCCAAGTTGTAAAGGGCTGTAAATGCTAACCAGAGAAGTTTATATTTGATCTTTGAAGGGAACAGGGAGTAAGTGGAATTTACTGAATAGGGGGAATAACTTAGATCTGAGATGTAGGAAAACACTAATGCAACTGTGTGGAGAATAGATATGACTGGTGAGAAATGTGATGCAAGGAAACTAATTAGGAGGCTAACTACAATAGTTTAGAACCAAAGATATTGAAGGCTTGAACTAATAAGGTGATAGCTGTGTGGATAAAGGAGACAGATGTAAGTGATGATGCAGAGAAAAAAGCTCTATGATTTAACAAGGGAGTGGATATGTGAGATGAAGGAAGATAAAGGCTGGTGATACCACTTAGAGATACAGGGAAGTCTGGGACAGGGGTGAGTTGGGGATGGAAGGGGAAAGGAAGACAACAAATCTAATTAAGTTTAAAGAGGCTTATCTCCAGGAGATTGCACACTAGCTGATGAATTTTCTGGCCATAACAACTAATCAAATTGTCTGCAGTCTACATGAGTACACAGAGTACTCTCATGCAAAGGACACTATGGAGATACCAAAGTTGAAAACACAAAGTGCATACTTTAATACTTCCCTAGCTATTCTGTCTTCTCAGGGACAGTCAGAAGAGAAGAGAACAACAGATGGTGTGGGTTACTCAAAGCTGAGGATTAGCAGAATGAGCATCATAGAAGGCCAAGCAGTTGAGAAATTCTGGGCTACTGGTAAATGCATTATTGAAGTGGCTGGTCATGGCGTCCAGGATAGGTAAGAAAGCAAATAATGGATTAGGGGGAAAGGAAGAGATTAAAGAATAGAAGACCATGATGGGGAAGAAGATCAAGTTTCAGGAAGAGTGAGGGAATAGAAGGCAAAGAAAAGGGAATCTGAGTTAGGGTCTTGGGGGTAGTTCCATTCTTAGTGATTATGAGTTAGAATGTCTATGTCAGTGAGTGGTTTGGAGAAGGAAGTCCCTAGTGGGAAGAGGAATTGTGAGATCAGAGTGCGACCTGTATACTGAAGCTGCTGAGGAGGATTCTATGGTCCTAGAGGGTAAAAAGGACCACAAAGCAGATGTAGAGGTAATCATATCCTATAATTAATAGGAACATAGATTTGGATCTGGTAGGGAGCGCAGCCCCTCTTTTTATATGAGGTAACTGAGGCCCAGGAGGCAAAGTAAGTTGTTCAAAGTCACACAAGGCATAAGCATGAAACACATGATTTAAACCTAGGTCCCTTGACTCCAAAGCCAAGTGTTCTTTCTACTTACTTTTCTGGTGTGTTCTCCACCCAGGGCAAGGACCATCTTTGAGAGTACTTTGTAAAAAGACAATGCTTAGGGGTGGCTAGGTGGCACAGTGAATAGAGCACTGGTCCTGCAGTCAGGAGGACCCAAGTTCAAATTTGGCCTCAGACACTCGAAACATTTACTATCCATGTGACCTTGAGCAAGTCACCTGACCCCAACTGCCTTGCCTTCCCCCCTCCAAAAAAGGAAGAAAAAAAAAAGATGACATTTCTGGGATGAAAAGTTTCCTCAGATTCCCATCACCAGTTTTTGGTGTACAAATGAACCAAAGGACCACAGTACAGGCTGACCAGAATATAAATGAAAAATGTATACTTTGATTAGCTAGGGATACATGGTCAAAAAAGGAAAGTGAAACCAGACAGTGAAGTAATAATTAAAAAGCTGCCATAGACATTTAAAGATTTAAATTAATTTACTCAACTGCAACAGATGGAAAAATTGTTAAAATTGGTTTTGTGACTATAGATAGTGAAGTAATGAAGCTTCTTACACAAATCTTACAAAAAACTGATGAAAGCAGCCTGTAAGATAACTCACCCTACCAATCTTCCTCAAGGTCATAAACTCAGATTCAAAGTTGGGAAGAGTCCTGAAGAATAATCTAGTCCAATTCCCCTTATTTTATACATGAAGAAACTAAGACTCAGATTGGGCAAGTGACTGGCTCAATGTCACATTATTGTGGCTATATATGTGAAAGTGCTAGTAGTAATAATTCACACAATAACCTATATTCAAACTTGGGAAAACTGTATGATTTCATCAGGGAAAAGAGCTCCCCCAGAGATAGAGATCTAAACCCATCCATGGCTTAGTAGCTGAGACCCTAGGAAATGACCTGAAATACAAAGAGATTAGTGAACTTACCCAGAGTCAGTAATCAGCCAAGAAGCAGGATCTGAATAAAATTCCTGCTGCCTCTAGTTAGCTATATCAGGGGAAAAAAGTATATTTTAAAATCACTTATTTAAAAAAAGTTTTGGGAGCTTAGGTATCATTTAACTGAAAACGACTATTGCATTTCACAGATGATGAAAATTAAGCCAAGGTTATATAGGGGCTAAGGGGCAGTGTCAGAATTCAAACCCAGGGCCTCATCTTTCAAATATAGATTCTTTCACTACACATGTTACCTCTTCAGGTTATTATTTCCTATCTATCTTTCATGATATTTCTAATCCAGGCCACTTTAACTCTTACCTAGACTGAATTCAATTAGCCTATTTACTGGGAATCTTCATACGATGGATTTTTATTTCAAAGAGGAAATCACCTAACAATCCTCACAAAATTAGCAAATAACTAGGGTCTGAAACAAATGAGTTCCTATAAAGAAAAGATGACACTGATAGAGTAGGGGATGGTGACCAATTATTTTACATACATATTCTCACTGGAGTCTCAGAAGAAACCTATTTAGTAGGGAGAAAAAAAATACTCATTTTTTTGGATGAGAAAGCAATCAGAAAAGTTAAGTAATTTGCCTAAGGTAGCCAAGTTATTTAGCAGCAGAAAGCGGTCAGTCCAGTCCATAAGCATTTATTAAACACCTATTACATGCCAGGCGCTGTGAGCTGGGGATAGAAATTAAGGATTGTTGGGGTTTTTTTTTATCCTGAAACCTAGTCCATTATTCTTTCACTATACCATAAATGTAGATAGGCCATGACCTGCTGAGTCAGAAGGAATAGAATGTCGATCTTTATCCAGAAAGAAAAGTCTCCTTTTCTAACAAGCAATTGATCTTTACTGTTGTTTTTTTTTAGATACTTCCAAATAAGGGCAGCTCTCATAGTAAGGGTTTACACTGTAATGTTAGAGATCACTCAGTGAATAAGCAATGTATTATTTTACATTATTAAATTTATTTGGTTGCTAATACACAATTGATTCTTTGTCCCATACATCACAACAGCTGTTTTCCATGTTCTCTTCTCTCCCCAATACTCCACCAACATTCTCCCTGCCCTCCCCGTACTCTATACCTTACCACGTTTGATAAGGTTCAATTCCTCCAGTATTCTGCCCATTCATTTGCTGCTGGTCAACTTAACAGCAACAAAATTAAACTTAATAGATTCATTAAAACTAATTATTGGGGACAGCTAGGTGGAGCAGTGAATAGAGCACCAGCCCTAGAGTCAGGAGGACCTGAGTTCAAATCTGACCTCAGACACAACACAAAAACTAGCCATGTGACCTTGGGCAAGTCAACCCCAATTGCCCTACTGTCCCTCCTCCAAAAAAAAGTAAAAAAAATTATATATATATAAAACTAATTATTAGCATCATCCACTCCATTTCGTGCTATTCTGCCACTGTCACTGTAGAAGTGGCAAGGTGCTACACCTGGGCTCAAAGCATTGTTTTTTAATTAATTCCTTTGCTTCACCTGTTTCCATGGTAAAAAATTTCACTGCCAAATGGCCAGTGACGGGCCTCTAAAGCACTACACAAATGTCTATGATTATGTGCTTACTACAAAACAAAAGGTTGTTTTTTTTTTAACTTCATGCTTCAAGAGATAAATCTGACTTCATGTCATAAATTTGATAGGTCATTTCATCCTATGAATGACTAATGCAGGAATTCTATAAAACAGGTACTTTGCATTTTCTACTTAAATAGTACATTTTGTCCCAAATGTCAAAATACTCAACAAGCAATCAAAATAAATATCTCTCACTAGATTTCCTAACACCTTTTAGAGTAGGCAGTCAACACATTATCATCTGTTTATCCATAATTCTAGGACCAACATAGTTTAAGTTGTCTGCCCAATGTTCACAAGTTATTGACTAAGTAGGGAATAAAATTTTGGTTCCTTATCTTCTATTCTAACTAATCACCCATCCTGCCTTTTCTAGGACTTCATTCACTTCAACATTCCCCACCTAGACTTACATCTTTACAAGCCTTAAGAAGCAACGAATCAGACTTCAACTGAGGCAAATTTCAAAAGCAGTTGTTTTTGTTTTGTTTTGTTTTTGGAGTTCCTTTAAGCAGTTTCTGGTAGCATCTGACTTTTGAAGATGAATGGCCATTGAGGTATATACCTCAATTCCTATCACCTGTGGCTATGTGGGTTGTTCCAGTGACTGAGAGTGGTGGAACACAGGTATACTTTCAGTACTTACAGCAACCTGTCTTGGGGAGGCAGAGGGAGAAGTAGTGATGGTATGGGATAAATCTAACCTTGCAATATAGACTAGAGTCTAGACCAACTATTTGAGTGAGTGCTTAGTAATATCACATATATTCCTACTGATTCAATTTCACTCAATTTAACAGGCACTTACTATGTGTTTAATAGAGGGTGCTCTAAAAATCATAGTGGAATTTCAAGCCTTAAGAACTTAAAACTTTTCAGCTGTTGAAACTCTCCAATGTTTTTGGGATACCCTATATGTGTACTGTATGGCTCTGGTTGCTTGAGATATAAAGACAGAAACAAGTAAAACATTTCATGCCCTCAAAGAGCTTACATTTTACTGGAGTGATAGGATAAGCACCCAAATGAATGCTGATGCTAAGATATCAAGATCCCTAAGAGACTGAGGCAGTTTGGGGATTGGAATTCTGATTATCTTTTGATTAGAACCTTCCACTGTCCCAAGGAAACTCACCCTTTTCCAGCCACTTCTCTTCTTAGATCATTCCTGATCCCAAGGCCAACATAAAATGTTATTAACTGTTTGGGAGGCATGCATTAACAGTGAACATTTAGATTACACCTACTGTATGCCAGGAACAGTGCCAAGCACTTTGCAAATATCTCATTTGATCCTTACAACAACACTGGGAGGAAGGTGCTATTATTATCCTTATTTTACATATGAGGAAACTTAAGACAGAGGTTAAGAGACCTGCAGAGTCAACACAGCTAGTAAGGATCTGAATCTCTATTAGAACTCAGGTCTTCCTCACTGTAGGCTCAGCACTTTACTTACTGTGGTACCTATTTTTTAAAGTGACAATTATAATACATGACATTTCCAAAAATAATGATTTGCTATGGGTCTAGGATTTAAAAAAAAATCAGAAAATATACAGTACAGTAGTCAAAAATCTGCCATTGTGTAAAGCATTTTAAAATCAAGCTAAAATCCAGGCAAGTGTGGGATCAGAGGACCTTAGATTTATATCAGGAAGAGTCTACTAGCCTCATCTTACAAACATGGAAACTGAGGCACAGATGGGCCAAGGGACTTGTACAAGGTCAAACAACAAGCAAGTGGCAGAACTAGGATTCAAATAGCATTTTGTTTTGGGGAAGAGGTGCCAGAGGAAAGGTAGATGGGAAATATTTAAGGGGCAGAAAAACAGGACATCATTTTTTAAACATTAAAAAAAATTACAGGTAGAAACAGCATTTCCAATGTGCTCTGCCCCACACAAATTTCAAACAATGTGAAAGGGGACTCCAAACAACTTCTGGAGCCACAGCACCCACAGAACGGCACAGAGAAGCTAACCTCCTGCTGAGGACAGCCCAGCAGCCCTTCAGGGAGCGGCCAGAGCAGCTCTCTGAGAGCAGGCAGCACAGCGCGCTGGGAACAGCCAGCGAAGCACGCAGAGCCGAGCCCAGGTCTGAGGTTTTAGCCCCAGGGTGGCCGGGCCTTCAGCTGGCTGGAGGAACCCCAGGACACCAGCAATTGTGGCGATTCCAGAATTATCAGCACAGATATGCCTAGGACAAAGTGAGAGGTTAGTGCCTTATGGACTTTGGGACCAGTATTTGGGGAACGCATCAGCTTCCTCCCCTGGGGGCGAAAAGCTGCTGAAGAAACAGCTGCACAGAAGCCATTTTGCAGCGTCAGTAGTGGCTCTAGTTCCTGGTCTGCGAACTATAGGAAGATCCAGCAATCAGTCTGGGGGTTAATCGTTTTTGCTTTAAACTGCCTGGATCTGGATTGTGGTCTGGGGGTGGGGGGGGAAGTTTGAAGTGGATATCCAACTTGCCAGAGTGGGTGGAGGCTTTACAGAGGCCACCCAACTGGCGGAAGTTGTGAAGACCCCACGTTTGGGCAGAAGCTCCCCTGTCTGGTGGCAGAGTCCTACTGTGGCAACAAGCCCCAAAATCAAGAAATTAAGTGGCAACATGCCTAGGCAAACAAAACAAAATAAACAGAAAAATTCAACATTGGACTCCTATTTTAGGGGCAAAGAGGCTCAAAGCATGGAGGAGGACTGTGAGGTCAGAAATCCTGCACCAAAAGCCCCAAATAAAAATACAAGCTGGCTACAGGCCATAGAGGACCTTAAGAAGCAGATAAGAGAAGTGGGGGAAAATTTGGGAAGAGAAACGAAAAAGATGCAAGAAAAGTATGAAATGACAGTCAACAGCCTGACTGAGGAAAATAACACCTTAAAAAATAGACTAACTCAAATGGCAAAAGAGGCTCAGAAAGGCAATGAGGAGAAGAATGCCTTAAAAAGTTGAATTTGCCAGATGGAAAAAGAATCTCAAAAGCTCACTGAGGAGATTCATTTCTTCAGTTAGACTGAAAAAAAATTACAACTTCTGGGGGTGGATCCAAGATGGTGAAATAGAGAAAGCAATCAGCTGAGTTCTTCCAACATTCCCCTCTAAACATCCTTAAATCATATACCTCAAATCAAATTCTGTAGCAGCAGAGCCAACAAAAGGCAAGACATTCTTCTAGCTCAAGACAACTTAAGAGGTCACAAATACCGATCTATAAAAGAGGGGTAGAGGCTATTCTGGAGCTTGTGCATATGAAACACCAGTGGTGGGACTAGGTGGTGGTGACATGACAAAAACATCAGTGGCTTCCAGAGCTCTCAAGCCAGAGATGGTAATAGAACCTAGGACCTGGTCAGAAAGAGATTACAGGAGACCCCTGAATTAGCACTGGATGTAGGACTAGATGCTGTTTGGTAACTCCATTCCCTGCCTATACCCACTTCTGGGCTATATAGTTCAAGGGCAGAGAGGGGCACCTTTGGTCATGAGGGATCAGAAGCCCTGAGAAGCAGTAATTAGTTTGGTCACAAGGGATCTGGGACTGGAGGAGTAGTATCACTTTAGATCCCAAGGAATCAGGGCCCTTTCTGGACAATTAGATGGACTCACATAGCCCATGAATAGTTAAATCTATTAGTATCAGATCTTTTAATTTTTCCACCTATAAAACAAATATCTTCAATGACTAACTCTTGTTACATATCAAGGATGAATCAGCCTGTTAATATTAGTAAGGTGTGCAGAAACACAACCACCAACTTTTTTTGTAAAATCTCTTAATTATAATGGAGTAGAAATAATGGATACTTTACTTATAACCTGTCTGCATCCAAAAAGGATTTGAGGCAAATGATGGAAGAAGATGAATTCCCTAAGCTGCCATTTTGGTCTTTCTAATGCCAACAGAAGGTAAAAATAGCAAAACAAATGAACAGTGTTCAGGAGTAGTCATAAGTAACTACAGTGCATTTAGAATTCAGCTTACAAAAAGATGATTCATTTTCTGAGCAAGAAGCAAAAATTGCAAAGTTCCCTTATGCCCTTGCTATTATATACACTAGTGGGAGGTAAGAAAAGGGGAATGAGATAGGATAGGATTCAGTCCAATTTAAAGATCAGGTTATACTGGTGATATATTAAAGACTCAATAAAGCAAGGTAATCTTTGTATATGACTCATCTTAATCATGATCAACAGAAACTTATGAAAGTACTAAAATGTTCTTATGAAAATGTAGTTACAATCGTATATACAATTTACAGTGGTTTTCATAATCCTTTATAAAGTGATCTGTCATACTGACACAGGTATGATGAGACAAATGTCAATTGTTTAGTTGCCCTATATGCAATGTTCAGGGGTGGTATTACGGGAAGATATTAGAAATGCATCTAAGCAATAAGGTTCACTCAACCTAAGGGATATAATTTTGAAAATGTCAAAACCACAGCAACCCAAATTATACAATACACGTATGTATATTATCATATTTAATAGGTATATTCTATCATCATTACCACCATTCTGATGATCAGCAACATCTCTTCACTGATCGACCATTCATCTATCTATGTAGAGCCTTTGAGAATAAAAACTTAAAAAGTTGTAAGATGTGGTCCCTATCTTTGCAAAATAGACAGCATAAATGTACATTTGTAAAAACATAAATAACAATTGACAGGGGAGATAAAAGGGGGAGAAAATAAATTTTTAATGGAAAAATAGTAAAACAAAAAGAAATGCTTGCTCAAAATATGAAATTAAATGTATAGTTTGAGAAAAACCTGCATAAATTCATGCAAAATGAAGTAAGCAGAACCAAGAGAATGTATACAATAACAACAATGTAAACAAAACAAAAAACTTTGAAAAATTTAGTAAGTCTGATCAATGCAATAGTCAACCACGATTCCAGAGGTCCTATGATGAAGAACATTAGCCATCTCTGACAGAGATAGACAAAGGAATCATAAATTTCTGGACATGATCAGTGTAGGAATTGGTTTTTGGTTTTGTTTTTGCTTGACGGTGAATGTAAGGTTTATTTTTTTTCTCAATGGAGGCAAAGATGGGAAAGAGAGAAAAATGTTTCTTAATTTTAAAAATTAAATAAATATCAATGACAAGTATATTTGTGAATAACTGTGGCCAAGGTAAAGAATTTAGACTACATCTTCAGAGTTAAACCACTTATTATCTGTCTGTCAGACCCCTCATTTCCTTATGTGGTTAGCAGTGAACCACTAAGATTATTTGGCCTGAACCTAAGACAGTGGTGCTCAATAAACAGGGCAGAAAAATTCAAAATCTTTTAGACAACCAGATCTTCTTTTACATTTACTAGATTTCTCCTTTTTTTCTGTAGTAGGACAGAATTCCCAATGGGGAGCTTTCCTCTCCTATTTATCTCAAGGTCTTTACTGTTAGGAAAAGATAAACAGCTAGAATACCTAAGTATACCATTAAGTACCCCTCATACATAACACCAATGGAATTCTCTTTGACTGGCTAGGTCTTCTTACTTTAGAAACTCAGTTCCAGCTCCCTTTGTCTAACTCAATATAAAGTCTCAGAGTACCCAATATCTACTCTTCCGATGTTTTCATCTAGGTAGCATAGTAGATAGAGCATTGGTCCTGGAATCAGGGAGATGAGCTCAAATCCATCCTTGGACACTTCCTAGATGGGAGAATCCAATGATAAAATATTTGTAAAGCACTTAGCACAAGACCTGGCACATAGATGTCATATAAATGCTTATTCCCTTCCTTCCTTTCTTCCCACCTCATACACCTAGGATTAGCTTGCAAAGTTCTGGGCAAGGTTTGTTTGCTCCTGGGGATGATCACACTTGTTGACTCGGACCAGAAACAATACTAAAACCCAGGTGTCACGGAATCAGGTGGGACAAATACATCCTCATTGTCTTTTGCTTATGTTATCTTATTTGATCCTGTAGGTGATGTTATCATACTCATTTTACAGCTGAGGAATCTGTAGCCTGCAAAGGTTAAGTGATCTGCCCTGGGTCACACAGTAAGTGTCAGAGGTTGTATTTGAAATCAAGTCTTTCTAACTCTGGGTCTAGCACTCTATTCACTGAACCATTAACAGTCTTTGTTCAGGCTTCCCACAGAGGATGTTCTGAATTTTTACCCACTTTTTGCCTTTGGAAAAGGACTGCTTAAATGAAAACCTGACATGTTTTCCTTAACAAAGGATCAAGGCTTCTTTGCAAAACAAAAGATTCTCTAAGTATGAAGAATGATGGCACTACTTATAATGAAAAACCTTCTGTTAAGTTTTTACTCAGATGGTCTGTAGCAATAGTAGGATAAAGACCAGTGTGATTACAACTTTTTTCTTTTTTTTTGTCAAGCCCCTCCAAAATTGAGATTTGTAAGTCTATGTAATTTTTGTTAGTATTTTGTAAGTAGTCTCTGAGAACTGTTTTTAATTTTAAAATCCAGCTATTAGGTTCTTCAAAACAGAATCCCATTTCTTTTCTGACTTTTGCTTTCAAGGCAAGTAAGTTATCTGGGGATTTCTAGTGGCTCACCAATGACAGTTGTAATATTCTAAACCATTTCCAAAAGTCATCCTTTTTTAGGGAGTGTGGGGGAAGACAAGTTTATTAACAGTGACTCTTACAGCTATTAATTATTATTATTATAAATATTATAATTTTACATATTATATCATAATATTATTAATAGTTTACAGCTGTTAATAAAATGGATCAGGGGTGGCTAGGTGGCACAGTGAATAGAACACCAGCCCTGGGGTCAGGAGGACCTGAGTTCAAATTCGGCCTCAGAGACTTAACACAAAAAACTAGCCATGTGACCTTGGGCAAGTCACTTAACCCCACTTGCCCTACCTTGCCCCTCCCAAAAATAAAAAAAATAAAGTGGATCAGATGGACCTTTCTCAGTTAGGTCAGTGATCCAAATGGTCCAAAGTCATCCTTTAAGTTTTAAACATGTTTTTCACCTCACAAACAGTGCTCCTAAGTCATTGGCATTTCTCAGCCAGCCTTCCTAAAAGGGCAACAATTTCTTTGTTTCAAAGAAAAAAATTAGGCCTGATTTGTCATCTTAGCGGTGCCACTGACTAAGGTGACCTTGGGCAAGTCACTTTATTTCTTAGCATCCCTGTTTCCTAAATCATAAAAAAGGGACAATTTGAACTAGATGATCCCTTTGAAGTCCTTTCTAGTTCTGAAATTTTAATGTCTAAAATTGTCAGCGTCAAACCAATTATTTTGATGTGTAACCGGTCTGAAAATGAGATGTATAGGATACAGTCTCCTCAGTATATTCATTTGTTAAAAACATGTTCCTCCTATCTAGAGTACAGAGTCAGAGACTCATAATATTTTGATCTAATTTAGAGTTTTAAAGTGCTTAGCACAGTATCTTACACATAGTAGGCACAATATACTTATTCCCTTCCCTTCACCACTGACAAAAAAATAAAAGGAATATTATCTTAGAACTGAAAAACAGTAATTGCCCTGCCCCTTGAAGGGTCTGTTCAAAAACATACTTAAGATTTTGTGGATTACTCTCTTCCTGGATAAAGGCTAGAAAATTTAGCTCAAAGGGACAAAAAGCAAACCACACAATGAAGGAACTCATAAAATCAGATCAGTGATTCAAATAGCACTAAAAGGACTACTTTTGGAATTGATATGTAACTATGCAGGATCAATTATTTCTGATAAGATTGAGCTTTCAAAGTCTCAAATAGGAAATTAGCTGGGAAATTAAGAACAGCAAAGACATGCAAAAGCAATCAACCTTAAAATTTAACCCAAACTACTTAAGAACAGGTTAGCTTGACTTAAGATAATTAACCCAATATAATTTTTGTTAAATCTTTCCAACTTACTGATTCATGAACAAATTATTCAGATCTCTAAATAACTAATTTAGAAATTTCCTCACTCTATCCTTTTCTCTACTTTTGCTCTTCTCGCTATTCTTTGACATTCTATGTAAATTCTAGAATTATCTGTTAATTCCTTTTAACTCAGTGAATTGCTGGGGCAGTTCTATATACCATTTTAGGGAACAATAAGAATCTTAGCTCTCATATAATTGTAAAATGCCATTAAATGGTTCTTTGGAGTTATAAACTTAAAACATATAAATGATTTACTAGAAAAATAGAACTAATCGGGGCAGCTAGGTGGCGCAGTGAGTAGAGCGCTGGCCCTGGAGTCAGAAGGACCCGAGTTCGGATCCAACCTCAGACACTTAAGGCACACACAAAAACCTAGCCGGGTGACATTGGGCAAGTTACTTAACCCCAATTGCCCTCCAAAAAGCAAAAAAACAAACAAACAAAAAAAATAGAACTAATTACAGACTGGTTCTCCTTATTTCACTTTCTTGTCATGTGTTATGGCTCATTTATATTACCTTAAAATCACAAAAGCTTTGGTGCTACAAGGTTCATTAGGACATCTGAGCAAGCTTCCTCTTTTCATGGATAAGGAAACTGGAGCCCTGAATGGTGATGTAACTTGCCAGTTGCTAGTTAGAGGCAAAGCCTAGATTGGAACTCAGTTCCCTAAACTCTTGGTTCACAATTCTTTTCACTATCATATGACACTGTTGAATGGTTAAGAAATAAATTATTTACTGTCACCCATTTCTGCAAAAAATCATATTTATATAGTTCAGTGATTTCTGGGTTTTGAACATTTAGAGTACCTTATAGCTTTCTTTCTGAATTTTTTTCCCAAAAACAAGCATTTCTCTCCCACCTCAAAACAAACAAAAAACTCCTTGTAACAAAAATACATAGACAAGTGAAATAAATCTACTGGCCATGTACAAATTATGTCATCCTATATATTTTAGTATCTCACCTGTCAGCTATCATTCTTCGTCAGTCCTCTGAAAAATCAGTTAAATCTTTCTAAGATGTCCATTTTACAATATTGCTATTAAATAGTATAAATTGTTCTCCTAGTCTTAACTCACTTCATTTTAGATTAGTTCATTTGAGTCTTTCCAAATGCCTCTGAAACTAATCATTTCATTATTTCTTAGGGAATGATAGACTGTATTCCATTATATTCATATAGCCTAATTTGTTCAGCCATTTTCCAACAGATGAGCACTACCCAGTTTCCAGTTCTTTGCCACCACAAAGAGAGTTGTTATAAATAGATTTGTATGCATGGGTCTAATGGTAGTATCATTGAGTCAAAAGCTATACAGTTTAGTAACTCTGGGGGGAGTATCATTTCAAATTTCATTCCAAAGTGGCTAAACTAATTGAGTTTCATCAAATATTAATGTATGTTTTCCCCCAGTTCCTCTAACAATTATCATTTTTTTCCTTTTTGTTAAGGTGTCTTTGTTTTAATTTGAATTTTTCTAATTGATAATTTTGAGATTTTTAAGAAATTAGGTATTGATAGATTATCTTTTTAGTATTTGTCCACTGGGGGAATGACTCATTATTATATCAGTTTTGGATATATCTTTAAAATGAAACCTTTATCAAAAAAACTTGCTGCAAAAAATGCCTAGTGAAATGTTCCCCTTATAATTTTAGCGGCATTGATTTTGTTTGTCCAAAACTGTTCAAATTTTATGTAATCAAAATTGTCTTTTTTTTTTCCTTCGTTGATCCTCTAAATCCCATGTTTGGTCATTAACTCTTCCCCTTTAGAACCTTAGATCTGAAATGTATTTTCTTTTTTGCTCTTCAATTTGCTTAGTTTAAGTCATGTATTTATTTGGAGCACATCCTGGTACATTGTGTGAGGTGTTGATCTAAACCCAGTTTCTGCCAAACTTCTCTCAACTTTTACCAGCACTTTTCGTCAGACTTAGGAATCATTATCTTATTAGTTGGGTCTTTGGGTTTAGTGACTACTAGGTTTGTTTCCTTTTTGCAAATTGCCCACTTAATCTTTTCCCAGTGATCAGCCTCTTTCTTTCTTAAATCATATACCATATCATTTCAATGATTACTGCTTTGTGGCATAGTTTGCCATACAGTACTGGTAGACTGCTTTCCCTTCTACTTTTTTTTTCTCCATTTTCCCCTTGAGATTCTTGACAGCTTTTCTTCTTACAGATGTATTCCATTATTTTTTTCTAGCAATATAAAGTAACATTTTGGTACTGTGAATGCCATGGTTCTAAATAAATATATTAATTTTAAGTAATGTCATCATTTTTATATTGGCTCATTCTATTCATGAGCAATCACTATTTCACTAATTATTTAGGGCTTTCTTGGCATAAAAATTGTTTTGTAATTATATTTATGCAGTTTCTGTGTTTATCGCAGTAGACAAACTCCCAAGTATTTTATACATTTCATAGTTGATTTAAATGGAATTTACCTCTTCTTGTTGGGCTTTGATGGAAATATACAGGAATGTTGATAACTTATGTGAATTTATTTTATAACATGCAACTTAGCTGAAGTTATTAAATTAATTTTAAGGGAGTCTAGGATTCTCAAAGTATATCATGACACCTGCAAAAGGTAAGAATATTTCCTCTTTACCTGTATTTATGCCCTCTACTTATTTTTTTCCTGTCTTACTCCCACAGCTAGCTAGCAGTTCTAGCACCATAGCAAACATAGCAGGCCTGCACAAATCCTTTGGCACGCGACGAGTGGCCTGAAGATTGTGCAGGCCTCAAAACAGTTGTCAGCAAAAAAAAAAAAATTTGTTTTACCTCTGAACAGTGAAAGATTTTAGCTTATCTCCATTACATATAATTCTGGCTTTTTGTTTCAGATATTTTTTGTTTACCATAGCTTAATGTATGTTTTCTAGAATTACCTAATGATTTCTGAAGGAAATGTGGATTTGCTAACCAACCTCATTCTAAACCCAGATCTGCCTGACATCAGATATACAATAAAACACCTGGGTTTTATTACTGGGGGGACAGTCAATCCTGTATTTATGACCTATTTTAGAATACAAAAGAGGCTGTGATCCAATACCTGATTTTATAAGATAGCTGGTAAGAAATGTAGTAATGTACTCAACCATTATCATTGCTTCTTTGAAGGATATGACATCCTAGTTCCCCATGGATCTACTTAAGAGTTCCTGTGTTTGGGGTGGCTAGGTGGCTCAGTGAGTAGAGTGCCGGCCCTGGAGTCAGAAGGACCTGAGTTCGGTTACGGCCTCCGACACTTAACACACACAAACCAAAAACCTAGCCATGTGACCTTGGGCAAGTTACTTAACCCCAACTGCCCTACAAAGAGGAAAAAAAAAGAGGGAGAGAGTTCCTGTGTTTGTCAGCTATAAGCTAGGTCCCCGCTTCTTCACATTTATCCTATGAATCTCATCACTACAAGGTTCCTTATCCTAAACCTCATCACTACAAAGTTCCTAAATTAAATACAAAACACAGATGAACATGTCGCTCCCCCTTCTATGTAATGTCCTTGAGGGCAAGCAGTGTTTTGGCTTTTGTCTTTGAATTCTTAGTGCACAGAACATAGTAGGCACTTTGAGAAATGCTTGTTTGATTGAACTGACAGTCTATAACCCCTCCATTTTCTAGCAGATTGTCTTTATGAATGTATGTGGCCATTAAAAGTGGCCAAGTTTCTGGGGATAAGTACAGTCTTTGAGGAGACAGTATATGTGTAGGTCCAAACTTTATGATTTTATCTGTGTAAGAGACTCTGTGAGAAATTCCCCTCTACAAATGCAGGGAAGTACTTGTTCTAGTCTTAAGAGAGCTGCCTGAGGCAATAACTGGTTTAAAGACTTGTTAAAGGTTACAAAGCAGGCCTCAGAGATGAGCCCAGAGCCTGTGATTTCCAGTCAGAAGCAATTTTATCCATACTATGCCATTCTACCTCATATCAAGAATCCAACAGTCCAAGTATTCCAATGACTAATATATTTTTTTAACCTAAGTCACCATTTGGGAGTATAGCAGTAAGAAAGGGAAAAGAAAATCTGACAGACTGCAGTTGGTATTTTTAGTCCTAAAAAAATTATAGTCAGTATGTTCTTTGAGCTGTGACAAAGGAAATAAGACTTCATTCTTCCAAAAATCCTGAGTTTGCTGTAAGAGATTTATCACTTTTTTAGTTATTTTATAAGTATGGAAAGGAGCAAAGATCTTGCAATTCCATGATTTGGTTTATGGCAATACCACCCTGACCATGCCCAATCTTGCCTGATCTCAGAAGCTAAGAAGCGTCAGGCCTGGTTAGTGCTTGGGATGGGAGACCATCTAGGGATACCTGTTGTGTAGACTTAAAGGAGGCAGCTAGGTAGAGCATTGAGCTAGGAGCCAGGAATAGCTGATTTCAAATCTAGTCTCAAGACACTAGCTGTGCTACCCTGGTTAAGTCACTTAACTTCTGTTTGCCTCAATCCACAGGGGAAGGAAATGGCAAACCACTCTGTTATCTTTGCCAAGAAAACCTCTTAAAATACTAGTATGGGTGTGCTATGATCCATAGGGTCATGAAGTATCAGACAAGACTGAACCAACAACAGAATTCCATGATTTAATATGTAAAAATGGAGAGAAGGTTTAATGACCTAAGGTAACAGTTTAAAATGGGCAAGTCTCTATTCTGAATGCTGAACTCCATACAAATGTGGGCCTGTATAACATGTTATTTTTGTATTGCTCTGGAAAGCTATCACACAAAGTTTTGAGTATGTAGTAGAACTGCACATTAACTAGACATGAAATCATAATAGTTTAGAATCTAGCTCTAAATCTGACTTAGGAGGAAAACAAATGGGATCTGTAGTCATTTTTCAGAATATGGGTACATTTCCATTTGAGAGATAATTCAACTTCTTCCCCACAGACTCTGTTTTACTGGCTCATACTGTCAGTTAAAAATACATCAAAGGAAATTACAAACGTATAAAAATATGTACATGAACATGTTAACACTGTCAGGGTTTTTAGATAATAAAATCATCACAAAGACCTTGGAAAAGAAACATTCAAATAATGAGTTTCTTTCAACTGGAACTGCTTTGCAAAGTCCCCTTCCTACTTGTATGTACTTTAAAAAAATTCTATTTTTCTTTAGCCTAGAATTTTAAGGTAGAAGAGCTTCAGTGATATTTACAGGACTTACTTTTAATATAAAAAGCAGCACATACTTTTCTGTGTTCCAATCCTTGCAAAACAAGAAGAGACCAAGAAGCTAAGCCTGAAGACATTTGACACAGACTAACTAATGAATTCAGAATTCAGAAGGATTAGCAGTAATTTTGGCTTAGACCTCTAGAGCAAACTCACTTCCAACCACTCCACTCAATTCTGATCCATAACAATACAATTATACCATTCTTGGGCTGAAAATGAACAAACTCTGCCCATCACAATATATTATACTAAATTCAGCAAGATGACTTGGATAGGATTTGGCTATACCATTAAACTATAATTGCAGCATTACCATGACTTTAGATGTTGAACAAGTATCCAAACACAAAATCATGTTCCCTCTCATTCTCTACAGTTTAAATCACCATTTTCTTCATGTCATGCCTCTAAAGGAAATTCATAGATGGATTAAAAAAAATGTGTCCTTTCAATAACAATCACTGTGCATGAGTTAACTATACATACTACAAATCCAACGTAAGGTAGCAGTGCATATCTCTCTCTCTCTCTCTCTCTTTTGCTTTTTGAAGGGGGGAAGGCAGGGCAATCGGGGTTAAGTGACTTGCCCAAGGTCACATGGCTAGTTAAGTGTCTGAGGCCAGATTTGAACTCAGGTCTTCCTGACTCCAGGGCCAGTACTCTATTCACTGCACCACCTAGCCACACCACCAGAGCATCTCTTTTGTACAAAGGAGGTAACTTTAAAACTTATGTGGCTAATAGTTCCTTGGAATGAACACACATCAATCAATTTGATAATGCAATGCATACATATATGTGACAGTGGCATAACTTTAGAGGGCCACTCTTAGGGTCAGGAAGAATTGGGTATAAATCTTATCTTTGACACATAAATCTGCTATATAACTGTGAGCAAGTCACTTAACTCAGGCAATTCTCTAAGGATATAAGTTGGAAAGGAGTCACTGATCTCCACTGGTTAAGGACCATACCTTAAGTTTCATCCATATGTGAAATTTTGGGATGTCGAAAGATTCCCCCCAAATTATGAATCTGTTATGAAAAATAAAATTTACATGCAATATACTTTCATAGGTCAGTATAAGGAATTGTTAATTCCCTTTTCTGAAAAATCTAGCAATGTACCTTAGTCCATAAGATACTTAACATCTGAATACATAAAATTACCTTTTCAGGTATCTGCTTTGATCTATTGGCATAGAATGCCACACCAAAGAAAAACTAAAATCTCTTTGAAGACTGACTTTGGAGGGTTTCCCAGTAATTTACTATCAATAGCTCCAACTGTTTCCAAATGCTTTTGCTAGAGGATGTGAATGTCAAAGGACCTTTGTAAAATAAGGCTATTGTCTGCTAAAAAACATCTCCACCTGCATAGCTGGGAGTGAATGCCTCCCAAGATTAAAAGGAGAACATTTCATAAGTGTACCTTTCCCCCCCCCAAAGAAATCAATACAATCTATACTCTTATACCTCAGTAATACCATTTCTGGAAATAAATTAGCAGGTAGAAAGAGAAAGAGTTGGCTGGTGAATCTAAGACAAATTAAAATATGTATGTATTCATGAATGTAAGTATGTGTGTGAATACATATACACACATAAATAAGTATCTATGTATTAACCTGATTGCTGCTCCTGGATCACATGATTATCCAAAGAAAAGTCAAAAACAGCAATTATGTTTCTTGACTCTTACTTCCATATACCAGGTCAAAATCTGGCAACTGAGTTACAGAGATTGCCAATCTACCATTGCTTTTCCAGAAAAGCAGAAGGTGGTACAGACTTGCCCAAAGACTTAACAATTCAACGCTAACACTGACTGAGCCATTGACTTTGCAGTAGGCCCATCACACTATTGTAGGCACTGAGGAAAATATAAAATTAGCAGGATAAGGCATCTCTTCCTAACAATCAGAATGCCTCCTATGTTAGGGAGGGAAGAGGTGGGGATTATTAGTTTAATAGTTATTAAATGGAAGAAAGCTAAGAAAAAAGGAAGGATAATGGTAAGAATTTAGACAAAAGGCTGTGTGAGGGATATCATTGGACATGTGATTATGATAAAGAAAACTAGCAGGGAGTAAAAGCAGCAGATAGAATATAAAAAATATGAGAAGAACTTAATTGTTGAAAAAGTTTTCAAAGTGATAGGTTTGTTCTGGAAAAATGACAAAAACCCGTGTAACTAGAATTAAAAGGTATTTATCATTCTAATACAAAGGGGAAAAAAGTTTGGAAATTATTTCAAATTGCTATGATATTCCTATGTTTATCTCATTACTAATGGCATACTTCTGTACCAATTCAGTTTGCTTCTGATTCTGTACATTTCCAGGTATTAAAAAGAAAAAATGATCCATTTAGCCAGCCATTCAACTTTAGCAGTGGTGCCCTCTCTTAGTGCATTAAAGCTTTCCTAATGAAATGAAAACCTTTGGGGAAAAAAATAGATTCAACGGGATGCCTTTATCAAACTGTCTACTTAGTTTTTAGATTCACTTGTGGTAAAATGATGACTTTTGAAAGATAGATCCACATTGATATATTGGTTTGTTCTCTCTGGAAACTAAATGCAAAGTGGAGGTAGGTCAGGTTCCATTTGAACAGATCCAGAATTTGCTTTATTTCCTCTTTCATTAGGTTCCCTCAATCACAGTGAAATAGGATAAAAAAAAGTTCAAGGAAGGCTACTTAATATTTTAATTAAAAAACCTGCACTTTTTATTGCCAACTTCTCAGAAAATATGCTAAAGCAGTTAAATCACTGTAAGTATAGCAGCAAGGCTGCCTCTTCTGGCTTTTATCACCTACTTGGCCAAGGGCAGGTGAATTCTTTCACTTGCAAAGAACCACCTATTCTTTACAAACTCCTTTTAAGTCCCACCTTGCACTACCCTAAGGCTCGGTTTTAATGAAGACTCCAGTTGGAAGAGGGTAGTCTGGGAAAGGGTTAAGGAAAAGATCAATGTGGTGGAGTCCTAGCAAGGGATTCCACTCAGCAAAATCTTTTGGGGGCCAGAGCTTTAGTCCTGTCCTGAAACACACCAATGTCAACCTCAAGCCCTCCAACATTCATCCTCTATATCTCTTGTAAAAACTATCTGCCTCTCTTTTGAGATGTTTAGCTTCTTGATTAACAGGGATTGAGGTGCCATGAAAAATCCCAGCTTCAGTTTTGGAAGAATTTCTTGCTAAACAAATCTCACTAACTCTGGACATTTTCTCCCACCCTCTCCTATAGTTTGTATTGTACTCAGCCGTAACCCCTCTCCTGAGTTCTAGTTCTTTATCACCATCTACCCATCAGACATTTCAAAGTGGATATCCCACAGGCAGCACAAACTCAACAGGACTAAACAGAATTCATTATCTTTTCCCCAAAGCCACCTCTCTTCAAAATGTGTCATTTCTGCTGCAAGGATTACCACCAGGGTTCAGGTCACCTAGGTTTGTCACTTCAGTGTCATTCTTGACTCCTCAATCTCACCAGCCCTGAATTCCCAATCATTTGCCAAGTCTCGTTTCTATCTCCATGACATCTCTTGACTATGTCCCCATCTACCTACTGACAGATTAACAATATTAGTTTCAGGACCTCAACACCTTCAGCTAAAGCCTCATAATTGGTCTGTCTCCCTGCCTCAAATATACTCCTCACCACCAATTTGTCCTCCACACAGTTATCAAAATAATTGTCCTAAGGTGTAAGCCTGCTCATGTCATTCCCCTTTCCCTACTTCATAAACTCCAATAGCTCCTAATTCTCCACAGGACCAAATATAAATTCATTTAGTATCTAAAGCTCTTCACAATCTAGCCCCCTTCCTATCCTTCTAAAACATCACTACCCACCACCCACTTTGCAGTCTAGCCACCCTGGCTTACTTGCAGTTTCTCAGGCATAACATAACACTCCCATTTCTGCGCCTCTGCACTGGCTGACCCTTATGGCTGAAATGATCAGAAACGTTCCCTAAGGCTACCTTCCACATAGTCTGTATGTACCAATATGAGTACATGAAATCTCTCCTCCATTAGAATGTAAACACTTTGAAGGCAGCTTTTTTCCTTTGTATTCCTACTGCTTAGCACAGGATCTAGCATATATTAAGCCCCTAATAATGTTTGCTGATTTTTATAAGAATACAAATAGGCATTGTGGATGTATAATCAAAGGAAGAATACCCTGACTTTACTTTCAAATCTAAGTTTCTTTGGCAAAGTAGCTAATTCTAAATAGTGCTTCAGTTTTCAAAGCACTGATAGGCTGCATTTTTGGTCCACTACTTTTTTTTTTTACTAATCTTAATTACATTTCCAATTTCTCTAATATAGAAATGAAAAAAGTTAAAAGTTTGGTATGTAACCTAAAGGGAGGTTTTTAAGCAAACTGGATGACTCCTTGCTGAATCAGTTAGATGTCATAGTGGACAATATTCAAAGCCTGGGGTCAGGAAGACCTGAATTTAAATTAGGTCTCAGACATTACCTAAGACCCTTAACCACTCTCTGACTCAGTTTCTCCATCTACAAAATGGGATGATAACAGCACCTATCTCCCAGAGTTTTTGTAAGGTTCAAATGAGAAATTTGTTAAGTACTTACTTGAGTACTTAAAACCATGCCTGACAACTTTAATAAATGCTTATTTCTCTTCCTCATAGCACTAATTCTTTGGATATTGGCTGGACCAGAAAGCCACTGAGATTCTAACTGATTTAACATTATATAATTATCTTATGGATTCACTTATGTCTTAGATAACTTTTGTTATGAAAATTGGTGGGGACTGTAGATAAGGATGATTTTGGATGTCTCAAATAGTTAACATCAGATCTGTTCCATCCCAACAAAGCACAATTCTGAGGTGACCATTCACTACATTACATTGTACTACTCTACTTTCTTACTGGCCAAGGGAGAGAAATGTGGATGAATAATGCTTTGTCATGATGTTTCTTGCAAAAGTGTCATAAAAAAAAAGGTTGTAATGGGGCCACTATAAAATATACAAAGAACGTATTATTCTCCAATAAGTATTATTTTAACAAAGAATCTATGGCAGAATTTGCTTTTACAAGACTCAAATCTGCCTCCAGGAAAGGTTAGTTTAGAAATCTTGATTGTCCTTAAAATAGTACTGGATTTGAGCAAGTCTGACAAGTTTTCCTAAATGGTTAAATGGTAAATTTAAATGGTTAAATTTCCTAAATGGGTAAATCATTAGGTGCAATTAAATTCTAAATCCCCAAGTTGGTTGTTTTTTGGTATATTTCAATTATTGAAGAAACAAAGTGTGATCGATCATACAGGGAAAAATCAAATGCTCAATAAAATTATTTGTGCTGGAAAAGTCGATGGGGGTATGGGAGAAGGTATGGGAGAGAGCAGATTGGAGGAAGTGATATCTTGTGGGACTACTATTCTGGGAGGTTGGGTAGGGGAATAATGGGGGGAAAATGATTGTAACTCAAAATCTGGCGGAAATGAATGATGTAAAACAGAAGTTAATAAAGCATTTGTTTAAAAAAAAAATAAATAGGAGAAGCAAAGAAGGAATGGTCAGAGAAGTAGGAGGAAAACCAGGATTGCCATTTCTGGTGAAGTTAGCTCCTTAAAGACAGGAACTGTTTGATTTTTTTTAATGTTTTAAAATAAAGATGGGAAAATGACAAAGCCAACTAAAAAAAAAAAAAAAAATTATTTGTGCTATTCTCAAACATACTCTAATATACATGGGGAAGAAGCCAAAATAACAGCTTGTGCACGTGCACACATATAGTATAGACCAATATAGTACGCTGTTAAAGCTGGTGTTAGGTTATTGGTCATCCAAGAGATGAACTTACCAGTTTTTTGTCTGTCTTTTTTTTTTTTTTGATAGAAGTTAACTTTTATCAGGAAATGATCAAGTCAAAAGCAAAACATACATAATGGAGAATGAGTGGTGTGCATGTGTTTTGTTTTCTAGGGAAACAGCATCTCCTGAAATACTACAGTGACTTTTTAAAAATCAGCTTAATAAGCTTTAATTTTCTAAATGTTTACTGGGGGGAAAAACTAGCTATAAGACAGGATTCATCCCTGCCTTCATTAATACATTTAGGTTCTAATTAGCACAAATAGTAGATACCTGAACATGTCAAGACCCCTCTTCCCTACTGATAAAAAAGGACCAGCTGTTCTCACCTCAGTAGGCTTAACATCTTATAGTTCTACCTCTTCCTAGAATGTCTGAAATCATTTTAGACTTTAGCTTCCATGGGACAGATCTATTTACAGATAGGGTTGGGACCATTCTAAATTCTGGATGAATTAGGGCTGGGACTGTATTTCGTTTAGGACTTGTATTCCCAGCACCTAGCACAGTACCTCTGCCATATTAAGGCTCCTATTATATGCAGGTTGAATTGAACTAGATGAGAAAAATCAGCTAAGAATATGATGATATATGACTTGACAACTGGGACAAAACTGTCATGTTGGGTTGGATAATTTGTCCAAAATAGAGCTGTAGTAAAATCTGCTATAGAAGTTCTATATCTGGGAACCAAAGATACCCAAGAAATCCATTTGGATGGAAGAAAATTTACATTTTAATTTTTACTAATCTTTTAAGTGAAATTAAACATTTCTTGTCTCCCCCCACCCAAAAAAAAAAAAAAGCCACCACACACATTGTTGGTACAGTATTTGACTTCTAACAGTATGGTAGAATAGAATGAGTAGGTTCTAGAGTTTGGGAACCTAGGTTGAAACCCTGCCTCTGCCACACAAGTTATTTAACCTCCCTTCAGCGTCTTTATCTGGAAAATGGGTATGTTTGACTAGATGGCTACCTGAGACTCCTCCTAACTCTAAGTACTATAAACTCCCAATTGTGAATTACATCATTTCTTGAAAAGTGTATTAAAATTATGGCTTTGGCCTTTCAAACCTTTTGTGAATTAAAAGAGAAAGACAAGAATTCTGCCTTGTAGAGAACTTAAAAAGGTGTCCCCAAATTTTCATTTAGAAAGACATTAAAAAAAATACTTTTGAAAATATTTCAATGACATCTGATTTCATAGGTGTAAAATTCATGTAGACCAAACTATAACACTATAGAAAGTATTCAAGGGTTGTTATGCTTGACAACACTAATACCTTGCAGTCAATTTAATAAGGCTCTTTGAAGTTAACTAGCTTATTTCTTGGAGAAAAGACATATTGACAATTCCCAAGTCTATAATCCAAGCCTGTTTATCTTGATAGCTGCCACAGCTGGTGATCCACCTTGGAGTTGCCAGCAATCCCAATAGTTATTGGCAATTTAAGATTAGGATATTTTTTAAAGGATCTAAATACACACATACATACATTCACATACCATCACCATTTTAGAAAATGGTGAGCACAGAGCATCCTATAATTATTTTCATTTTGGAAAAATTTCATATTGACTATCTTACATCTGACATAACCTTTATTGCAGAAAGGATAAAATACTGAGACACTAAAGTAAAGCTATTCAGATATTCTTGTGCAAACACCCTTCTGTATTCTCAAATAACTCTGAGGGCTGGCCATACTTTAATACCCTTTATAGGGATACAATGAATTGGAAAAACCATAAAACTTGACCTTTTAGAGTTTGAGATTCAGAGAACTTTCTGGAATACTCCATCCTAACTCCTGCTTTGATTAGACATCATGAAATTTTCATGGTGTTTCCTAGAGCACAGCCAAAAAATTACATTATCTAATAGGTCTGAGAAAGATGAAAATATATGTAGAATTCAGTGGCTCATGATAAACTGATAAGAATTCAGAGTATGTCATGTTGCTAATTATTGTTAAGATATTATTTATCAGAGCAGCTAGGTGGACACTCACTAAGCTGTGTGACCTTGGGCAAGTCACTTAACCCCAATTGCCTTGCTTTCCCTGCTCCAAAAAGAAAAAAACAAACAAACCAGGATATTATTTATCATTATGAAAGAGACTGTTCTGCGTGTGTATGTGTGCTCATGTGTTTTAAAGAGCTTCAATGGAGGAAACTAGGTATTACAGTGAATTGAGCACTGGGCTTTAAAAGTCAGGAAAACTAAAGTTCAAATTTTGGTTCAGTTAGTAGCTGTGTAATCCTGGTGCAAATCACTTAACCTCTCAGCTTCCATTTTGTAATCTATAAAATTAGCATTATAGAAAGACCTACTTCCCAGAGGTTTTGTGAGGTTCAAATAAGATAACCAGGTACAATGCTTTAAGAATTATATAAATACTACTGTCTTTATTTTCTATTAAAGAGCCAACTTGATGGAAGCAATGCTAATAATAGGCCTGAATGGTTAGGAAGGACAGAGAATAGCATAAATGTAATTTGCTGAAATTGCTCCATGTTCCAAAACTTTCCCTTTCAGCCTATATAGCTAAAATGGTCATTCCTGTAGTGCAGAGGATAACCAAACACTGAGGTCTATATGGAAAGAGGTTTGAGCTACCCTTGTATTTTCTATTTTAAAAGGAAAAAAGTACTCTTCTATATGTACCCTCATCACCCACATTGGCACATCATACTTTTTTACACTCCCTACATTCACTTCCTGAAATATTGTTTACCCCTTCCCCCATCAGTTCCTATCCCACCATTCTTTTTTACCTTTTGAAATCCTATCTGTTGATGTCTACTCCAAATGTTAACTTCCACCATGAAGTCTTACCTGATCTTCTGTCCCCAGAAGTGATCTCTCCTTCCTCTGAATTTCTATTGCTCCTTGTCCAAAACACCCACAAGACATTTGTCACACGTAGCCTTGTATATATTTGTATGCTTTGTATTGTACATCCCTAAGAATTCTACCACATAAAACACTTGCGGACAGGGATGGCTTTTATTCATTTTAAACCCCCCAAATCTAGCATAATGCCAAGCACATAATAGATATTCAATAAATATTTGACTGAATTAAAGTAATCTCTAATAGGTAGAAAATTCTAGGTAGAAATAGATAAAACTTTTCAAGGTTCCTCTTTCCTCCCCAAATCCCCAAAGCAAAGACATTTACTAGAATAGCATAGTAAAAACATTTGTCCTGGAACCTTCCTATTGCCACAAATTTAGAGCAGGACTTCCCACAAATATTAGCCCCAACCCAGTGCCTTTTGATTATTCCAAACATATACTCTCACCCCATTTTCTTACTTCCACTTAATCCCATAAATGCATACTCAGACCAGAATAAAAGGAGTTAGTAATATAGCACTTAAAAAAGGGGGTTGACTCCCATTATAAAATGTGAAAAAACTTCATTAATTTTCTTCAAATTTTGGGATTTAAGAAAGGTCCCCTTCATAGTAGTCATCAGTAAAAGAGCACTAGGATTGAAGTCAGGAAGGGTCTGGATTCCAATCCTGAATTTAATGGCTGTATGACTACAGGCAGATTACCTAACCTTGAATCTGTTGCTTCATCTGTAAAATAAGAATAATAAGGACTACCTAGATTACAAGGTTGCTGGGAGGTAAGTGCTTTTTAAACATCGAAGCTCTATAAATGTGACCACTTCTCTCAAATGGCTATGGCTTTGAACAAATCACTTAAGTAACTCATCTAAAATGAATGTTAGAGCAGCATCTCTAAGATCCATTCCCTTCCAAATCTAAAATCTTATGTTTTTAGAACTGAAAGGGACCTAAGGAGAATATGCAGTCCAATAACATTATTTTACATATGAGGAAAAACAAAGGATCAGAAGAGAGTAGCTGTTATTGGTATGGTGCTATATATGTATATGTATATATGAGTATAAATGTATGTGTGTGTGTATATGAATGTATGTATGTATAGGCATATATATATATATATATCCATATATATTTTATATATAGGATCATTTTAGTTCTATTTCATGTGATATATAAGGCCTTCAGCTGAGTATGGGAAGGGAATACAAGAGGGGAAATTGCTGATTAATTGGAAGATTGTGCCATTTCAAAAAATAACCCCCCACCTAGACCCAGAGAAATATCAAAGAATCACAAGGATGTAAGACAAGCATAGCACCCAAAATCCTTCCCATCAATATGCACTTACTGAGTGCCTATGCAAAGTAGCAATGAATAATATGTATAAAACATGCACCTTACCTCAAAAAGCTTAAAATCTATTGCAGAAGAGAAGACTAATTCACAGGTACTAGCAGCAAACAATACAAGATAATATATAATTAGGTGCTAAATAATATGACAAAGACTAGATCAATAAACATCAAGTGCCTACTTGTGATGCAAGATACTGTTTATAGTCAGCTTGGGAGGAAAAGCTTTATGGAAACCCTAATTTTATTTCTCCCACCCTCATCTTTCCAGCCCCAGTCAGCAATACATGACCATAAATACAAATTTTTGGCATATAGGCCCTTGTAGTAATTCAAAATAAGGTAAAGACAACTGGGTTGGTAGCACAGAATGGATTAAGAAAAAAGATACCAGAGACTTTCTTCCATTTAGCAAATCTGAATCTTTCCAGTTGAAATTCCAGTTGTTTCTTCTATGCTCAATTCTCAGTGGTGGTTGAAGACAAAGCTATATTGGTCTGAATGGAGGCCACACCCCTAAAATGAGATCTTTTTGAAAGGAAAGAAAATATAGGTAGATATTGAAAATTAACACCAGTTACAAATCTGCCTCTAGGTTTTATACAAGTCAAATTTAAATTCATATATTCATAACATATATCTGATACCTGTGATGCACAGAGCTCTGAGCTTTACACTGGAGATACAAAGAATAAAAAAGTGACCTAGTCTTCACCCTCAAGGAGCTTACATTCTATTGGAGGATACGACAGGTACATAGATAAGGAAATTCAAGGTAATTTGAGGGGGAACATGCAGAATTCACATTTGGAATTAAGTAGCAAGTGAATTACCAATCCTTTTATTTATCAAATAAATTGAAATTTCTTTTCCACTCTTAACTTATTTCAATACCATTTAGCAACATTAATGGTGATGGTACTAAAGGATAATCTGATTTTGAACATTTGGATTCTTACTCTTGTACTCTTTAATTTCTTGACATCATTTACAGTTTTAAAATTAGATCATGAAAGTATTCTCATACTTATCTGTGATTTCACAGGTTTAGGTACATAACTGAAAAACTTCATACAACACATAACTTCAGTACTATATCAACATCCTGCCTGCTGATCCTTTTGTAGCCTTTACTAAAACTGTTTTATCTCTACCACTATTTTTGAAGACCACTGTTAGGTCTAACAATAAATTAAATTTTATCACTGCCCTCCGGCTCTTAACAAAAAGTAGAGGGGTGGCTAGGTGGCACAGTGAGTAGAGCCCTGGAGTCAGAAGGACCCGAGTTCAGATCCAACCTCAGACACTTAAGGCACACACAAACAACAACCTAGCCGTGTGACCTTGGGCAAGTTACTTAACCCCAATTGTCCTCCAAAAATAAAACAAAACAAAACAAAAAACAAAAACAAAAAGAAAGTGTTTAAACTAATTTTTTTTTGTCTCCCATGATCTGAATTCAGACTCATTTCTCAAGAATGGACAATATTTAAGAGATGTGCATTAATGAATTCTATTAAATGTAGAAAAATATTAATTTCACTCCCAAACCAACATTAGGTTTCTTCTTCCCATCCCAAACACCTGTAAAATGACTACCATCAGTGCTGATGCCTATCAAAAGCCAGCAAATCAAATTTATTTCTTGTTGAAGGGTCATATTTTCTTTAGGAAGTTATTTTTATAAGGACAAACCCCAGCAGTGTGTGTGTGTGTGTGTGTGTGTGTGTGTGTGTGTGTGTGTGTGTGTGTGTGTGACACAATTGTTAAGACAGGGATGAAGACTAGCAAAGAATGGCAGGTTCCTATTGCCTTCTCTAATCTCTATTTTTAGTTATGCTTTTATTTCTTTAAGTATTTTGGGAATCAAAATCCTCAAAGCAATAATATACATATATAATATACATCAAGTGCTACTTAGATTCTATTATTTGCCCATCAAAATGAACTGATTCCCAAAACACATTAAACTTTCACTATAAAGAATATATGTACCTAAACTCTATTAACATCCTTTAATTTTCAAGATATGAAAATCTTTTTGAACAGCTCACTTGGGACTGCTGTCACTTCTTGGTTCTCTAAGTCCAGATTTGATCCTCTAAATTCTCACTTGCAAATAGATATAAAAAGGGGAAAGGAAGTTTCTCCAAGGGATCTTTTCTGGTTAAACACACAATAAGATACACTAGATTTAACAATGTGGGTTTTTTTTGTTTGTTTACTTTAGAGTCAAATACACATCAGGAAGCTAGTGAAGAAAAAATAATTTTGCTCTATTTTCTCTAATATTTGTTAAAATAAAATTGCACAACTGTTGAAAGTCTCTCATATTCCAAATTTAAAGATAGCAGAGTTAGTTCAAGCAGAATACCACTCCCTGAACACACATTAGCATAAAGCAAATCTTACTGTCTGTAAAATGACACATTTCTAAATCTTGTTAAAGCAATATTATCTATTTTGAAGCATTTTTAACCAAATGTTTGTCACAGGGAGGCAATGAAGGCAGGGAATAGGACAGGGTAGAAACCTTTCAATTTAGGCTGTAAAAATTATAAAGAAATAACAGGAATCTCCAGGTTAAAGAGGAGACATCCTTAAGTACTTTGCATTAACATAGATTGGAATGCTCCAAAAGAGAAAACATGACTAGCCCCCCCAAAAGAAAAGATAATGCAGTGAAAACAAGGACTGAAGGAATACAAAGACTAACTATGATGGCTGAATGCTTTTTATGTACCACATTTAATGAAGTTTAAAGGGGAATCCTGGGTTGACACAGTTGCTTCTCTGGAAAGGCTTTCCCATAAAGCTAACAGATGGGGAGGGAGGGGGAGGACATGGGGATGTCGAGAAATAAGGGAACAGTGTGAGATTCTGATTGAGTCACTGTCTATACCCAGGGGACCAAATATCTTGGTAACACTGCACATGCAATACCCCCACTCAATTCAATCCTGGCAGCTGCAGTGATTACAACTGAGCTGTGAAAAACCATGTTTGTAGTAGGCTAAAAAGCAGGGTTTTCCTCACCACTGCCTCTGAAAGCGCCATGCAGACAACAGCTGCACAAGGTTGTCTCTTTCAATAGGAGAGAGAGAGAGCTAGCAATTAACCACGTACTGCAATACCCTTCCTAGGTCCTTGAAACAATTAGAGGTAGAAAAAGTGTGTAAGCAGGAGAATATAGATCCATAGGCTGCAGAGAAAGAAAAGATGTTTGGGTTACCACCACCCCTGACAAAGTCTATCAAAAGAAATTACTAACGTGGAGGAGAAAGACACTGTACAGCTACAGCAGACGCTTAATAAATACTTGTTGACTGATACATTTTAGTCAAAAACAATCACGGAAAAGTGGAACGCACGTTGCAAAGGCATTGGGCGCAGTATATTCTTCAAATAGTAAATCTTAATCGATGGAGGGAGCTTTGGTTTAGAAAATCGGTAGAGAGCAGATACCCGCTATCTAGGGTAGAATGGGGGGGGGGGGCGGGAAGAGGAAAGAGGGAGTTCAAATGGCTTTTCCCAGTTGGGAATGCAACACTCTGCTTGAGGAACCTGCTGCTCTACAGATACCGCATATCGCAGGGGGCGGGAGGACGCAGGGAGAAGAAAGGCTCCAAGGATTCAAAGCCCTAGACCCTCCCTTCTCCAGCTTCTCCAAAGGCAGAGAAAACGTTGCTAATTTTTCAATTAAAAAAAAAAATCCTTCTCCCTCGCCTACAGCTCTCAAATCAACCCTTTGCAAAATAAATAAACAAATAAAAACCCGATCCCAGCCAGTCCTTGCTCCTGCCTCGATTTCCGCAGTGCAGGGCACCCCCGTGGTGTAAGCCGAAGCCGCCCCTCGGGCAAACCACTTTCCTATTAATACAGAGTTCAGAGGCTGCAGCACCATGCAGCCACAACCCCCCCTTAACCCTCCCAGGTCTCTTACCTTCCCCAAGACCCACTCAGTGCATTTTCCTCCTCCTGCGGCTCCTGGAGACCAGCTACAGCAAGTCACTCCCTTGCTCCAGCGGGGACTGGGGGGATGGGGTAGGGTGGGGAATCTGATCGATGTCCTAGCGGCCCCCCCCCCAACCTTTACCGAACCTCCTCCTCCCCAACCTTACTGTCACCGCGCCCCCCTTCTCCCTCTTTCCCTCCTCCCGTGCTCCAGCTGCTGCAGCTGCTCCACTCACCCAGCTCGGGCTGTGCATGAAGTCATCTCCCCCCGCCACCTCCCCCCTCCTCACTCCATTCCTCGGCATGGATCACCACACTCAGCTGCCAGCCACAGGGGGGAGACCAAACCTCTCCAGTCCCCCGGGAGCGCGCTCCCCCGAAGAGTCTGCGCACTCCGACGTGGTTTGCCCCCAATTTATACCCCCTTAAAAATAAAGCTGCAGGACTGGAGAAGATAGGGCGACGACAGAGAAAGATTTATCTCAATAAAGAAGCATTTTTCTTCCCAAGCCCTCCCCTGGCATTCCCGATGGATGGATAGCTCCATCAGGCTAGAGTTTGGCTGGTCCTGGGCTCCCCCTCTCATACCTCGATCTTTATTAATGTTATGGGGGATTTTTTCCCCACTTGGATTTTGAAATTAAGCGTTCTTTTCAGGCCTTTCCGATAAATGCACAAAACAAGCATCTCATTCCAAATGTATTTATAAAGGTCCAAACGCCCTCCTACGCCCCACCAAACCCCAAATCTTTACCCACTCCCATTTCTCACCCCACTACTCCAAACCTTCCATTTACAACCCCCCCATCCCATCCCAAATCCTCTCCTCACCCTCAACAACTAAAACGATAAAAACAAAAACAAACAAAAAGGAAAAAAAGGAGGAAAAACCAGTTCCCAAGCCACTCACGGTAGCGAAATCCATCCTGCAACAGCCAGGCGTGAGTCTGCTGCTGGTAACTGCAGAGCCGCAAAGAGGCGGGGAACAGAACAGAGAGGGAGCAACCTGGAGAGCTGCCCTAAGCAGAATGGGACGTGCTTCTCCAGCAAGAGGGGGACCTGCAGAAGCAGGGTGGGGCCTTTTTGCAGCCTGACAAGCCGCAAGTGATGGGAGTTTCCCCTGCTGGTGTCCCTAGCATTTGGCAGCCCAGAGGTCTGCACCACTTCCCTCCCAGCTGAACATTCGCGAAGCTTAGAGCCGCAGAGGAGAGGGCAGGGGGAGAGAGGAGGAGGGATGGAACCGTGTGGGGGTAGCTAGCCCCTTTGTCAAGGGGGTGGGTGGAGTTAGGAATTGATTGTTTGCATAGATGAGCTTTTGCTCTCGGTAAACTGCAACAGGAGCAGCTAATTCTTCCTAGTTAATGGGAAATATCACCAAACACCACCAGCATGGGGTGGGGGGGGGGGGCAGAAGGAGAAAATCTATGGGGATAGTTTTGCCCCAACCTTTACTAATGAAAGATAACTGACTAAAGGCAGAAAGTCTCTTTCCCATTTCCATCAGCTATTGGCAGGATTGCAGGTGCACTGGGTCATTGGTTACCAAGGATTTGATGGGGAAATGAGTTGGGGTCTCTAATTCTACCTTGGATTTGCTTTGGTGAGGCATCATGTCGAGTCATCTGTCACTGGATCAAATTGGCTTTCCCTCTTAGGTTGCAGCCTGAGCAAAATCTAAGAAGAAACAATAAAAAGTGAAGTCGTTTTTTTTTAAACCCTCCAAATTAATAAAATTACTGGGAATCAATTAACCAACTTCTTCTCAAAACCTATATATACCCAATCACAAAAGCCTCTAAATGAACAGTGATTTCAGTAACTGAGGAATAGTCAGGGTTAGTGGCTGGACCATACCAATAAGATTTTTTTTTAAATGACGACACTATCCAAATGAACTCATAGGTTTAGTGCTATGCCAATTAAACCACTCAAGAGATACCTTACAGACATTGACGAAATATGGCAAAAAGTCCATTTAATATTAGAAACGAGTTACTAAAAATCGAAAGCTAGTATTACTTATAATTATTACTTATAATTACTTACAATGGAAAGTACTAGAAGCTTTCGTCATTGCAGGGGAAAACTGACTTCAGGGGACTGCAGAAGGACCAGCTGATAAAATAAATACCTCCTCCACCTAGCTGACTAATACCTGAAATGCAAAATAAAAGAAAATAAAAGAAAATTGGAGAATCACAAAAACTCGGAGTTAGAAGGGACCTCAGATGTCCAAACTATGCCAGAACAGGAATTATTTTTACACCATCTCAAAGACATTCAACCTCAGATGGAGCTAATTAATCCTGAAACCCACTCCCACCTGAAATAAATTTCTGGGATTTGAAAAGGCAGAAGTTTAAGCAGAAGCTTAAGGCTGGTGAATCTTTTTAAAATGAAAACATCCCTTTGAGAGAGAATACACAAAATCCCACTTTATGTCTCTATTATGTCTCAGTGTAAATGGATTGACCACAAAATCTTCCAGTTAATTTAGATCTCAGAAACAACATTAAAGCCCTGGGTGTCTGAAAAGGGAAGGAAAGGAATTCTCTGCCTGGGGCAACAGCAGTAAGATTCTTTTTATTATAGAAACAGGAATACCCTACCAGGGTTTTAAGCAAAAACGCGATGATTTTTTTGTTGAAGACTGTAGACTCATACTTAATGTAAAGATTGTATTAAATCTATGGTTTAATTTGTGCAACTTTGGGCTTGGGACTTCCCAGGTAAGCTTCTAGAACAAGTAGGCTACATTTGCTGATGAATAAAGTATCCACAAAATGCTTTTCCTTCCATCCATATGCTCCTCAAACTTTTTGTAATCTGTCCCTTGCTCCCATGGCTATACTGAAGCCATTCTGTCCAAGATCTCCAATGAACTCTGAAATGCTAAAGCATACTCTTTATACTCCTCGACCTTTCCTTATTATAATAAAGAACTTTGAGTCTTAACTCAAACAAATATTTCACCTTTGTAGGAGCTAGTGAGGCCCCAAAGATTTCTACAGGAGAAATTGAGTCATCAGAACCTTCAAAGAGTAATTGCTCAAGTACATTCTTAAAGTGAGGATGAAATGATAATTGTATTTTCATTTTTCTGGCAAGCTTATTGTAATATGTGCATGTATTTTCTTAATTTCTCTTAAGTTTTTATTAGCCTTTTGTTATTCCAAAATATTTTTATCATTATTTTGTCTTAGCTCTATAAAATACCTCCTTGGAAATTTGGTTGGTATAGTACTAAATTTATGCATTGATTTAAGTAGTATTGTTATTTTTATTAGACTGACATGCTCCAACTATGAGCAATAAGTATCCTTCCATTTATTTATCATCCTTTATTTTTATCAATTTATTTTGTATCCTTACTGACAGTATTTATTATCCTTCAGTTTTTTTGTCATTCTTTGTTCCTTTAAAGAATGTTTTATAAGTATATTTAGGTATAATATGCCTTAGTATATTGAGTCACAGATATTTTATGTATTTTGAATGGAATTTCCTATTTTACTATTTCTTTTTTCATATAATTATAGCTTTAGGGGTACATATGTATGTATTTTTAAGTGTGTATGTATTTAAAGATTCTAAGCCTGCTTTGTAGAATTTTTACCATACTTTGCTAAAAGCTCTTTCTAAGTCTATTGATATAATCATTTAGTTTGAAATGTTTTTTGCTTTGTCATTTTCTCAATGTTGAACCATTCTTGCATCCCTATTATAAATCCAATTTGGTCAAAATGAATAGTTATTTGTTATGTTATTGTCTTTTTCTAGTACTTATTTAAAAATTTTCGATCAGTATTCAACATGTGTGAGTCTCCAAATGGGGCTGAATAGTACACATGTTAAATTCTAATTCTAGTAATAGAGAATGCTAAGTAAATAATACTTTGTTTTTGCTTGAACAAATGTAGACGCATCTTTAAATGTATTCAAAACATTTTTTTAGCCGTGAGAGGGGAGGATTTCCAATTATTTGTCATCCTTTATTTTTAAAGGGTGCTTTAGAATTATATGTCTTAAGTACACCCTGATAGTTAGATCTCCTCCTAGATATTTTATGCATTGGTTAATGTTATTTTGAATAAGACTATGTTTTTCTAATATTTTCTCCTAAATTTTGTCATATTCACATATGTATTGTGTTTTATACAAAGAAATTCTTTTTATTTTTATGTGTTTATTTTGTATCCTATGATTGCATCCTCAAATATTTGAAGCCTTATTATGGAAAAAAAATTTGTTTGGTCCAAAGGGCAGAACTTAAATCAGTGATTTAAGTTATATAGAAATTATCCAGCTCTGCATGAAAGAGAATATTTAAGTAATCAGAGCCACCCCAAAACAGAACGCATTTAATTCAGGCAGTGATTTTCCTATCACTGGAGGATTTGAGCCTGCAAACCCACTTGTGGGGGATGTTGTAGAGGGATTCATGTTTCAACTATAGATTGGTCTAAGGGACCTTTGAGATCCTTTTGTATTCTGAGTTCCTGTGATTCTATTATTATAGTTACCATTCTAGATTTTTCTAACTCTTAATATCAGAGCAGAATTTTTCAAAGGGCAAGGTGAATTATTTCAGAGAGGCTTGGGTGAATCCCTGGACTACAAGTACCTTTAGGAAGCATCTGGGAGTAAACAAGGTGACTTCATAAACTGACTAAACACAGCTGAGGTTTATATACATCAGCTAATAATTATCTTCAATTACCAAAGCAAAACTGGAATTCCAGGTGCTGTGCTGGGGATTCAAAGTCAAACCATCCCCATTCTTAACTGGGAGGTGGGGCTGGGGTAAAACAGCAAAACATAAATACAAACAAAACATATATAATGTAAATTTCCTGTGGGTGTGAGTAGGAATATATTTGCAATTAGTCCTCAAATGAGCTGATCTTTGAAAGAAGCTAAAGATTCTAAGAGGCAGAATGAGGGTGGAATTCATTCTAGGCTTGAGGTAACCCTTTGAAAAGGAACTTAGAGTGGATCTAGAATACTCTAAGCAATAGAAAATAGACCAGTTTGCCAGAATGAAGAGCATAAGAAGGGGAGTAATAGGAAATGTATCTGGAAAGGAAGATTAGAACCTGATTGAGAAGGTCTTTAAAAGACAAATCGAGGAAGTGACTTTATTGAATGTCAATTTGGCAGCTTTGTAGAGTCTATGGAGGAGAGACAGGAGTCAGAGGGGCCACTGTGGAGGCATGTCCAGTAGTCCAGGAGAAGACTGGTGAAGGCCTGGGCTAGGGTGGTTATAGTGAATGGCAAGAAGGGTATTGGTTATGGTGGATGGGTCATAGATTTAGAGTTGCAAGGGCTCATAGAGGTTATCATGCCCAACCAACTCACCTTGCCCGCTCTACCCCCCCCCCCCACTTCACTTTACAAATGAGGAAACTGACTCCCAGAGAGAAGTAAGAGAGTAGAATGGAAGATGATGATAAGATTGCAGACCTAGGTGACCAGAAAGGTGGTAATACCCTCAATTGAAATTGTGGAGGTAAGAAGAGAGAATGGGGTGGGGGGGAGTGTGGGGGGGAGGAAGAGAAAATTAAGTTTTAGACAATGTTAAATTTAAGATGAACTTATCAGGGAGGTCATTTGGAAATGTCTGAGAGCTAGTGATGCCAGTCTGTAACCCAGGCAAGACACTAGGAACAGATGGATAGATACAGGAGTTAGCTGCCTCTCCTAGATTTACATGATGCCCTTTCATGACTTCTTTTCCTCTTCAAAACCACCCTTGAATTGACTTTACTGGCTTATAAAATTGGGGAAGAGGATATCCAATATGATTTATCCCAGTCCTCTTTAGGGATTTCCCAGATTTTGAAATATGATCACCAGAATTTCAAAAAAGCTAAAGGTATGCATATACTGTGGCTTTCTGTGAGAAGAGTCTGGGGCTATAGATGTTTCTTGTTTACTTCCAGAACACATTCATCATTACCTTGATTTTGAGGGTGGGGTGTGGGACTGGAACAGTTTAAATTTTATTACTTAGAATAATTAATGAAACACTCACTTTGATTGTGACTACCTCAGGGTCAAACCTTTGATGAGATCAGCACTTTAAAATCCTTGGTTGGGGCCTGCATATTAATGTACATATATAGATGAAATTCCTAGCAGTACTTACTTACTCTTTTAGCTTAAAGAATTCTTTCCCAAAGTCCTCATTAAAATGCAAATGTAAGTAGTGTCCATTAGCTAACCTTGGATCATAGATTTAGAGTTGGAAGGGCTCTTAGAGGTCATCATTCCAAACCAATTCTCTCCCCCCTTTTATGTTACAAATGAGGATACTGACTCCTAGAGAGAAGTGCTTTTATCCAAGGACACAGAGTTTTTAAGTGGTTGAGTTCACATTCAAACACAAGTCCTCCAAGTCCTTAGGTCAACAAAACAGGCAATTATTAAGCACCCTACTATGTATCAGGTACTATGCTCAGGACACAATGAAGGTCAAGAGCACTCCCTGTTTTCAAGAATCTCATTACAATAACTATGTACAAACAAGATATATACAAACTAAGTTGGAGATGATCTCAGAAGGAAATGCTAATGCTTAATTATTAATTTAAGGGGGAATCAGGAGAGATTCCTTGCAGAAACTAAGATTTTAGCTGAAACTTGAAGAAAACCAGGCAAGTCAGGAGGTGGAGACTAGGGAGTATATTCCAGGCATGGGGTCAGTAAGTGGAAATTCATGGAGTGGGGAGATGGAATGTCTTATTCTGGGAACAACAACTAGATAAAGAGTGGACTTAAAGTGGTCTATCACCTATTGATGGAATGGGGAATTTGCCCTTTTCCTACCTCTTACCACTCCAAGAGTACTTACCCCTACAAATATAGGGGTACTTATTGACTGAGATGAGAGATATAAAAAGGGATATGACATATATGTCCTCCAGACAATACTTAACCTTTTCCACAATTTAAGGTCTCAGAGTAAATGGTAGAATATCTGCTGTTGAATTTCACTTGATCATACATGGTTTAAAAAAAAAAACAACTTTAATTTTCCTGATAATAGACCTGATTTCCTAAAGAAGTCAGATTCCACCTCTTCTTCCTGATTTTGGTGCAAAAAAAAAAAAGTTTAATTGATCTGTTTTGTTTTTTCATTATAAAATCTACTTGACAAGATTACTCTTAATTAGTGAGATGGCTCTTGTATCAAAGTAAAACCTTATCTGAAAATGCATGCAACATGGAGCAGGGAATGAGAATTCAGAGTAGATAGGATGGATGAGAGAAACCCTTTCTGGAGAGGGGAACAAAGATTAAATTTAATAAGATGAGTTGAAGGAGAGGAGAGGAACAGGGAATCCACTTGACTACCTAGGGAAAAAAAAGGAGGGAAGAATTAGCCAGATAAAAGCTGGAAAGAAAAAGGAAAACTAATAAGCAAAACAACAAAGGGAAAAGGATACTAAAAAGAAGGGGAAATCTGGGAAGAGGAGAGGACTTTAAATAGGGTTAATAAAAAATGTTAAAGTAACTGGAAGAACATAGTATTGTATTTATAGCAGAAGTAGTGAAGAATATAACTTGAAAAAAACAGTAATGCAGACAAATAGGGGAAAAGTAGAAACCTGACTCTCCTAACTTTAAATATGAATGGATTAAACAATTCAGTAAAATGAAAAAGGGTGGCAGATTAAATAAGAAAACAAAACCCTCTGTTGCTTGCAAGAAACATTTAAAAAACAAAGACACACAAAATAAAATTGAGGGAATGGGAAAGAAAATTTACTATAAAAAGCTGGAGTTATCATTCTATCAGATACAGCATAAGCAAATATTCACAAATAAAAAGAGATCAACAAGGAAGCTACATTACTCTGAAAGGAACCATAGACAACAAATCAATATCAGTAATAAACTTGTGTACTTTTAAAACATTAAATGAGCTACAAAAAGACATAAACAGTAATATGATATCAACAGGAAACTTTAAAATTTCTCTCTTAATTTTGAATAAATCTATCAGAAAGATAAAAGTAAAAACATGGGAACTGAACAAATTGCTGGAGAAGCTAGAGTTAAAATATTTATGTCTTCTAAAATGAGACTTCAAAAGAATATACATATTTCTCAGTACCACATGAAACTTCGACAAAAATTGACCATGTATTATGGCACAGAAATGTTGCAAACAAATATAAAAAGGAAAGATAGTTAATACATCCTTTACAGACTATAGCATAATAAAAATAGTCATTGGTTCTGGGACCTCAAACAAAATTATACAGATGAAAATGGAGATTTAACAATGAAATTTTAAATAGTGAGTGAATCATGGTACAAATCTTAGAAACAATAACCATGTGAAAGAAAATGATAATGAAAAAACACATCAAAATTTCTGGGACATAGCTAATGCATTTCTCTCTCGGAGGAAAACCCATATCCCATCAAATATATTTTAACCAAGTAGAAAAAAGAGAGTATCAATGAACTAAAAATGCATTTACAAAAAAAATTAGCAAACAAATAAACCAATCTAAAATAAGCACCAAAATGGATACACTAAAAAATGGAAGGGTAATAGAGAGATCAGAAACCAAAAAAAAAAGATAATCTAAAAGCTGGTTCTTCAAAAAGAATAATGAAATTAACAAACCCTTTAACTAATCTCATTAAAAAGAAAAGGGCAAAATATCAAATCAATAATATAACCAATGAGAAAGGTGAAATTAAAAGAAAACTGGAAGAAATAAAAATAATTAGAATGTATTGTGCAGCTATATATTAACAAAACTAAAAACACAAAATAATTTTGAAGAAATACCTTCAAAAATACAATACTCAAAGTATCAGAAGATGAGATTAGAGATAGTAAATAACCCAATTACAGAAACAAAAATAAATCTAGTTCTCTCTAAAAGAACTACTAAAGGAGCAAAAATCTCTTGGTTCAGATTCACAGAATTCTATCAAACTTTAAAAGATAAATGAGTACCCATACTTCACAAATTATTCTCAAAAGTTTTGAAATTGAGAAAGAAATCACCCTACCAGAATTTTTTAATGAGACAAATATAATCCTAATACCAATGATAGGCAAAACAACAACTCTATAGACAAATATTATTAATGAATATTAACTCAAAAATTTTAAACAAAATCTTGTCAAACAGACTGCAGTGATTTATCCAAGAAATCATTCATTATGACCAAGTAGAATTTATACCAGGGATGCATAGATGGTTCAATATTAGGAGGAAAACTCAATTTATCATATTAAAAACTAGAACATCAAAACCACATGACCATTTCAATAAATGCAAAAACCCAAAACAATGTTTGACATAATACAGCACTGTTTTTTGCTAAAAATCCTACAAAGTATAGACATAGAGGGACCTTTCTAAAATATCGTAAAAAGCATCTGTCTAAATCCAAAAGCAAGTGTCCTATATAATGAGGATACACTAGGATGTTTTCCAGTAAATTGAAGCCAGAAGGTTCATTCTCCCAATTATTATTTGATATAGTTCTTGAAATGCTAGCAACAACAATAAGATAAGAAAGAAATTAAAAGATAATAGAAAAAAGGAAATAAAACTATCTCTATTTGCTGGTGATTTGATAGTATACTTTGAAAATCCATGAATATCAACAAAGATATAATTTGAGATAATAGCTTCAGCAAAGTTGTAAACTGCCAAATGGCAACAGTCAATGTTGGAGGGTTCAAGGAATGATACAAAGGCTAATACATATTTGATGAAACTATGAAATTGTACAAACTATTTGGAAAGCAATTTAGAATCATGCAAATAAAGTGATTAAAATGTTCATACCCTTTGATCCAGATACTCCATTACTAGGCTTATAAACCCAAGGAAGCTCTCGATAAGAAGAAAGTTCCCATATATGCTACCAAGTCTTTATATCAGCACTTTATGTGATTGCAAAGAATTGGAAACAAAGTAAATGACCATCAATTGAAGATAGCTGCACGAGTTGTGGTACATGAATGTAGTGGAATATTACAATGTTGTAAGAAATTATGTATATGACTATAGAGCAGCATGGAAAGATCTATGTGAATTGATGGCGAGGAGCGAGCAGAGTCCAGAAAACAATATATACACTAACTATAATAATGTAAATAGGAAGAATAACTACACACTGAAAAATCAAAAATGTATATAGCATAATTTTAAAGATCAAGTATGACTCAAATGCAGATCAAATATGACTCAAATGAAGAGTGATGGGAGGATACCCTCAACCTACCTTTTTGTGGAGGTGGAAGTTCCCGGGTGTTACACATTTGCACATGATTTTGAACTTTTTAAAGGTATCAATCAGTTGTCCCAACTACCACCCCCCTTTGTAAGATACTATTTATCATATTGTTGTTTCATGGTGTGTAGTGGGGTTGTCTCAAAGAATTCAGTCTCAGACCACTTCCAATCCAAGTGAAGGCATTTATTGGGAGTTATTCCTTTCATAAAGTGGTCTGGGTTCTGAGAGGAACCAACAACTTCATAAGACAAGACAGGCAATTTTGTAGTGTAATGGTGCTGATTACACAACAGAAATTAGGAATATTAAAAGGGCAGGAGGGGTTTGTCAAGTGATTAGATAATTGGGAGGTGTTTGTTAAGGGATTAGATAATAGGGGAGGGTCCCAGCTTTGGTGGAACTGTGCATGAGATACCCATAATTCATATAAAAAACACATGGGGGGGCATTAATTATGATAATGATATTATATAATAATCCTCTCCATGTCATAAGCTCAACTAAAGCACAACTTTTGCTATTACTGTGCAGGTGCCTACTTAGGGAAAGTCCCTTCTATCATTTTGGGGTCCACATCCTACTCAGGCATCCTGGTGGTGCTGCTTTCTGATTAGCTGTCTATTGTGGTCCAATCTGAGATTAGATGGATATGGTTGTGATGGAGTTCATGGTCACACCTGCTGTTTCTGTGGGAAATAGGGGAATGGTTCTGGGGGCAGTGGCTAGCTAGAGGTAGTGGCTAGCATTCCAGCAGGGACAGGCTTGATGTTCTAGTGAGACAGTGAGGCATATATGGAGAAGTTAGGATATTAAGTGGGGGAAGTAGTAGCTAGGTAGGGGTAGTAGTCCTGCTGTTCAGTGAGGCCCATAAGGAAGTTAGAATACTGTGACTGGGGGCAGCTATATTAGGATTCCATCAGTATGGGATGTCTCTCTGACAGAAGGGGTGGAAGGATACTGAGAAAACTATGATCATGTAAGAAACAGAAGAAATCAATAAAAACTTATTTTTTTAAAGTATATGACCCATTTTATATTTTTACCGTTACCCCCCCTTTTTTAAAAAAATTAACAGAAATATGTTTTCTCTTTTACATATCCCCCACTTTATTGAAAAGAAAACTTAATTTCTTATAACAAATATGTAATTAAGGAAAACAAATGTCAATGGTGGTTGTATACAAGAATGTGTGTGTGTGTGTGTGTGTGTGTGTGTGTGTGCGTGTGATTCTGTAGTCTGAATCTTTCATATCTCTTTAATGAACAGTACATTTCCTTATCAATCTTCTGGAATCATGAATGGTCATAGTTCTCACAGCTTGCAGATTTCCTTATTGTTACAGTGGTGTTGTAATTATCAAAAATATTTTCCTGGTTCTGCTCATTGCATTCTATTTTTCACTGGAAATTCTAGAAAATACTCTGCCAGCTGATATAACAAATCCCAGTCTGCTGGGGTCAAGACTGCTCTTTTGAGATCAGTCAGGATGCTTCTCTCTCCTCTTCTATGACCTATCTTACAGGATAGTAGAGTGATTGTAGTGGGAAAATCCTTTTTGAAATTTCCTCTTAGCTGTGATTTTGCTCTCTTCCCCATTCTATTAATTAGCCTATAAATTGTTTTTGTTTTTTATGGAGTAGGGGAGAATATATAGGAACAGAGTAAAATTTTGATTTGGTACTCCGCTTGTCAAAATAACTACTCCGGTTTTTTTGCTATATGACTTGAGTAAACAGTTATTCTACCATTGCCCTTCTCCAGCATGGTTTATTCATGTTAATCTAATGTTGATTCTACTAGTGTATATGCATGCCCTAACTCTGACTTGTCTTGGAAATTTCTCCACAAGGTTTTAACGTAGTGACATAGCTCAGGACAAAATTTGTCTGTACAACTTTGGACTGTAACTTCCATTTGTTTAGGGTATCGACTATTCAAGAGAGTTAATCACCTTGAGACTTCTGTGTCTCTTCCAATAAAATGATCAAAATATAGGGTAATGTTAAGTCATTTTTTAGTCATGTCTGATCCCCTGTGATCCCATGTGGGGTTTTCTTGCGAAGATAACTGTAGTGGTTTGCATTTGCTTTTTTCCAACTCACTTTACAGATGAAGAACTGAGGCAAACAGGGTTAAGTGACTTGTCCAGGGTCATTCAGCTAGTAAGTATCTGAGGCCAGATTTGAACTCACGAAAATGAGACTTCTTGACTCTAGACTCAGCACTCTATCCACTATGCCACCTGGGTGATAACCAAGCACCAATTATTAATTATATTCAAATAACAAAAATGCTGATGAGCATGTAGCTGTGAATAGGGAAGGGTGATAAGGAGGTGGGGAGGGTAAGTGGTTCTGCCAGGGATGCCACCCTGGCATCCAGTCTGGAAGGAATTCACCAGGCTCAAGCAAAACTTTGAAGCCGAAATTGGAAAGTTTATTGTTATGCTGTAGAGAACAGCAGGCTAGATTCTTATGGAACCTGCAAACTTGCAGCGGCCTCAGGCATAGTTTTAAGGTGTCAATTATGCTAACTAGGTGAGTAAGGGTGGGATCAGGGAGGAGTTAAGGAGTGGTCAGTGCTCAAAGGACCATACACTTTTAATATCAACTGCGCAGGTGTATTGCCCTTGATTCACTGGGAAATAGCTCAAGTGGGGCTGGCTGGAGGTGTGGTTGACAAGTCACTAAAGAGTGCCCAGTCTTCCACCCACCAAGGTCATCAGAGACAGTGTGGGTATATAATCGACTAAGGAGTTACCCTATAGATAAGGTATTGAAGAATTTATGGTGGGGCTGGCCACTCTAACTAAGGGAGATAACATTTACATAACTTATTGTTTCAAGCAGAGATAAAGAGGTCATGAGTTGTTGCTGGGCAGAGGGGAAGGGGGAAGGGGGAAGGGGAAGAGTCAATGCTCTGAGGATGGGTGGGGGGAAGTGTGATTTTACAGACTGCTTTTACAAATTGATTTTACAGACATAGATCCCTAAGCACCCCACTTACAAACTGATGTTACAGATTGATACTACAGACATATATACATCACAAGGACCCCATCAGCTGTGAATAATTAAAGTGGAGGTAGTAATCATATCTTCTGAATAGTACCAGATAATTGTTAAGGTGAGCTTATTTGACCCTTCTTCCTGGCAGTCCATAGCAACTATATCTCTCAAATCTCACACTTTATTTTGCAACTCTAATGTATGTGTGACACTGCATATTTTTTATGTCTTTGTCTTTTCTCCCTACTAGACTGTGAGTATCATAAAGGTGAGTGAATCTTCCTAGGACCCAGTATGAATGTACTCTCACATCTAAAGCTCTTAGGAACTGTTGAATGAATGGATCTGATGGAGTCTCTTAGGATGGAAGAAATTCACATTGGTTTCCTACTCCTTTCAATGCCTCCAGGACTTAGAGTTTGTGCCATTCATGTTGACTCTTAACCTTATTCTGTCTTGTATTGTTACCTCAGTGTTTCCTGTGAATGTATTCTCTCTTTCCTAGAGGAGTTGTAAACTTGGGGTAGGCAGGAAATGTATAATAATTCTTTAAATCCTCCACAGTACTTAGAAGAGTACTGAGCACAAAATAGGCACTTAATACATAATAACTGAATTGACTTTTATAAAAAAGAGTCAGATAGAATCACTTGAGAAAACAGGGAAGCCATTTTACATGTGTTTCACATTTGTGTCTTTGAAGTGCTTTGTTAATTAGTGTGGGTTAAGCCTCTGCCTAATTGTCTCCTTTCAATTCTGTGATGTAATGTGTCCTATTGGACATACCACTCTTAAATTCTCTAAAGCATAAAAGCATGTGGTGTATGCTTTCAAACCACAAAGGAGACCAGGAATTAGGAGAGGGTCACAGGGGTCTACAAGTAGGCAACAAACAAATAAGGGGAATGGACAGTAGTTGAGTGAAAATTATTTAATCTCTGCAGATAGTTCTGTGGCTCTCACATCAGTATATTCTTACAATAAAAGATTCATTAGTATAATTGCTAAATTGATAGATTGGTTCATAAGTAATATGCCAAAGATTAGCAATTCAACTTCTATCCTTCTATCTTCATTAGTTTTCTGCCTCAGTTTTTCTGAACTTTGATGTCCAATTTATAAATCATATCTGAGGACCCACCCATGGCATTATTTACTGACAGCCTAGTTTAGGCATTTATCTTTCCTTTAGGTTTGTTAAGAAATATATTTTAGATTTTTAAAGAAAAAATTGCAGTGGATTGAGTGCTAGGTTTAAGACTCAGAAAGATCATAGTTCAAATCCTGCCTCAGACACTAGGTATGTGACCTTGGGCAAGTCATTTCAACTCCTTCTGTTTGCCTCATTTTTGTCCACTGTAAAATGATAAAAATAGCACCTATTTTCTAAGGCTGTTTGTAGAGTGCTTTTCTTAGTTCCTGGCCCCTAAATGGTGCTTAATAAATGTTTGTTTCCTTCCTTAAGGATAATGAGCTTATTTTCCTGTCATATATATTATCACTGTTTACCCACTGCTGGATGAAGAGCCGAATCCAACAGTGTAGCCTCTCTGCTCTGAGGCACTGTGAAGAAACCATCCATGGCAAGCCTTCAGTCAATTTGTAATTGGTCTTGGTCAAGACTTGGTCAAGTCTATGTAGTCCTAAGTAAGTACTGGCTAACTTGTTACTGCCTCCTCCTCAGTAAAAGAAAAGGGATGGGGAATGGAAACCTCACTGAGAGGCATGAACAACAGCAGAGGCTGAATACTGAGAAGTATTCCCATTACCTAAGTTAGGAAGCCACAGAAATACCTTATTAATTAGAAATGAGATTTGGAGAACAGAGTTACAGGAAAGTCCCTTTCAACTATACTTCTGACTCTTCAGATTTTTTCCCCATCAATTTAGCTGCCTTCTTACTCTCGAAATTCTTTAGTACCTGGGGCATTCTTACCTCAGAACATCCCTGTACTCTACCATGTTGGCCCCCATGGGTGAATTCTTTCTTCAGGGGGAAGGTGGTCCTCCACTTTGGGAATGGCCCCAGACCAGCCATGCTTCTGTTTGTTGTGTACCTTCTGTCTGTGTTTCTGAGTTCCCTGAGCCTTGTCACCATGAACCCATGAAGGTATGTTTTCCTCCTATCTATCTATTATGTATTGTCTTCCCCTGTTAGAATATAAGCTTCTTGAGAACAGACTTTCTGTTTGCTTGATTTTTGTAACTCTAGGTTTTAGTACAATATCTGCCATATAATTAAGCTTACTATATGCTTGTTGTCTAGGTGTCTAAGCACAAGTAAGCAGGAAACTCTTAGAGAGGTGACTATGGTTAATGGTTAGAAGAGACCATTAACAATGGGTTAGTCCAATGGGAATAAATCAAATTTGTTAGACAAAGTATTATTGTTCAGGGGAGTCTTTTAAAACTGTATATGGAAAAAATTGCTATGGAGAAATAACATTTTTAGGTTGAGAAATTTCCTACTGATAATTTTAGGTCTCAGGCAAAGCTCTAATCTATGAGTAGGATCGTTGTTACCAGGGAAATTGTGATCTAGGCTAGAATCTTATTACCAGATACAATACACTCTGTATGCTGGGGGCCTTCTTGGACTACCAAAGGATTTTTAATAAAACAACATATCATAAATCTAGTTGCTTTGTACTAGTCATATTGTACTGATGATAACATGTATCAGTGCATTCATTTCCCTTTTAAAATTATATTCAATTTAAGAGATACTTGAAATAGGAAATTGAACTAGACCTAGACTGCCCTTATTTTAATGACTTGTGGTTTGCACTATCTCCTTATACATGATACCAATGGAAATCATTTAGTTGTTCTTCTAAAATCTATCAACATACTTTTTATTAGTGTTAACAATTTAAGTCCTCCTACTTATCCAAGTAAAAATGGTAGAAGGGAGTTTTTTTTTTTTTTAAGAAATGAACATTGAGAGCAGATGGAGAGGTTACCTATGAACTTGGTTTTTCAGAAATATTTTGATAACTGTGTTTCAATATATTTGGTTTCCTTTGTAATTCTATTTATTTTACATTTTACATTTAAAAATATTATTCTGGGGAGTCCATCCACTTAACCAGACTGCCAGAGGGGTCCCTGACACTAAAAAAATTTTAAAAATTCCTCATTTAGAAGATATTCTTCAGGTAGCCCCCTGAGATTCCTCTGAATCCTTTTCTATGTCTCCTTAATGAGGTAGCAAATTCCCATGACAAGTTAAGTCTCTAATAAGGTGACAATTTACCTAGTTTAGTTATTTCCTTTCCCCTTTAACACCATAAGGTAAAGATGATTGATAATACGTGGCCAGTTCATATATCTGACCTATACCCTGGGACTTGGCATCAAAAGGAGAGTTGGATAAACACACACACACACACATATGAAAGGAGCTATATCTAGGGACTCAGACTCATTTCACTGAAGGGGAAGCCTGCTCATTCACAAGACTCTCCAGGGTATTATGTGACCCCAGATATGGTATCAGATGGAGTCAGTGATGGAGGGGTAAATGAGAAATTTCCATTTTAAGCCAGGAACCACAGGCACTGAACTGTCTGTAGTGTTGGACCAGTAAAAAAACAATGGAGGAGTTTTGAGACTATTAGAGGAATTCCTGAACCAAACCTCCAGGACTTTGGGGAGGAAGCTGTGTAGCAAAAGGAGGAGCTGAAGCCAAATTACAGCAAGAGACAGACAGAGTCACCATGTGGAGGAGCAAACCCACACTAGTCCTGAATCATGATATGTAGACTTTGAAAGGAATGGACTGGACCCTTATAAACCCAAGTCCTTTTCTTCAATTGGAGGGCCTAAGCCCAGGGCTATACTAAAAATCTGACAAAGGCAGCTAGGTGGTGGAGTCAGGAGGACCTGAGTTCAAATCCAGCCTCAGACACTTGATCACACCTACTAGCTGTGTGACCTTGGGCAAGTCACTTAACCCCAATTGCCTTGCCTTCCTCCCTTCCCCCCCCCGCCAAAAAAAATCTGATGGACATTACACATGCCTCTAGCAATTAGCACAATTCCTGATTCATAGTAGGCACTAAAATGCTTCTAAAATGCTTCCAAGGGCCAGAATGATGAAGGAAATAAGTGCTAAAGTTGAGGCTCATTTGCAAGTCCTTTGTATTTGTTTTATTGTGTTAAAGCTTACTCAATATCCAATGATGTTCTGTATTAACCTCCCTGTTTTAAAGGGAACTGAGGAGTCTTTATCTTTTTTATGGAGATCTATGCATGAAAAAATTCTGATGTTCTCAGTGGAAACCTTTTTTGGGGGAGTAAGAAAGGAGAAAAGTATAAAGTTACAAGCTTGAGCCCAGGGGTAGAGCCAAGATGGCAGAATAGAGGCCGGACCTTGGTGTGAGCTCCCACTCCAACCACCTCCAATACCTGTAAAATATGACTCTAAACAAATTTTAGAGCTACAGAACCCACAAAGTCACAGAGAGAAACAAACCTCCCACTGAAGGCAGCCTGGCAGGCCAACAGAAGGGGTTTATCACACCAGACTGGGAGCCCAACACAGTCCCACATGAGCCAGGCAGGCCCAGACCAGGGGCAGCCCCAACCAATAGCACAGACCAACCAGAGCAGACTTCAGAAGAGTGAATCACCAGCAGCTGTGGTGGTGTCCAGACTTCTCAACCCATAAACGCCAAAGAGAAAGTAAAAGGTCAGTGGGGAATGCTGTTGGAACCAGGTGACAGAGTGTTGTCCAACTCTCTGTCAAGTGGTGGAGGAGGGGCAAGTGGTGGAGGAGGCACAGTGATTGTAGCTGCTACCCCGTGGCTGTCCCCAGAGCTCCCCTCAGATCATAGGGGGACCAAGTGACCATTCAGAGGGTGATTGCTCTTACTTTGACCTACTTGGATCTAGATCACTGTCTTGGGTAGTGTAGTGCTAATGCAATATTTACAGCACCCACAATCACGATAGAGACTATGACTATAACTGTTGCATGACACTCGAGAGACTGTGACTATAGCTATTGAATGACGTTCAATCACAAAATATGTCACTCTCCAGATAGAGGGTAAAGTTGAAGAATTTATTTAGACACTAGAAAACTGAATCCCAAAACCAGTAAGCCAAAGTACCAAAGATATTCTGAGAGCTTCAGCATCCTTTAGCCTTCCCACAAACCAATACAAGATCAATATTTTGCTCATATAATTCTAATATTAATAAATAAAAAACTCTCCTAAAGAGAGTTTTTGAAGAGAATAATTCCTTCAAAATTAGATTGGAGCAAATGGAAGCTAATGACTTTATGAGAAATCAAGATATTATAAAATAGATCCAAACAAATGAAAAAATAGAAGGCAATGTGAAATATCTCACTGGAAAAACCACTGACCTGGAAAATAGATCCAGGAGAGATAATTACAAAATTACTGGGCTACCTAAAAGCCATGCTCAAAAAAATAGCCTAGAAATCATCCTTCAAGAAATTCTCAAGGAAAATTCTAGAACCAGAGGGCAAAATAGAAATGGAAAGAATTCATCAATTACCTCTTGAAAAAGATCCCCAAAAGAAAACTCCTAGGAATATCATAGCCAAATTCCAGAGTTCCCAGGGAAAGGAGAAAATACTAAAAGCTATCAGGAAAAAACAATTTGAATATTTTGGAAACACAATCAGGATAACACAAGATCTAGCAGCTTCTACATTAATGGATTGAAGGTTTTGTGATATTGATATTCCAGAGCTCAAAGGAACTAGTATAAAACCAAGAATCACCTACCCAGCAAAACTGAGTATAGTGCTTCAGGGGAAAATGTGATCATTCAATGAAATAGAGGACTTTCCAGTATTCTTTGAAAAAACCAGAGTTGAACAGAAAATTTGACTTTCATATACTAGAAGCAAAAGAAGCATGAGAAAGGTAAACAGGAAAAAGAAATCATAAGGAACTTATTAAAGTTGAACTATTTATATTCCTACATGGAAAAAGCAATAATTGTAACTCATGAGACTTTTCTCAGTATGAGGATAGTTGAAGGGAATATGTGTGTGTGAGTGTGTGTGTGTGTGTGTGTGTGTGTGTGTGTGTATACATACATATATGTATGTATAGGAGGGTGTATGTGTGTATAAATACATATGTGAGTGTGTATATATGTGTGTACATGTATGCATAAACAGAGGGCATAGAAAAAAAAGAAGAAAAAAGTAGATTGAGACCAACACTGAAAGGGTTTTGGTTTTTCAAACAATGTCTATGAAGAGGCAGAGAATGACTAAGCATTAAGGAAAACTAATTTGTACAACTTCCCTCCTCTCCCCCCATCAGAATATTTTGAAGTAGCTCTGCCTTTCATAGGCAGGGGGCTAAGTCAGGCTTTCTTCTTTGAAAAGGAGTCCAGATTTGGCTTTAGTACCTGTTAACAGGATTTTAGTGGAAACTCAGTCCTGTTATTGATTCTCTGAGTATTAGAATTATATGAGCAAAGGCTCATATAATAAAGAAGTATCACAGAAACCTCAGAGAAATTTTAGTCCAGATCTCTCCTTCTACAGATGATGAAGCTGAAACCCAGTATTTTCATTCCTTTATTTTCTCATTTGTAAATTATGGATCATTTAGTAACATAAGCATTTAAAAATCATCTAGTCTTATCACTTTATAGATGAGCAAGGTGAGGCCCAGAGAGATGAAATGCCTTGCCAAAGTCAGATAGGTTAGTTAATGACAGAACTGAAAATAGAAGCCAGGTGTGTACACTCATAACTCTCAACATATTTTCTACTACACTGTTTTTGATTGGCTAATCTTAATAAAAGGCAGCTGAATAGGGGCATGGTATTGATGTCCAGGAAGTCAGAAGTTGGAAGGGAATGAAAGTTGGCAAGCCTGAGCCCCTCCACAAAATGGAGGCCACAGGAGGAACTCACCAATAGGATAAAGGAGGAGGAGGAATGGTTGGGGTACGTACTTTCCAGAGTGAGAGGACTACAGGACTGTATGGACATTATAAGGTAAGAAGGCCCAAGGAATTGAGAGAAGTTCCAGAGTGAAATTGCTGCTGAAATGTGGTGGTAAGGTACCTTTTGCTGCAAGTTCTTTTCAGTCTCCAAATCTTTACTCTATAAGTTGTCCTTTAATCTCTACTTGAAGACCTCCATTGTGACCCAAGTCATAGAACAAGAGATCATAGATAGCTCTCAATTTATTTCTTTGCAGCCTTCACTCATTGTTTATGGTTCTTCTCTCATATACAGTAAAATGTAAGTCCTATTCCACATGACAACCCTTTAAGTACTTGAAGACAGTTATCATCCACCTCTTTCCCCACAACTTTTAGTCTTTTCTTTTCCTTGAAAACAATATAGAGTTTCTCAACATTGACTCAATTTCCCCTCTACTAACTTGTCTGAGGGTTGAGGCCTTTGAATCTGAACAGTGTCTTTGTTCAACATGGGTCTGATGAAGTTACTTGTTGAGAAGAGGATAGTGTCTAGAAGAATGAGCCTAGGAAAGGTGAAGGCTAGACCCAAATATAGGGACTTCTTGTGGTAGTGTCTAAACAGGTTCCTCTCATACCTTAATGACATAGGTTTTGTCCAACCTCAGTGGTCTAAGAGAAGAGAGACCTGGAAGTAGGTTCTTAGGAATCAGCACAACAGTGTTGGTCCAACAGGAAAGGACTGATGGTGGGAAGCATATTTACAGCAAGGACATCATAGAAAAATTAGCAGAATTACTAATGAATACAGGTGTGAGTTTACTGAGAAGGCAAAATTAATAATTGAAGAAAACAACTGTGTTAATGGACAGGTACTTTGGGTAGCGAGAAAGTAAGGAAACCAGGGATTAAAACAAAGTATTTTACTCAGGGGAACAAAATGATGGCTTGAAGGCTCACCTCAAACAGGATATCTGGATTAATATTTGAAGATCATATGAGATTCCACAACAGATATGATGGAATGGATAAATTTGTTTATTTATTAGCAACATTAAATAAAGTATGAAGATATAAAAAAGAGAGAAGGGTTTACTAGTGCCATGGAGAATATCCTGTATGAAATCTGAACAGAAGAAAGATCCCTGTTAACAAAAAACTTCTCCAAATGATCCAGTTGGCCAAGGATATTGTGCTGATTGTAGGTTGACCATTTTGCCTCAGAATGTTACAGAGCCCACTAATCAAGATTAACCCTTAAAAAGAGACTGAAGTGGGGTGGCTAGGTGGCGCAGTGAATAGAGGGCGGGCCCTGGAGTCAGAAGGACCTGAGTTCGGAACCGCCCTCAGACACTTAATCCACACAAACAAACAAACAAAAAAAAAAACCTAGCGGTGTAACCTTGGGCAAGTTACTTAACCCCAATCGCCCTAAAGGGGCGGCTAGGTGGCGCAGTGAGTAAGAGCACGGGCCTCGGAGTTGGGATGACCCGAGATCAAATCCGGCCTCAGAAAATGAGCACCCACACATAAATAATGACTAGCTGTGTAACCTTGAGCAAGTTACTTAACCCCAATTGCTTTAAAAAAAAAAAAGAGACTGAAGTAGCTATCCACATGTGGACAATTTTACTGCATTTCTATGTGTGTGTGTGTATACATATATATATGTATACACACACACACATACATATACATATACACACACATATATATATATATATATATATATATATATATATACACACACATATATATCTAATTTTCCAGGCATGGTTTATCTGAACTACAATTCTGCATGTCTTGTGTTTCCTCCCTGTATTTCCATGACAGACAGCCTGGAATGGTCTTGCTGGATAGCTTCTATAGTTTGATGTACTTCACATGAACATATGTTGTATCTTGCATAAACATCCAGTCCCCAGACTCTCTAGACTTTTGTGTCTTTTAGTAACATTTGGTCTCCACTGATTCTGGTGTATGAAGTTGTTTTGATTTTTTGTTCTTTTTCCAAAGAAGGTTTATAGAGATTTTTGAGTTAAGTATGAAAGAAGTGTAGGAGTACAAATAAGAGAAAATCACATCCTAAAAATAGTTACAGAATTTTCCAGTTACTTTCCTTTCTTTCATCAGTTGTGTTGCAGAATCATATTACAATTGGCCTATCACTCTCTACCCTCCTTCTTTTCACATTGTGATTCCCTTACTGTGTTTAAACATAACTGTTTTAAATGCTTGATCCTTTTTATGAATATGTATTTGGTCTCCTGCTTTTTAACATGAATTTTTGTATAGAAATTTAAACCTATTTCCCTATATTTTCTAACAGGTAGCTATAAATTTATTTATGTGTATCTAAATAAATCTTTTTTATTTTTGGAAGGGGGAAGGCAAGGGAATTGGGGTTAAGTGACTTGCCCAAGGTCATACAGCTGGTAAGGGTGTCAAGTGTCTGAGGCCAGATCTGAACTCAGGTGCTCCTGACTCCAGGACTGGTGTTTTATTCACTGAACCACCTAGCTACCCCTAAATAAATTCTTAACATCCGAATATGAAATTATATAAACCAACCTGGTATGACCTTTCCTTCTATACAACTTATAAAGATATATCTCATATTCAGATCTCATAAAGAGAATAGAACAAAGAAATAGGCCTGTAATTTATTTAGCGTAAGAAACTCTTGGGTGAGAAATTCCCAATACCCATTCTAGGTGCCTCCTCTGAAATATTTAAACTTAGAGAGTTGTCTAGAGTATTGTGAGTTTAAGTGACTTGTCCATCTGTAGTCATACAGCCAATATATGCCAGAATCAGAAGGCTGAACCTAGATCTTCCTGTTAGATAGATTCCCAATGCAGCATGCCACACTGTCTTCCTTGTCAATATAATAGAAAAGCATGAGCACTAGTGATTGGTTTATGGAACATATGTAATAATCCTGAGCTCCAGATAAATGGTTGAATTGAATCTCATGTTTCTTGTTTCTGTGCCAAATATACAGGGTCATTAAAGTTTAAAAAAAAAAAAAGGTCAGGAAAACCCAAGTTCAAATTTGGTCTCATATGCTTAGTAGTAGCTGTGTCAATTCACTTCACCTCTGTTTGCCTCAGTTTTCTCATCTGTAAAATAAAGTAAAAATATAGAATTTGTTAAGATTCAGCCCATTGTGTTTGTCATGAGTCTTAACTATCATTTAACAAAGATTTTCTTTACCTCAGGAAGTAGACTTAACAAGCACATTATTCATGGGTTATAGGTAAGAAAATAAAACTATAGTTTGGTAACTTATTCAGGGAACTAAATGGCAGGATCATGGTTAGAATCAACATATCTTGATTCGTGGTACTAGATTAGATGTTGACTCACTAAGCTAGAAACAGGCCTCTCATTTAATGGGAATTTATTTTCAAAATAATTATTTTGAAATCCATTTACTTACAAGTGTGCTAATAAAGAAGGTATGCCTTTCTTTTAAGAATTTTTTTTATGCCGACCTGAGGGAAAGAACTCGATATGACATGAGAAAGAGTTAGAAAGAATTATGAGTGATACAAACTAAAAAATAAACTTTTGCACTTTAAAATTTAGAGTCTACAAAGAAAAGGAGCTACCAAAAAAAAAAAAAGGAATACACTACAGTTATCTTCCTGAATGCCATTAAGGATTTGGCCTTAGAGTGAGAACCCAATTTAGATAGGATTGGGCTAAGTAGGCAGAGTTTTGAACTTCTTATCCTAATGCACTTTCTTAACATCCTGATTTGGCATGGCTACCAGAAGCCCTTGTCACAGCTGATAAAAGTATTTTCCATGCCAAATAGTAATCGGAATGCTTTTCAGTTTATATTCATTTCATCCCCTTTTCATGACAGAAGGGCCTGGCTTATGGTGCAGAGGGAAGCAGGAAATAGAAGATTTCAGGATAGAGAAGAGACAAGACTTGTTAGAAACCTGATCTACATATAGCAAGAGGGTATAACAAAAAGGAACAGTTAAGAGATACCATGGTTGTAGTGTGGGATAAGCCAACTCTGCAGCATCTTTAGTTTTGGTTCATTATAGATGATCTTCTCCTGCTTTGGGTCTTATTACAGCAACACATTTTTGCTGAAAGGGAAATTCCATGTCCCACCTCATCCCCCATTGATTGGCTAGGTTCTATGAGCAAGTTCAAACAGCTGAACTTGAAATGACTGACTGGCTGTTGCCTTAAGGGAGTTTCTACAAAGGCAAGTTAAGCTATATCAATAAATGGATAAAATGCAGTATTGGAAATAAACCACCTGGGTACTACTACTACCCTTAGGAGAATTGTAAAAACAGTTCCTAACACCAGCAGCCTAGTGGAGGCACTCAGCCATTGAGTATTAGCCTGCACGATGCTTGGCATTGAAGCCAAACTCAAATAGTGGTACAGGCTCAGAATTATTGGATAGGGAGGCATCTTCCCCTGGGAAATGGATATACTCACCTTATAGCACAACATAAGTGATATAATTTAAGTGTCATGTGGGATGTATTCTTATTGTCAGCTTGGTGGCACAGTGGATAGTAGGCTGGACCTGGGGTCAGGAAAAGCCACGTACAAATTCGGCCTCATATACTTAGTAGCTGTGTCATACTAGGCAATTCACTTCACCTCTGTTTGCCTCAGTTTTCTCCTCTGTAAAATGGAATAATAAGAACACCGAGCTCTCAGGATTGTTAGGAAGATAAAACGAGATATTTGTAAAGTACTTGGCAAACTTTAAAGTACTAGATGAATGATAGCTAACATTCATTGTCCTAATGTATCTTATTCTATGAGGACTAATAGATTCTCAAACACCAGGTAGGTTATATGCACTTTTTGTTCTAGTATGATGTGCTTTTGTAATTCCTTAGTTATGTATTTGTAGTCTTTACTGCAAGCCTGTAGGCATGTATCTTTTGGAGTTCTTAATATTTTTTGAAGTGGAAGATGATTCTCTCATGTTAATCTTTATATCATAATCTTGAGTAAATTTTTGAACTGAGCCAAATGATATCATAGAAAGAGTTTTGTGATAGGGTTGGTCATTTTCCACCACCCTTCCCACTCCCATGTAGGTTAGGCTAGTTCTTTTCCTTAAAAAAAGCAAGAAAGGGAAGCAGCTAGGTGGTGCAGTGAATAAAGCACCAGCCCTGGAGTCAGGAGGACCTGAGTTCAAATCTGATCTCAGACATTTAACACTAACCATGTGACCTTGGGCAAGTCACTTAACCCAATTGCCCTGCCTTCCCCCCTCCAAGAAAAAAAAAAAAGAAAGCTATTCTAGAGTATTGAGAGGCCCAATGGATTAAGGTTTCAACCAGGTAGCCATTGACACAGCTTGCTGGTATCCTTAGACCTGGTGACCTTTGTCAGGATTCCTATGCCAAGATGATCCTTCTCTTTTTACTATTAGGAGACGCTATGTTTTCCAGAGCTGAGATCCAGCAAGCAAGTATGCCTTGAGTTTTATGTAACAATAATCCTTTGCATTCACCCTCTATATGCTCTCAGTCACCACAAAATCCCAAAGGTGTTTCACAGCAGCATCAGGTAGTCCCTGAGCACCTATAGTACTTATGTTCTAGTCATGAAGCCCTTTATGAATCAAACTTGTCTCGGTGTTGCTGTTATTGTCAGGGTTGTTGTCCTCCATTGTTGTCCTCCATTGTCAGGGTTATAGCTCACTGTATAGTGGCTATGCCATAGCCTCTAGTATATGTATTGGGATTTGTCCACACTAAGGAAAGGTCTCCTATAAGAGGAGGCCCCTGCACATGTATCTATGTCCTCTCCTCCAGTGGAATAAAGAAAGCTTTTTGCTTATGACCACTGTTATTTCTTTGGCTTTATTTTGTTTTATTTTCATTTTTAGAGTTAATTCTTAGTGGTTTTGATAACCAGTATTAGCTCTCTGGTTTTTTAAATTTAGAATTAACAGCAGTTGCAGAACTACTGTGGCTCTTTGGTCATTTGGGCAGTGTTGACACCTTAGACTAGGGCTTCCTGGTGGGCATTAAAAGGCCCACCCATGTGGAGGAGAGACTGGTCTATATGAGCTAGGTGCTGTGTCCTCATTGAGTGTTCTTTCTGTGCTTTAGCTAAATGAACCTTTTTGCTGTCTCTTTCTAATATCTGAGCTAAACATTACTGGAAACTGGCCTGAATCAGGCTTGCCCAACAAAAACTTGAATTCAGCCGCCATCACTTTAGCAGCTGTATGGAATGTGTAGGTCATTTAACCCCTCTGACTCTCAAGTTTTCTTATAATAATGCCTCTAGTATCTACCTCACAGGGCTGTTGTGAGGATCACAGTCACAAACGTGTTAAGTACATAGGAAAATTTAAAACCTATGCATATGTCAGCAGTCTTCCATATGATTAAGTGGTACAAAGTTGGGCTTTCTTGGAGACAATAGCTAAGGGCAGTCATTATTTATATTTTGACATTGATAAGTGTCTGCTAACTGTGAATTGTAGAAACCAAAACTAATGAGAAAAAAAATCCTGGAAGTTCTGCTAGAAATAAAACTTTAGCCCTCAGAGACAGAGTCTCAAGGTCCACAAGCGTGTTCAGCAAAATTGAGGTTGTCAGAATATATGACAGCCACAACCACATAAGTGAACAACCAAAAAAAGAAAAGGAGGGGATCTCATTTCTAGCAAGTATGGAGGGCAAAGAGAATGTTTTTAATGACCTCCAGAGATTGTGCTTTGACTGTTTTCATCAATGACAAATAACTACAGCACAGATGAAGAATGTGGGGTGATCTCCTAAGTATGAGAGAAGAAATTGCTGGAATTTACTGAAAGTGCTGGAAATTACTCTTAGATTTAGCATAGGAAATGAAGTGTTCCTTGGAATAATGGAAGAAATGTTATAGGGTGGGGAAAGCTTGGTTATACAAGAGTTCCTATTGAAAGGGCCCTGGAGGTTTCTGTGAACTGCCAGTTCAATATGAGTCAGCAGTGTGACCTGGCAACCAGAAAAGGTAATCCCAGCAGTCATAAATAATGATAATAGAAACATAGTGTACCTGACCAAATAGGTGATAAACCCTGCTGCTTTCTATTCAACTACATGTGGAAAATTGTGTTCAGCCCTATGCAATGATCATAGCTAATAGATTTAGAGCTGAAAGGGACCTTGGAGGCTATCTAGCCCAATCAGTATATTACTTTCATCTTCTAGATGAAGAATTTAGGTCTAGAGCAGTTAAGACTTTCTCAAGGCACTTACTAGCTGTGTGACCTTGGGAAAGTCACTTAACCCCAATTGCTCTTCCCTCTCCCCTCCAAAAAGCAAAAAAAACAAAACAACAAAACAAACAAACAAAAAAAACCAACTTGCTCAAGGATACTCTGATGTTAACTTGGAGAACTGGGACTTGAACTTTCCTCTTGGACTGTATCAGATTGCCTCCCAAGACACTGGTAAACTAGAATGTTGTCTAGATGAGAATTACTAATTTGGTTAACAATATTAAAAACTCAAAATGATGCTCTATAAAGATGAGTTGACAGAACTAAGGACATTTAAACTTCAGAAAAGAATACTTAAAAGGATCATAAAATCTTGTTTCAATTATGTTGGGTTTTTTTGTTGTTCTTGTTATTCTTTGTTTTTAATTTATTGATACATTTTGCTTTGATATCCTCTACATGTCTCAATAAACACCCAAATTCCCCTAGAAACACATTCCCTAAAATAAGTTGATTTATCAATTGATAACAGGAAGATGAGGTATATACTTTAACTTTGACAGTATGGGACTAATGGCACAGCTGAGAGGCACAGTATAGAATGCCAGGCATGGAGTCAGGAAGACTCATCTTCCTGAGTTCAAATCTGGCCTTAGAAATTTACTAGCTGTATGACCCTGAGCAAGTCATTTAACTCTGCCTTAGTTCCTCATCTGTAAAATGAGCTGGAGAAGGAAATGGCAAACCATTCCAGTAACTTGTTCTAAGAAAATCCCAAATGGGGTCACAAAGAATCAGACATGACTGAAAAACAACTCAACAAGTGGGACTTGACCAGTGTTTTTTTTTCAGAGGTTTGATGCTTTTCCATATTGACTTTGTTTATGTTGTTCTAGTCATTATGTATATTGTTCTTTAGGCTCCAAGTCATTTTATAATTTTCTCTGAATTCTTCATGTTTGTCCCTCCTTAGAGGATAATGATATTCTATGACACTGATTAATATATTAGGTGCAGTGGAGAGGTCACTTAATTTGGAGACAGAGGACTCAAGTTTGAATCTTGACTATACTATGTACACCCTGTTCGACCTTTAACATTTAAGTCAGAGGTGGGGACCCTCTAGGTCCACAAGTGTGGCCCTTGACTGAATCTGTGTGGCCTCAAGGCTTCAGGTTCCCCACTCCTGAAGCCCTTTTGGACCTCAGTGTTGTTGCCTGTGAAAGAAAGGAGTTGGCTCACATGACTACATCTAGCTCTAGATTTATGGTTCAAAGGATTATTAATTGTCGATCCATCCAGTAATCACTGGGGATATGTTGTTCACATTTTTAATTGTCACATAATGCTGCTGTGAGCATTTTTGTTCATATACTTCTTTTTCTTGCTGAAAATAACTTCCTTGCAATCTAGTCTCAGTGAGGGACTCTAGGTCAAAGGGGATGAGCAGTTTAATAACTTTTTCCTGACTTTCAGTTGATTTGCTGAATGGCTTAACTGATCACAGCCCCATCTGCAGTGAATTAGAGTGTTTGTCTTCCTATAGCTTCGCCAACAATGACTTTTCCCATCTCTTAGGCATCTTTGCTAGTTTTGATGAGAATTAGATGATAACTCAGGGATGTTTCAATGTAGATTTCTTTGACTATTGTATCATGTAGATTAGGAATTAGCCTTAGAAGAAGTAGCATTGTGCAATGGAAACAGGGATAGATTTGGAGTCGAATGGAATTGGAATTTGATTTTGGTCATTTCCATGTACTAGTTATGTGACTTCAGGCAACCTAAACTTTTTTGCCTCTATTTCCTCATCTGTAAAATGAGATGATTGGACTAGATAATATCTAATGTCATTTCTGTCTCTAAATCTATGATCCTTTGTTCGTTTTGCTTGTCTAACAGCCAGAATTTGGATAGCTAGAATTATCAGAAAGGTAGATCTCAGCTCAGTGAAAGGAAACATTCTCTGACACTTTATAGCTAGTCAAAAGTCGAGTGGACTGCCTAATAAAGTAGTGAGTCTGTCATCCCTGAGGTTTTTCAAGCAGCCCCTGGATAATCACTTCTAAGAGGTATTGTAGAGGGAATTTATGTTCAGGTACAGTAACTAGGGCACCAGATGGTGCAGTGAATAGAGTGCCAGGCCTGGAATCAGGAGGACCTGAATTCAAATCTAGGCTCAAACACTTACTAGCTGTGTGACCCTAGGCCAATCTTTTAACTCTGTTTCCTCATCTGTGAAATGGTGTGGAGAAGAAAGTGACAAAAATACTCCAGTATTTTTGCCAACAAAACCCTAAATGGGGTCACAAAGAGCCAGACAAGACTGAAAATGACTAAAAGAAAGCAACAACAGTAGTAAGGACCAAACTTTTAGCTCCCTTTTGACTTTGAGATTCCCATATTCTGAACTTGGAGTCTTAAGTAAGTTCCTTAATTTTCCTTCTCAAACTTGTTAGACAATGAATGTTGTCTAACAAGAAGATAACACTGTCAGGCCAAATGTCTTGGGTTGACACTCTGCAGCATCAGAACTAAGACAAGAAGGAGATAGGGAATAGCCAGAACTGTTTGGAATAAGATAAGATAAAAGTCTTAGGTAAATTAACTAGAATTGCATGGGATGTGACAGGCTAAAGGGTTTTGACAACAAAGCTTGAAGCAATTGCAGAATCCCCAAAGATATATGCATTCTTCTAGCCCTTAGGATCTGACACTGTTTCCTGGGGGAGGGAAATAGAATAATTATACACTAGTATTACATAAAAGGGATCTAGGCTAAAGGGATGTTGTAGTCCTCCTCCCAAGGATTTATTTAACATATCAGCTATGAATCCTGGTCCTCCTAAACTTGGTCCCTATAATTTATAAAGGGAAAGAAACCTAGATTATTAAAATCTCTTGATTTGCAGCAGTTCTGTTTGCCTGATATCACTTGTTGATCCAAATTGTACCTTTCTCATGGGGCACAGGAATGGCTCTGCCAATTTTGTTAGCCAAAAAATTTAGCACTTTTGCAGAAAATGTACCCACACTAACTGAATTTTTATTTCTAACTATTTTTACAGTGAGGGACTGAAGTAACATCATGGAGCTGAATAAATTCACAAAAAAATTTGAAGGGAAGTGAAGATGTTGCAAAAGAGAGCTTGAGGATGTGCTTAGGCAAAGACAGCACAGGAAATGTATGACATGGGACAAGGAGGGAGATCCCAGCTAATTGCTATTGGCATGTCATTTATTCAAGATTAATAGAACGGCTTTGAGATGTATGTTTTGAAGTGAGAGAGGCTGGGCCTAAGGGCAAGTAATTTTTGTTGTTGTTTGGACTTAAAGGATTGGTTGAAAGATGGGAGGATATTTATCCCAAAGAAAAAAAAGTCTTCACTGGAAGGGCATGACAGTAGTTTTCAGATATTTGACAGGCTGTCATGTAGAAGAGAGAATTTTGTTGTTCAGTTGTTTTTCAGTCATGTCTGACTGTTCATGACCCCATTTGGCATTTTCTCAGTAAAAATATAGGAGTGATTTGCCATTCCTTCTCCAGTTCATTTTATAGATGAGAAATGGAGGCAAATAGGATTAAGTGACTTGCCTAGGGTCAGAGTGGATTCGAACTCGGGGAAATGAGTCTTCTTGATTAAAAAAGCAGTGTTCTAACCATTGTGCAACCTAACTGCCTGAAAAGTCAAGTAATACAAATTGCTATATCTTTGCTTCAGATTAGGTCACCAAGGATGACTTTATGTGTGGGCTAAATGGCAGCCTTTCTACAAAGTGTGAGATTGCCTATTACTACCACTACTACCACAAGAAATTTGAAGTTCTATTTTGGGGTTAAACAGTTAGGAATATAACCTTTCCCTTTAACTACTGTACTTTTCTAAATGATAAAATTTTTGCTAGCAACATACTTTTGGTCCACTTGTCATAAGTTCATCAAAAGTTATTTCACTACAGGTACAAAGATTTATATAGACCCAAACTTTTTACAGGAATGAAGTACATAGAAGCATCATAGAGCCCAGTTTTATCTAGTATAAGAAAAATCTTGCTAAGTGATTTTAGTTCTAAATGACTATCAAGTCACCTAAGTTTCAGCCTGCTCTACATCCTTCATACCCTAACAGATTTTGGAGTTATTATTATTCTTTATTTCTACCTAATCTCTATTCTTGGAATAAGCTAGAGTGTTTTCTAAGAGCTCTTGTCCAGAAAGGGAAGAATTCTATCTACTCTGTACTCTGAGTCAAAAGAGAATTTCAAGTCTAGTTCTTTTTTTTTTTAAGAAAAAACATTATTTTATTTTTATTTATTAAAACGTACCACAATACAGGTATTCAAATGTAGCTACTGTCTATAAAAACAGAGAAAAAGTTCTTTTTAATATGTCTGCCCTATAAGAAAATGTGCAACTATTACATTTTAAGCCAAAACAAGGTGGGCAGGACTGACCTTTTGTTTTTTTTAATTTTTGGAGGGCAATTGGGGATAAGTGACTTGTCCAAGGTCACACAGCTAGTTTTGTGTTAAGTGTCTGAGGCTGGATTTGAACTCAGGTCCTCCTGACTCCAGGGCCGGTGCTCTATTCACTGTGCCACCTAGTCACCCAGGACTGACCTTTCTAAGGATTGGAGACTGAGTTCCCCAAACATGCACCACTCCTCTATGGCCAGCCAGGCCCTAGGGGTTCACAGACTATCTTGATCATTATTAGATAGGACCAGGGACTAGCTATCTTCCATTCTGAAGCTGCATCTATTCACCTCTTTATCAAGGATTGATAATTGCCATATTACCATTGCTTGACCAACCATGATTCCACTAAAGAGAATTTCCACTAAAAAGAAAGCATATAACCCACCTTCTGAAATGTAAACTGAGGGTGCAAGATGGGATGTATATTTTTTGGATATGGTTAATGTGGGAATATGTTTTGTTTAACTATGAATATATATTATAAAGATTTTCTTTCCTTTTTTTTCTAGTGGGTAGGAAAGTGTGAGAAACATGCTTTCGGGGATCACAGGACATCCCAGGCAGGGTCAAGGAGTTAGCCTAGATAAACTTCTGCTGTCCATTGCTTTCCTGGGGGCCCTTAGGAAGATCCACATGATATACCCCTTAAAATGGCAAACCCCTTCTCACTGAAAGCCATTGCTGTAGTTTCTGGAAGGCCATTGTCTTAGTAAAATAAGATAAGTGAGCTTCCCCACAGTTATTGGTTATCTTCCAATAACTTTTGTGGGAGCAACACAAGATACCGTCATATCCCTTCTTACAGGGAGAAAATAGTTTTTCAACTGAAAAAAATTAATGAAAAAAAGAACCACATCTTCACTATTGTGAAGGATTTGGCAATGTACCACCTTATTACTTCATCAGTTGTTGTTTTGTGTGTTCTATTTAATTTTATATGTACATGTGATTTCTCTCTAATAGAATATAAGTACCTTCTCATTGAAGGCTTTCCATTTTGGTTTTCTTTATATTTGTAGCAGTGTAATACTGTGGAGAGAAATCTGCCCTCAGTGAAGGAGGAATAGGGTTCAATTCCCACTTTTGATCCTGGTTAAGTCACTTAAACTTCCTTGTGTTCTAGTCAGCTTTTCAAGGCTGTAAATTGTAGATGAGGTACCAACTTGTGTTAGTAGAGAGAGTTACTTAACTTAGGGATAGAAGTGCATTGCGTAAATGCTCATTATAAACCATAAGTATTGGGGATTCAAGTAAAAGGAAGGTAGTTTCTGCCCTCAATTATATTCTGTTTTGTTTCTTTTTTTGAGAGGAAAAGGCAAGGCAATTGGAGTTAAGTGACTCGCCCAAGGTCACACAGCTAGTAAGTGTTAAGTGTGCGAGGTCAGATTTGAACTCAGGTCCTCCTGGTTCCAGGACCAGGGCTCTATTCACTGAGCCACCTACCCACCCCTCTCAGTTACATTCTAATGGGGGAAATCTACACATAAAGGGGAGCTGAAAGGGGAAGGACAAGCAAGATGAATGTAGAGATGGTTGGGAAGTAGCACTGAAACCTGGTCCTAAGCAAGTTAAAGTGAAAACACATTTATCAGAGCTCAGGGTAACAAGAGGCAGAATACAAGGTCCAGGTGGGAGGGGATGAAGATGATGGCCAGAGTATAAGTGGCATAATGTGGAGATGACTGTGAGTTCTCTATGGTAAAGAAATCAAAGATCCAATCTCTGTTCCCCTCTCCTTGACACCAGAGTGCATGGCATATAGCAGTTACTTAATGAATGCTTGTTAAACTGAATATAATTCAATTACATTCGCGCTGATGTTAGTTTTGTCTCTATCAAGACATGGATAAAGCCTCAACATATTTAAATGGAAGTTATAAATGATGAAGCATTGTAATGTAGAAGACAGAACACTGGTTTTGCTGTCAGAAGACCTTGGTTCAAGTCTAGCACTATAGCTATTTGCTATCCATAAAACCGTAGTCACTTAACCTCTCTGGCTAGGATAGTTTCCTCATCTAAAATGATGGAAGTATACAGGAACTCGAAGGCTACTTCCAGCTTTAAATTATAGAATTTTAAATTGGAAGCTGGTATTAAAGAGTTTTTGAGGGAAGGACACTATAAGTCTCTTACATATTCCAAATTTCTTCTGCTTTGGAAAGTGGAACTAGGGGCAACTAGAAACACTATAAGAAATATTCATTCATCAACATAAAAGCTTTGGAATGGAGATGTAGAACAATAGAATGGGCTGCCATACAAAATAGACAGTGCCCATACCTTGGCACAAAGGTTAGATTGTCATCTCCAGGATACATAAAAGGGATTCCTGCATTGAATGGGAAGTTCCATACTGTTCACTTAATAGTATTAACATAGCTATACTTTTTTTTTTTTTAAGCAATTGGGGTTAAGTAACTTGCTCAAGGTTACACGGCTAGTCATTATTTATGTGTGGGTGCTCATTTTCTGAGGCCGGATTTGATCTCGGGTCATCCCAACTCCGAGGCCGGCACTCTTACTCACTGCGCCACCTAGCCGCCCCATAGCTATACTTTTTAAAAAATGACTATAACTTTGTTTTGAAATGTCACACATAGAGATTTTATACAGTAGCCAACTGGCAATTTACTTTCATTTCAACACAATAAAGTAGATAATACAAATAGTGGTTATATTGTGAAAGACTAGCTATATTTCCCTCCAACCTATCCTGCCCTCCTCTTATTCTATTTTCTACTTTGACCCTGTCCCTTTTCAAAATGAGTGCTTCTAACTACTCTCTCCCCCAATCTATCCTCCCTTCTATCATCCCCCTCTTATTCCCTTCCCCCCTACTTTCCTGTAGGGTAATATACCCAAATGAGTATGTATGTTATTCCCTCCCTAAGCCAAATTTAATGAGAATAAGGTTGACCTATTCCCTTTTACCTTCCTACTCTTCCCCTCCATTGTAACAGTTTTCTCTTGCCTCTTTTATATGAGATAATTTACCCTATTCTATCTTCCCTTCCTATTCAACTGATCCTGTGCCCTCTGTCTATGTATACATGTACACACATATGCATACACTCACATATGTATTTATACACACATACTCCCTCCTATACATACATATCTATGTATGTATAAATATATATGTTCCCTTCAACTATCCTCATACTGAGAAAAGTCTCATGGGTTACAATTATAGTTTTTCCATGTAGGAATGTAAATAGTTCAACTTTAATAAGTTCCTTATGATTTCTTTTTCCAGTTTACCTTCTCATGCTTCTCTTGCTTCTTGTATTTGAAAGTCAAGTTTTCTGTTCAGCTCTGGTTTTTTCATCAAGAATGCTTGAAAGTCCTCTATTTCATTGAATGACCATATTTCCCCCTGTAGCATTATATTCAGTCTTGCTGGGTGGGTGATTCTTGGTTTTACTCCTAGCTCCTTTGACCTCTGGAATATCATATTCCAAGCCCTTCAATCCCTTAATGTAGAAGCTGCTAGATCTTGTGTTATTCTGATTGTGTTTCCCTAATACTCAAATTGCTTCTTCCTGACAGCTTGTAATATTTTCTCCTTGACCTGGGTACTCTGGAATTTGGCAATAATATTCCTAGGAGTTTTCTTTTTGGGATCTTTTTCAATCCTAGCTTGGTCACACTACTATCTGCAGGTCAGAAGGTCTGTTGGCAGCCGCAAAGCTGCAACTGCAGTTGCTGCACCTCCACCAGCTCTCGCCCTGGGTTCAGGCACTGTAGTGTGCTCTTCTGTCACCCAGTTACAACAGAGTTCCCCACTGACCTTATACTTTCTCTTTGGCATTTTTGGATTGAGCAGTCTGGAAACCGCCACAGCTGCTGGTGATTCACTCTCCTGAAGTCTGCTCTGGCCAGTCTGTACTGCTGGTTGGGGCCACCCCAGGTCTCAGACTGTGCGGCTCATGCAGAACTGTGCTCGGCTCCCAGCTTGGTGTGATAGACCCTTCTTGTTGGCCTGCCAGGCTGCCTTCACCAGGAGATTTGTTTCTCTCTGTCACTTTGTGGGTTCTATAGCTCTAAAATTTGTTTATAGTCATATTTACAGGTATTGGAGGTTGTTGGAGCCAGAGCTCATGCCAAGTTCCTGCCTCTACTCCCTTCTTGGCTCTGCCCCCATTACTCTGCTATTTCAAAACAACCAGAGAGTAGGAGAGAACCACATTGAAATGTGCAGCTTGGGTATTGGGTCACTCCATCTTTGTTGAGACTACTGATTTACATGTCAGCTAAGATTTGGTTCCATTCTTGGAAGATGAGATAAAAACAACACTTTGAATGTTCTTTTCCTATATCATTTATAGACTTTTTCAATTTCCACTGTTGGGAATAGAATAACTTAAAGAATTCTACCAGTTCCTTTCTTTATTTGTCCTCCCATTTTCCTCTGGCACTCTTGGAATAATCAGTTACTTTACTGGCATTCCCAAGTGCTTAATGAATTAGAAAATAATGGTGATCCCTTTAAACTTCCCTAAATATAAACATAAGTAAAAAACATTAAAGTTTGACTTTAATGAAACTACTTAAGTATATCTCTTGCTACTGGAACTAAGAAGTTGAATAGCAGTAACAAGAACTATCTTCTTGTAGTTTTTAATTTCTGAAATAAAAGCAATTGACATTTTTTTATTGAGTTCTGCCTGTCACCCCTGCATACTAATCTCCATCTCTATTCATTTCACATTTGAACTTGAAAGGAATAAAATTAAGGCTTCTGAAAATATAGTAAATTCAAACATTATTTACTTTGTATATTAAAATGTGTTACATGCTTTCTGTTGCTATATAATACACATTTCATACACAGAGACCTCTACAATATAAGAAACTTTCATGTATATTCCATATGAATTTCTCACATATAGAAATCCTCATTTTTATTCAAAAAACAAAAGTAATAAGGAAAACTGAAAAATAATTATTCCATTACAAAGGTTTTCTTGAATTTCCAAAGACTCATTCAGTGATTTTTATTCTTTTCTGCTGTACTTTCCAATGTTCTTTTCTTGGCTGACTTTGGGCTTTCTGTTTCTGTTGGTTTATAACTATCCTCACTCAGGCTAATTTCTCAAATTGTTGCTGTTTTTCTCTGAATCATCAAACTTTTTTTTTTCTAATTTGGACTCTTGTTCTTCTTTGTTTATAGGAGAAAGTACTGTACTGTAAATGTAGAAAGCTAATCTTTGGCATCATAATGCTATCTATTCACAGTCCAAGGCATGCAAGTCTGACTTAAGTATTTTCTTCACATAGTAAAAAATTGGGGAATTTTCTTATTTTGATTATGCCTCTACATTTTCATGAAACCTTAACTTGATGTGATAATAATAATGTGATGCTCTGCTATTTCAAAGATAAATATATCTTTTACTCTGTTTTTGTGAATCTTAAATTTACAGACCAATTTTAGTGAGTCATAGTCAAACAACTTTATAACTCCTTTATCTTCAACCACAGCAAGCATGGAATCAGAAATAAATGAAACAAAAAATTATCTTTCTATTGGTGATAGTACCACTAATGGAAGCAGTTTCAAGTTTGTAGATATCTCTCTTACTTATTATGACAGATATATACTTCTCTCTACTGAGGGAGCATTGAACTATGTGTGCATTTTGTTTTATATTTCTGATGAATTCAGATCTTCCTTCAATATGATTCCATGTTTGTAATGTCTTGCCTTTTACAATCAACAGAGCTAATTTGAAGGGGAGGCTAGGTGGTGCAGTGAGTAGAGTGCCGGCCCTGGAGTCAGAAGGACCTGAGTTCAGTTCTGGCCTCAGACACTTAACACATACAAACAAAAACCTAGCCATGTGACCTTGGGCAAGTTACTTAACACCAATTGCCCTCCAGAAAGCAAACAAACAAACAAAAAAATTAAAAACCAGTGCTAATTTGCCAATTGAATGAAAAGAAAGAAAAATCACATTGTGCTGTAATAGATGTCGAGCATTCCCATTTATTTGTATCCCAAATATAATTAGTCCATAAAAGAGAGCATATCCTTCACTGATCAAATACCCATTACCACAGAATTTTAAGAAATTTATTGTTCCATTAAAATGCAGTAATGTTTTCTCTTCTACCTTTGTTTCGTATTATAGATGTGAATTGTTTGAACTTTGCTACCAGTGACCACAAAACAGTTATTCATATCTACTATGGACATGGATGCATATGGCCATGGTAAGTGAAGTCAGTTATAGGTGTCCTTTTCTTCCTCTGGCTTCTCGAGCTGGACTCCCAGTCCATGGGGAGCCTGAAAAGAACCTGCTCAGTCACATACGGCCTACTTTTATATGGCTGTAACCACAGACCACCTCAGCTCTGCATGTGTACCTGTGTCTCTTTCCACAGAGGGAGAAGAACCAGTACCTGAGTCCATCTAGGTCTAGTTCTGAATTTTTGAGCAACATTTTCAATATTGGTCCCAAATTTCAACAGGAAGCTGGTCCCTTTCCTAAGAAGAAAAAAAATGTGTCCTTATAATAAATTAATGCCTATTAGTACAATCCTTTAGTTTAGAGCAGAGGGAGGAAAAGAGGGAAGGGAAGAGAAGAGGAAATGGGGGGGAGAGAGAGAGACAGAGTGTGTGTGAGTGTGTGTGTGTGTGTGTGTGTGTGTGTGTGTGTGTTTGTGTTTAAGGGAGAAGATGATATCTGGGAAGAAGTGTAGTGATTAAACTCATGGTTTAAGAAAAAGATAGAGACTGATCAGATTATAAGTAGATTGGACTGGCATTTAATATCAAACCAGTATAAGCTTGTTTGGAAATCCATAAATTTTAAAGGAGAAGCATATTAGAGAGCATTTGAATGAGGAGAGGAGAAAGAAATTGTGGGAGACATAAAGCCAATGTGATATTCATAGCACCCACAGTGGCTATGAAAATGCTGGCATAGTTCTGAATCTCAAAATGTAACAAACTTTCCAAATGGAAGATGGAACCAAAACATTTATTCAAACACCAGAAAGCCAAATCCCAACACCAGAAAGCCAAATCCATCATTGCAACCAAGAAGTTGGTGCACATTACCAATACCACAAGCATCAACACCCACTTTCCTCTGTCAGACCATCAAAATGAAAGAGGTTGCTTTAAGTAAAAATACTCCTCTCTAACTTACACTAGCTGCTCTGCTTCAGCTTTGTCTGCTCACAGTTCTGTGCCTGCTCTGCTCTGCTCCTTCTTGCTCCAACCTTTCCTTCAGTAGAACCAAACCATTCCGTTCCTCTTTCAGCAAGCTCCTCCCACTGTGGGCTCCATGTGATTACATTTGACCTATTAAGGGCAGGGAAGGTCTTTAAATTCCTTTAGGCCTATCAACAGGCAGGGAAGATTTTCAAATTCCCATTACCATTACATTTGGCCTCAAGATCTCTCATGTCCCTTACATAGGTCAGTGGGAGTTCAGGGGTAACTGGTATCAGCAGAAATTTATAACAATATAACAGGAATTACACACAATAAACACAAAAAACAATATCTTAGGGTGGGGCTTGAACATAAGCACCCCATAATTCCCCTTAAGTGAATGGGACCCAAAATCTTGGGGTAATGGGCGAAGGTCCCTTCTATGGCTAGTTCCTGCTGAAATTGGAAAGAGAGCTGTCCCTGTGGACAGAGGGCTGTCCCTGTGGACAGAGGGCTGTCCCTGTGGACAGAGATCCCATTTGAGAGATCAGTTCATCCTCCAGCATGGCCAATGTCAGGTCCAGGGATGTCACAGTCATGGATAGAGGGTGATATCCAGCTCAAACCATCAGGCATCTACAGATGGAGGGTACCAAACCTGCAGGAAAGAAATCTAGCAAACAAGGTGAACAGACAAAAAGCCAAAAAGAAACAGATACATTAACCCGAAGCAGGGTAGATATAGGGTCAGCTGTGCTTCTTGAGTCCATGAACCCACTATCATAGCCTCATTCATGGTAAAATATATGAGTTAAGGGTAGTATTTGGTAATAATCTTCTCCTGAATGAACAACAGTTAGTGTTATCCTACCCATGTACTTTTGGAACATTGTCTGGCTTCCTCTTTAGCATACTATAGCTCTCAATTTTATTCAATCAGTAGAACCAAACCATTCCGTTCCTCTGGTAGTTATTTAGGAAGGAGGGTCAGTTTTCATAAAGGGTAAAATTTCACAAGGAATAATAGCTACTTGAACTACTCTATCATTTTTACAAAACTGTATAGGTTCTTCACATAAATTTTGGAATGTCACAATAATTTCTCCTTGATAATCAGAATCTATTACACCAACCAATACATGTATTCCTTGAGCTGCTAATCCTGATTTAGGTAGCATCTGTCCAAAATGATTTTTAGGGATTCTCATATATACTCCAGTAGAGATTTTCCTTATTTCTTTTCTATCCAACCAAAAGTCTTCTTTTTTTGTTCTGAGGGGGGAAGGCAAGGCTATTGGAGTTAAGTCACTTGCCCAAGGTGACACTGCCAGTAAATGTGTCAAGTGTCTGAGACTGGATTTGAACTCGGGTCCTCCTGAGTCCAAGGCCAGTGCTCTATTCACTGTGCCACCTAGCTGGCCCAACCAAAACTCTTCTAAACAATGTTAACCATGTCCTGCTGAACCTGTTGTTCCTGGATACAGTAATGTGACATCTTGCCTCACATTCCAATATTCAGTATTTGGGATCTTATGTGTTTCCTGTTTTCTAATTTTCAGATTCGTTCAAATTACATAAGGCAGTGAACAAATTATCTTTCCAATATTGATAAGAATTATTAGAACTTAACTTCCTTAAGTTTTCCTTCAACAATCCTTTCATCCTTTCAATTAATCCAGATGCTTGTGGATAATATGGAATATTATATATCTATTCTATATTGTTTAATAGACAATATCTCTTCATTTCATTTCCTTTGAAATGTGATCCATTGTCACTTTGAATCTGCATTGGGGTTCCATAACATAGACTTACAATATCTAGAGTTTCATAGATGTTTTTTCTGGGACACATTCTTATAAGGACAAGCCACTAGTACAACTGAATAATTGTCAACACAACTGTGTATGAATTTGCATCTTTTATCTTGGGGTAGGGGTCCAATATAATCTATTTGCTAAATTTGAGCTGGTACATTTCCCCTTGCTATCTCTCCAGTTACTACCCAAGGAACAGTCCATTCCTTTTCTAGTAGACATAAATGACATTCCTCTGCTACCTGTTTTAATAATGAATTTAAGATACTGATACCTAGCTCTTGTGCCCACTGGTGTGTGGCCTGAGCCCCTAAATTAGTGGATGTTTGATGGACCCTTTTTGCTAGTACTGGATCATCAGTTGGTGTCAGAGTAGGGACAATATTTTGAATAGCAGTCTTTGCTGGTTGATCATGGTGAGGACCACATGAGTATCTATATGAAAACCTGAAAAATCAGTAAGCATGTCCTATATATCTTCCCATAATTCTTTGCCCCAGGCTTGTTTATAATGAATTTCCCAATTTTGATTTTTTCCACATGACCCATCCATGTAGCTAACTCATTAGCTACTGCTCATGAATCAGTAAATATATAACACTATCCTCCTTGTTCTGTTTCAGTGACTTAATGTACTTCCATAAGTTCAGCATATTGACTACTTCCACATTCACAATACTTTCCAAAGTCTGCCTAGTACATGGGTTATAGGTTACTGCTTTCCAGTGCCTTTTATGGATCAAATATTTTGCTGTCCCATCATTAAACCATGCATGTTTCTTTTGTTCTTCAGTTAATCCATCATAACCATCATTCCATTTTAACAAGGACTGTATCAACTATTGCTCTGGTTCAAGGGGTGTATCATTTCCCTCAGTATCTATGTTTGCTATAGATTCATTTAAAGAAGAAACTCCACTTTCTCCTGTTTTAGCTCTATTTTGAATATACCATTTCCATTTAATTATGCTTACCTCTTGTATGCATCCAATTCTGTGGGAAGCTGGGGTACTCATTACCCAGGTCATAATTGGGATTCCAGGCCTTAATATTACTTCATGACCCAGAGTCAGTTGCCCAATATGTAGCTAACAAATGCTTTTCAAAAGGGGTATATTGAACTCCAGATGAAGGAAGTTTCCTGGACCAAAATCCTAAAGTTACATTTTGGCTTTGTTGTTTCTGCCATAAACTCCAGTTTGAATAATGATCCTCTATAGACACTTGTAATTCCACTGGACCATTCTGCATAGGCCATAAATCTAGAGCCAATTATATAGCAGCTTTGGCTTCTTCAAAAGCTTTATTCTGCTCAAGGCTACTTTTTAGAGTCCTTTAGATCCTTTAGCTTTCACTCTAGAGCAGCTCTTTCCTGATTTGGGAGAATTCTCCACATTTACCTGGCACCAGAGTTGACCAGGCTGTCCTTAGGCCATTTTTTTTTTGTTAAATTACTATGTAAGTGCTTCCCTTCTTCCCTTTTTCCTACCTCTTAAAATCAATATGTTCATTTCTGGAAAAGATGTATCCTGATGGCTCCACTTATACATGTTATTTTTCCCCCTGCCCTCCTCCGCCTCACCCCAGTAAAAGGTCCTTCAGGAAAGGGACAGTTTCATTTACGTCTTTATATCTCGTGTCTAGCACAGTACCATGTACATAGTAAGTGTTTAATAAATGCATTTTGAATGAATGACTGCTAAGCCATCAGTAATCTTGGTAAAAATGGGGTGGGGGCAGAAGGAGAGAGGAAATAGATACAATAGGATTAAATAATAGTGAATGCCTTATGGTAGCCAAGTAGCATAGTGAATTAGAGTGCTGAACCTGGAGACAAGGAGATCTGATTTCCAATTTGGTTTCAGACACTTACTAGCTGTGTGATTCTGAACAAGTTACTTAACCTTTGTCTTCCTCAGTTTCCTTATCTACAAAATGGGGATGATAATAGTACCTACCTCCTAGGGTTTATGTGAGGATAAAATGAGATAATATTGGTAAAGGACTTAGCAACAATTTTAAATGCCAAATAAATGTGTTATTAATGTTGTTGTTGTTAATACTTTCAAAAAGGAAATGAAGATGAATTTTCAGACTAAAATTTTTTTTGGTTATTTCTGTTCCTTTATAAGGAATGTAGCAAAACAGACCTTTCTAAAAACTTCCTTATCTCCTGAAGTCTATACAAACTCGTATTCATTGGTTCTATGATACTCTCTACCATTCCTTCTCCTTTTGTCTTTTGTTCATTTTTAAATAAAAACAATTGAATAACTTGGATTCAAACTGAATGGGACTGAGAGGATAGAGAAACTAGGTGCTTGGACTATAGAAGAAGGAGTAGTAGAAACAATAGGTATTGTAAATTTTGTTTAAAGTGTGGGAGACTTCATAAAAGAGGCATGTGCTTGAACATGAAAACTATTAAATAGGCATAAAAGTTCATTTAACTAGGTAGGACAGTTTCTATAAAAAATGTTATGCCTCTGAAAGAAATCTGTTAGCATGTAGCTTATGTAAATTTCCATCTTATGGCTATGCTTGTGTTTGGAACAAAGGCAAAATTGGTGAATAGGAAGGCAGACCTCACCTTTTGGAAGAGGCCTTTGAAACAGTGTGGAACATCTTCAATGCCATTACTATTTTATACTGTTTTATAAATTGTGGTTGTTGGCCTTTAAAGTATGAATAGTTGTTAACATATTCTGATGTATGTATTTGAATGGACATCAACTAAACTAGAAAAGTGAATTTTAAAAATCCTTTCTTACCTATGGCTTAAAATAGTTTAACAGTGACTTTTTTTTTTAGAGTCATCAATGTATGCCATGAGTGTAATTTTTTCTTCTCCCTTCCCTTCCTTCTTTCTTTTTGTTGAGGGGATAAGAATTTGAGTAAGGGTTAAGGCAGATTTATTTTAAAGCCTGGACATGTGGGATTTAAAATGAAATACATCTGTCTCAAGATTATTAAACTACTGCATATCCTTTGAAATCTGATGTATCAGGGTGGGTTTGCTCAGTCATAATGCATATCCCATTATCTAAGCTCTATAAAGATAGCATGAAATGTTATTGTAGCAGAAGAGGGCGAGATGGTGTTGCCTTATTCTCAGAAACAGGAATCAGGCTCCCTATCATTGACTTCTGTGCCAAATTCAATTTACTCTTGAGCTTATTTCACTTGACAGCCTGGTCTGTGGCTTACGTTTTGTCATAAAATGTCCTTACTCATTCTGTTATAAAATGTCTTGACTCAATCTGTCTTCACTGATATCATCATCTGTGGCACATGATAAATTCCTATAGGATCAGAATGCTCTATATAATTATCTTTGTATGGCATATCAAGGAATCATAGAATTCTAGAATTGGAAGGACTTTTAGAGGCCATTTAGTACAGCCTGTGTTTGACCAAGAATCCCCTTCAAGATCTTTAAAAAATTGGCATTAATCCCTCACATGTTCCCAGAGAGGGATAAAACAAAACAAAACTACCCTATCCCTCCACCACCTCAGTCCATTCTATTTTTATTTTTACTTATTTTTATTTTATTTTTAATTTTTTTTTCTTTTTGGAGGGCAGTTGGGGTTAAATAACTTGCCCAAGGTCACATGGCTAGGTTTTTTTTGTGTATGCGTTAAGTGTCTGAGGTCGGATCTGAACTCAGGTCCTTCTGACTCCAGGGCGGACGCTATACTCACTGCACCACCTAGCCACCCCTGTCCATTCTATTTTTAATTCTAATTGTCAGAAAGTTTTCTCTTGCATCAGGCCTAGAGTTGCACCTTAGCAACTTCTCCCTGTGACTTCTAATTCTGTCCTCTTGGACCAAAATATAGCAAGTCCAATAGTTCTTTTTTTTTTTTTTAATAGCATTTTCAAGTAGTTGAAAGTGGTTCTCCTGTCTCTCCGAAGGTAAGATGATACTTAATGGTTCTTTTGGAGCAATGAATTTTTAGATTGCTTTCATCCAACTTCCAACCTTTGTGTTTAATCCTTCAAGATAATTCAGACATTTTGAAATAAAAGGTTTTTTGTTAAGGTGTCCTTTTTGGAAAAGTCAGAACCCTGGATTTTGTAAAGGTTATTAAATTCACAGAGTACCTTGGGTTCAGAAAAATATCCATTTTACATTGGAAAAATATACATTGCTGTCAAATTAAGTTCAGTAGTAAATAGGAAATGGAAGGTTAAGATGAATTTTATTTATTGAAATTGTTGATTAAAGCTAGATTCACAATACAATCTATTCTTTTTATAATTTATAATTTTTTTTTTTGCTTTTTGGAGGGGGAAATGCAGGGCAATTGGGGTTCATTGACTTGCCCAATGTCACATGGCTAGTGTTTATACAATTTATTCTTGCTTACAGAAATTCATGTCATGGAATTTCCAAAAAAGTTAGTATTTTTATTGATTGAAATGTTAACATACTCTATATTTCAGATGAAATGTTAAAGGTACCATCCTAAACCATCAGATAGTTAAATGAACACAGAATATAATGATCCCAGGCTCTTGAAAACATTGTATTTTACAGGAGAATTGAATTAATTCTATTTATGAGACATACTACAGAGATAAGAGACTGAACTTGTGAGGAAAAGGATAGGGACAAACTTAAATTTCCAGAGAGTTTCCAATTTGAACAAGTATACAAATGATTATTTCAGTAGTGACTGCTTAGTCCTTTCTATGAGTATTAGCTAAAACATTGGACAGCAGTCTTAGGATCCAACATGATCTCATAAGGCTAGACTGATGGGCCAAATCTAATATACAGAAATGTAATAGGGTTAACTGTGAAGTCCTACATTTGGTTTAAAAGAATCACAAGGATGGAGGAAGCAAAGCTTTTTCATGCAAAAAAAAAAGACCTTAGGGATTTTAATGGACAGGAAACTCAGTCTGAGGCAACAATGTGACATAGCATCCAAAAAAGCTAATGTAATTTCAGGATCTACCAAGAGATGTCCAATATGAAGGATGTGTTAGTACCATAGTACTTTGGATTGCTCAGATCACATCTGTCTTATTGTATTCATTTTTGGACAATGAATTTTGAATACTATGTTGAAACACTGGAAAGTATTTAGAGGAGGGCAATCTATATGGAGAGAGGGTTAGAGGCCATGCCATCTGAGGATTGGTGAAGGAATCATGTATTTTTAATGCAAAGAAGAGATGACTGGAGGCAGGGAGACAAGATAACTGTCTTGAAATCACTATAACAAATATTTTAAATACCTACTATGTGCAAGCACTCTATAAAGTGCTAGGCATAAATTGATATAAAAAAAAAAGAGTTCCTCCCCTCCCTTAGATTTGGCTGGTATTTGGTATATAAGATGTACACAGGTATGTATACTATAAGGTAGTTTGATGAATGAGAGAACATTAGTCTTAAATGACAGAATGAATTTATTTTTAACCCTAAAGGTAAAACATATCCACAAAAGGATTTTTATCAAGGAAATTACAAGGGTCAGACTTGCACTTTAGAAAGAATATTGTGCCAGTAGAATATTTTTCTAGAAAGGAGAGCCTGGAGGCAGGATGACTGTAAGCTATTACAATAATCTAGGTATTAAATGATGGCCTCAGGTATGGTGGTGACCATAAGAGTAGACTGAAATGAACAGATTCAAGATATGCCATGGAGGCAGGATCTTATTGGTTGATAGGATGTGTAGTAAGATGGGTTAAGGAGAAGAAGTAAGGCAATAATCAAATCTTGAGGATTCAAACCTGGGTGACTGGGAGCATAGTGGGACCTCCAAGAGAAATGGGAAATTTGGAGGAGGGGGAATTTAGGGAGGAATATGATAAGTTTTATTTCATCTGTGTTAAGTTTGAAATGACAATCAGGACATCCAGGTGGAGAAGTCCTACAGGCAGTTTGATAGGCAGGACTAGAATCCAGGAAAGATTAGAGCTATGCATATCAATTTTTGAATCATTTATATGAGATGATAATTGAATTTTCAACAACAGATGAGATCACCAGAAGAGAATATATAGAGAGCAGAGAAGAGGATTGTCAGTCAGTGAAAACCAGTATGACCCCAGGCCTCCCAGATGAACTATATCAATTGGCCATTAACCCCTCTCCCTTCCCTGCCTCAGCTCCTTGCTAGATGTCACTATTATTAGAATTAGATTTACTGTATCCCTACCTGTTATTCATTATTCCTTATTAGACAGTATAGTTTACTGATCTAGGATATTCTCTTAGAGATGGGACAGTCACCTGTTGGTGCCATACTATTTATCTAAAACTCTATATAAACTTGTCTACTGAGGGGCTCTAGGCCTTAGACTCAAATGCAAAAGCTGTTGCATGGCTCCACATCTTGAAACTGTTATATGCTGCCCTTGACTGAGGCAAATTGAGGCCATATATCAAGATTGTTCCCTATTGGCATCTTTGCTCTTCTTCTCATGAGTAGTGATAAAATTTTGTTAACTACTATTCTTGTGTGAGTTAATTTGCTTTTCAGTCATCTCAGTTTTGAATTCATTTGGGGCTTTCTTGGCAAAGATACTGGAGTTGTTTGCCATTTTTTTCTCCAGCTCATTGTACATATAAGGCAACTGAGGCAAAAAGGGTTAAGTGACTTGTCCAGGGTCACACAGCTAGTAAGTGTCTGAGGCTAGATTTGAGCTCAGGTGTTCCTGACTCTAGACCCAGCACTCTATCTACTGTGTTACCTACCTATAGTAGATAGAGTGCTGGGACTGGAGTCAAGAAGATTCATCTTCCTGAGTTCAACCTTCAGATACTTACTAGCTATGGGAATCTGATCAAGTCACTTAACCAAGAAAACTCTAAATGGGGGCACGAAGTATCAGACATGACTGAAATGACTCAATGACAACAACCATGACAATCTTTGTGTGGTTCTGCAGCTCTTCATCTGAATTCTCCTTTACTTAGGGACTTGGCATAGATTCTGAAAGTGGGTGATATCATCCCCTTGAGGGGACTGGAACAATCCAGGGGGAGCACTAATAACCTTGGGTACAGTTGGGGGACATTGAATAAAAATAAGGGTTAGCCTAATCTAAGCCCCAGGGTGGGTGCTAAGTAATTTTTTTAAGGGGGCAGTAGGTCAAATAAGTTTGGGAACCTCTGGAAGAGGCTGGATGATGATGTAGCAAACAGACTAAGAAGGAGCAGTCTGATAGAAAAAAGGACAAAAACTGAGAGTAGCCAAAGAAACAGAGGACACTTAGGAGGGCAGAGTTATCAGTGGTATTAGAAGCAGCAGAGAGGTAAAAGAATAAAAACTGAGAACATGCTTTTTGATTTAGCTGTCAATATGCCTTTGGTAAAATTTTTTTTTTGTTGTTTGTTTTTTTTGGAGGGGAGAAGGCAGGGCAATTGGGTTAAGTGACTTGCCCAAGATCACATGGCTAGTAAGTGTTAAGTGTCTGAGGCTGGATTCAAACTCAGGTGCTCACATAGATGCCCCCATTGGCAAATTTTTGAAAGAGAAAAGTTTCAGGATACTAATGAGGTCAGAGACCAAATTGCAAGAAGATTGGAAGTGAATGGGTGGTGGGAAAGTGAAGGTAGTGGGCTTACCTAACTTTCTAGGAGGCTGGTAGTGAAGGGGACGCATTTAGGTTAATTGATTTAAGGACATGGGAGGGTCAAGCCAAGGTCTTTTAAGTATAGGAAGATCTGAGCATGATTATATGAATTGAAGGAGTCAGTTCATAGGAAAAAGTTGAAAATGACAAGTTGGGGAATGATAGTTGGAGGCAAGCTCCTATATGTAACAAGAGGGCATGGGCTCAGAGACAAAGACAGTGAGAATTAGCTGTGGAAAGGAGAATAGGCTTTAATTATCAGGCTTAGAATTTGTTTTTATTCTGTCATTTGTAATGATGAAGAAAACCAATTCATATCTTCTATCTAAGTATACTAAAAGAAGGTAGAGATTTTTAAAAATAATAGATAGATTATATTTAATATAATAATTATATTATATAATATATATTTATAATAATTATATAACAATATATAATCTATTTAATAATAGATTATTTCTATTTCAAGCTAAATTCTACCAGCTCCTTTTACTTGTCATCTGAGGAACAATTTCCCCATATAATAATTCATTTTGCTCTTTTCTGAACTTATTTCCTTTTTTGTGGAGCCCCAGTGCAAGTTCTGCTGCCCTAAAATCTTTCAATGTAGCATGACACAATGTCAGAGTTTGTGGATTATTTTAACTTGGAATAGAAAAGACTTGGGGGCCCCTAGGTGGTGCAGTGAGTGGAGCACTAGTCCTGGAGTTAGGAGGACCTGAGTTCAAATGTGGCCTCAGACACTTAAACACTTACTAGCCATGTGACCTTGCGCAAGTCACTTAACCCCAATTGCCCTATTCTCCCCGCTCAAAAAAAAAAAAAAACGAATAGAAAAGACTCATGTCCACTTCGTTATTGCTTTCAGATTGTTTAGGGGAAGGATACGAAGTAGTTGGTTCTCTCTTATCACAGAGAACAGGATAAGTGGAAATAGGATTTAATTGCTCCTAGTTTGGTAAACCTATCCAGTTCTGGAAAGAGTCTTTCCTAATAGAGTCATGTTCATCCTGTACTTGACCTGGCTCTACCCTGTGTTCTAAGAGCCAGTCCCCATTATGGATTTGGGCTATAGTTTTAGGAATTTCTCTAACAGCTGTAGGTGGTGAGAAGTGGGGATAATTAGCTCTTTTGTAGCAAGCACCTACAGAGCATAGAGGATTAATTAGAGGACTTTTGAGGTTACTTGCAACTTTGTGTACATGCTGATTATGTGGAAGAGATAGACCCTAGGGAAGATTTTTTAGTGTTCCTTTAAAATTATTACAGATTTTTAAGTTACAGTCTCTTTTTAATTTCTAATTTAATTTAATTTTTTCAAATGCTTTATTAATTTCTGGTTTACATCATTCATTTCCGTCAGGTTTTGAATTACTATTTTTCCCCATTTTCCCCCTACCCACCACCCCAGAATAGCAGCCCCACAGGATATCCACTCATCCAATCTGCTCTGTCCCAACTATTCTCCCATACCCCCTTCGACTTTTCCAGTAGGGCAAGGTGAATCCCCGTGCACCAATGCCTGCACATCTTATCTCCCAATTATATGCAAAATAGTATTAATCATAGTATTTATATATATTTAAAACATTTGATTTTAAAACTTCAAATTCCAGACCCATTCTTCTCCTCCCTGCCACCCACTCCCACTGGGAAGATAAGCAACTCAGTATATGCTATACATGTATAGCTATGCAAAACATTACCATAGTAGATATATTGTAAAAGACTAACTACATTTCCCTCCCTCCTATCCCACCTGCCACCTGGTCCACTCCCCACTTTGATACTATCCCCTTTCAAAAGTGGGTGCTTACAACTTCCCTCCCCCCCAGCCTGCTTCCTTCCATCATCTCTCCCCCCCAATCTCCCTTTCCCCCTACTCTCCTATAGGGTGAGATATCCCATTTAGTATATATGCCATTCTCTCCCTGAGGCAAATTCAATGAGAATAAGGTTTTGCCTTTTTGCCTTCCTCTTCTTCCCCTCCCCTGTAACCACTTTCCCTTGCCTCTTCTACATGAGATAGTTTACTCCACTCTGTCTCTCCCTATCTCCTCTCCTTATATTCCTCTCTCACCTCTCAATTTCACCCCTTAAGTATCATCCCTTCTCATTAAATTTGACCTGTGCCCTCTATCAATGCATACCTGTAAATATATATACACACATTCACATAGGTATTCATATGCCCATATACCCTTCTTCAACTATTTTCATACTGAGAAAGGTTTCATCAGTTACAGTTATCGTTTTTCCATGTAGGAATGTAAATAGTTCAACTTTGATAAGTTCCTTATGATTTATTTTCCCTATTTTCTTTCTGGGGGGAGAGTGCCTTGGATGTGCTATTTCTACTCCGCCATCCCCCTATTTACTTTCTCAAGCATCTCTTGCTTCTTGTGTCTGAATGTCAAATTTTCTATTCAACTCTGGTTTTTTCTTCAAGAATGCTTGAAAATCCTCTATTCCACTGAATGACCATATTTCTGCCTGAGACATGATACTCAGTTTTGCTGGGTAGGTAATTCTTGGTTTTAATCCCAGCCCCTTTGCGCTCCAGAATATTATATTCCATGCCCTTCAGTTCCTCAGTGTAGAAGCTGCCAGATCCTGTGCTATCCTGATTGTGTTTCCACAACATTGAAATTGTTTCTTCCTGGCTGCTTGTAATATTCTCTTCTTGATCTGGGAATTCTGGAACCTGGCTACAATATTCCTAGGAGTTTTCTTTTTGGGATCTTTTCCAGGAGGTGATGGATGGATTCTTTCAGCTTCTAGTTTGCCCTCTGGTTCTAAACATCAGGGCAATTTTCCTTGAGAATTTCTTGAAGGGTGATTCCTAGATTCTTTCTTTGATAATGGTTTTCAGGTACTCCAATAATTTTTAAATTATCTCTCCTGGATCTATTTTTTTAAAAGCAATTGGGGTTAAGTAACTTGCTCAAGGTTACACGGCTAGTCATTATTTATGTGTGGGTGCTCATTTTCTGAGGCTGGATTCGATCTCACGTCATCCCAACGCCAAGGCCGGCACTCTTACTCACTGCGCCACCTAGCCACCCCCTGGATCTATTTTCAAGGTCAGTGGTTTTTCCCATGAGATATTTCACATTGCCTTTTATTCTTTCATTTGTTTGGAGCTGTTTAACAGCATCTTGATTTCTCATAAAGTCACTTGCTTCCATTTGCTCCAGTCTAATTCTGAAGGAATGATTCTCCTCAGTGAGCTTTTGAGATTCTTTTTCCATCTGGCAAATGTGGCTTTTTATTTATTTATTTATTTATTTTATTTTTTTTTATTTTTTTAAGCAATTGGGGTTAAGTAACTTGCTCAAGGTTACACGGCTAGTCATTTGATTTATGCATGGGTGCTCATTTTCTGAGGCCGGATCTGATCTCGGGTCATCCAAACTCCGAGGCCGGCGCTCTTACTCACTGCGCCACCTAGCCGCCCCTTTAGGGCAATTGGGGTTAAGTAACTTGCCCAAGGTTACACGGCTAGGTTTTTGTTTGTGAGGATTAAGTGTCGGAGGCCAGCTCCGAACTCAGGTCCTTCTGATTCCAGGGCCGGCGCTCTATTCACTGCACCACCTAGCCGCCCCCAAATGTGGCTTTTTAAGGCATTCTCCTCCTCATTGCCTTTTTGAGCCTCTTTTGCCACTTGAGTTAGTCTATTTTTTAAGGTGTTATTTTCCTCAGTCAGGCTGTTGACTCTCATTTCATACTTTTCTTGCATCTTTTTCATTTCTCTTCCCAATTTTTCCCCCACTTCTCTTAGCTGCTTCTTAAGGTTCTCTATGGCCTATAACCAGCTTGTATTTTCATTTGGGGCTTTTGGTGCAGGATTTCTGACCTCACAGTCTTCCTCCTGTTCCATGCTTCAATCCTCTTTGTCCCCAAAATAGGAGTCTAATGTTGCATTTTTCTGTTTATTTTGTTTCCTTTGCCTAGGCATGTTGCCACTGAATTACTTGACTTTTGGGCTTGTTGCCACAGTAGGACTCTGCCACCAGCCAGGAGAGCTTCCATCCCAAATACTGGGGTTTTCTCAGCTGCCAGAGGTGTTAGTTGGGTGGCCTCTCTGAAGCCTCCACATGCTCTGGCAAGCTGGTTACACACCCCAAGACCTCCACTTTAGACTTCAATGCAGATCCAAGAAGGTTAAAGCAAGAGTGATTACCTCCCAGACTCATCGCCAGATCCCCCTACAGTTCGCAGGCCAAGAGGTGAAACTGTAATTTGGCAATGTGGCACAAGCTGTGCTGGCTCCTCAGTGGCTTCTCGCCGCCAGGAGAAGAAGATAACATGCTTTTCCAACTAGTCCCAAAGTCCATAGGACACTGACCTCTCACTTTGTCCTAGGCATATATGTGTTGGTAATTCTAGAAATGCCACACCTGCTGGTGATCTAGAGTCCTTCCAGCCAGCTTCTGGTCAGGCCTCCCTGGGACTAAAACCTCCAGCTCACTCGGGCCTGGGCTTAGCTCCCAGAGTACTGTGCTGGCTGCTCCCTGCTGGGCTGCCAGGCTGTTCTCAGTGGGAGGTTAGGTTCTCTGTCTCATTTTGTGGGTTCTGGAGCTCAAGAGGTTGTTCAGAGTCTTCCTTTTACATAAATTTGAAGTGGAGTGGGCCAGAGTCCTGAGGAAGTGCTGTTACTACTCTGCCATCTTGACTCTGCCCCCTCAAGTTACAGTCTTTAACTTAAAGATTTCTTGACTTTTTGCTTATCAAAATGGGAGTCATGTGTTCCATAAGAAGAAAATTGATTTGCTTCCTTGTGGGTCTGGGAGATCCAGGAACTTTCTTCCACTTTGACAGTTTCCCATGTCTCCCAGCTATGCTATTGATTCAACATACCACATCACCTAGAGGTAAATGATATTTCTTCTGGTAGCTATGTTATTTAATAATAACAACTAACATTTTAATATTTAAGGTTTATAAAGTGCTTTACCTGTATTATCTTATTGGAACTTACAACAAAAACCCTGTGAGGTATGTGAGGTCTTCTTCCTCTTTTTTTTTTTTTTTTTTAGTAAAGGCAAGGTTAATTTTTCTTTGGGGTGAGAGGCCCCATGTTTTACCAGTATTTTATGTCTTTTTGGTGATATATTCCAAATCACTTACAGTGTATTTTCTTTTCTTTTCAAGCCAATTGCTTTTCATGAATTTATTGATGAGGAAACAGATTCTAAGAGAGGTTAAGGAACTTTCTCAGGGAATCAATTTTTGTTCAAGTAATTGTGGACAGCATTTTAGCCTGTGATCCTATTCTGGTTGTAGGTTGGAAAACATGTATTAAGAGTTTGCTGTATTCCAGGCAATGCTGTAAGTGCTAGGGATACAGATATAAATGAAAAGAAAATCCTTGCCCTCAAGGGAGATTATATTCTAATGATGTAAGACAACACATAAAAAGTATCTGAAAAACAAGATCTGGGAGGGGAGAAGGTACCCATGCTAGGATATGGTGGTGAAGTTTAGTGTCAAACACTCATCTGGAAGGGAAATGAAGCATATAGCAAGCCTAGGCCTGAACCCAAAATGAAGATGACTGAAGGAGGTCACCAATGGGAGAAGAGGGTTAGCACAATGGAAGTATACTTCAGGGTAAGAAAGTAGCTGATTCATGGCAGTGCAGTATAGAGAAACAGAATCATACCTTGGAATGAATGTGATTAGCCTTGTAACTCATTGGTTCAGTTCCCAAAGATATTTGAAAGTTTTTATCAATAATATAAAAATTGATCATTTTGTCAATAGATGAAAGATGGTGAGTTTCTGATATGTAATCCTAGCCCTGGGTTATGTCTTGCTCTGTATTCAGTAGGTATGAAAATTTTATAGTCTGTAGTGATGTACTTCATAGTTTCTATTGTTTACTTGCATAATTTACATTGTTAACTAAGTCCAGACTCCTTAAGAATCTCTCTTCTGTACTTTCTGGTTGGAATAATTAAATTCTGAATTGCCACCATACTTCCCTTCTCCTATTTCTATAATAAAATTTGTATGGGGCAGCTAGGTGGCACAGTGAATAGAGCCCTTGGAGTCAGGAAGACTTGAGTTCAAATCTGGCCTCAGGCACTTAACACAAAAAACTAGCCATGTGACCTTGGGCAAGTCACTTAACCCCAATTGCCTTACCTTCCCCCGTCCAAAAAAACAAAAAAACAACCCCCCCAAACTGTATCATAGTCATATATGTATGCGCATATATGTGTGTATATATATGTATATACATATATATGTGTGTGTATATGTATATATATGTATATACATATATATATGTGTATATATATGTATACACAAACACACACACATACACACATATATTTGTCAACATATTATTGACTGAGTTCACAAGGAGGTCTTTTGATTTGATTTTTGGATCTAGTTGGATCATAGGCTCCAACCAGAAGTAAACCATTTGGAGTTACAGTTTGCAAATCCAATTTTATGTATACCCAATATCAGCCTTTATTGTTGATCCATGAAATGATATCTGTTCCAGGATGTCTATTGGTTTCTTCCTTTTTTTTTGTCACGGAAATGTTAATTTTTCTTTGCAGTGATGGGCCTTGTGTTTTACTAATATTTTGTGAATTTTTTTGTGATGATATTTTCCAAATCAGTTATAATACATTTTCTTTTCTTTTCAAATCAATATCTTTTTATGAAATAACATAGTTTGTAAAATAGCAATAAAACATCCCTTCCTTCCCTAAACTCACCTGTGACTGGGGCCTACACTTAGGGAACACACATGATTGGCTAACAGATATGGAGGGAAAATGAACGCTTCTCAAGTGGCAGGTATCATAATCTCTGGTGAGGTCACTATGCTGTGTCCATTAGGCCTCTGCCATGCTGGTCACATGTGACATCCAGTCACCACTGGTCTGACAGATGTATAATCTCTGCCAGGCATGGAGTCTCCTCAGGGAACGGTGCCCCACAACAGTCTTATTTAGTCTCTCTTCTCCTGGTTTTCTAGTCACTGTTGGTCAACTGTTAGGTGTGGCTTCCCTCAGTACAAGGCCCTAAAACTTCCCCCTGCTTCCAGTTTTGGCCTGAACTGGAGTCCTCAATCTAAACTACCTCTTCCTCATAGATGGAGCAGTTTGTTCTGCTATTAATCTTGTAGTTGAAACCCTTAGGTTTTTCTGCTGTGATTTTTAGACAAGATAGAAGTCTTAATACAGCTAATTATGAGGCTAGAGAAGGATTCTTAATGTCTATCTTTCTGTTTCTCTGAAACTTGGATTGGCACTTTAAGAAAAATATGGTCCATTTTACAGTTCTGAAAGTGTATGTTAAGACATGCATTGCATCAATATAATTGCTTTAAATGTACTCTTCCCATTCAGCTTTGACTTTAGAATTGCTTGTAAATCCCGCAATATATTCAGCCACAGATATCTCCTTGAAACATCTTTGTGTTTGATGTGTCTTGTTCAGAGGAGACCATGGTATTTGTTGGAATCATCTTAATTCATTGGTTCAATGTGACCTCTAAATACAGACTCAGACTTTTTAATTTCTATCTTTCTATGGCATATATTAAGAATTTTACATTTATCAAGTCCAAATGACATTTTGAGAACATTGGATAAAGATTCTACCAGACAAAGGGGCTACTTAATGCATTTTGTAATGAAATCATATAGCTTGTAATCACATTACTGGTAATGGGGCCATTAAAAGCACTATACTATTTTACAACAGCAATCCAGCCTGGTTTCTTCCTTTTCAATTTTGGGCCCAGTTTTTTGTTCATATATCATGTTTATCCAAGGTATATGTACTAATGGACCAGCTCCATGGGTCATCCATTGAACTGCATAGTGTAATTTGGACAATAGGCATTCTTCTTCCTCTAGGATTTTCTCTGTTGATATGTAGCACTTTCTCTGGGCTACCCTCAGCCTCCAACTCATTCTTCCACAGGTAGCTCTTTTCTTAATTGCTAAAGTTGACTGACTTTTAAATTTTTTTCTCTACCCATTTTGGTCTATTGTTCAGCTGTGAAGATATATATATATATTTGATGTATAATATTTGCAGAAACTGACCTGTTCTCTTTCAAACTTTAAGAATGTCCCAGGGTGGGGGACAAAATCTCACACTAGAATGTTATTTTGGTGACAAAGAATATCAAAACATACAACCAGAAGAAGATGACGAAGTCAAAGCTCCTACATCCAGGGCCTCTGAGAAAAATATGAATTGGTCATAGGCCATGGAAAAGCTCAAAAAAGATTTTGGAAATCAAGTGAGAGAAGTAGAGGAAAAATTGGGAAGAGAAATGAGAGTGATAGAAGAAAGGAGTTGGTAAAAATAGAAGAAAGGAGTTGGTAAAAATAACAAGACAGGGGTGTAATCAATAGTCTGTTTATTACAGGACCATTTCATACAGAGCCAAAGATGCAAAGGGCTCACAGAGTTTATATGCCCTGCCCCAAAAGAAGGTCTATGTGACCCAAAAGAATGTAGATATCCCAATAGAATGTAGGCAATGGACTTAATCTTGTTTACTATTTACCCTTGCTTAAGATTAGTTATTTATTAGGGTAATATCATAAGACCATATCCCGAGGCATAAACAAAAAAAGATTGCACACCCTCTTGCTTATCTGCCCTGTAACCTTGCAGGTAACTATATAGTACAGGGGAATATTCCTTTAGTGGGGCCAAGGGACCCCAAAAGTTCTCTACGTCCAAATGAGTTTATACATCCTCTTGCTTATCTGCCCTGTAAACTTTCAGGTAATAATATAGGGGACGGGAACATTTCATTAGTGGAGCTGGGGGACTGCTGAAAGTTCATTATGTGGTGGAGGTGGGGAGGAGCCAAGATGGTAGAATAAAAGCAGGGACTTGCTTGAACTTTCCCCCAAACCCCTCCAAATATCTGTAAAAATGACTCTAAACAAACCCTAGAGCAGCAGAACCCATAAAATGATAGAGTGAAACACATTTTCAGCCTAAGACAACCTGGAAGGTCAACAGGAAAGATCTGTTGCACCAGTCTGAGAGAGTACAGTCTAGTACAAAATGCACCAGCACAGCCTGGGCCCCAGAAAACCTGAAGCAGGCCTCAGGGCACTGAATCACTGGCAGCTGTAGCAACCCATAAACACCAAAGACAACTTACAAGGCCAGTAGGAAAGATCTTTTGAACCTGGGTAAAAGAGGAGAAAGGTCAGGCTCCAGCCCTGGGGTGGCAGTGGCTGCTCCCAGAGCTCTCAGCCCACAGACAATGGGGGGATCAAGCCACTGATTAGAGGCAGATATCAGGGATCCCTTTGCTGGTGCTGAGATAGGATTCTCTTGCTTTGCCCTTGCTTGGATCTGGGTCACAGTCCTGAGTGGTGGTCCTGAAATGAAAAGGAGTGCAGGCATTGCAGGGCTTGTGGTGGCTGTGGGGAAGAAATCTTCCTCATAGTTCCAAGGCAGAAAAGAGGGCTCATGGTAACTTACAGACCAGAACACAGGCCAGGAGAGGAGTAAGTATCTCTCCTTTGATCATACCACCTTGGAAGAACTGAAAATTTACAAGTCCCTAGAAGTATCTCTGAAAATAGCTGCACAAAAGCCCTGAAACTTGGGATGGTACACCCTCCACACTGGAAGCAAAGTTCTACCATAACAGTTCAAAAGTCAAGTAATAAGGGGAGGCTAGGTGGCATAGTGAATAGAGCATCAGCCCTGGAATCAGGAGGACCTGAGTTCAAATCTGGCACCAGACACTTAACATTTACTAGCTGTGTGAACTTGGGTAAGTCACTTAACCCCAATTGCCCTGCCTTCCCCCCTCCAAAAAGCAAAAAAAAAAAAGTCAAGTAATTGACTGGGAAAATGAGCAAATAGCAGAAAAAAATCTCACACTAGAATGTTATTTTGGTGACAAAGAATATCAAAACATACAACCAGAAGAAGATGACGAAGTCAAAGCTCCTACATCCAGGGCCTCTGAGAAAAATATGAATTGGTCATAGGCCATGGAGAAGCTCAAAAAGGATTTTGGAAATCAAGTGAGAGAAGTAGAGGAAAAATTGGGAAGAGAAATGAGAGTGATAGAAGAAAATCATGAAAAACAAGTCAACAGCATGGTAAAGGAGACCCAAAAATTAGTGATGAAAATAACTTCAGACTTCAAACCTTCAAAATAGACTAACCCAAATGGCAAAAGAGGTCCAAAAAGTCAATGAGGAGAAGAATGTCTTAAAAATCAGAATGGTCAAATGGAAAAGGAGATCCAAAAGCTCACTGAAGAAAATAATTCCTTAAAAAAAGGATCAGGGTCAAAGGATATAATAGAATAAATAGTGAGGTGAGATAGGATGAAGGGGAATATTGTTAATATTTTACAACATGACTTTTCTGGAAGTATTTTGCGTGACTACATATATATAGCCTATAGTGTATTGCTTGCCTTCTCAGTGAGAATGGGTGAGGAGGGAGGAAGGGAGAGAATTTGGAACTCAAAGTTTTAAAAGCAAATGTTAAATAATAGAAGGAGGGGCAGATTGGTGGAAGGGGAAATCAGAATGTATGCTATCTTGGGTGGGGGAAGGGGAGAGTTGGGGAGAAAATTTGGAACTCAAAATCTTGTGGAAGTGAATGCTAAAAACTAAAAAGACATAAATTAATAAAAAGATTAAAATAAAAGAATGTCCCTAGTGACTAAATAAATAAACATCACAGATTCTATAGAGATGGGGAATAAATACAGGTTTAAAATTGGTGATATTTTCTTGGTCACTTCTCTTTGCGAATAGTTACATTTATGATTCTTTCCAGGCTTTACAACCCTGTTTTCACATATCTTGAAAATGAAACCTCTCCCTAAAAGAGAAAAACAGCTATGGATCTGAGATTTCCTCCAGAGAGTATGCCAGTGACAGAAGTTAGTTTTTGGCTTTGAGTCAGTATTTCTTACCCAATTTGAATATGGATAATTGGCAGCAAGCCTATAGGAAGAGGGTTTATGAGCAGTGGTAGCAGCCAAGGGAATTTAACATATTTGGGGAGACATGAAACCTGCCTTCTTGCATTTAAGGGGATATCTGATATATGGAACAGGAATTAGATGTGCTTTACATGTCCTGAGAGGGCAGTATTAGAAAATTCCTGAGGGTAGAGAGTGTGAAGAAATACTTAGGTTTCATGTAAGGAAAAATTTCCTCATCTTTAGAGTTATTTAAAAGTAGAGTGATCTTCCTTGGGAGGAGGTGGGTAGTAGGATCCCTCCTCTGTGAAAGTCTTCAAGAAAAGTTTGGATGTCCACTTGTTGGGCGTGTTTTCTGGAGGATTTTTATTTAGATAAGAGTTGGGCTTGATATCCTCTAAGGTATTTTCTAAGATTTTGTGATTTCTCACAAGATCTTCACTTTCCTAAAGTCACACTATGATTGTACAAAAGGTAGTATGGGATATTATATTAAATTAAACTTGATCCTCAGCAAAGTGCAGATAGACAATTACTGCTGCTCAGAACCCAAGAAAACCTTGCACAATGATTTTGGACATCAGGACAGGTCTGCATCTGGTGTGGAATGTGGGCTACTGGTCCCAATAATTGGGAATAAGAAGTGTTATTTCTCCGCTGGTCATTATTAAGTGTTTGTCAAGCACCTCAGTGTGCTAGGACCTGGACTAAGCTCTTTACAAATATTATTTCATTTAATTCTCATCACAACTGTGGGAGGTGGGTGCTATTATTATCCCTATTTGACAACTGAGAAAACTGAGGAAGACAGAGATCAAGTGACATCCTTAGGGTCACATAGGTAGAAAGGTTAGTGACTAAAGCTTCTTATCAGGAGAACAATGGCAAATCTTTGGAGCTAATAGGCACCAGCTTGTCTCTAGACTGTGACTAGATGATAACAAGCAATAGACAATTGTTAAGCATGTATTATATGTCAAGCTCTGTGCAAAATATTGCCGCTATACTAAAATGATATAGTCCCTACACTTGAAATTGCATGCTAATGGAGGAGACAAAATGTACATGTGCAGCTATATGAATGAGTGAAAAATATTAAGCACTTTCTATTGCAAAGGACTATGCTAAGTGCTGAGGATATAAATAGAAAAGTAAGACAGTTTCTGCTTTCTAGGAGTTCTCATCCTATATGTAAAAGAGTTTGTTCTTAAAAGCCAGAATCTAATCACAGAAAAGGTGGCAATTCTAGTGAGGTGTTAACCCAACTGTAAATCCTGCCAAAAACTCCATGTGGAGGTGGCAGCCATCATAAAAAAGGGACTGAGATTCCTGAAGAGAAGTTTGGACTGATTCATCAAGACTCTGGGAACAGAAACCCTCAGACAATATATATATATATATATATATATATATATATATATATATATATATATTTTTTTTTCCTGAGGGGGAGGTCAGTAGTAGTTGAACAAACCTGTTCATTAATCCATCTTGTCCCTGCTACACATAGTAGATACAAAATGCAGCAATGGCAGTTTAGGGGGCAACTTGTAGGATCAGGAAGACTTCATAAAGAAGGCAGGTATTTTATTTTATTTTATTTTATTTTATTTTATTTTATTTTATTTTATTTTATTTTATTTTATTTTATTTTATTGCTTTTTGCTTTTTGTGGAGAGGGAAGGCAGGGCAATTGGAGTTAAGTGACTTGCCCAAGGTTACACGGCTAGTAAGTGTTAAGTGTCTGAGGCTAGAAGGCAGTTATTGAGATGACTTTTGTAGGAAACCAGTGATTTCAAGGGACAGAGGTAAGATGATGGGAATGGCCAATGAAAAGGCAGGGGGATGTGAGATTGGGCATTGTATGTGTGGAGAATTGATTAATAGATAAGGGTTTCTTAACTTGGGATCCATGAATGCATAAGATGTTCATGTATAGATCTCAGGGGGTATGTGAATTTGTTTTTTATATATTTTGATAATTTTCTATATAATTAGTTTCTTTCATTTTATGCATTTAAATACATTATTCCGAGAAAGAGTACTTAGGTTGTACCAGACTGCTAAAGGGATCCATAATACACAAAAATGGTAGTCCCTGGAGTGGGCCAAGATGGTTGACTGACAGAGTGTGTGGGGAATAATATGTATAAAGACAAGAAAAGTAGGAAGGGGTCAGATTATGAAGAACTTCAAATGTACAACAGAAGAATTTATATTTGAACCTGCAGATAATAGGGAGCCGCTGGAATTTATAGGGTAGGGCAGCATGATTAGATTTGCACTTAAAAAAATCACTTTTGCAGATGTTAAAACCATGGATTGGGATGGGGAGAGGCTTGAGGTAGGGGAATCAAAATGGCAGTAAAAGGGGGTAAGATCAAGAGTATGACCATGTCTCTATGTAGCTGAGGTGAAATGGAGTAGGTGGTGAGAGTTTAGCAGATTGAAGAAATGAGAGGATAGGTTATTTGAGGGAAGAGCAATATGTATATTGAAGTCACCTGTTATGGGGGCACAAGTTGGAATATAGGAGGCTGAACCAGGCATTTAACTCATGAAAAAGGAAAGAGAATGACTTAGGGGTTGGTAAATAATAGCCATTAGGGATCTGGATGGGGTGATGAATCTTGCTATAGTGAATGTCAAAAGAGGAGAAATTTCTGACTGATACTGGTAGGAAATGAATGGTGACCAAGAAAGATTTCTACTTCATCCCCTGGTCTAGAGTATGCAAAATAACATAACATGTACTAGAAAGGGAGACCTGAATGCATGGTAGTCTAGGTGGAACATGAACTCTGTGAAAGATGAAAAGGGAATTTTGTTAAATCTGTAGTACTAGTTCTAGGGAAAGAGATAGATATAGAACATTGTGGGGGGTGCAGAGAGAATAGCGTTGAAGTACATAAGGGTAAATGAAAGGGAAACAGGCCTTGAAGAAGGTAGTTATCTCTTTGGTAGTCTGTTATTCAGTAAGCCAGAGATATGGAAAGTAAGAGATGAATTGATTATCACTGGGGAGTAAGGCCATTCAGTCAGTCAGATAGTCAAGATTTTATGAGATACTTACTATATAATAGGAATTATGCTAAGTTCTGAGTGTAAATCTTAAAGTAGGGAGACTAATTAGAAGACTATTTCAATAATTTGTGCAGCTAGATGCTATAGTGGATAGAGTGCCAGGTCTGAAGTTAGGAAGACATATTCTAGAGTTCAAATCTGGCCTGAGACACTTACTAGCTGTGTGACCCTAGGTAAATCACTTAACCTTGTTTGCTTTAGTTCCTAATCTGTAAAATGAACTGGAGGGGGAAATGGAAAACAATTCCAGTATCTTTGCTAAGAAAACCCCAAATGCAGTCATGAAGAGTTGGACATGACTAAAATGACTAAGCGACAACAACAAATTTCATTAACTTAGGTGAGATGAGAAACTGAACTAGGGTGCTATCTGTGGGAGTGGAAAGATAGGTACACACACACACAACACACACACACACATATACACATTTGCACATATACACACACACACACACACATATATATATTGTCATATATATATTTTTTTTCATATGTGTGTATATATATATATATATATATATATGAAAGTTGTTGTGAAGGTAGAAATGGAACGATTTGGCCTATTATCAGTGAATGGGAGGAACTTTGCTGATGAAGGCAGGTGAATAAAATGTTCTCTCTCAGATCTCACCTACTGATGACACCTCTGGATTTTTCCATCTCTACGTCACTTTTGGGTCTTCCTGTTCATATGACTGCTGTACCAATACTGTGGCCTGTGGAGAAATGGAGAGGGAAATGCATCTTGGAGCAGCAGCAGCAGGGCCAGCTGGCCCTGGGGAGTAGAACACTTTCCTGAGTATTAAGTATACACATACCTCCTAAACCAGGGACCAGAGAGATTCCACAGTTGCCATCATATTATGGAGAAATATTTCTTAATGTATGGCTGTTGTGTTGGGATTCATTCTCATCAGGGTCAAGATTTTTTTAAAAATTAATTTATTAGTTTAGTTTCAGTTAACAAGATTCAATTCCATAGTTCCTTGATTTTCAAATTTCCTTTCCTTCCCTTCCCCCTCCCCACACAACAGCATATAGTCCAGTATAGGATCTGCAAATGCATTCATATTAGACATTATTCCAATTACAAAGGTGTATTGTACTAGGTGGGATGAAAGATGGTAAGGAAGAAATAAAACCAAACAATGAAAAGAATAAGATCATTTAGTTTGCTTCCATCAGGATTCAGGAACAGTTCTTTCTAGTTATATCTCTGGATGGCGCATTTCTCACTTTCTTGAGTCTTTCGGGATTAACTTATATCACTGCATTGCTGAAAAGAGTCCAGTCTGTCATAGTTGGTCATCACAGATATGGTATGTCTGTGATTGTATACAAATTTCTTCTGATTCTACTCTTCTCGCTCAGCATCAGTTTGTATAAGTCTCTCCAGGCAATTATGAAATCTGTCACCTCCTCATTTCTTATAGCACAATAATATTCCATTACATTCATATACCACATCTTGTTTAGCCATTCCCCAATTGATGGGCACCCCTTTAGTTTCCAATTCTTTGCAACCACAAAAAGGGCTGCTAAAAATATTTTTGTACATATGGATCTTCCTCCCACTTCTATGATCTCTTTGGGATATAACCCTTGAAGTGGTATGGCTAGGTCAAAGGGTATGAAATTATTTATATTCCTTTGGGTATAATTCCAGATTGCTCTCCAGAATGGTTGGATAAGTTTACAACTCCACCAGCAATGTATTAGTGTTCCAATTTGTCCACATCCTCTCCAGCATTTGTCACTTTCTTGTTTTGTCATCTTAGCCAATCTGACTGGAGGGATGTGGTATCTCAGAGTTGTTTTGATTTGCATTTCTCTAATTAATAGTGATTTAGAGAATTTCTTCATATGCTTATAGATATCTTTAATTTCTTTCTCTGAAAACTTCCTGTTCATATCCTTTGACCATTTATCAATTGGGGAATGACTTGTATTCTTATAGATTTGGCTCAATTCTCTGTATATTTTAGAAATGAGTCCTTTATCAGAGACATAGGTTGTAAAAATTCTTTCCCAGTTTCCCACCTCCCTCTTGATCTTGGTTGCATTGGCTTTGTTTGTACAGAAGCTTTTCAATTTAATGTAATCAAAATTATCCATTTTGCATTTTATAATGCTCTCTAATTCTTGTTTGGTCCTAAAGTCTTCCCCTCTCCACAGATCCGTCAGGTAAACTATTCCTTGCTTTCCCAAATTGCTTACAGTATCATCCTTTACACCTAGATCATGCAACCATTTGGACTTGATTTTGGTATATGGTGTTAGATAATGGTCTATGCCCAGTTTCTGCTATACTGTATTCCAGTTTTCCCAGCAGTTTTTGTCAAATAGTGCATTCTTATCCCCAAAACTGGGGTCTTTGGGTTTATCGAACAATAGATTGCTATATTCATTAACTGTTGGGTCTCCTGCACCTAATCTATTCCATTGATCCACTACTCTACACCTCTGCCAGTACCAAGCAGTTCTGATGACTGCTGCTGTATAATACAGATTAAGATCTGGCATAGCTAATCCACCTTCCCTAGCGTTTCTTTTCATTAATTCCCTTGATATTCTAGACCGTTTGTTTTTCCAAATAAATTTTGTTATTATTTTGTCTAACTCTAGAAAGTAGTTTTTTGGTAAATTGATTGGTATGGCACTAAATATATAGTGTAGTTTGGGTAAAATTGTCATTTTTATTATATTAGCTCGACCCAGCCATGAGCAATTGATATTTTTCCAACTATTTAGATCTGCTTTTATTTGTGTGAGAAGTGTTTTGTAGTTGTGATAGAGTCTGGGTTTGTTTTGGCAAGTAGATTCCCAAATATTTTATAATGTCTACAGTGACTTTAAATGGGATTTCTCTTTCTATCTCTTGCTGTTGAGTTTCATTAGAGATGTACAGGAATGCTGAGGATTTATGTGAATTTATTTTATATCCTGCAACTTTGCCAAATTTATTTATTGTCTCTAGTAGTTTTTTACTTGATTCTCTAGGATTCTCTAAGTACATCATCATATCATCTGCGAAGAGTGATAGCTTGGTCACTTCTTTACCTAATTTGATTCCTTTGATTTCTTTTTCTTCTCTAATTGCTACTGCTAGTGTTTCTAGTACCAGATTGAATAAGAGGGGTGATAATGGACACCCTTGTTTCACTCCTGATCTTATTGGAAAGGTTTCTAGTTTATCCCCATTGCATATAATACTTGCTGATGGTTTTAAATAGATGCTATCAACTGTTTTAAGGAAGGCTCCATTTATTCCTATACATTCTAGTGTTTTTTTTTTTTTTGGGCAATTGGGGTTAAGTAACTTGCCCACAGCCACACGGCTAGGTTTTTTATTTGTGTGTGCGTTAAGTGTCTGAGGCCGGATCTGAACTCAGGTCCTTCTGACTCCAGGGCTGATGCTCTATTCACTGTGCCACCTAGCCGCCCCTCTAGTGTTTTTAATAGGAATGGGTGTTGTACTTTGTCAAAAGCCTTTTCTGAATCGATTGAGATGATCATGTGGTTTCTGCTAGTTTTATTGTTGATATGCTCAATTATACTGATGGTTTTCCTAATATTAAACCATCCTTGCATTCCTGGAATGAATCCTACCTGATCAGAGTGTATTGTTTTTGTTATAAGTTGTTGGAGTCTTTTGGCTAATATTTTATTTAGAATTTTTGCGTCTAAATTCATGAGGGAAATTGGTCTATAATTTTCTTTCTCTGTTTTATCTTTTCCTGATTTAGGAATCATTACCATATTTGTGTCATAGAAAGAGTTTGGTAGGACTCCTTCTTCACTAATTTTCTCAAATAGTTTGTAGAGTATTGGAATCAATTGTTCTTTTAATGTTTGATAGAATTCACTAGTGAACCCATCTGGCCCTGGAGATTTTTTCCTAGGGAGTTCATTGATGGCTTGTTTGATCTCTTTTTCTGAGATGGGGTTATTTAGGTAATTCACTTCCTCTTCAGTTAATCTGAGCAACTTGTGATTTTGTAAATATTCATCCATTTCACTAAGATTGTCATATTTATGTGCATACAATTGGGAAAAATAATTCCTCATTATTTTTTTGATTTCCTCTTCATTGGAGGTAGATTCACCCTTTTTATTTTTGATACTCATAATTTGGTTTTCTTCTTTCTTTTTTTTATCATATTGACTAAGGGTCTATCAATTTTGTTGATTTTTTCATAAAACCAGCTCTTAGTTTTATTTATTAATTCAATGGTTTTCTTAATTTCAATTTTATTAATCTCACCTTTGGTTTTCAATATTTCTAATTTAGTACTAAATTGGGGATTTTCAATTTGTTCTTTTTCTAGCTTTTTCAATTGCATGTCCAATTCATTGACCTCCTTTCTCTCTGCTTTAATTAAGTATGCACTCAGGGATATAAAACTTCCCCTGAGAACTGCCTTTAGTGCATCCCACAAATTTTGGTATGTTGTCTCATTATTATCATTCTCTTGAATGAAATTATTGATTGTTTCCATAATTTCTTGTTTGACCCACCAATATTTTAGGATTAAATTGTTCAATTTCCAATTAGTTTTTAGTCTATCTTTCCATGGCCCTTTATTGCATATAATTTTTATTGCATCATGATCTGAGAATGATGCACTTAATATTTCTGCCTTTCTGCACTGGATTGCAAGGTTTTTATGCCCTAGTACATGCTCTATTTTTGAGTATGTACCATGCACTGCTGAGAAGAAAGTAAATTCCTTTTTATCCCCATTCAGTTTTCTCCAGAGATCCATCATATCTAGTCTCTCTAAGATTCTATTCACCTCCTTAACTTCTTTCTTGTTTATTTTGAGGTTAGATTTATTGAGTTCAGAGAGGGGGAGATTAAGGTCCCCCACGAGTATAGTTTTGCTATCTATTTCTTCCTCTAATTCCTTTAACTTCTCCTCTAGGAATTTGGATGCTATACCACTTGGTGCATATATATTAAATAGTGATATTGCTTCATTCTCAATGGTGCCTTTTAGTAGGATATAGTTTCCTTATCTCTTTTAATTAGATCAATTTTTGATTTTGCTTTATCTGAGATAAGGATTGCTACCCCTGCTTTTTTTACTTTAGCTGAGGCATAATAAATTTTACTCCAACCTTTTACCTTTACCCTGTAGGTATCTCTTTGTTTCAAATGTGTTTCTTGTAGACAGCATATTGTGGGATTACGGTTTTTTATCCATTCTGCTATCCGCCTCTGTTTTATGGGAGAGTTCATCCCATTCACATTCAAAGTAATAATGACTATCTGTCTGTTCCCCTCTATCCTATTCCATCCCCTGTTTATGTTTTTGTTTCTTCCTTCTCCCTTCCCCTCCTTGAAGTTTTCCCTTTTGACCGCCCCCTCCCTTAGTGTTCCCACCCAGTGACCCCCCTTCTTAACCTACCCTCTCCCCTTACTACTGTTTCCCTCCCTTCTAATCCCTCTCTTTAGTCTCCTCATTTTCACCCCCCCCCCCTTACCCTTCTGTTTTCTATAGGACGCAATAAGTTTTTATACTTATTTGAGTGAATTACTCCCCGTTTGATTCCAAACCAATGAGAGTGAATTTCAAACATTGCTCCTCTCCCTCCCTCCTTTTCCTCTATTTAATGAATTTATGTGTCTATTCACATTAGAATCTTAAACTTCACTGATTTAAGTTGATCCCTCTTTGAACCAGAACCAGTGAGACTAGTGTTTAAATGATGTTCCTCTCCCTCTCTTTCCCCTCTTCTATAGTGTGTTTTAATGCCTCTTCAGATGGCATATTTTACCTTTTCCTATCTAATCCTTTCCTTTTTCCAATTACAGTCTCTTTGATCCCCTTAATAATTTTTTTTTTTTTTTAGACATCAGGTTAGTGCATTCATACCCACACCTTCTATCTAAGTATAACCCTTTTGAAGGTCAGGATAATCATAAAGATTTTGAATATTGACAGTTATCAGCTCCATATATAGGAATGTGAACATTTTGCTCTTGTTGCATCCCAAGTAATGAGCGTGTGTTTGTGGGTGTGGGTGTGTGCACTTATGCATGTGTGAGTCTGTGTTTTTCTTGTTTCCTTTTTTATGTCTTTCTTGAGTCTTGTAATTGGAGATCATATTTTCCATTGAGCTCTGGCTTTTTCATCAGGAACATCTGGAAGTCCCTTATTTCATTAAACGACCATCTCCTTGCCTGGAAGATTATGCTCAGTTTTGCCAGGTAGTTAATCCTTGGTTGTAGTCCTAGGTCTCTTGCCCTACGAAATATCAAATTCCAGTCCCTCCACTCTTTTAATGTAGAAGCTGCTAGGTCCTGTGTGATCCTAACTGTAGATCCTCGATATTTGAATTGGTTCTTTTTGGCTGCTTGTAGAATTTTTTTCTTTAATCTTTTAATTCTGGAATTTGGCTACTATATTTCTTGGAGTTTTCAGTTTGGGATCTCTCTCAGGAGGAGTCCAGTGAATTCTGTCGATAGCTATTTTATCTTCTGATTCCAGGACCTCAGGACAGTTTTCTTTGACAGTCTCTTGGAGGATGTTGTCTAGGCTGCTTTTTTCATCATGGCTTTCTTGTAGACCAATAATTCTTAGGTTGTCTCTCCTGGATCTGTTCTCTAGGTCAGTTATTTTACATTTTCTTGCAATTTTTCGATCATCTTGTTTTGTTTGATTGACTCTTGCTGCATCATAGAGTTCTGAGCTTCAATTTGATTGTTTCTAATTTTTATCGAATTACGGTCTTCAGTTATTTTTTGAAGTTCCTTTTTTAGGGAGGTATTTTCTCCAGTTACTTCACTGAGACATTTTTCCAAGTTGGTCACTGCCTCCCTGATTTGGTCTTTAAAATTTTTCTTAAGCTCTTCCAGGAATGCTATTTGGGCTTGAGACCAGATCATGTTTCCTTCTGTGGTCTCAGGTGTGGGTAGAGAGTCTATATTGTCCTGTGTATTTTGTTGTTCTTGCCCTGCATAGTATGCTCGAATAGACTTTCTTGCCTTCCCCTTCTCCGCTTCCTTTCTTCCCATTGTGACTTCCTGTTTCTTAGTTTCTCAGGCTATGAGTTTAGGGCCTGATCCTTGACTTTGAATACCTCTGGGTGGCTAGTTTATGGCTAAGTCAGGGAAGTCAATGAGGGATGTAGATGAGTAGGTGTGGGTGAGTCTGACCACTTCAGATTTCTGCCTCTATACCCCTGGGCTATAAGTAGGCTTTTGTTAGTGAGGTGAGGTGGGGCTTGTTGGGACCCCTCCCTCTCTTCTCTTCAGACTCCTGGGTGTCTCAGTTACACCCCTTCTTGGAGACTCTCAAGCCTGGGGCTATTTCCATTAACTTGGGATTTCAATCTGGGTGGGAGACTTATCTTTGGGTTTTCTGCTTCATGAAGGAGGGATGGGAGGATCTGAGCAGCTAGAATTTACTTTGCCGTTCCAGCCCCTGTATTATATAGGCAGGCAGTTTCTAAACTTCCAGGCTGGGCACTGAATGCAGCCAGAGATGCCGCTCTTTACACTGAGGGCCCAACTCTCCTACCTGGCTCCAATGATCCTACCCATCCAAGAGATGACTGTGATTCGTCCTCGGTAAGTCTCAGGGTCAAGATTTTTAATGCAGGCTATTTAAGGAGGGGCTTGAATAAATAGGACTTATTAATCTGGGACTATGCTTTCTAAGAACACTTGAATCCAGAATGTTTAAATTATACCTGTTAAGTATTCTGGGGCCACAGAGGCTTTAGGAAAATGACCTCAGGAATGTGGCCTTATCACTGCATACCCATATTGCCATGTGGAAGGATGCCACAGGCTTTACTCTGCATATGCTAATGTATGAGTAAGAGCCTTGACTTGTACTGCGGGACTACAAACTCCTAACTAATATGTCACCCAATTGGTATGACAGGTGGGGGGATCCAGTCTTGATTCAGAAGAGTGGAGAGATGAAAAAATAGCATTAGCACTAGTGCTAATGACAGCTCAGGGAAAGAAATCTTGGTATCATAGGGAAAAATCTAAGATAGTGAGTTGGTAGAAAGTGTTCTCATACCAAAGTGAAAAGAGGCTAAGTAGTTTTCTGGTCTACATAATAGCCCAGAGGATGGTCTGCTTCCTTGAAGATTTCAATCACTTGTTGAATATCAAGGAGTAAGTTAGATTTCCTATATAATAGTACAGAAGCATGGGCGAGTCAAGGAATCATGTCCCTTGGACATGTCTTCCATGTTGAATTAGTACCAGGGAATGTTTTTGTTTTTGTTTTCTTTGTAAAGTACAATGACCTTTACATTGTAAATGACAGAAAGGAGGGAGGAAGGAAGGAAAGATTGATTGATTGATTAAGTGCCTACTCTGTGCTAGGCACTGAGCAAAATAATTTACAAATACTATCTCATTTAATCTTTCCAACAACCCTGGAAGGTAGGTGCTAGTATTATCACCATTTTATAGTTGAGGAAACTGAGGCAGAGGTTGACTTGCCCAAGTTCACAAAACTAGTATTTATCTGAGGCTAGATTTTAACTCAGGGCTACTGGACTGCAGGCCTAGTACTCTTTTTTTTTTTTTTGGTTTTAAAATATTTTATTAAATCTAAAATGAGTTAGCGAATCACATGAGAAATTCAGTCCATTATTATGTTGCTTATAGGGTTGATATTCAGTGTCAGTCATATAGGAAAATTAAACTATGTGTAGGCATTCTTGCTGTGAATTTTCTGATGTTGAAAAGGCATATATTTTCCTCTAAATCTCTCCCATGAAAAGCCCATACAAGACACTTATTTAGTTTGGTTTGTATGATGATCTTTCTGTATTAGAAACTTAGAGAGGACTCTCTCCCAAAAATCGCATTTTAAAATTTGCTCACCAGTATGAAGTGTTTGATTTTGAAAAAGATGTGAGCAGTAACTGAAGGTTTTTCTCCATCATTACATTTCTAAGACCTCTCACAAGTATAAATTCTCTTATGTCTATTAACGTAAGAAATTAGGACAAAGGCTTTCCCACATTCATCACATTTATAAGGTTTTATTCCCAGTATGAATCCTCTGATGTATAGTAAAAATTGAACTTTGATTGGATTTTTTCCCACATTCATCACATTAATGTGGCTTCTCACCAGTATGAATCCTCTGATGGACAGGGAGATTTGAACTCTGATTGAAGGCTTTCCCACCATCATTGCATTTATAAGGTTTTTCCCCACTATGAATCCTCTGATGTACACAGAGATGTGAGCTTTGAATAAAGGCTTTTCCACAGTGATTACATTTCTAAGGCTTCCCTCCTGAATGAGTCCTCTGATGTACAGTAAGTGATGACTTCTGACTGAAGGCTTTTGCACATTGTTGACACTTATAAAGTTTTTTCTCCACTGTGAATAAGCTGCTGTAAAATTAGTTTTGAGCTGGTAATAAAAGCTTTCCCACAGTCATTGCATTTATAAGGTTTTTCACCAGTATGGGTCCTTTGATGTAAAGTAAGGTTTGAAGATTGATTGAAGGCTTTCCCACAGTCATTACAATTATGTGGCTTCTCACCAGTATGAATCCTCTGATGCACGGTAAATTTTGACCTCCAATTGAAGGGTTTCCCACAATCATTGCATTTATAAGGTTTTCCTCTAACATTAATTCTCTGGTGTAGCATGAGCTTTAAGCTTTTAGCAAAAATTTCCTCACCTTGTGGCACTTAGAAAATCTGTCTTCAGCATAAATTTGTGGTAATTTACTAACTTGAGTGAACATACAATGCCCCACATGTGATTCCTGGTTTCCCTGATGCCTCCACAACTTGTCATCACATATTTCTATTCTCCATAAACAGAATCATAGACATGAATCTCTGTTTCTTTCTCCCTTCCTCAGAAATGTCCCAGTGTGGAGTTGACTGTTTAGTATTAGGTCTCAACTCCCAATCTCTTCTTAATCCCCTTCAGTGTTCCAGGTCCTGTGTCAGAGACTGGAGTCCATAGACCCAAGGGAAAGAGCCTGCTTCAAGGAACTTGCATCCTCCTTAATTTTTTTGTTGTTTTATTTCTCTATTTATGTTTCTACATTTGTTTACTTCTCTAAGTCTGAACCCCTGGAGCTCCCACAGTCTCCCAGTAGGGGTGTAGTAGGTTTGGTAAAACTCAAAGACTTGTCCAAACATGAATAATCCATCCATGTGAAGAGGGAAGGGTGATAAGGAAGGGGGGAGGGTAAGTGGTTCTGCCAGGGAAACCTCTCCTGGCATCCAGTCTGGAAGGAATTCACCAGGCTCAAGCAAAATTTGAAGCCGAAATTGTAAAGTTTATTGTTACGTTACGCTGTAGAGAACAGCGGGCTAGATTCTTATGGATCCTGCAGGCCTAGTACTCTTATGAACTGTACTACCTGCCTACATAAATACAGAGGTGTGCCCCAGATAATTAAGAAGATAGCTGCCTATGATCAATCTGAGTCACTTGGTACAGATTAATTATATCCTCAGGGCATAAAAGAATGGGCAAATGTGAATGAATATAAAAAGCAGGAGAGGTAACACAAGATTGGTGAAAGGCAAATTGGGTTCTGATTTAAAAAAAAACAAACTCAAAAAACAAAAACAGAACCTACAAACCATGGCATGATGGATGTTTTAAGTATTTGAAAGGCTGTAATTTTGAAGGAATAGTATTGCCTTGCTTTACCTTAGAGAACAAAACTAGGAGAAATGGATGGATACTTCAAAGAAATGAACTTTGATATTCTGAGAAATTTCCTAACAGTCCAGAATGAAATGGGATCCATAAGTAGGTAATGATTTCCACATTATTAGAGATATTTCTTTTATTTTTAAGTGGAAGACTAAACATTTTACATTTCTTTTAAAAATATATCTTTTGCCATTGTGAACTTAACAATCATTAGTAAACATTTCAATATACAAAGGAACAAGGAAGAGGCTTGTACAGGCAACTGTGAACTTTTGTTAAATAGTTTGTTTTCAAGAATTATATTTATATCTAAATAAATTAATAAGACTATAATGAGCATTCTATTTTCTTGTGTCCTTTTTCATTCTTTTAAAAAATTCTGTATATTTTTCTTCTGTACATTTGTTTAAAATGCTTTATTAATTTTTAAAAAATATCCCTATCTACTAAGCTATGATGACACAACCTCATCCAAGTAGAAGCTCTTCCTTGTAACACATAGTCTAGCAAAACAAATTAACACATTGATCATTTCCAAACATGTTTTATCTCATTTGAAAGCTTTCTGTCAGCAGGTAGTAGAGATGCATTGTCATAATTCTTTGGAATTCAATATTGTTTGCTACTTTGATCAGAATTTTGGGGTGCTTAAAATCAGTTTCCTTCATATTATTATATTTGTCATCCTGTAAATTATTCTCCTGCTTCTGTTCATTTCACTCTGATTCAGTTCATACAAATCTCCCCATGTTTTATTCTGAGTCTGTCATGGTTGTTATTTCTTATGGAACAATAGTATGCCATTAAATTCACAGATCATAATTTGTTTAGCCATTCTTCAATTGTTAGGCACCTATTTTATTTCTAATTTTTGCTACTGTAAAAAAGTACTCCTATAAAAATATTCTTTTATGTATATATATGTATATATATTTATGTGTGTATATATATATATATATATATATAATATGTCTATCTATCATCCATCTCTCTCTCTCTCTCTCTCTCTCTCTCTTTGTCTATTTATCCATCTGCCTATCTACCTCAGTCCTCTGTCCTTGATCTCCTTGTAACCAATTTTGACATTTTTGATGAAGGGATATCAAATCATATTATTAAGTATGTGGATGTGTTGACCAAGAGAAAAAGTGCCTGAAAAAGTATTATGGGAATGGGAATCTGAAGATCTTCTCTAGGCCCTTTGATAGCTTAAGTGACTCTGAGAACCTTCCTTGATTTGAAAATATACTCTGTCCCCTAATAGGCTGAATGTGGTCACATAGAGCCTGTGGCAGGAGGCTTGTTTTTCAGGAATGCCCACACGTTGTTGCTTTGTGATTGGGCAGTGGATCAGGAGGGTTATAACATTCTCTGATCCAGGAGAAGGCTATATATACCCTGACGTGAGATTTTTCTTTGAGGCTCACTTTGGGAAGAGTTGTGTGATTTGACCAGACAAGACTCTGGGTAGCCTTTTGAACCACTCCCACCCCCACCCCTGGCTTTGAAAACCCAGATGTTTGTGCTTCCCTCTCTGGCAACTGACTAGGTGTGGATATAATGGTCAGACAGCTGGAAGCCTATCTGCTGATCTGTTTCTCTGTCTGTAATTTTTGTCTGCTTGTAAGCTCTGTTTGTATTCTCTGAAGTTTGGGGTGCTGACCTTTTTCCCCTGAACTAGGTAAATGACATATGTTTGATAAAAGTAAGATTGTTAACCCATTTTGAGTTGCTTTCCTTTAGAAAAACAGATCTAAGAACCTGTGTTGGCAGCCATCGTGGGTATGCTAGGGTGCTTGCTCCTACAGGAAGGCAAGGCATTTATAATTTATTAGCATGAACTCTGAACTCTGTGATTCCTTTTAGGAGAACATTGGTTGATATTCCAGAAAATGACTGTCAAGATGTCTTAATCACATTCTGTTCAATACATCTGAAAATTACTTATCTTGAATCATTTACATTTAAAAGTATTTATAATGGTCTGAAATTTTATCTTATATTGAAAATAATCTCTGAGGGAATATATGTCCTGGCTGCTTGACAAAGTCTAATCTGTTGGTTTTGGCACTGCTAAACCTTTTAATGAATAACTGGGATAAAGGCTTATTATCAGATTTGCAAGTGAAACAAACCTTGGAGAAAAATCTAACAAGTTGTATGAAATAATACCAAAAAAAAAAAAAGAGCTTGACAGGCTATAATCTAAAAAAATGTGAAACTTGATAGAGATAAAAATGTAAAGTCTCAACCTTCTGTGCAAAAAAATAAGCCAGGAGGATTGCTACTTATCAATCCATCTGTAAAAATCTAGGAGTTTTAGAATGCTGAAAGTTTGATATTTATTGAGTACACTATGGTAACCAAGAAAGTAAATGTGATTCCTGGATTATTTGGTAAGGCTTTGTTGCCCAGGAAAAAAGAAGCTATATTGTATACTGCATTTGTATTCTGCACTAGTCAGACTACATCTAGAGTACCACATTTTTTTAAAAATAGATTTCAATTTTTGTTAAATATTTCTCAATTACATGTAATTTTTTAACATTTTTTTTAAATTAAGCTCCAAATTCTTTCCCTCCTCAACCCTTCCCCATACCTTCAGAAGGCAAGGAGTATGATATTGATTATATTTGAAATCAAGTAAAACAAATCTCCATATCAGTCATGTTGCAAAAGAAAATATACTAAAAAAAACCCCAAGAAAAATAAAATAAAATAAAGTAAAAAAGTAAAGGAAAGTAAAGAAAGTTTTTTTAAAAAGTATGCTTTAATTAGCACAGAGTTCATCAGTTCTCTCTGGAGATGGAAGGTTTTTTTTTTTTTATCATGGGTCCTTTGGAACTGTTTTGGATCATCATCTTGATCAGAATAGCTAAGTCTTCCACAGTTGATCATCATTACAATATTGCTGTTACTGTGTTTTTCTGATTCTGCTCACTTCACTTATATATGTCTCCCCATATTTTTTCTCAAACCATACTGCTTGTCATTTCTATAGCACAGTAATATTCCATCACAATCATGTAACACAACTTCTTTAGCCATTCCCCCAAAATGTCATCACAAAAAAAGCTGCTATAAATATTTTTGTACACGTGGGCCCTTTTCCCTTTTCTTTGATCACTTTGAAATACAGACCTTTTGGAGGATCATATTCATTTCCAGTTGCTATATTTTAGGAAGGACATTGATGAGATAGAGATGGTCTAAAGGAAGACAGTTAGAATGGTTAAAGGTTTCAAGGTCACATGATGGAAGGATTGCTTGAAGGAACTTATGATGTTTATCCTGAAAAAGAAAAGGTTTAAGGGATATATATATATATATATATATATATATATATATGATCATTTCTTCAAGTATTTTAAGGGCTGCCATTTGGAAAAGGAATTAAGTTATGAGTAAAAATTTCAGAGAAAAAGATCTAGGTCTAGTATAGGAAAAAAAAAATATCTTCCTAACAATTGGAGTTCTCTAAGAGTGAAATGGGCTTCCCTGGAAGAGTTGTAGGTTATTTTTCACTGGAGATATTGAAGTAGAAGCTGGATGATCACTTATTGGAGATGGGGGAGGGAGGAATTCTCAGATTCTCAGAGGGAATTCTCAGATTATTACAGCTTGTACTAGATGGTCACTGAAGCGTCTTTGTTATATAAATCTCTGAGAGATAAACCAAAGGTAAAGCAGTAGGTTGGTGGACAATGACTGCTACTCTACCTTCACTCTGGATTAGTCTGACTATATTTGAAATAAATTCAAAACAAGCAAAAATGGAACAAAAATACAAAGATCCTATAATGAAAATTATGCTCAGCCCTCCCTGCCCCCGCCCAAGATATAATGACTAGGTGATGTACCACCAAGAAAAATAGTACAGGGAATGGAAAGACGGCAGTTTGTATAGTAAGAAGAGCTAGTACCTGAAGAGATTCTTTGTCCTTTTAAGGGTAAGAAAATCACAGTCCAGGCTACTGATTAATGGGAGAGTGTGGTGTTTCATAGAATTGCCTGGGACAAGTCCCTCTTCCATGTGACCCTACTTTCTTTCTTTCTTTTTTTTCAAATGCTTTAACAACTTCTGGTTTACTTCATTCATTTCCACCAGTTTTCTCCCTGTTTTTCCCCTACCCACCTCCCTAAAATAGCAGTCTCCCAGGATATCCCCTCCTCTTATTTCCCAATTATATGTAAAATTAATATTAGTACATATATATATGTATATATATATATATATATATATATATATATATATATATATTTAAACATTTGGTTTTAAAACTTTGAATTCCAAATTCATTCCCTTTCTCCCTTGTTACCCACCCTTACTGGGAAGATAAACAATTCAATATAGGTTGTACATGTGTAGTGAATGCAAAATATTACCATAGTAGATATATTGTAGAAGACTGATTATATTTCCTTCCTTCCTTTCCTTCCTTCCCACCTAGCCACTTGTTCCATTCTCTCCTTTGATCCTGCCCCTTTTCAAAAGTGTGTGCTTCCTACTTTCCTCCCACCCAGTCTGCCCTCCCTTCCATCATTCCCCCTCTCATCCCCTTCCCCCCTACTCTCCTGTAGGGTGAGATACCTTATTTCGTGTGTATGTCATTCTCTCCCTGAGCCAAATTCAATGATTATAAGGTTGACCCATTCCCTTATGCATTCCTGTTCTTCCCCTCCTTTGTACCCATTTTCCCTTGCTTCTTCTATATGAGATAGTTTGCCCCATTCTGTCTCTCCCCATCTCCTCTTATTATATTCCTCTCTCATCTCTTGATTTCACCTTTTAAGTATCATCCCTTCCTATTAGATTGGTCCCGTGCCCTCTATCTATGTATACCTGTAAACATATATATATACATTCACATATGTAGTCTTCCGCCTATATACCCTCTGATAAAGACTATATATTTCTATTCCCTTCAACTATGTTCATACTGAGAAAAGTTTCCTTAGTTACAATTATCATTTTTCAGGTAGTAATGTAAATAGTTCAACTTTGATAAGTTCCTTATGATTTCTTTTCCCTGTTTACCTTCTCTTGCTTCTTGTATCTGAATGTCAAATTTTCTATTCAAGTCTGGTTTTTTCCTTAAGAATGCTTGAAAGTACTCTAATCCACTGAATGATCATATTTTCCCCTGAAACATGATACTCAGTTTTATTGGGTAAGTGATTATTGGTTTTAATCCCAGGTCCTTTGACCTGTGGAATATCATATTCCAGGTCCTTCAATTCCTCAGAGTAGAAGCTGCCAGATCCTGTGTTATCCTGATTGTGTTTCCACAATATTCAAATTGTTTCTTCCTGGCTGTTTGTAATATTCTCTCCTTGATCTGGAAATTCCAGAACTGGCTATGATATTCCTAGGAGTTTTCTTTTTGGGATCTTTTTCAGGAGGTGATTGGTTGATTCTTTCAACCTCTATTTTGCCTTCTAGTTCTAAAACATCAGGGCAATTTTCCTTGAAAATTTGTTGGAGGATGATTTCTAGGTTCTTTCTTTGATCATGGCTTTCAGGTAGTCCAATAATTTTTAAATTATCTCTCCTTGATCTATGTTCCAGGCCAGTGGTTTTCCCCCATGAGATATTTCATATTGCCTTCTATTCTTTCATTTGGTTGGATCTGTTTAACAGCATCTTGATTTCTCAAAAAGTCACTAGCTTCCCCTTGGTCCATTCTAAATCCTAAGGTAAGATTCTCCTCAGTGAGCCTTTGAGAATCTTTTTCATCTGGCAAATTCGGCTTTTTAAGGCATTCCTTTCCTCATTGCCTTTTTCAGCCTCTTTTGCCATTTGAGTTAGTCTGTTTTTTAGGGTGTTATTTTCCTCAGTCAGGATGGTGACTCTCCTTTCATAATTATCTTGTATCATTTTCATTTCTCTTCCCAATTTCCCTCTACTTCTCTTTTCTGCCTCTTAAGGTCCTTTATGTTCTGTAACCAGCTTGTATTTTCATTTGAAGCTTTTGGTGCAGGATTTCTGACCTCTTAGTCTTCTTCCTCTTCAATGCTTTGATCCTCTTTGCCCCCAAAATAGGAATCTAATGTTGAATTTTTCTGCTTGTTTTGTTTCCTCTGCCTAGGCATGTTGCCACTCAATTACTTGACTTTTGGGCTTGTTGCCACAGTAGGACTCTGCCACCAGCCAGGGGAGCTTCTGTCCCAAACACTGAGGTTTTCTCAGCTGCCAGAGGTATTATTTGGATGCCCTCTCTGAAGCCTCTACACACTCTGGCAAGCTGGTCACAAACCCCAGGACCTCCACTCTAGACTTCAATGCAGATCCAAGAAGGTTAAAGCAAGAGTGCTTACCCCCAGACTGGTTGGCTGTCCCCTTACAGTTTGCAGGCCAGGAGCTGAAGCTGCAAGGTGGTGCCAGCTGCCCGAGGTATCTCAGTGGCTTCTCGCCCTGGGGGCAAAAGCCACACTTTCCCTACTATTGGTCCCAAAGTCCATAGGGTACCTACCTCTCACTTTGTCCTTAGCATGTATGTGTTTATAATTCTGGAAACAGACATAGCTACTGATGTTCTGAAGTTTCTCCATCTGGCTGCTGGTCAGGCCACCCTGGGGTTAAAACCTTGGCTCCAGCCTGGAAGGAGTTGGCTACCAGAGTGCTGTGCTGGCTGCTCCCTGTCAGGCTTCCAGTCAGTCCTCAGCAGGAGGTTAGCTTCTCTGTGTCATTTTGTGGGTTCTGTAGCTCCAAAGTTTATTCAGAGTTCTCTTTTACATTGGTGAAAGTGGAAGCTGGAGCTGTGTGGAAGTCCTGTTTCTACCCTACTTTCAGTACCTTTACAGTGAATTGTGATAGCACCACTTCCTCCTTGTCCTGTGGCAGAGTGAGGAGAGGAATCACATGGGTTTCTAGAGATCACAGAGTGCTTCAGGAACTGTTCCCCATTTAAAAGCAGTTATTACAAAAAAGAAACACTGCAAAGAACTCTTTGCCATTGCGATATTTTCCCTATATTAGTGGACCTAGCATGTCCTTGTAGAAAAGGACCACAAGAAGAAATACAAAGAATGTTCTTTAAATTTCATTTGAAAGAATAGAGATTAGGTAATGTAAGAAGTGAAATAAGTATTTTGTCCTTGTAGACAAGATAAACCTAGGAATCCTTATGCCATGAAATTGGCCTAGAGCTTTAAGGAAGAAGAGAAACTGTGGCATATGGTTCATTTCTTACAAGAGTACATCTGCTTATTTTACTTGATGTTGTTACAGAAGCCAGAGCCCTTCTCCAAATGTAATATTAACAGATCTGCTTTAGTGGGAGTTAGCCTCTTGCCTAAGGTCCACCACAGCAAAAATTAGAGACAACAAAATTAGCAAAACATACAAGAAAGTGATTTAACTTAAAGGCTTTTGCACTGCCTCTATATTTTGTGAATGGATCTCAGCTTCTACAGCTTTAGCTGTTAAAGAATAGCAGGGGGCCTTTTTGGGTATGTATTAATCCATGGTTGAGGACATGCTGATTTATTGAATTGACGCTCAACTAAAAGCTATGCTGAAGGCTCCACTAGGCTCTCCCCATCCCCTAGTTCATTCTAATGCTTCTTTCTCTTCCTGACTTATTATCATGCCTGCCTGTTCCTGTATATTTATTCTATAATTGCAATTCCTCTTTTTTCTCCTCTCTTATATCTCTTCCTCTGGGAATCATAATCAAATCAGTACTATCATTGCTACTGAAAAGCATATATCAACTAATTCCCTTATAGGTGTAATCACCATTCTTATAACTTCTTAAGTTAAAATACCCCTCCCTAGCTACCACTTCCCTATATGTTTTCCCCCTCCTGTTAGAAAGTAAGGATTGGAGGCGGAGCCAAGATGGCAGAGTAGAAATAGCTCATCCAAGCCACTCTGCCCCCAGATTCCCCCCAAACTATGTAAAAGGGGACTCTGAACAACTTCTGGAGCCCCAGCACCCACAGAATGACACAGAGAAGCTAACCTCCCGCTGAGGACAGCCCAGCAGCCCTGCAGGAAGGACCAGTGCAGTGCTCTGGGAGACGGCAGCACGCAGCGCGCAGAGGGTGGGGAGCCGAGCCGAGCAGAGCCCAGGTCCCCGTGAGCCGAGGTTTTAGCCCCAGGGCAGCAGGGCCAGCAGCCAGCTGGAGAGACCCCAGAACACCAGCAGCTGTGGCGACTCCAGAATTATCAACATAGACATGCCTAGGACAAAGTAAGAGGTTAGTATCCTATGGACTTTGGGACTAGTATGTGGGGAATGTGTCGACTCCCTCCCCTGGGGGCTAGAAGCCACTGAGGAGACACGCCATTTTGTAGTTTTCAGAGGCAGCTCCAGCTCCTGGCCTGCAAACTGTAGGGAGATCCAGCGATCAGTCTTGGGGGGTAATCACTCTTGCTTTAACCTCCCTGGATCTCAATATTGATCTAGGGTGGAAGTCGTGGGTGGGTTTACAGCTCGCCAGAAAAGGAAGTTGCCCCCCACACGTTGGGGATGAAAATTCCTCTATCTGGCCTTAAAGCCATAGTGTGGCAACAAGCCCAAAAGTCAAGTAATTAAGTGGCAACATGCCAAGGCAAAGGAAACAGAAAAATGCAACCCTAGACTCCTATTTTGGGGGCATAGAGTGGGAAAAGGACTGTGAGGTCAGAAGTCCTGCTCCAAAAGCCCCAGGGGAAAACATGAGCGGGTTGCAGGCCATAGAGGACCTTAAGAAGGACTTCAAAAATCAAATAAGAGAAGTGGAGGAAAAATTGGAAAGAGAAATGAGAAGGATGCAGGAAAAGTATGAAATGTGGGTCAACAGCCTGACTGAGGAAAACAACACCTTAAAAAATAGACTAACTCAAATGGCAAAGGAGGCCCAAAAGGGCAATGAGGAGAAGAATGCCTTAAAAAGTCGAATTTGCCAGATGGAAAAAGAATCTCAAAAGTTCACTGAGGAGATTCATTCCTTCAGAGTTAGACTGGAGCAAATGGAAGCTAATGACTTTATGAGAAATCAAGATGCTGTTAAGCAGATCCAAACAAATGAAAGATTAGAAGGCAATGTGAAATATCTCATGGGTAAAACCACTGACCTGGAAAATAGATCCAGGAGAGACAATTTAAAAATTATTGGACTACCTGAAAGCCATGATCAAAGAAAGAACCTAGAAATCACCCTTCAAGAAATTCTCAAGGAAAATTGCCCTGATGTTTTAGATCCAGAGAGCAAAATAGAGGTTGAAAGAATCCACAGACTACCTCCTGAAAAAGATCCCAAAAAGAAAACTCCCAGAAATATTATAGCCAGGTTCCAGAATCCCCAGATGAAGGAGAAAATACTACAAGCATCCAGGAAGAAACAATTTCAGTATTGTTGAAACACAATCAAAATAGCCCAGGACCTGGCAGCTTCTACATTGACGGATAGAAGGGCATGGAATATGATATTCCAGAGGGCAAAAGAGCTGGGAATGAACCCAAGGGTCACCTACCCAGCAGAACTGAGTATCTTGTTTCAGGGGAAAATATGGTCATTCAGTGGAATAGAGGACTTTCAAGCATTCTTGAGGAAAAAACCAGAATTGAATAGAAAATTTGACATCCAGACACAAGAAGCAAGAGATGCCTGAGAAGGTAATCAGGGAAAAGAAATCAAAAGGAACTTATCAAAGTTGAACTATTTACATTCCTATATGGAAAAGCAATAACTGTGACTGATGATATCTTTCTCTCTATGAAAATAATGGAAGAAGGGGGTGTGGTCATATGAATACATATGTGAATGTGTGTGTATATGGTTACAGTTATATATGGATAGAGGGCATAGGTTGAATTTGTTGGGAAGGGAGAATACTCAAGGGATGAAATTATGAGGTGAGAGAGGAAAGTGGCAAGAGGAGATGGGGAGAGACAGGGTAGGGTAAACTATCTCATGTAGAAGAAGCAAGGGGAAGTGGTTGCAAGGGAGGGGTAGAATAGGAAGGCAAAAATGGCAAAACCATATTCTCATTGAATTTGGTTCAGGGAGAGAATGACATACATACTAAATGGGATATCTCAACCTGCAGCAGAATAGGGGGAAGGGGCATGAGAGGAGGGATGATGGATGGGAGGGCATCCTTGGGGGGAGGGGAGGTTGGAAATACCCACTATAGAAGAGGGACAGGATCATGTAGGGAATGGACCAGGTGGGGGGTGGGATGAGTGGGAGGGAATTATAAGCAGCCTTGTACAATATATCTACTATGATAATGTTTTGCATAGCTAGACATGTACAACATGTACTGAATTACTTATCTCCCCAGAGGGAATGGGTGACAAGGGAGGAAGGAAATGGATCTGAAATTTGAGGTCTTAACATTAAATATTTCAAATATATATAAATACTATTATTAATACTCTTTTGCTTATAATTGGGAGATAAGATGTGCAGGCATCGGGACACAAAGATTCACCTTCCTCTAATGGAAAAGTCGTAGGGGGTATGGGAGAAGGTATGGGAGAGAGCAGATTGGAGGAAGCGATATCTTGTGGGACTGCTATTCTGGGAGGTTGGGTAGGGGAATAACTGGGGGAAAATGATTGTAACTCAAAATCTGGCAGAAATGAATGATGTAAAACAGAAGTTAATAAAGCATTTGTTTTAAAAAAAAGAAGGTAAGGATTACCTTCTTTTTGAATATTTAGTGTTTACTGTAATAAATAGAAAAATTTTTAAAAAAATACTGTTTGAAAAATACTAAGTGCTTAATAAATGCTTTTTCATTCAGTTATTCATTCACTCATTCATTCATCATTCATTCATTCGTAGCTTTCAGCAGAACTGAGTAGGCATACATGCACATAGTAGATTTGAGTGATACTGATGATTCCCTCTGCACAAAAATATTTCCCTCACTACTGTGTCATGCTTTTATAAGTGCCTATGTTTAGGGAATCTTTTGCGAGGGGGATTAAGCAAACTCTGTCCCCAGGAATCCCCTATTAATTGCTCAGAAAGAATAATCATTAATTAGCCATTGATACTTTATCACATGAGTTTAGAATCTCAGAATCAGAGTTAGAGATTGAAGGATATGTCAGAGTACGCTCCCCAAAGCATGAATCCCATCTATGACATTCTCTAACAAGTTCTAAGCTGCAACTTCCATGCCAAAATCTGTAAAGAAATTCACTACTATCAATCAACTAGTTTCATATTTTAAGCAATTCTAATTGTTAGGAAAGTTTTTCTTATATTGAACAGATTCTCTCTCTCTCTCTCTCTCTCTCTCTCTCTCTCTCTCTCTCTCTGTGTCTGTCTCTCTCTTTCCCCCTCCCTCCCTCTATGCACTTGCATCCTAGTTCTGCCCTCTTGGGTGAATCAAAACATCTCAGCCACTCTCTGTTTTACATAATAACCCTTCAGATATATGAAGATAGCTATTCTGTTTTTATCTTTTCTTTTTCATCTTAGACATTATCTCTAGTTTCTTCATTCTACCCCTGTGTGGAATGGTTTCAAGTGATCTTAACACAATGACTCGCTACATTTTATTTATCTCTGCACTGCTTGGCACTACAGTAATTTGTGCATATGCCACCTCCTACTTCTAGACTGTAAACTCTACTGTAGCAGCAAGCACCTCAGCATCCCCAGAGTGGCTGCCAACACACGTTCTTAGATCTGCTTTTCAAAAGGAAAGCAACTCAAAATGGGTTAACAAGCTTACTTTAATCAAACATAATATTTAATATTTAATCAAATATTTAATATTTAATATTTAATCAAATATATCATTTACCTAGTTCAGGGGGAAAAGATCAGCACCCCGAACTTCAGAGTATACAGACAGAACAAACAGACAGGCTTCCAAAATGTCCAACCATTATCAGTACCAAAATCACAATTACCAGAGAGGGAAGCATCAACATCTGGGTTTTCAAAGCCGGGGGGCTCTCAACAGCTGTCTGGAGTCTCATCTGGTCAAATCACACAACACTTCTCAAAGTGAGCCCCAAAACAAAGCCTCCCATCAGGGCTTATATAGCCTTCTCCTGGATCAAAGAATGTAACCACACTCTTGATACACTGCCCAATCACACAGCATCAAGGTGTGGGCATTCCTGAAAACCAAGCCTCCTACCACAGGCTCCATGTGACTACATTCAGCCTATTAGAAGGCAAAGTATATTTTCAAATCAAGGAAGATTCTCAGAGTCTCTTAAGCCAATCAAAGGGCCTAGAGGCAGGGAAGATCTTCAAATGTGCATTTCCATTACATCTACAAAGGCAGAAATTATGCTTTATCTAAACTTTATATCTTTTCCTTTGCCTAGGCCAGTACTGTGCATATGCTTAATCAGTGGCTGTTGAATTGGATTGAGTGAGATATATGTTTGTGTTTAGAACTAATTACCATATTTCAGATATAGCTGAGTACCATAAGACTATTATTTCACTTTTTTGGATGTTGCACCTTTATTACTGCAGGTAAGGATCACAGTGGGAGAAGTATAGTATCTAAAGGAAGCAAGGTTATAGCCACACAGTACTATGCCCTAGTCAGACTATATCTGTAACCATCCAGTAACTTGCCAATTCCCTCGCCTTGGAAAGCAGAAAGCAGGGCTCTGAAGGAGTAGATTTGTAAGTTTTTCTGGGGAAGAATATAGAAGGACAGACCCACACTAAAAAGCATTCTTGATAACAGCAGATGCAAGTGGGACACTGAAGAAGGGAATATAATTGACAAAAGTAGAAAGGAGAATAGGAAAATAGGGATGCTGCTGGACCCAGAATTCAAAATTTTCATTTTATGTAATTTGCCTAAATAAGACCAATTTGTGGGTTTGGGTGAGAGATTTTTTTTAATGTGTTACAATATGTATTGTTAGCCTCCCCTTTGCTATTATTGAGTTCTGAAAGCTATTCAAATAAGTTGGCAAGACAGTGACTTGTCTGTTAATTTGTGGTACCTGTTGCCAGAGGGTGCGGCTAATCTGAGAGTTATTTTTCCCAGGGTATTGCTATTTGGAGGTCCCACTGGTATCTCTAGCTCAGTGTATCTAAAATTGGACTTGTTATTTTCCCCTGTAAACTTACTCCTTCTGATTTCACTATTTGTCTATACTACTTTCATTTACCTACTTTTCCATGTGTGAATCCTTTGTGCTAATTCTGGCTCCTTACTTTCCATCACTTCTTATATATAATTAGTTACCAAATCCTATCCCTTCAACCTTCAAAATGTTTCTTATATCTCTCTTACTTGTCCCATTATAATCACCTTAATCTTGGCTCTTATGGCTACCTCCCTGGATTTTTTCACTAGTCTCCTAATAGATTTTTTTTCCTCTCCATTCTCTGCAATGCAATCAAATATGAAAATCTTACCAGCAGACTCATTTTCTTTTCTTTTTTTTTCCTTTTTGGAGGGCAATTGGGGTTAAGCAGCTTGCCCAAGGTCCCACGGCTATTAAATGTTGAGACTCATTTTCTTTATGCTTTAAACTGTCCGTGTCATTCCTTTGTATAAAACCCATCAGTGTCTGCCCAATACCTGCTGAGAGGAGTTAAAACTTTTTTGCTTTTATTCTATCTTTGTACAATCTCATTTTACTTTTACTCTCTATGTTCCTGCCAACCTGGATTCTTTGCTATTTCTAATACATGCCACCTTCTTTCTTGCTCTGTTCCTGTTTACATCAGTCTCCCTACTTTTTCCCTTTAGTCCCAATCTGCCTGTTGAACCCAATCTTTAAAACCTAATTCAAATGCTATCTCCAATAGTGAGACTTCTATGATTCTTCTAGAATATAATAACCTTTGTCTCACCTTGCACCATTTAAAATTATGTATTATTTTGCATTTTAGGCATCTATGCATATGTTATTTCCTGTTTCTAGAACATATGCTCCACAAAACAGAGGTTCTGTCTTATCAAAACTATATATCTCAACCCTGCTCCTCCTAAAAAACAAAAACCCCAAACCTTTGTATTTCCTCCAGGGAGCTGTTCAATTAATGCTTAGTCAATAGTTGTTGAGTTGGATTTAATGAGACCTGTGAGGTACTCAGATACAGAAGTTTATCCTAACAAAATAAGAAGAAGCAGAGTTGAGAAGTTATAGTCTATGAATTATCAGTGTATTGTTTACTCACTAATCTTTGCATTTTCTTTCATTATAATGGAATAAATACTATTGTATCAGCCTAAATTCTGTTTTGATGTTGGATTTGGAAGAGATTAGTCACCTCTATGAAATGAGTTAGTTGAAATCAGTGACTAAAAATAATCATTTGGTTTTACTGACCACTGCTAACTAGGCTTTATCCCTACCTCCATTTTATTGGAAAACATTTATATGCTCAATTTTTATTCAATTTAATTATTCATAAGATTTCTCTTTTCCCTAGAAAAAAATCCCAATAGTTGTATCTCCCATTTTCTGAAACACTTTATTATTAAGCAATTGGAGTTTATGATTCCTGGATTTGGGGGTTCAAGATAAGAACACGTAATGTTAAAATATATCATTTCTTGCAGTCTCCTCAATATCACCCAACTCCCCAACAACCTGCACGTCTGGAAAGTTAGACTTCAATCTTGTTTCCATCTTTTCTCAGATAATGGAGTCTTTAGGCTTATCTTGCTGGGAACTACATCTCCATGCCACTGCAATGTGTTATAATCATTTTCCTCCCTTGTCTTTTCCTTCAGTACCGCTCTCCCTCCTTTTCCAGCATTTCCTTATGTGCCAGTAAAATGTAGATTTTTTGAGAGCCTGGATGGTTTTGTTTACTTTTATTTATATTGATAATGCATAGCATGGTGCCTAGCACACAGTACTTAGTAAATGATTTCATAAAAGCAATTAAAAAAACTTTCATTTTTCAATTACTCTGACTCATCCCTCCCTCCCTCCATTCCTTCCTTCCTTCCTTCCTTCCTTCCTTCCTTCCTTCCTTCCTTCCTGCCTGCCTGCCTGCCTTCCATCCCTTCATCTCTGCCTCCTTCCTCTCTCTCCTCTTTTCATGCCTCCCTCCTTTCCTTTCTTCCTTTCCCCCCTTTTTTCCACTGTTTTAGGCACTTTCTTCCCAGTAGCAGTAAATTAGTGGCAGTATATCCCAGTATCTTTCATAGTAAAGAAGATTGTAGTGGTAGAGTTTGTAGTAGCAACACAGGCCTTTTGCAAGTTTCCAATAGCTTAGGTCTTAAGCAATTTCCTCTTTACTATTATTTTCTTCTACTCAATAAAGAGCAGGGGAACTTTGCCTCACTCCCCAGAGACACTGTGCCTGGCATCTGCAGACTTAACCAGACACTTAGAGTCTGCCTATTTGCAACTATGGAGTTCACCTATCCTGTTTAAAGGATAACTTCTTTTTCTTTGTTCATCATGTTTATTTGCCATTTTGATGCTTAGTGGATGTTAAAATTAACTTGACCTAGAGTATCATTCATTCTCACAATACTGTAATCTTAAACTAATAATATTAGTTTGAGATTATATTGCACTTTATGGTATAGACCTTTACATCATAATCTCATTTGATCTTCACACCTGCCATATAAGAAAGGCAGGCAATTCTAATGACTCACTTTATAAGTAAGGAAATTGAGTTTCAGAGATGATAAATTCACTCTGCTAATAGTGGCCAAACTGGAACTCAAAACAAGTCTTCTGACTTCTACCACAATCCAGGATGTCAAATGGAGGTTTATTAAGTTCACTGGAAGTCAATCACCAAAACAAGTGGAATTCTCTTCTCTTGCTTAACTCTTTAATATGTTATTCTGCTTCCCTCTTATTTTTTAGCCCCAGGTTGGGAGAAAAATCAATTTTTTCACCTCTAAATTATTTCCATTATCTAACTCTCCAATTAGTGAGAAGTCATCTGTTTGTTTAGGAGAACATTTTAATCTTGCCAAATTTTGATGAATGGTATGACTTTGTCGTGCCAAATTTTGAGGCCTTTGAGCTCTGGCTTCTGACCAATCTCAAAAATGAACCATCATTAGGATGAAAGCCTAATAAAAATAAGAGAAATTGCTGCGGTTTTCAATTTGAATAACTCTTTGCAACACTTCCTCTGCCCCCAATTCTGTTCCACTTTCAGTATGGATATAATGATTTTTCATTTTCACTTTCTGATTCAAACTGGAAGTGCTTGGGCAACAAGCCCACCCACTAAATGGAATTGGGCTTGTCTAGTATTTGGAAGGGAGATTGTCATAGAACCATATGGCCCAGGTTGCTCTTTTATTTATCAGTTTCAGAAGAATGCTTTCTGTAGTAGGATTTCGCAGATTCCAAATAATGACTCTTCTCTACCAGCTTTTAAAACAAACAAGCCCATGGAGTATTAGTATCTCAACAAATGGTTCCAAAGGGACTCACAGCCAACTGATGATTTGGTCTCAGCTGTTTTGGACATATTTTGCTCTTATACCTCTAGTTCTCTTCATATTTCTTTTAGTTTTTATTTTTTGTTGGAAGGACTAAAGATCCCATTCAAATCAGTAGATAAGGCCAAGATTGCAGCCTGCACTCACTCCAGGGATGGTGGCCACAAATGACAAAAGATTCAGTTATTCTCTCTCACTCTTTTTGGTAGTCTTTTCCTACTATTTGCCATTTATTGATCCAATGATTTATTTAATTATCAAATATTCTTTCTATATTAAAAATTTCATATACCAATGGAAAAGAGTAGTAGTAGTGTAGAGTAGTAGAAATAGATCTAGACTTGTTGTCAGAAAGATCTGGGTTCAAGTCCTACTTCTGAAACATATCACCATGTCATTATGGGCAAGTTCCTAAGCTTCTCTATGTGACCAGGCAATTGTCTAAGATAATGTTACAGAATAGGTACATTATAGAAGGGATTTACTCTTAGGATATGGGTATAGATAATCACTGAATTTCCTTCCAACTTTGGATTCTATGGCTTTATGAAGTGGGTGGTCAAGACCATACTGAAGTAGGCAACTTAATAAGATGGAGGGGGAGTGTGGAGATGGGAGAGGGAATTCATAGTAGCAATGAGTGAATGAATGATGAGATGGACATAAGTTTAATCATTTTACTGGGTTTGAATCAGAAAATTCAAGGACCAGGATATATAAGGTCAGAAGCAATAACTAGAATCTTTCTTGTGCCTATGTGCAGAGTACTTATGTGGAAAAATCTCTTACCTTGTGTGGATTTTTGCATGTAAATGACACCTTTTCAATAATAGAAAGGCAAGTCTCATTAAAAAATATTACAAAATGCTTAAAATATCTGAGAGTTAATTGACCAGAGCACACACAATGCTTATACAGATAAAATTACAAAATATTACTTAAGAAATAAAGAAACACTTAATAGCTGGAGGAATATACAATGTTCATGGCTGAGATGTGTCAATAGAATAAACATAACACCCCTACCAAAGTTAATTTATAGATTTAATACAGTAATAAACTATGAAAGAGATACTTTATAGAGCTAAAGAAAATACTAACAAAATTTACTTGGTGGAATAAACAAATCTAGAAGATCAAGAAGGATAATAATTTTAAATGGTAGGAATGAGGGGGAAATAAAATTTCCAGCTTCACAGTATATTATAAAGCAACAATCATCAAAGCTATTAGGTACTTATTAAAAAATAGGAAAGATTAATTGAAGAGTCTAGACAAAGAAGAATTAGAAATAAATAAACTCAATAAATTGAAAAAGATAAATTACCTAAATGTTAGAGGTGGACCTGACAGTTCTCAGTTTGTTTCAGCTTAATTTGGGGATGAAAGGAGACACTTATTACATAATCATTGGACAGTTAACAGAGGAAGTTCATTTAATCCTAAAATAGTGAAGATATTCAACAAAGATACAGTTGCAATTAACTTTTATAGATGTGACTGTCCTCATCTCTATATGGAAGTACATGTAGAGTTAATGTTGGAGGGGTTGTGGAATTACAGGCACATTCAAGTCAAGTCAACAAGCATTTATTATGTACCCATTAGCAATAATGTGGGAGGATTAGTCATCCTTGAGAATGCCAGAATTTTATGGGTTAGTTAACTCTCTTGTTTACTGAGTAGAAAGGCTTATGGATTTATGATTTGCCTAAATTTGGATCGAATAATCAACTTCAGAAGAACAGTATGGGGGAAGTTGGACTAGAGATATTAAAAAATAATAGGGATTTTTAGTGGACTATAGGCTCTGTCCTGTATATTTTTTTCTATTTAATCCTGAGCCCACCTCTGCGTAGTTGGAAAAAGCTATACTATCTTGGCCCAACTGAATTCCTTACATGTCCTGTGGCTATAGAAGTGCTTCCCTAGTCTGGCTTATTTAAAGGATTCCTGAGATGTAGGAAGTCTCTGATGAAGCCACATTCATTTTAGGCAGGTGAATCCCTTTGAGGTCCAAATACTATAAACTATTTTTACACTGATAGAGGTGTTCAGGAACCCTGAAGTGCTTATTTCTTTTATGTTTTAAAATTTAAAATTAAAACAAATTTAGTTTATATATATAGTTTTTTTTTCTTTATTAATTTGTTTGTTTACTTTGAGTTTACAAGATTTGGTTCCCCGGTTCTTTGAGTTTCAAATTTTCTCCCCCTCTGTCCTCTTGCCCCCCCTCCCCCACTTCCTGCCCCATGGTGGCATACAATCAGGTAAAGAATCTGCACATATTTTTACTTTGGACATTGGTAAGGTTGAAAAGAAGGATTGTAATGGATGGAATGAACAATGGGAAAGCGGAAACCAAACCAAACAAGAAAGAGAAAGAGAGCAGGTAATTTGCTTCAATCTGCATTCAAACTCTGTTCTTTCTGGTTCTCACTCCGAATGTAGACATCTCTCTCCATCATGAGTCTTTTGGAGTTTACTTGTAGCCCTGCATTTCTGAGAACTATGCCCTTTGGGCATAGTTCCTGATTACTCTCCAGAATGGTTGGATCAGTTCACAATGCCACCAGCAATGTATTAGTGTTCCAATTTTTCCACATCATCTCCAGCATTTATCATTTTCCTGTTTTGTCATCTTAGCCAATCTGACTGGTGATATGTGGTACCTCAGAGTTGTTTTGATTTGCATTTCTCTAATCAATAGTGATTTAGAGTGTTTTTTCATTAGCTTATAAATATCTTTAATTTCTTCCTCTGAAAACATATCCTTTGACCATTTATCAATGGGGGAATGACTTGTATTCTTATAGATTTGACTCAATTCTCTGCATATTTTAAAAATAAGGCCTTTATCAGAAGCATTTGTTGTAAAAAAGTCTTTCCCAATTTCCCACTTCCCTCTTAATCTTGGTTACATTGGCTTCATTTGTCCAGAAGCTTTTCAGTTTTGTGTAATCAAAGTTATCCATTTTGCATTTTATAATGCTCTCTAATTCTTGTTTGGTCATGAACTCTTCCCCTCTCCATAAATCTTACAGGTAAACTATTCCTTGCTTTCCCAGATTGCTTACAGTATCATGCTTTATACCCAGATCACGCACCCATTTAGACTTAATTTTGGTATACAGTGTTAGATAATGATCTATGCCCAGTTTCTGCCATACTATATTCCAGTTTTCCCAGCAGTTTTTGTCAAATAGTGAGTTCTTATCCCCAAAACTGGGATCTTTGGGTTTATCAAAGAGTAGATTATTATAGTCATTGACTGCTGAGTCTTGTGTACCCAATCTATTCCATTGATCCACTCCTCTGTTCCTCAGCTAGTACCAAGTAGTTTTGATGATTGCTGCTTTATAATACAGATTAAAATCTGGTATAGCTAGGCCACCTTCCCTAACATTTCTTTTCATTAATACCCTTGATATTCTGTACTTTTTGTTCTTCCAAATGAATTCTGTTATTATTTTTCTAGGTCTATAAAGTAATTTTTTTGGTAAATTGATTGGTATGGCACTAAATATGTAATTTAATTTAGGTAAAATTGTCATTTTTATTATATTAGCTTGACCCACCCATGTGCAATTTATGTTTTTCCACTTAGTTAGATATGACTTTATTTGTGTGAAAAGTGTTTTGTAGTAGTTTCATATAGGTCCTGGCTTTGTTTTGGCAGATAGATTCCCAAAAATTTTATAATGTCTACAGTAACTTTAAATGGGATTTCTCTTTCTATCTCTTGCTGTTGGATTTCATTAGAAATATACAGGAATGCCAAGGATTTATGTGGGTTTATTTTATATCCTGCTACTTTGCCAAATTTATTTATTGTCTCAAGTAGTTTTTTACTTGAATTTTTAGGATTCTCTAAGTATATCATCATATCATCATATGCAAAGAGTGATAACTTGGTCTCTTCTTTGCCTAATTTCGTTCCTTTTATTTCTTTTTCTTCTCTAATTGCTACTGCTAACATTTCTAGTACCAGATTGAATAAGAGGGGTGATAGTGGACACCCTTATTTCACCCCTGATCTTATTGGTAATGCTTCTAGCTTATCCTCATTGTATATAATACTTGCTGATGGCTTTAAATAGATGCTACTTATTATTTTAAGGAAAGCTCCATTAATTCATATACTTTCTAGTGTTTTTAATAGGAATGGATGTTGTACTTTGTCAAAAGCCTTTTCTGTGTCTATTGAGATAATCATGTATTTTCTGCTAGTTTTATTGTTGATATGCTCAATTATACTGATGGTTTTCCTAATATTAAACCATGCTTGCATTCCTGGAATAAATTCTACCTGATCAAAGTATATTATTCTTGTGATAAGTTGCTCTAGTATTTTTGCTAATATTTTAAAAAAAATTTTGCATCTATACTCATGATGGAAAGTGGTCTATAACTTTCTTTTTCTGTTTTATCTCTTCCTGATTTAGGTATCAGTACCATATTTGTGTCATAAAAAGAATTTGGTAGGACTCCTTTTTCACTAAGTTTCCCAAATAGTTTGTAGAGTATTGAAATCAATTGTTCTTTAAATGTTTGATAGAATTTGCTAGTAAATCCGTCTGGCCCTGGAGATTTTTTCCCTAGGGAATTCACTGATGGCTTGTTCAATTTTTTTTTTTTTCTGAGATGGGGTTATTTACTTCCTCTTCAGTTAATCTGGGCAGCTTATATTTTTGTAAATATTCATCCGTTTCACTAAGATTGTCAAATTTGTGTGCATATAATTTGGCAAAATAATTCCTAATTATTGTTTTAATTTCCTCTTCATTGGAGGTAGATTCACCTTTTCATTTTTGACACTCATAATTTGTTTTTCTTCTTTCTTTCTTTTTATCATATTGGCTAAGGGTCTATCAATTTTATTGTTTTTTTTTTTAATAAAGCCAGCTCTTAGTTTTATTTATTAATTCAATAGTTTTCTTAATTTCAATTTTATTAATCTCTCCTTTGGTTTTCATTATTTCTAACTTAGTATTTAATTGCAGATTTTCAGTTTGTTCTTTCTCTAGCTTTTTCAATTGCATGCCCAATTCATTGACTTCCCTTTTCTCTAATTTATTCATGTATGCACTCAGGGATATAAAACTTCCCCTAAGAACTGCCTTTTATGCATCCCACAAATTTTGGTATGTTTTCTCATTACTGTCATCCTCTTAAACGAAGTTACTGATTGTTTCTATGATTTCTTGTTTGACCCACTCATTCCTTAGGATAAAATTGTTTAATTTCCAATTAGTTTTTAGTCTGTCTTTCCATGGCCCTTTATTGCATATAATTTTTATTGCATCATGATATGAAAAGGATGCGTTTAATATTTCTGCCTTTCTGCATTGAATTGTGAGGTTTTTATGTCCTAGTACATGGCCAATTTTTGTATATGTGCCATATATCCCTGAGAAGAATGTATATTCCTTTTTATACCCATTCAGTTTCTCCAGAGATCTATCATATGTAGTCTCTCTAAAGTTCTATTCACCTCCTTAACTTCTGTCTTGTTTATTTTGAGATTGGATTTATGAAGTTATGAAAGGGGGAGATTAAGGTCGTCCACTAGTATAGTTTTGCTATTTCTTCCTCTAATTCCTTTACCTTCTCCTCTAATCATTTGGATGCTATACCACTTGGCGCATATATGTTAAGTAATGATATTGCTTCATTCTTGATGGTGCCTTTTAGCAGGATATAGTTTCCTTCCTTATCTCTTTTAATTAGATCAATTTTTGCTTTTGCTTTATCTGAGATAAGGATTGCTACCCCTGCTTTTTTTTTTATTTTACTTTAGCTGAGTCATGATATATTTTACTGCTTTTACCTTTACCCTGTGTGTATCCCTCTGTTTCAGATGTGTTTCTCGTTAACAGCATATTGTAGGATTATGGTTTTTAATCCATTCTGCTAGCTGCCTCCGTTTTATGGGAGCGTTCATTCCATTCACGTCCACAGTTATGTTTACTATCTGTTTCTTTCCCTCCATCCTACTCTGTCCCCTTTTTATTCTTATATTTTTCTCCCTTTCTCCCTTCCCCTTCTTAAGAGTTTTCCTTTTGGCCACTGCCTCCCTCAGCATTCCCTTCTTAGCAGCCGCCCTTCTTTTTCCTCCCCTTCCCCCTTCCTTCTTCCCTTCCTTCTAACCACCCCTCCTTTATTAGCCCTTCCCCCTCCTACTGCCTGTAGGATATTTTTATACTTAGTGCAGTATGTTATTTCTTCTTTGCACCAAGAGTGACAGGAACAAATCTCATGCAAAGCCCCTTTCCTTCCCCTCTTTTCCTCTCTTAGGATACATTTTGTGTCTCTTCTCAATAGAGTCCTATGCTTAACTGGTTGTGTTATTCCCTCCTTCACCAGAACCAGTGAGGGAAAATACTCATCTCCCTCCCTTCTTTCCCTCTGCTATATTGTTTTTATGCCCCTTTGTGTGGCATAATTTACCCTTTTCCACTTCGTTCTTTCCTCTTCTTCCCTTGTAGTCCCTTTGTAGCCCTTAATAAGGTTTTTTTTTTTATCATCATTTTGTGTAATTTCTACTCATACCCTCTACTTGTCTATAAACAGTTTGCTCTTATTAAATAACAGTGCGTGTGTGTGTGTGTGTGTGTGTGTTTTCCTTGTTTACCTTTCTATGTCTCTCTTGTGTCTTGTAATTGAAGGTTGAATTTTCCATTGAGTTCTGGCTTTTTCATCAGGAAGGTCTGGAAATTTGTTATATCATTGAATGACCATCTCCTTGCCTAGAAGAATATGTTCAGTTTCTCTGGGTAGGTGATTCTTGGTTGTAACCCAAGCTCTTTTGCCTTGGGAAAAATTGTATTCTACTTCTTCCTGTCTTTCAGTGTAGAGGCTGCCAAATCCTGTTCAATCCTCACTGTGGTTCTGTGATATTTGAATTGTTTCTTTCTGGCTGCTTGAAATATTTTCTTCTTTACCTGGAAGTTCTGAAGTTTGAACACAATATTTTGAGGACTTTTCAATTTGGGATCTCTTTCAGGAGGTGTCTGGCGGATTCTCTCGATTTCTATTTTACTCTCTGGTTCTAGTATCTCAGGGTAGTTTTCCTTGATGAGCTCTTGGAAGATGTTGTCCAGGCTCATTTTTTCCTCATGATTTTCCCGTAGGTCTATGATTCTCAGATTATTTCTCCTGGATCTGTTTTCCAGGTCAGTTATTTTTCCATTGAGATATTTTACCTCTTTATCTAATTTTTCATTCTTGATGTTTTGTTTGACTAATTCTTGGTTCCTCATAGAGTTATTTTCTTTAATTTGGTTGATTCTAGTTTTTAGCAAATTGTTTTCCTCAGTTTTTGGAGCTCCTTTTGCATATCACACATTTTTATTTTTAAGGAGCTGTTTTCTTCATTGTAATGTTTTTCTAATTTTGCAATTATGATTTTAAAAAGAATATTCATTTTATCTTCTATCTCTCTCATTTGATTTTCAAAGTTCCTTTTGAGCTCATCTAGGAATGCTTTCTGTGCTTGAGACCAGTTCCCTGTTGAGGCTTCAGCTGTGGGTGTGGAGTCAACACTGTTTTCCTCAGAATTTTGTTCCTCCCTCTTGGAATAGTAGGACTCCAGAGTCTTTGTCTTTGCAGTCTGCTTTCTACCCATTTTGAGGCAGGGCCATGCCCTTCCTCTAGGGTTCCCAAGCCTTTACTCTTTAAGGTTTTGCCCTGGGGCAGTAATTACTATGTTTTCAGGGTCAGAGGCAGGGATTGGAGCAGCTGGGGTTCACTCTGCCATCCTGGTCCCTGGAAGTCCAAATAGGGGCTTTTAAATTCCTGGGCTATGGATTGGTAATTCCAGGAGTAGTTACTGCTGCAGCCAGGGGCCCTGCATTTAATTCTTACTGTGCTTTGTCCAGTCCCAGCCCTTTGTTGATAGGCCTGGCAATGGCCCTCGTGGTTGGTGAGTGGACTTGCCACCACAGTGATCAGGCCTTGTCTGTGCCTGCTTCTCATGCTTATTTCTTTTAAAAATAAATTTGATTTATACCTTTTGTTTTTATATTATCTACAATTGCCATTATATTCTTATCTCATCACCTCAAAACAAGCCAGCCCTTAGAATAAATTGTGAAAAAAGGAAGAAAAATGTTCTACAAAACTAAACTAAATAACTTATATTAAAACAAATGTCTGATATTTTCAAACCCATAGTCCCCTACTTCTGAAAAGGAGGAGAGGGAGTTATCTTTTCTTATCTCTTGTTTGAAACCCTGTTTGGTCATATAATTTCTCTTAATTGGTTTGTTATCACTGTTTTCATTATAATGGCTTTTTGGTCAGAAGACCCCTCCCTTGCCTCAGTTTCCACATCTATAACATATGGGGTGTAGGCTAGATGGCTGTTGAAGTACCTTCCAACTTGAATCATATAAGTTCACATGAGTCAATTATGAGATATGGCAGCCAAGGAAGATTTTCATTTTTTTTTCTTTATCCAGGATAAGGAAGTTGATACTTTCCTTGGTCAGACCAGATCTGGAATATTAATACTGACAAAAAATGAAATGAATTGTCCTAGGAGCTTATGATGCCCATTTGTTGAGAATATTGTAAAAGAAATGCAGAACCCAAGTTGAACTTGATAATCTATAACTTTTTCCCCCTCATATCTCATAACCTTTCTAGACACTGATATGAGGAATACAAAAGAACTATATCAATGCGAACAATTCCTTCAATTTAATGTTATTTAACAAACATTTATTAAGCACTTGATACAAAGCAGGAAATGTGGTAGGTGCTGTTACACAAACCAAAAAAATGAAACAGTGAGTACCCTCAAGATGCTTATATTCTACTTAGGAGAAACACATGGACGGAGGGATAAAGAGAAGCAATTCTGCTGGACAGAGTGCTAACAATTGGAACAATTAAGAAAGGCATAACAGGAAACACTTGAGCTAAGTAATCCTTCGATTTAGCTAGGGATTCCAAGAAATGGAGGTGAGGAGGAAATACATTTCAGAAATACAAGATAGCTTTCATAAAATAGAGAGAGGATTCCTGACTGAATGTTTTGAACTGAAGTTTGACTGGAACTTAGAAGTGGTGAGGGAGTGTAATAAGAAATCATTTTGGAAGGATAGCTTGGAGCCAGATTGTAAAAGACTCAAATACCAAACAGGAGTTTGTATTTTATCCTGAAGGTAATAGAGATCTATTAGGCAGGGGAGGGGCATGAACATAATTGGATTTTAACATTAATTTGGCAGCTCTCTGGAGAATGGATTAACAAGAGAAGAAATAGAAGGCAAAGAGACTATTATAATAATCCATACACTAGGGGAGGCTATTACGATGGTCCAAGTGACGAGACTCTGAACTTGGGTCCTTGTGCTATGAGTAAAGAGAAGCAAATTAATGAAAGAAATATTATAGAGATAGAATTATCCTGTTTATGTATTTTTTTGGTTACATAATTGTTTGCATGTTGTCTCTCCCATTAGAGTGTGAGCTTCTTGAGATCAGAGATTACTTTTTGATCTTTCTTTTAATCTATTCCTAGCACAGTGCCTGGCACATAGTTAACACTTACTGTATATTTGTTGACTTGATAAAATAGAATTGACAAGATTTGATGATTGCTTGATTATGGGGATGGTGGTAGTGGTGGTGGTAATGAGGAAGAAAGAAGAGTTGCTAATATGAATGACTGACTAGAAAGATGATGATGTTCTCACCTAAAATAGGGAAGTTAGGAAAATAGGTGGGGTTTTATGGAAAGACAAAAATTCCATTTTGGACATGCTGAGTTTGAAATCCTTATGGGATGACATCCAGGTGGACTCTTCCTGCTTAGAATGCTCTCCCTACTGGTCTCTGTCTTTTGGGATCCTTAGACAAGCAGGCAGTTGTTAATGTGGAATTAGAGCTTAAGAATGAAATGAGTTAAACTATATTTTTATGGAAATGAGGCTTATAAATACTAACAAATAGAGAAGATAAGTAAGATATAGTAAGACAAAAAAATTAACATCTAGTACAGTGGTGGAAAGGCTGTGGCCTTGAGGCCACATGTGGCCTTCTAGGTCTTTGGATGCAGCCTTTTGACTGAGTCCAAGTTCTATAGAACAAATCTTTTTATTAAGGGTGTTTGTTGTGTGAAGTTTGTATTCAGTCAAAGGGCCACACTTGAAGACCTAGAGGGCCACATGTGGCCTTGAGAGCTTGTGGCCATATTGGCCTATACTATAACTTAACAATACTATGGCAGAATTTTGTGAAAATAGGGCTTCAAACACAGAGAGCAACCTATGAATGACTGTGACATTAATCAAATTCAGATCAGTTAGTGATTGTTTTAGTTGGCTGTTAGTCATTATGGCTGAACTGATTTGCATTAACAACTCAGTTGGTGTGGGAAGAAAGAATGCTGGAAGACCATGGATGAGTTGTCCTCTCCCATTCTTCCCTCTTCTTTCTGCTGATTCAATGCAAAGTGAACATCTAAGGTAGTTCCTTGAAAATGCAATGTGTCTGCTGCTTCTCTCAGAATTCCAGATACCTGAACACTATTGAATTCTCTGATAAAAGAGAGAGAGAGAGAGAGAGAGAGAGAGAGAGAGAGAGAGAGAGAGAGAAAGAGAGAGAGAGCAAGCACGTGTGTATCTCTCTCACCACCCAAAATCCTATTTTGTTTTGTTCTTGGTGTGTATGTATGTGTGATGGGGTATGTAAGTGTTGGGACTTTCTGGTAAAGTCTGGATGTCCATAAATGGCCTAAGGTTTGGCTCTGACCTATATAATTACACAGAGACCGTTAGGGTTGAAATTAGTATCCTGGCTCTTTATTAGCAGTTTTGCATGGTTAAAATTACTGAGAAGGTGACCCTGCTTGATGAATGAGGCATTATTATGTTAATTAAACACATATTAAAAGTGCTTACAGATCTTAGAAGTTATACAAATACAAGGTGTCACTTATTAGTAACACAAAAAAATAAAAATATCCCCCAAAGAGAAAAAAATTGATTTGTGTTAATTAACTATTCTATTAAACACACATCCAAAATTTCCCCCTTTCTATCAAATGGTTTAAGAGTAATACTCTACTCAGTGTTTCTTTCATTGATATAACAATATGTAGTATATTTTAATCCCTGTTAAGGTTCTTACTCCATTGCTCCATGGTATGGAGGTGGCATTGGCTTTGTGACAGCTATGTCACGGTACTGGCATACAACAGACAATATGAGTATCACTCCAGGACTGAACCTTGTTAAATTCAAAAAAGTTTGTCACTAAAAGGGTGGAAGGGCCCCACCAGATAATGATTTTTTTTCCCTAGTCAAAACAATTCACAAATGGTCCAGAGATTCCTGGAGGGTCTGTCATTTTTGTAGGTGATTGATGGGGAATGTGAATACATGAAATCACAGGTCCTTAATGCATTCGAGTAAGTATATTTTCAATTAACTTCTGTGCTGTTTCATAGACAATAAATATTGTGATCCTATCAACTTCTTGACAAAACAGATCCATTAAAAATGACAGGAGAGAATGGAATGAAATTATAGCAGAAAGAGGTTAGGTCTACCTTTGGGGAAAAAATTCTGACCATAAACATGTGACCCTGATTTTCTGACTATAAATTCAATATTCCTTCACCACCTTGATCTTCTTCATTGGGGATGTTTAACAAGAGGATGAACAGCTACCTAAAATAGCTGTAGGGCTAGGTGCAGAGTTTAGATGGTCTGTCTAGGTTGCTTCCAGGCCTAAGGTTCTGCAGTGATCTTTGAAAAATAAAGAAAAAAATAACCTTTAATATAAGTTCAATACTGCCCCCTAGTGACTATGTGTTACATGTGTATCTATATAGAGAGGAGATCAAAAATTTAAAAAAAAAATCCATTTTTTTAGGAATGTCCAATAGATATGTGGATTGTTTTCAAGTACACATAGCAGAACCTCTTAGTAGAGCTATTATCATTCCCAAATCTTCGAACTGTTCCTAAAGCATGTTTCCTACATATAAAATCCCTGTTAACATCCAGGCTCTGATTAAAAGACTTCTGGGAACTCTTTCCATTTTTAGATAATTCTAGTTCTCAGGAAGTTTTTCTTTCTATTAAGCTTCTCTAATTTGGATCCAAGTAGAATAAATATAATTTTTCCTCCATATGACAACCCTTCAAGTAGTAGATAGCATCTATTATAAGTTTATCTAAATATTTTTTTTTCCCACTTCATTAGTATCAGGAGAAAAAATATCCAGTGTCCTTTGTAACATGGTATGGGCAAAGGCTAGTAGTTACCTCCCAAATAACAAATCAATATAAACAGTAATCTAGAAAAACAAAATGTGACCACTTTTGTGTTTTAAGCCAAAGGGGTGACTAATGGTAAAAATGCAAAGCTAGGTTAGTGGTAAGGGCAGCATTGTGGCAGCCTTATGGAGGACCTTTTTTGGGACAGGAAACACTTTGAAGTGATGTCCTTTGAATCCCACCATGTTCAAAGCCGGCTACTCCTTTATGGGAGCTTTGGGGGAAGAATTATAGAATTTTTGATAGAGAATGAAAGGAATAGTGGGCATGTTTTGACATATAACCTAAATTTGGGTAGGAAAGGTTTGAAAAGTTTCAGAGAAAAAAATAGGTAGTATTCCATGACTAAAGTCAACAAGTAAAATCAGTCCAAGAGTAAAGAGGGAAAAGGAATGAAAACCTTAAGAAAAATAATTCCAAGAAGTAGGTAAATGGGAAATGGCCTAAACAGCTAGCATTTGTTTAGAGAGTTCCGCATAAGGAGCTTATTGAATAATTTAAGGTCTTAGAAAGACATGTGATGGTGGATGGAAGAAATGGAGGGTAATAAAGAAGGAAGACAAATGTGTGAGTGTTGGGAGCATTAAAGTTCAGCATCACCTGAGGCAATAAAATTTAATTTTGCTGTTGAAGGAAAGGAGAGGACTAGGTGAAAGAGACCACTTCTTGGTTCTCTTGGGATGTTGATAATAAAGAAGGCAGAACTACTCAACGATTTTTGTTTTCCGTTTTCTCTACCAAAGGAAAATTATCTTTGGACTGCAAAGGACAGAACAGAAATGACTAAAAGGGAGGTGCAAAATGAGATAAATAAGAAAATAGTAAGATAGCACCTGGCTTCCTCTGCTGACATCAGAACTTAGTATAGAATGACAATTTGGATAGAAAGAGGACACGGATGAGAAATTTTAGAAGCAGCTCCCAAACCTGGCATGTGAGACTTAATTTGTCTGAACATCTGCTATGGTTCTCTCTGCCAAATAGCAGCTAATGATTCCTTGGCTTGCTTCAATGATAATTTCATCCTTCAGAGGGTAGAAGAAGCAATGAATGAATTGATCTGATTTTGACCAAGTGGGAGGAACTGGTTGCTGAAGCATAAGTGCTGAGATCCTTGGGGAGAAATACCCACTCTATTTAAGGATCGATCAGGAAAGGGAAACTGGGCATATTCTTATCTGTACCTTAGATTGGGGAGAGTAAATTTCAAAGGTTTCAAAGAGGGGATAGGTAGGATCATGTGGCTTAAAATTCTAGAAGGGAAGTTAGCCCAGGAGGGATAAGAAGCTTTCAAGAATGAAAATTTGAAGACAGAAAGAAAAGCAGTGTCTTAAGAGCCTTATGCAAATGTGTGTATACTGAAAATGGAAGCAAGGTTAGAAGGAAAAAGATAAAAATAGAGAAAGAGGAAGAAAGAAGGAAGGAAATAAATGGAGAAAGGAAGGAAGGAAGGAAGGAAGGAAAGAAGGAAAAAAGGAAGAAAGGATGACAAAAGCCTCAAATAATCCTGAAAAAGAGTAATGTCAGGAGTGCTAAAGCTCACGATAAGTTTGAAGCTGGTAAGACAAGTTAAGGACACCAGCTTTTTAAATATCTATTGCTACTTGGACTAAATGAGATTATGATCATAACTGCCAATGAAGAGGAAGTATTACTCAACTCTTACTTGCCTCTATTTTCCATTCTAAGGGAGAAAATGTCTTTAGTCTTTAAAAAAACAGAAGAAAAATAATCACAAAATCAGTCAGCAGGTATTTGTCAGGGGCTTGTTATGGGTCAGGTGCTGTGTTAAATAGTGGAAATAGAAAGAAAAGTAAGACCCACCCCCGGCTCACATTATAAATGGGGAAATAATATGTAAGTAGCTAGTCACATAATTATACATACATGCATACACAATACACATACATACCTCACCCCATATGTATGTGTACATATGCATATATATGCATACATATACACATATATACATATACACGTATGCCATGAGGGTGATGGCAGAAGAGAGAAGAGGGGGTACATGAGAGATGTTGCAAAGATAGAACAAGATGAGTTGACCAGAAATGGAGGTATGGAGTGAGAGCAAATAAGGAATTGAAGTGGATACTGACATTGTGGGCCTAAGTGAAAATGATATTGCTTTAAAAATAATAGGATGTTTGGGGAAAAGGTCATGAGTTTTATTTCAGACATGTATATATAAGCCATGGTGAGAAGGGATGGAGAAAAGAAAGGTCTCCTTCAGAAGGTTGGCTTTGAGTTGAGACTTTAAGGGAGCCAGGGAAGCTAGGAGGTGTAAGTGATGGGCATTGTATCCCAGGCACGATAGACAGAGGACTCTAAAGGCAGAGAGTTAGGAGATGGAGTGTCATGTGCAAGAAGAAGCAAGTAAGCTAGCCCAGCTGGACCATAGAGTTCTTGGAGGGAAGTAAACAGGTAAGAGGACTTGGAAAGGTAAAAAGAAGCCAGATTGTGAAATGTGTCATATAATATAGTAGTACTTTATATTTGATTTTTGAGGTAATAGGGAGTTTATGATGGCGGGAAGTAGCATGGTCAGATATTCATTTTAGGAAAATTACTTTAGAAGATAAGAGGTGAATGAACTGGAATGTGTAAAGGCATGAGCTAGAGAGACCAATGAGATGACTATTTCAGTAGTCCAGGTATGAGGTGATGAGGGCTTGCATGAGGGTGATGGCAGAAGAGAGAAGAGGGGGTATGTGAGAGCTGTTATGAAGATAGAAACAAAACAAAATGAATGTATGGAGTGAGAGTAAATAAGGAATTGAAGTTGGAACTGAAAATGTGAGCCAGAGTGATTAGCAAAATGATATTGCCCTTAAAAATAATAGGAAGTTTGGGGAAAAGACCCTGAGTTCTGTTTCAGACATTTTGAATATGAGAAGCCTAAAGGACATAATCTGAGATGTCCAAAAGACAGTTTGTAATGATTGACTGGGGGCTTAGGTGAGAAATTAGAGGTATATATATATGTCCAGGAATCATCTGCATAGAGATGATAACTGAATGTATAAGAAGCTGATAATATTGCTAAGCAAGATAGTATAGAGGAAGAAGAGGGCCCAGGAAAGAGCCTTGGAGTCCAGTTGAAAGAACTCACAGTTAGTGGGGTTGATCTGTGTGAAGATACAGGAAAAGAGACTGAGAAGGAAAGGTCAAGAAAGAGAAGTAGGAGAAAGTAGAATCAGGAAAGCAGAGAGAAGTGAGTGTATCCAGGAGGTGATGGTGATCAGCAGTGCCAGTGCTTGCAGAGAAGTCAAGATGGAGGATGGTTGAGAAAGGCTATTAGATTTAATAATTAAATCACTGGTAACTTTGTAGAGGTCAGTTTCAGTTGTATGGTGAGGTTGGATGCCAGGTTCCTGACAATTCAGAAGAGAGTAAGAGAGAAAGTAGAAGGCACAAAATGTAGGTGGCTTTCTCAGTGAGTTTAGATTAAAAAGGGGAGGAGAAATATTTGCTGTATCAAGTGAGAGTTTTTAAGAATGGAGGAGACAAGGGCATGTTTGTAGGCAGTAGGGGAGGAGCCACTAGATAGGGACAGACTGAACATTAGAGATTGGGCATGCTAGGAGGAACATTCTGCTCTTGTAAAAGAACCTGATTTAAAAGGTTCATCTAATTCAAACTGTACCTGGACAGAAATTCTCTCTATGTCATCCTTGAGTTAGATGGGAATCCAATAATTTCTGAGATACCCCATTCCACTATTCTTATTTTGGATAGTTCTAACTGATTGCTGCTTTTTTTTAGCATCAGTCTTAAGTTATCTTTTTACAGATTCTACCCATTGCCCCTTGTTCTGCCATCAGGTACCAAAAAGAATAGTTTTAACCTTTATTCCACATAAATACCAAAAGACAGCAATGATAGCCCTTCTAAATCTTTTCCTTTTCAAGCTAAATACTCCAGGTTCCTTCAACCTGCTATGGTCACAAGTTATTTACAACCAGGTCACCTTTCTCTGGATGGTGTCCAACTTATCGGTGGTCCTTCCTAAAATGCAGTCCTTAAACGTGAACACAGTACCTTGCATATTTGTCTAGGAAAGGACACAGTCAAATTTTTACATCCGAGCTTCTGGACATCATGTCCCTCTTAATGAAAACAAAGATCACATCTGCTTTTTTGCTTGCCATATGACACTGTTGAATCATTCAGGAGTGTGCTAGTAAATGTTAGACGACTGGGTCTCTGAGAACAGACAGCACACTTTTTAGCTTAATCTAAATTGTTAATATATTTTCTCTCTTGATTTCTTGAGTTTAGATAATCAACAAAACAATAAATCAAGCCCTGATTTGTAGCATTTGCTGAGTTTCAAGGTAGAAATGCTCTCACAAAAGTTCAGCAGTTAACTCAGGGAGCTGTACAAGCTGGCTCTAGCATACCCATCCATTTTAACCATTCAGTCTTTTTAAAGACCTCTGATATTTTTCAGCTTGATTGATGTCTGGATTTCCTTAGTTTATTATTAGTACTATTTTTTGTAAATAGTTTTTTTATTTTTTCCAATTATATGTAAAGATAGTTTTCAGCTTTCATTTTTTATATCATATTTTGAGTTCCAAATTTTTCTCTCTCCCTTCCTCACCTCCCCATTCCCCAAGACAGCAAGTAATCTGATATAGGCTATACACGTGCATCGTGTTAAACACATTTCTACCTTAGTCATGTTATGAATGAAGAAACAGAACAAAAGGGAAAAACCACGAAAAACAAAAGCCAAGAAATGAAAAAAATATGCTTTGATCTGCCTTCAGACTCCACAGTTCTTTCTCTAGATGTGGATAGCATTGTCCAGCCTGACTCTTTTGGAATTGTCTTGGGTCATTGTATTGCTGAGAAGAGCTAAGTCTGTCATAGTTGATCATCATACAGTGTTGTTGTTATTTTGTACAATGTTCTCCTGCTTCTACTCACTTCACTCAGTTCATTTAAGTCTTTCCAGGCTTTTCTGTAGTCCACCTGCTCATCATTTCTTATTGCACAATAGTATTCCATTACATTCATATGCCACAACTTGTTCAGCCATTCTGCACTTGGTGGTTCATTGAACCATCAAGTAGTTTGAACTAGATGGACTTTTTGTTCAACCATTCTGCACTTGATTTCAAATTTTTTGTCACCATTCAGAAAGAGCTGCTATAATTATTTTTGTATATGTAGGTCCTTTTCCCTTTTTTATGTTCTCTTTGGGACATAGACCTACTAGTAGTATTACTAGATCAAAGGTATGCGCAGTTTGATTGCTCTTTGGGCATAGTTCTAAATTGCTCTCCAGAATGGATGGATTGGTTCACTACTCCACCAGCAATGCATTAGTGTTCCAATTTTACCACATCTTCTCTAAAATTTATCATTTTCCTTTTCTCTAATATTAGTCAATCTAATAGGTGTGAGGTTGTAGCAGCAAGCACCCTAGCATGTCCAGGGTGACTGCTAGCATAGGTTCTTAGATCTGTTTATTTATGTATTTATGTATTTATTTATTTATTTTTAAAAGCAATTGGGGTTAAGTAACTTGCTCAAGATTACACGGCTAGTCATTATTTATGCATGGGTGCTCATTTTCTGAGGCCGGATCTGATCTCGGGTCATCCCAACTCCGAGGCTGGCACTCTTACTCACTGCGCCACCTAGCCGCCCCGATCTGTTTTTTTAAAGGAAAGCAACTCAAAATGGGTTAACAATCTTACTTTAATGAATCAAACATCAGAAAATACAAACAGAATACAAACAGACATTACAAGCAGATAGAGAGACAGATCAGTAGGCAGGGCTTCCCACTGTTTGACCATCATACCCATACCTACTTAGTTAGGAAGGAAGCTGTGATCATCTGGGTTTTCAAAGCTGGGGGGCTCACCAGCTTCCCAGAATCTCAGCTGGCCAAATGACACAACTCTTCTCAAAGTGAGCGCCACAGCAAAACCTCACATCAGGGTATATATAGCCTTCTTCTGGGTCAGAGACCATCACAACCCTCGTGACCCACTGCCCAATCACAGAATAACAAGGTGTGGGTGTTCCTGAAGAACAAGCTTCCCACCACAGGCTCCAGGTGACCACATTCAGCCCATTAAGGGGCAGAGCATGTTCTCAAATCAGGGAAGGTTCTCAGAGTCAACCAAGCCCATCAAAGGGCCTAGGAGCAGGGAAAATCTTCAGATTCCCATTCCCATAACAGAGGTGGAACCTCAAAGTTGTTTTAATGTGCATTTCTCTAATCAATAGTGATTTAGAGCATTTTTTCATATGATTATAGATAGCTTTAATTTCTTCATCTGTAAACTGCCTATTCACATCCTTTGACCATTTATCAATTGGGGAATCCTTACCTTATTTTTTTTTAAACAAATGCTTTATTAACTTCTGTTTTACATCATTCATTTCCACCAGATTTTGTGTTACAATCATTTTCCCCCAGTTATTCCCCTACCCAACCTCCCAGAATAGCAGTCCCACAAGATATCGCTTCCTCCAATCTGTTCTCTCCCATACCTTCTCCCATACCCCCTATGACTTTTCTATTAGAGGAAGGTGAATATTTGTGTCCCAATGCCTGCACATCTTATCTCCCAATTATAAGCAAAAGAGTATTAATAATAGTATTTATATATATTTGAAACATTTAATCTCAAGACCTCAAATTTCAGATCCATTTCCTTCCTCCCTTGTCACCCATTCCCTCTTGGGAGATAAGTAATTCAGTATATGTTGTACATGTCTAGCTATGCAAAACATTATCATAGTAGATATATTGTACAAGGCTGCTTATAATTCCCTCCCACTCATCCCACCCCCCACCTGGTCCATTCCCTACATGATCCTGTCCCTCTTCTATAGTGGGTACTTCCAACCTCCCCTCCCCCCAAGGATGCCCTCCCATCAATCATCCCTCCTCTCATCCCCCTTCCCCCTATTCTGCTGCAGGTTGAGATATACCATTTAGTATGTATGTCATTCTCTCCCTGAACCAAATTCAATGAGAATGTGGATTTGCCTTTTTTTCCCCTCTTCCTATTCTCCCCCTCCCTTGCAACCACTTCCCCTTGCTTCTTCTACATGAGATAGTTTACCCTACCCTGTCTTTCCCCATTTCCTCTTGCCACTTTCCTCTCTCACCTCATAATTTCATCCCTTGAGTATTCTCCCTTCCCAACAAATTCAACCTATGCCCTCTATGCATATACACACACATTCACATATGTATTCATATGACCACACCCCCTTCTTCCATTATTTTCATAGTGACAAAGATATCATCACTCACAGTTATTGTTTTTCCATATAGGAATGTAAATAGTTCAACTTTGATAAGTTCCTTTTGATTCCTTTTCCCTGATTACCTTCTCAGGCATCTCTTGCTTCTTGTGTCTGGATGTCAGATTTTCTATTCAAATCTGGTTTTTTCCTCAAGAATGCTTGAAAGTCCTCTATTCCACTGAATGACCATATTTTCCCCTGAAACAAAATACTCAGTTTTGCGGGGTATGTGACCCTTGGGTTCACTCTCAGTTCTTTTGCCCTCTGGAATATCATATTACATGCCCTTCTATCCGTCAATGTAGAAGCTGCCAGGTCCTGGGCTATTTTGATTGTGTTTCCACAATACTGAAATTGTTTCTTCCTGGATGCTTGTAGTATTTTCTCCTTGATCTGGGGATTCTGGAACCTGGCTATAATATTCCTGGGAGTTTTCTTTTTGGGATCTTTTTCAGGAGGTGATCTGTGGATTCTTTCAACCTCTATTTTGCCCTCTGGATCTAAAACATCAGGGCAGTTTTCCTTGAGAATTTCTTGAAGGGTGATTTCTAGGTTCTTTCTTTGATCATGGCTTTCAGGTAGTCCAATAATTTTTAAATTGTCTCTCCTGGATCTATTTTCCAGGTCAGTGTTTTTTCCCATGAGATATTTCACATTGCCTTCTAATCTTTCATTTGTTTGGATCTGCTTAACAGCATCTTGATTTCTCATAAAGTCATTAGCTTCCATTTGCTCCAGTCTAACTCTGAAAGAATGAATCTCCTCAGTGAACTTTTGAGATTCTTTTTCCATCTGGCAAATTCGACTTTTTAAGGCATTCTTCTCCTCATTGCCCTTTTGGGCCTCCTTTGCCATTTGAGTCAGTCTATTTTTAAGGTGTTGTTTTCCTCAGTCAGGCTGTTGAGCCTCATTTCATACTTTTCCTGCATCCTTCTCATTTCTCTTTCCAATTTATCCTCCACTTCTCTTATTTGATTTTTAAAGTCCTTCTTAAGGCCCTCTATGGCCTGCAACCCGCTCATGTTTTCCCCTGGGGCTTTTGGAGCAGGACTTCTGACCTCACAGTCCTTTTCCCGCTCTATGCCCCCAAAATAGGAGTCCAGGGTTGCATTTTTCTGTTTCCTTTGCCTTGGCATGTTGCCACTTAATTGCTTGACTTTTGGGCTTGTTGCCACACTATGGCTTTAAGGCCAGATAGAGGAATTTTCGTCCCGAACGTGTGGGGGCAACTTCCGTTTCTGGCAAGCTGTAAACCCACCCACAGCTTCCACCCTAGATCACAATCCAGATCCAGGGAGGTTAAAGCAAGAGCGATTACCCCCCAAGACTGATCGCTGGATCTCCCTACAATTAATTGCAGGCCAAGAGCTGGAGCTGCCTCTGAAAACTACCAAATGGCATGTCTCCTCAGCGGCTTCTAGCCCCCTGGGGAGGGAGCCAAAGCATTCCCCCCAAAACATGTCCCAAAGTCCATAGGACACTAACCTCTTACTTTGTCCTAGGCATGTCTATGTTGATAATTCTGGAGTCGCCACAGCTGCTGGTGTTCTGGGGTTCCTCCAGCTGGCTGCTGGCCCTGCTGCCCTGGGGCTAAAACCTCGGCTCATGGGACCTGGGCTCCGCTCAGCTCTGCTTCTGCTCTGCGAGTTGCTTGCTGCCGGCTCCCAGACCGCTGTGCTGGTCCTTCCTGCAGGGCTGCTGGGCTGTCCTCAGCGGGAGGTTAGCTTCTCTTTGTCATTCTGTGGGTGCTGGGGCTCCAGAAGTTGTTCAGAGTCCCCTTTTACATAGTTTGGGGGGAATCTGGGGGCAGAGTGGCTTGGATGAGCTGTTTCTACTCTGCCATCTTGGCTCCGCCCTCCTTACCTTATTTTTAAAAATTATTTTTAACCCAAGTGGAGGAATTCCATTAAATTTATCTTATTAGTTTAAATTCATCATTCTAGCCTACTGACACATTTTTGGATCCTGACTTTGCCATACAGCATTTTATGTATGTCTTCTAGCTTTGTAAACCTCTTCCAGCTTTTGCATTTTTGACAAGTGTTCTAGGTATGCTTTATTATGTCATTGATAAAAATGTTGAGCAACCAAGGGCCAAGGAAAAAGAACTAAACCATTCACTAGATACATTTCTCTAATTTAACACTGAGTCATTAATGGCTACTCTTTGGGTCCAGTCATTTAACAAGTTTCAAATTCACCCAATTATACCATGGCTAAATCCTGATTAGTGCCAATAATTAATTCCCTGGAGTTGTTGCATTTTTCAAATTCACACTTCACATTTCCATTGTGTTGGAACTAGTTACTATATTTTACATAATTATAAACTTAAAAATAAATTCAAATACATGTGACATTGTAAATTCAAATACATGTGACAACTTCTAGAGAGTCACTATTGGGATCTAGTTAAAGTATCTAACACATATCTCTTCAAACTATTCCCAAAGATAATTTGAGAGACTGTCAGATGACTGGATATATATTTGTTTCTATAAATATATGCATGTATTTATACACACACACATACACATGCACACACACATATATAAAATTTATCTGATCTATAGGTCTTGGAGCCTCGTAAAAATGAAACTATTCTGGAATGAGCTAATCATAATGAAGTTATGCTATTTCCTAGTTATTATTGCTTCATTTCCTTCATGTTCACAGGGGATGAAGAGATGCCTCTTTTCTGTGTAAAGATATTCAGGGAGGTGGCAGACAGGAACAAGGTTAGTGTCAGGGGCACTAAACTTCTATCATGTAATATTTCACCATGCCTGGCCCATGAGTTTTTATTTCTCTTTGGTTAAGTTTTAGGTGTCAGTATCCCATTTTTAGTATTATCACTACTTTATACTTTGTCTGGGCTTGGCTTATTTTTGCCTTAAGAACTTACTTGTTATGTATTATTCTTTCTCTGCTAATAGGATTTCTTATTTAAGGAAATTTGTACTTGCCTCTGGGTATGATATCAGTATGCCTCTTTTGCTATTGGGACTTGCAAATGGGATAATTTTCTATTCTTCTCTCCAATCCCAGCTGTGCTAATGTGGGGATATGTCTCCTTTCTCTCTGTAGAAATCAAAACGTCTTCTTCAATCTCTATCTGCTGCCACCATTAATCATACCAGACATATATTTGGTGGTTACTTGATTTTCCTTTATATAATGGGTCAAGGAAATGATTAATAATTAATATAATAATGAGGGTAAACAATTGAAAAGTATATGTAAAGAAACAGCTCTCTGAGTTGTAGAATACAATCCAATATTTTTCATAAAATTATGCCTTCAATGGTGAGGAGGGAACCTAGAACATTTAGCCCATTTGGTTTAATGGAATTGTGTGTGTGTGTGTGTGTGTGTGTGTGTGTGTACATGTGAATGTGTGTTTTATAAATTCAACATTTCATTTGGCTGCTCTGCAGTATCATCAGCATGTCCTATCAGTTCTTGGCTGGGGTGAGAGGCGAGAGAAGGGCTGCTGCTCAGCTTTCAGTCTCCCATTTTCTGCAATGGGAATGCACAGGGTTATGCAGGAAATGGGCCAGGGAGCCTCAGATATTTGGTGCTTCATTTGACACTACCCACTGGACTTTCTTCTTGCATGAAATAAGTGAGCATGATCCTCTGCTTTCCTTTCCCTGAATCCTCCACAAAACTAGTCCTGGGAAGCCATCTTCAAAGATGTCACTAAAGTGTGAACCCTAGGAGAGTGGATGCTTGGCTCATAATGCAAGTGCTAATGTCTTCACTGAAAAATGAGTGAATTCCCACAGAGCTCTATACAGCTTTCCCAAGGCTCATAATATTATGGTATGGTTTAGTTTAGACTATTCCGGGAAGGAAAAAACACTCATGGGGAGGGGGAAGCTATTGAACAAGAACTACCTTCCAATAAGACCTGTACTGTCTAAATAACTCATTGACTTTGTTTTTCAAGTATGGCACTACCCAGGATATTTTTGGATGGTCTTTTTCTTTGCCCAAGGAACATACTACCTCAGGAAATTCCCATCCCTCTTTAAAATGTCCAATTTTCAAACCTTCAAACTCTTGGTGTTACATCTACAGGACTACTTCGGCAATCCACTGCTTTCTCTAAGAAGTATGTGGTTGAGGAAATCCTTTTCTTCTAGTAGGACAAGTGTAAGCACATTTTCTGTGTCATATGCTTTTGTAGGACTTCTTCTGATCCCTCACCTATTGTCAACTTTTAGTCTGGGAAAATCCCCTCTGGAGCTTTTATGGTAAAAATATAGAAGGACATAGATAAAAGTTACATAAAAGAGACAGTTCTGTATGGGTTATGATCTACATTGTTGCAGGAAATAATGTGCTCTGTGAAATGACAACTCCATTGCTAGATTAAAATGTTTCTATATATATACATATATATGTATATTATATATATATATAAATATATGAATATGAATACACCAGTGGATAGTCAATAACTAAGGTGAATTTACACTTTGTCACAGACTAATTAGATATTCATTAACCTATGCCCTCATTACTGCATACATAAAAATTGAATATTTCATGATCTGACTCTGGCCATAATGATGAGGTGAGACCCCAGTGAATTGTGTTGAGAGATTAAGGAGTTAGGGCTCTTGGCTTTGACTTTTTATTCTCACTTTGTCCTCGTCAGCAAAGACACACTCTTTGGCTCATCCATTAAAGGCTTCCTCAACTTCTTCAAGTTCCTCATTTCTTCATCTCCCTAAGTCCCATAATCTATGTCACAAAATAAAAAAAAAAAAGAATGCTGCAAAATTACAAAGAACAAACATGGTACCAAAGAAATGATATGATAAGATGGTCCCATGGTAATACTTTGAAAAGGTATGGTCCATGAGTATAGTACACTGCACATATTTAGAGACTTTTTTGCTGTTTTTTTTCCTTTAAAATTATTTGTTATTTGGGATTACTCTCTGGGAGGCAAAAGGATCCTGGGAGAAATTTTAGACCCATAAAAAATATAAAAAAGCTATATTAAAAACTGGAGTCTAAAAAAGAGAATGGTTTAGTCCCAAGAATTCCAAGAGTCCAAGACTACAATTAAATATTAGTAAAACAGACAAAGTGCTAGTTAATTTAATCTTATTTAAAAGGGAAAACTAAATAATCAAGATCAGAAAGGAAAAATGGAAATGCATAATTGATGAAGAGGATATAAAGAAAAATTGCTGTGCCCAATTACATATCAGCAAGTGATAAATGAAATGCATGAATGCTTATAAAAATATAAAATGACAAAATTAACAGAACAATAGAGAATTTAAACAGTTTAATCTCAAATAAACTGGATGAACCACATATGAACTCCAAAGGAATATATATATATATATATATTACAATTACAGTTACAATTATTGGTTTTGCATGTAGGAATGTAAGTAGTTGAACTTTGATAAGCTCCTTCTGATTTCTTTTCCCTGTTTACCTTCTCATGCTTCTATTTTTTTCCAAAATGCTTTATTAACTTCTGCTTTATATCATTCATTTCTACCAGATATTGAGTTACAATTTTTCCCCGTTATTCCCCTACCTACCACCCCAGCATAGCAGCCCCACAAGATATCCCCTCATTCAATCTGCTCCCTCCCATATATTCTCCCATACCCCCTTCGACTTTTCCATTAGAGCAAGGTGTGTCTCTGTGCCCCAATGCTTGCACATCTTATCTCCCAATTACATGCAAAATAGTATTAATAATAGTATTTATATATATTTGAAAGATTTAATTTTAAAACTTCGAATTTCAGATCCATTTCCTTCCTCCCTTGTCACCCACTCCCTCTGGGAAGATAAGCAATTCAGTATGTGTTATACATGTATAGCTATGCAAAACATTACCATAGTAGATATATTGTAAAAGACTGGCTATATTTCCCTCCCACCCATCCCACCCCCCACCTGGTCCATTCCCTACTTGATCCTGTCCCTCTTCAAAAATGGGTGCCTCCAACCTCCCCTCCCCCCAGCATGCTCCCCCCTCTATCATCCCCCCTCTCATCCCCCCTCTCATCCTCCTCCCCCCTACTCTCCTGCAGGGTGAGATATCCCATTAAGTTTGTATGTCATTCTCTCCCTGAGCCAAATTTAATGAGAATATGGTTTTGCCTTTTTGCCTTCTTGTTCTTCCCCTCCCCTGCAACCACTTCCCCTTGCCTCTTCTACATGAGATAGTCTCCTCTTGCCACATTCCTCTCTTACCTCTTAACTTCACCCCTTAAGTATCATCCCTTCCCACCAAATTCAACCTGTGCCCTCTATCCATGTATACCTGTAAACATATATACACACATTCACATATGTATTCATATGCCCATATACCCTTCTTCAATTATTTTCATATAGAGAAAGGTTTATCAGTTGCAGTTATTGTATTTCCATGTAGGAATGTAAATAGTTCAACTTTGATAAGTTCATAGTGACTTTTTTTTCCTGTTTACCTTCTCAGGCATCTCTTGCTTCTTGTGTCTGAATGTCAAATTTTCTATTCAACTCTAGTTTTTTTCTTTTTTTTTTTTTTTTTTTAAAGCAATTGGGGTTAAGTAACTTGCTCAAGGTTACACGGCTAGTCATTTGATTTATGCGTGGGTGCTCATTTTCTGAGGCCGGATCTGATCTCGGGTCATCCAAACTCCAAGGCCGGTGCTCTTACTCACTGCACCACCTAGCCGCCCCTTTAGGGCAATTGGGGTTAAGTAACTTGCCCAAGGTTACACGGCTAGGTTTTTGTTTGTGCGGATTAAGTGTCTGAGGCCGGCTCCGAACTCAGGTCCTTCTGATTCCAGGGCCGGCGCTCTATTCACTGCGCCACCTAGCCGCCCCTAGTTTTTTTCTTCAAGAATGCTTGAAAGTCCTCTATTCCACTGAATGACCATATTTTCCCCTGAAACAAGATACTCAGTTTTGCTGGGTAGGTGATTCTTGGTTTTAATCCCAGCTCCTTTGCTCTCCAGAATATCATATTCCATGCCCTTCAATCATTCAGTGTAGAAGCTGCCAGGTCCTGTGCTATTCTGATTGTGTTTCCACAATATTGAAATTGTTTCTTCCTGGCTGCTTGTAGTATTTTCTCCTTGATCTGGGAATTCTGGAACCTAGCTATAATATTCCTCAGAGTTTTCTTTTTGGGATCTTTTTCAGGAGGTGATTGGTGGATTCTTTCATCCTCTATTTTGCCCTCTGGGTCTAAAACATCAGGGCAGTTTTCCTTGAGAATTTCTTGAAGGGTGATTTCTAGGTTCTTTCTTTGATCATGACTTTCAGGTAGTCCAATAATTTTTAAATTATCTCTCCTGGATCTATTTTCCAGGTCCGTGGTTTTTCCCATGATATATTTCACATTGCCTTCTATTCTTTCATTCTTTTGGATCGTTTAACAGCATCTTGATTTCTCATAAAGTCATTAGCTTCCATTTGCTCCAGTCTAACTCTGAAGGAATGAATCTCCTCTGTGAGCTTTTGAGATTCTTTTTCCATCTGGCAAATTCAGCTTTTTAAGGCATTTTTCTCCTCATTGCCTTTTTAAGCCTCTTTTGCCACTTGAGTTAGTCTATTTTTTAAGGTGTTATTTTCCTCAGTCAGGCTGTTGACTGTCATTTCATACTTTTCCTGCATCCTTCTCATTTCTCTTTCCAATTTTTCCCCCACTTCTATTATTTGGTTTTTAAAATCCTTCTTATGGTCCTCTATGGCCTGTAACCCACTCGTATTTTCATTTGGGGCTTTTGGTGCAGGATTTCTGACCTCCCAGTCCTCCTCCTGTTCCATGCTTTGATCCTCTTTGCCCCCAAAATAGTTGTCTAATGTTGAATTTTTCTGTTTATCTTGTTTCCTCTGCCTAGGCATGTTGCCACTCATTTACTTGACTTTTGGACTTGTTGCCACAGTAGGACTCTGCCACCAGCTAGGGAAGCTTCTGTCCCAAACGTTGGGGTCTTCTCAACTTCCAGAGATATTAGTTGGGTGGTCTCTGTGAAGCCTCCACACACTCTGGCAAGCTGGTCACATACCCCAAGACCTCCATCCCAGACCGCAATCAAGATCCAAGAATGTTAAAGCAAGAGCAATTACCCCCCAGACTGATCACTGAACCCCCTACAGTTTGCAGGCCAGTAGTTGAAGCTGTAACTGAAGCTGCAAAATGGTGGCTGTGCTGCGGCTCCTCAGAGGCTTCCTGCCCCCAGGGGATGAAGCTGACATGCTCCCTAATACTGGTCCCAAAATCCATAGGGCACCAACCTCTCACTTTCTCCTAGGCATCTATGTGTTGGTAATTCTGGAAAAGCCACAGCAGCTGGTGTTCTGGGGTCCCTCCAGCTGGCTGCTGGGCCATCTGCCCTGGGGCTAAAACCTCCAACTCACGTGGTCTTGGCCTTGGCTCCCAGAATACTGCATGGGCCGCTCCCCAAGGGGCTGTCGGACTGTACTCAGTAGGAGGTTAGCTTCTCCATGTTGTTCTGTGGGTTCTGGAGCTCATGAGGTTGTTCAGAGTCTCCTTTTACATGATTTTGAAGTGGTGTGGGATAGAGCACCATGGAAGTGTTGTTTCTACTCTGCCATCTTGGCTTCATCCCCTGCCCCCATGCTTCTGTTGCTTCTTGTATCTCAATGTCAAATTTTCTATTCAACTCTGGCTTTTTCATCAATAATGCTTGAAAGTCGTCTATTCCACTGAATGATCATATTTTTCCCTGAAACATGATACTCAGTTTTGCTTGATAGGTGATTCTTGGTTTTAATCCCAGCTCCTTTGACCTGCAGAATATCATATTCCAGGCCCTTTAACCCCTCAGTGTAGAAGCTGTCAGATCCTGTGTTATCCTGATTGTGTTTCTACATTATTCAAATTGTTTCTTCCTGGCTGCTTGTAATATTCTCTCCTTGATCTGGGAATTCTGGAACCTGGCTATGATATTCTTCGGAGTTTTCTTTTTGGGATCTTTTTTCAGGAGGTGATTGATTGATTCTTTCCACCTCTATTTTGCCCTCTGTGTCTAAAACATCAGGGCAATTTTCCTTGAGAAGGATCATTGCTAGGTTCTTTGATCATGGTTTTCGGGTAGTTCAATAATTTTAAATGATCTCTCCTGGATCTATTTTCCAGGTCAGTGGTTTTTTTCCATGAGATATTTCACATTGCCTTCTATTTTTTCATTTGTTTGGATTTGTTTAATAGTGTCTTCATTTCTCATAAAGTCACTAGCTTCCATTTGCTCCAGTCTAATTCTGAAGGAATGACTCTCTTCAGTGACCTTTTGAGATTCTTTTTCCATCTATCAAATTTGGCTTTTTAAGGCATTCTTCTCCTCATTGGCTTTTTGAGCTTCTTTTGCCGTTTGAGTTAGTCTATTTTTTAAGGTGTTATTTTCTTTAGTCACATTGTTGTCTCTCTCTTCATGATTTTCTTGTATCATTCTCATTTCTCTTCCCAATTTTTCTTCCACTTCTCTTATTTCATTTTCAAAATTCTTCTTAAGCTCATCTATGTCCTGTATCCAGTTCATATTTTTCTTGGAAGCTTTTGGTACAGGAGTTCTGACTTCATTGTCTTCCTCCTATTCCATGCTTTGATTCTGTTTGTCCCCAAAAAAGGAATCTAAGGTTTGACTGCTGTGCTTGCTTTGCTTCCATTGCTTTCTCATGTTGCCACTCAATTACTTGGCTTTTAAGCTTTTTGCCACAGTAGAACTCTGCTACCAGTGTGGGAAGCTTTGTCCCAATTCTTGGGGTCTTTGCAGCTGCTGGAGCAATTAGTTGGGTGCCCTTTCTGAAACCTCCAGTTGCTCTGGTAAACTGGTCACGCACCCCAGGACCTCCACCCTGGAGAGCAATCCAGATCCAAGCAGGGTAAAGCAAGAGTGATTACCCCTCAGACTCATTGCTTGGTCCCCCTACAATCTGCAGTGCTGAAGCTGCCATGTGGCAGCAGCTGCATGGCCCTGCTTCTCACTGGGGGTAGTGTGGGGAAGGCTAGACCATACTCCTGAACTCCCATTTCCCAAAGTCCACACTGAACTGACCTCTCACTTTGTCCTTAGCATCTATGAGTTGATAATTCTGGAAACCACCACAGCTGCTGGTGATCTGAAGTCCCTCCAGCCAGGGGTTGGTTGTGGCTGCCCTGAGGCTAAAACCTCAGGCTCCTGCAGGGCTGGACATGGCATACAACATGCTATGCTCCTGCTTCCTGCCTGGCTGTCTTCAGCGGGAGGTTAGCTTCTCTCTGTCATTTTGTGGGTTCTGTAGCTCCAAAGTTTGTTTCAAGTCATTTTTTGCATGAATTGGAGGAGGTGGAATCGGGAGCCATGGGAAAGTCCTGTTTCTACTTCTGCATAGATTATTCTCAAAAGGATTTGTAGAGCTGTGAAAGCAAGCATATATAAGCATGTTTGAAGAAAACATACATTGTCTATAACTGGTGTTATAATGAGAAAGGTCTTATACATTACTGCTTACATTAGTGATAGGGAAATATTTTTACCTATTTAGATTCAGTTAGCATATTTTAAGCATCTACTTTGCATGAAGAATTATGTTCGCATAGTGCCTAGCACATAGCACTTAATACATATATTATCTTTATTTATATAAGTACCAGATAAGATATGGGTTTCGATGAGTCAGTTGCTGCCCTCATGGAACTCAGAGTCTAGTTGAACGTGGAACAAATGAATCTATTATATTGATTAGAGAGCAAATTTGCAACAATTTTCTCTTATATTTTCTGGGAGGTTATCACCCACATCCATTGTGTTTGTGGCTTAGACTAACGGCTTGAGAATCCACAGTGGTGTTCCAAGACTCTTGAAAGTAGAAAATGTGGGGTGGGTAGGTGGCATAGTGAGTAGAGCACCGGCCCTGGAGTCAGAAGGACCTGAGTTTGGATCCGGCCTCAGACACTTAACACACACAAACCAAAACCTAGCCGTGTGACCTTGGACAAGTTACTCAACCCCAATTGCCGTCCAAAAAGAAAAAAAAAGTAGAAAATGTGCCAGTGTCAGAATTAGAGACCTGGGTTCAAGTTTGGCAAATCAGTTAAAATGAAGTGGTTGGACTAGAGTATGTCTAAAATTCCTTTGAGTTCAAAATCTGTGTTCCTAAGTCCTAAGGAAAGGGAAATTTGGAGATTTTAATGGACTAGAATTAAAATGCTTAGCATCATGTGATTGTAGCAGGAGATGAGCTAATTTTTATTTTAAAAGAGTGCTGTACTAAATCTACTACTTATTTTGCAGTAAAAGTTCTGTTAAATTATTGGATCTGATATAAAAATATCATATTAGGAATACCAATGCATTTTCTAGAGCTAAGAAATCACTGAGTTTAGTAATTAAAAACTTAGGTGTTATGATTATTATTGTGACACTCAGTTATTAAATAATGTAATTTAAAGATGCATTCAATTGAAATAAAATACCCTTAAATTGTGATTATGCTTTTGACTCTCCCCAGTTTATCAAAGATGAAGCTTATTTTTGCTGGGAACCATTAGAAATTATGCTTTCAATCACTGCTGGGTGATGTGTTTTCATTACCATCAGCAGGGAATAAAATGAAAAACTAATTTAGTTGAACATTATTTTCACAGTAGTTCCATTTTAAACCAAGGGGGAAAGAATACATTTTCCCTTTTGACTTCCTATTATAGTGAAGAAAAGGAAACTTTTGCATAAGGCTTTTAATTGTAAAGTTCTTCAGAAGAAAGTACATTCATTTGTGTTGGACATGGTGGAGGAAATAGGACACAGTCTTCTGTTTGAAGGGATTCATGTCTTCCTTTAAAACAAAAACTCAATGTTTGTTTTTTATGAATAGCTATGAAGCATTTTAGCAATATGGGATCCTGAGTCAACCATCTACAAAATGTGTAATGTATGTATTTTGTGGTCCCAGGGTGCTGTTTTTCACCCTTTACCCCTCTCCACAAGCAAATATCCTCTTTTTCCATCCTGGCACTCGACATACCCCTGCTTTCATTTCCCTTCCATTTAGTCTGTCACTTTTCCACCTTATAATTAAGAGGAGCAAGATATATGAGGAATGAGATGAAATTACAAATGAACTTAAGTAGGTGGGCTGAAACATTTTGGGAAATGAGATGAACTGGATTGGGATGAAAAGGCATTTAAGATATTAGAATATAAGACTGTACATATAACTGGAGGCAATCCTGTTGGGGCCAGAAAGGAGGTCCTGGCTGACCACAGAGATCCTTTTCATCTATAGTTAGTATTGCTTTCTATGATTCTATGTTAAGTAGTGGCCACTGACAGGAGGCCTTTGAGAATTTTATCAGGGCAGAAACCATCTGTCTTTTGGTAGCTCCTGCTTGTGAAAAATACCCTTGATCCTGTAACAATGGAGGGAGACTTAACTTCTGCTCATCTCTGGGATAAATGTTAAAGATAATGATCTATCTTGAGCAGTATTCTGGGGGGCCAAATGAGGGCATTATATGCCCAAAGCCAAGCAGGTATTATCACTGTGATCCTGCCTGACATTTCTAATAGAGGACGAATCCTAGAGGCAGTTCTGTAAAGGAGGAAGATCTCAGCTGTCATTTAATCAGAACAAATTGCTACTATTTCCAGATGTGAGTTCTGCCAGATGTGAATTCCATCAGAGAAAGATACACCTAAAATTTAAAGAACCTTAACTCTTATACCACTCTGATGATCTTGCTTCTATTTCCTCAATGTATATACACGCCTGATCTATTGAACAGAGTTGCAATATAGAGAAGATTAAAATCCAGTATCCTAGGAATTGAGGCAAAGAAAATGCAGCCTAAAGTCTTAGAATCATCTAGTCTAATTCTTTCTTTTAGCAGGTGAGGGTAGCGTGACAGAGAAGAGAAATGATTTTCTCATGGACACACAGCTACTTAGTCATTCCTTTTCTTTGAGTGTCTCTCTTTCTCTCGGTTTTCAGTAGTATTTGCTGAAAAATGACCCAGACAACAAAATTTCCTGTTGTTCAATGAAGGACAGAAATTTCACGACCAAAGAAGGTTTGGTGCTTCTGTGTCAGTTGACTTAGACACACTAGAGGTAATTTGATTTTCAAAGTGCAATAGGTTTTGATAAAATTTTGAAACCATAGAAAGAGATGAGGTATAAGATTTGCATATAAACTCCTTATCTTTTCCCTTCCCCTTAACTCCTATTCTATTTTCCCTATTCCCATTAATGACACTATATTCTTTCAATCAACCATGTTTAGGAACCCCAATTCATCCTTAACACTTTATTCTCTTTTAACTCCTGTGCCCCTCCCATAACCTGTCAACTTTTAAGTCTTGTTGATTTTGTTTTCACAGCACCTCCTGTCTGTTTTCTCCCAGCTCACACAGTGTGATGGTATCACCCTGGAGTGATTGGGCTTTCATTACCACTCACTTTTGAACTATTTCCTTAGGCTAGAGGTACCTATGTGAGATCAAGTGCTGGATTTGCTGTCAAGAACTAAATTTGAATATAACCTCACCTCAAGCATTTCTTTATTGGGTGGACCTTGGGCAAGTCATTTAGTTCCTTCATATGTAAAATAAGAATAATAATAATAGTTTCTACTTCACAAGAATGTGAATTGTGAGAATCAATGGAGAAAATATAGGTAAAATGCTTTGCAAACCTTAAAGTACTCTATAAATATTACCTATTACTTATTATTATTATTATTAATGCATTTGTTATAGCCTCCTAGTTATCCTTCATACTCTCTATTTCCAATCCATCCACCACACAGTTACACTAGTTGATATTTCTAAAGCACAGATTTGACCATGTCACTGTGTTGCTCAGGAAGACTCACTGGCTCCCTATTGCCTCTAAGATAAAATATGAACTCCTCCTAATCAGAGCAGTGCTCTAGAATTATCTGTTTAAAACCCTTTACAAACTGTCTCCAACTACTTTCTGGACTTATTCACATCACTACCCCTCACACTTTTAATGTTCCTGTCAAACTGTTCTTGCTATTCCCAAAATACAACATTCTATCTCTTTCCTCCAGCCAGAATTAGATTGAATTAGTATAGAGAGCACTCAATTAGCAAATTTATTATTCATGCAATATTCAATTTTTGGTTGCATTTTTATTCTATTATTTCTGATGATTTTCATATTTTTTTCTCATGATCCAAGGTATGAGATCCACTAATTATATAAAATAAGCTTGAGAAAGTTCCTAATACTTTCATTTTTATTTGTTTATTTTGCTTTTTGGGGGAGGGCAATTGGGGTTAAGTGACTTACCCAAGGTCACATGGCTAGTAAGTGTTAAGTGTCTGAGGTCACATTTGAACTCAGGTCCTCCTGACTCCAGGGCTGGTGCTCTATTTACTGCATCACCTAGCCGCCCCCGCTAATACTTTTAGCACTTTATCTTGTTCATTACATTGTGGATTATATTTGATTTTGAAATGGAAAATATTATATTAGGCTAAAAAATAAAATGTGGATTCTAGTGATATAACACCAAAACAGAATTGAAATAAATTTCATAGCTTTCTTTTTAATATACATTCTAGTTTACATAATGACCAAAGCATATAGAAATTGCACCTGTTATTTTATATGAATAATTTTAATTATGATAAATGCAATTTTATTTCTTTTAAAATACATTTTTATTTAGATATATTTTGAAAAAAAAATCTTCCTTTTTTGACATTTTGATATTCTGGCCACATGATGGCAGCAAAGGGTAAGAAATCATTCTTATTCTGAATTCCTTTTGATTTCTCTCTAATGCAGTATGAGAAAGAGAAGCAAACGGGGGAAAAGGAAGAGAGAGACCAACAAGTCTTTTAAAGTTTTTTTTCTTGCTTCTAAAGGCTATATTTGTTTAGGGGCAATTGGGCAACTACAATTTTAGAAGGTTTTTAGACACTGCCTTAATTTAGTCTTGTTTTCATACTTCACTACCTTTCCTACAGTCAAAACATCACAAAATCTAGCTCCTCCTTGTGTACAATAAAAGTATTCTTCAAAGGAAGGGGTAATGATAAAGAAATGTGGAAGTTCCTTTTGTCCATGGTATGATGAGTGCTTGTTGACTGATTATCTTTGGAAATGAAATAAAATCAATTCAACCAGCTCCTTTATCTCTCCAAGGGTACCCTGTGATCCATCTTTCCATTTAGCTGCAACTTTCTTGTTTTCTGATTTCACTTATAACGAGAATTTCACAGTCAGTCAAAAGTGAAAAGCATTTGTTAAGTGTTACTGTGTGTTAGGGACTATGCTAACATTGGACAAGGATCTTACATTTTGACTACTCAGAGTTAAGTTAGTGGTTATATAAACAGTCTGAAAGCAGTACAGTTCTTAATACCTTGTGATATCTTTTCCTCTCCTGTGCCATAATTACTGTAGAATTTGGGAAAGGTGATATAAGAATGAGGGCTATTTTATACATTTCTTTGTTTCATGAACATCTGTGACCAAAGAATTTATTATCTAGTGCCTAGTCTAGTAGTAATGAAAGGAAATACACATACATGTATATATATATGTACATATATGTGTGTGTGTACATCCTGCAAATGACAGTGAAAGCATAATTTCAATTATTTTCTGTCTTCCAGATTATATAACTAAAGTCTCTTAAAAAACAGTTCTACATAATTCTTAGACCTAATGAAAAGGTTTTGTTTCCTTTTTATTAATTCAGAATTATAGTTTGAAGTCAAAAGAAATGTGTTATGCTTTTCCTGAGCTTTGATCAGTGAATATGTATGTATCGAGCATATGTTATGTTCAAGTTGTTGTTTTCTATGCTGTTGTTGCAAAGAAATATGAATACATATATGGTTCCTGTTGTCAGAGAGCTTCTATTAGAGTTGGGAAGCCCTGCTTTCTTTTCTTTTTATTTTCTGAAAAATAAAAGCAAAACCTTGGATTATTATGATCTTAAAATGCTAAATCCAATATTTATGATAAGGTATCCATATAATGCTACCTGGCCTTTATTTCTCCAAGTGATTTCTAAAATCTATTCAATATAGAGATCATAGGATCATAGGACCAAAGAATTATAAAGATTTTAGAAATGATTTTTATTTCCATTAGCAGAGACCTGCTGCAATGTCAGACTACTATAATTTTTTTTTAGTGTAGAAAAATAATATATTTAAATTGAAGAAGATATATTTCTTAATTAAGAAGAAATGGAATAGAGATTCAATATCTTTTATAGACTTTCTCTTGACTTTTCATCAATATGTCAATCATTTGGTTGTTGATTGCTTGATTAGGAAACGAAGATTAGAAATATTTCCATGTAAAAATAAAGATGACTTAGAGAGGACATGCTATCTTCCTTCAAATATTTGGAAGATCAGGGTGGGAAAGATGAGCTTGTTCTGCTTTGCCTTAAAAGGCAGGATTAGGAGTAATGTGTGGAAGTTACAGAGAGATAGATTTTAGTTTCATATAACAAAAGCTCCTACCACAGCACTCCTAATGTGGACTTTGCTGACTCAAGAAGAGTAGAGTTCCTAATCACTAGGTATATTCAAATGGAAATTGAATCACTATTTAGAAGAGAAGTAGAGGCTATTCCTGAATAGGTACAAATTAGAGTCGAGGACTTCTTTGGTCAATTCCCCACAGAGATTCTGGGATTCTAAGATTCTTTGACTGATACTGGAATTGTCACTTGCTTAAGTATTGCATTTAAAAAAAGATCTGAAGTTTAATATAGGTACTTCCTTCACTTATGCAGATCACTACTATAACCAATATCTGACCTTGGCAGGAGGGAAGAAAGAATCTGAGTGTTCCCATACTTACATTGCTTCCCATACATTTTCTTCCCCTTACTTCTTTCTTTGTCTCTCCCCCCCCCCCAACTATTTATTAGAAACTTTAGAATATCTCTCCTGAGAATTGTTTATCCAATCAGAGTCTAACCAAGGCTTAGACATAAGTTCCTCTACTCCTTACACCATCAAAATTATTTATTTTACAGATGAAGAAACTGTAGAAGACAGTTGAAATAACAGCTAGTTAGTAGCAGTACCACAGTTAGAAGAGCATGAGTTGTCTGATTTCCAGTCTATTGTTTTTTGGTGATAGTTCAGAAATAAGACTATGCAGTACCTTCAGTGACCCAAAGTGGACCTGACATAAAACCTCACCTTTTTATCACCAATTTTCTCTCATGAATGCTATATGGTTGTAAATAATAGAACACTGTGACTTTTGAAGAGTCAATTGTAAATGGTCCAAAGTGATGTGGGGAAAATACTCATAGGGGGTGTAAATAGGCAGCAGCATATTGCCACTGATGACTTGTTGGCAAAAAGTGGGTAAAAAAAACATTATCAGAGACATCTATAACTGGAAAAAAAGGAGGGCTGGTCACATAGCAAGAGAAAAGAATGAAAGATGGACAGAGAAGAACCAGAGGAATGGCTTTTTTTTTAAACAAATGCTTTATTAACTTCTGTATTGCATCATTCATTTCCGACAGATTTTGAGTTACAATCATTTCCCCCCCTGTTTTTCCCCTACCCACCCTCCCAGAACAGCAGTCCCACAAGACATTGCTTTCTCCAATCTGCTCTCTCTCCTATCCTCTCCCACACCCCCTTCGACCTCTCCATTAGAGGAAGGTGAATCTTTGTGTCCCAATGTCTGCACATCTTATCTCCCAATTATAAGCAAAAGAGTATTAATAATAGTATTTATATATATTTGAAACATTTAATCTTAAGACCTCGAGTTTCAGATCCATTTCCTTCCTCCCTTGTTACCCATTCCCTCTGGGGAGATAAGTAATTCAGTATATGTTGTACATGTCTAGCTATGCAAAACATTATCATAGTAGATATATTGTACAAGGCTGCTTATAATTCCCTCCCACTCATCCCACCACCCACCTGGTCCATTCCCTACATGATCCTGTCCCTCTTCTAACCTCCCCTCCCACCAAGGATGCCCCCCCCAATCAATCATCCCTCCTCTCATCCCCCTTCCCCCTATTCTGCTGCAGGTTGAGATATACCATTTAGTATGTATGTCATTCTCTCCCAGAACCAAATTCAATGAGAATGTGGATTTGCCTTTTTTTTCCCTTCCTATTCTCCCCCTCCCTTGCAACCACTTCCCCTTGCTTCTTCTACATGAGATAGTTTACCCTACCCTGTCTTTCCCTATCTCCTCTTGCCACTTTCCTCTCTCACCTCATAATTTCATCCCTTGAGTATTCTCCCTTCCCAACAAATTCAACCTATGCCCTCTATCCATATACACACACATACACATATGTATTCATATGACCACACACCCTTCTTCCATTATTTTCATGGTGAGAAAGATATAATCACTCACAGTTATTGTTTTTCCATATAGGAATGTAAATAGTTCAACTTTGATAAGTTCCTTTTGATTTCTTTTCCCTGATTACCTTCTCAGGCATCTCTTCCTTCTTGTGTCTGGATGTCAAATTTTCTATTCAATTCTGGTTTTTTCCTCAAGAATGCTTGAAAGTCCTCATTCCACTGAATGACCATATTTTCCCCTGAAACAAAATACTCAGTTTTGCTGGGTAGGTGACCCTTGGGTTCATTCCCAGTTCTTTTGCCCTCTGGAATATCATATTCCATGCCCTTCGATCCCTCAGTGTAGAAGCTGCCAGGTCCTGGGCTATTCTGATTGTGTTTCCACAACATTGAAATTGTTTCTTCCTGGCTGCTTGTAGTATTTTCTCCTTGATCTGGGGATTCTGGAACCTGGCTATAATATTCCTGGGAGTTTTCTTTTTGGGATCTTTTTCAGGAGGTGATCTGTGGATTCTTTCAACCTCTATTTTGCCCTCTGGATCTAAAACATCAGGGCAGTTTTCCCTGAGAATTTCTTGGAGGGTGATTTCTAGGTTCTTTCTTTGATCATGGCTTTCAGGTAGTCCAATAATTTTTAAATTGTCTCTCCTGGATCTATTTTCCAGGTCAGTGGTTTTCCCATGAGATATTTCACATTGCCTTCTAATCTTTCACTTGTTTGGATCTGCTTAACAGCATCTTGATTTCTCATAAAGTCATTAGCTTCCATTTGCTCCAGTCTAACTCCGAAGGAATGAATCTCCTCAGTGAACTTTTGAGATTCTTTTTCCATCTGGCAAATTCGACTTTTTAAGGCATTCTTCTCCTCATTGCCTCTTTGGGCCTCCTTGCCATTTGAGTTAGTCTATTTTTTAAGGTGTTGTTTTCCTCAGTCAGGCTGTTGACCCTCATTTCATACTTTTCCTGCATCCTTCTCATTTCTCTTTCCAATTTTTCTCCACTTCTCTTATTTGATTTTTAAAGTCCTTCTTAAGGTCCTCTATGGCCTGCAACCCACTCATGTTTTCCCCTGGGGCTTTTGGAGCAGGACTTCTGACCTCACAGTCCTTTTCCCGGTCTATGCCCCCAAAATAGGAGTCTAGGGTTGCATTTTTCTGTTTCCTTTGCCTTGGCATGTTGCCACTTGATTACCTGACTTTTGGGCTTGTTGCCACACTATGGCTTTAAGGCCAGATAGAGGAATTTTCATCCCAAACGCGTGGGAGGCAACTTCTGTTTCTGTCAAGCTGTAAACCCACCCACAACTTCCACCCTAGATCACAATCCAGATCCAGGGAGGTTAAAGCAAGAGCAATTACCCCCTCCAAGACTGATCGCTGGATCTCCCTACAATTAATTGCAGGCCGGGAGCTGGTGCTGCCTCTGAAAACTACCAAATGGCATGTCTCCTCAGCGGCTTCTAGCCCCCAGGGGAGGGAGCCGACACATTCCCCCAAATACACTTCCCAAAGTCCATAGGACACTAACCTCTTTGTCCTAGGCATGTCTATGTTGATAATTCTGGAGTCGCCATGGCTTCTGGTGTTCTGGGGTTCCTCCAGCCGGCTGCTGGCCCTGCCGCCCTGGGGCTGAAACCTGGGCTCACGCGGACCTGGGCTCTGCTCAGCTCCGCTTCCTGCGCTCTGCGTATTGAGCGCTGCTGGCTCCCAGACCACTGTGCTGGTCCTTCCTGCAGGGCTGCTGGGCTGTCCTCAGCGGGAGGTTAGCTTCTCTGTGTCGTTCTGTGGGTGCTGGTGCTCCAGAAGTTGTTCAGAGTCGCCTTTTACATAGTTTGGGGGGAATCTGGGGGCAGATCTTGGATGAGCTGTTTCTACTCCGCCATCTTGGCTACGCCAGGAATGGCTTTTTCAAACTAGTTATATCCTCATTGGAACATGTATAGGAGGATACAGACCAAAATTGATGAATAGACACACATAGATTATCATTTACGTATTTGGTATGCAAGTCTATATGAGATCAAAACTATTGAAGGATCCAGGTAGTAAAAATTACCAGTTTTTGAGTTAGAATGAATCTTGGAAATCATCGAGTACAGTCCCCTTATTTTAAAGATAAACAGAAGCAAAGAAAAAGTTAGGTGATATATAAAGTTGTACAGCTTTATGATAAAGCAGTTACTAGAACCTAGTTATTTTAAATCTATAGCACAGGGCTCTTTTTTTTCCTTTAGCTTCTTTCTTTATCCCCAAATTTAATTTTCAGAAAGCAAGTGCTTTCAGTATCTCCAAAACGCTACAGAGAAATAAAAAAAAACAATTTTTTTTCCTCTACAGTATGGAATACTGGATAGAAGACCTGGGTTCCAATCCAATCTCATCTCTGACCAGGCAACCTGGGGAACATTGCCTCATCTTTCAGCAGTAGCTAACTACTTAAGACTGTAAGTTACAGAAAAAGTGTCAACCTCTCTTGATAGGAGATAACTTCATCTGGAAGTTCCCTATAGTGATAAATTAACATACCCTTACTATATTATCTATTACTTTGTCTGCTTTTAAGTCTTTACTTCTCATAAACTATAAAAAACAGAAAGAAATGCCAGATTCTATGTTTTTTTTCCTCCATGATTTAAAAATTTCTGAAAAATTTAAATCTCCCTATAATTGACATATCAAATAAATGGTGAGTCCTACAGTATTTCAGAGGGGTCAAAGATCTCTTTCAAATGAAGGAGTCACTGAAGTCTTCATGGAGAATCTATTATTTGACCTGGAGAATGGGTGTAGGGGATTAAACACAGGTATAGAAATGAGTTAGTACTGTTTTTCCTCTGATGATTTAATAGAGGTTATAAGTAGGTGAAAATCCATCAAGGATCTATTCTTCATTCACTTCCACTAACTCTATGTGCCTTCTAACCATATTTCACTTGATATCACTCCTTTCTAGAACTCTCCCAAGAATCTTCCCTCTGTTACCTATACCTTACCCTAATTATATATCTATAAATGCAACACAGACATATATGTATATGTATATATGCACATATACATCTATATTTTGCATGTTTACAGTAAGTAAGTTGTATTTGGCAGGGAGAGGGGCATAAAAGGTGGCAGACTTTCTACACACAAAACCCAATGGAGACTGAAAAGAAATAAGGAAATACTTTGTTTATATAAACAACTTCACAGAAGACTGAAAAAATATACATAGAAAATTATAACAAATGTTATATCATATTCAACATAACAAACAAGTAGACATTTGAGATTAGATACAGAACCAAACTTATTCATTTGATGATTATTTTACAGGGGTCAAACTGTGGAGGGTAAAGATAAACAGACATTTAAAAAGAATAATAAAGATCAACACAGGATTCAAAGATATTATCATAGAGAAAACATTATTCCTCTTCTGATCCATCCTCAGTCCAGAAATGCTTTGGATAGGGTAACCATGAAATAACTAGTGAACCATCAGTGTTTTCTCAATAGGCATGTAAATGTAAATGAGTAACTGATGGAATGAATAATTACTGAGGCTTGACTGGTTGGCATAGAACATTTGTTTTTCTGTCTCTTCCTTGATAACCTTTGAAGGAGTTAACTGATTAAGTCCAAAAAGGACTCAATTAAAAAGTCTTGAGACATACTCTTAGGTCAATTTGCTACTTAATTTGCTACCTGGAAAGAATATGGCAGCTCTTATTTTAAATGGAAATATTTTCTAAAATAATTAAATGTAGAAGATATACACACATAATTTTATGGAAAACATCCCCCTTCTATATTATGTAAATATATATTATATGTATGCATTTATATACATATAGTATGAATAAATGTATAGCATTTAAATGTAGTATAAATAAAAGTTACAGAAATAACTTCTGGGAGAAAAAAGGGCCTGAATTTGCTCTCCTGAAACAAAATGGATTTGTTTCCTATAGCTTTTACACTAGCTAAAAACCACATGGACTAATGGGCAATGTGTATTACTTCACCCATGCATAAGGGAGGTCTATGATTCACAGAACCACTAGTAATATTATCCTCAGTAAGGCATAATTAGAAAGGGAAGGCTGCTGAAACTTTTTTTAAGAAGAAAGGAACCCAATAACTGCATTGCCAAACCAAATATGCATACTTTTTGGATTTTCTACTGTTTAGGATTATCTGCACCAGTACTTTGCTCATTGATTTACTTCAATATTTCAAGACCCTGTGGTTTCATCTCTATGGGTAATTCCTACACTGACACAGATCAAAACCCCTCCATGCCTAAGCATGTGGTTTCATAAATTTTGTGGCTAAAAAGAGTTCATCACCTAAAGGTCAACCTTCTGATGATGGGCCTCTTTGAACTTAGTTAGCGTGGTCCTTGGACAAATGACACATAATCTATCACTGGGTCTCACATCCAAAGTTTTTTCCAGCCTAGTAGAACTTAGTTGCATTTATTCTAGCATGTCCTTTGAGAACCCAGTGTTGACTTCCACTCTTGGAGAAGGTCTTGGTATAGCATTTTCCTGAAGGCCTGCTCTATTTACTGAACGCTAATATCTTATCCCATATATGGCACCTTATGGATTTCAAAGAGTATTTGTAGGCATTATTAAATTTGGTCTTTATAAAGCCATGAAAGGCAGAAAAGAGCAAGTATTGTTAAAAGTAAGAAATGAGAGGCCCACAAAAGCACTTTTCTCAGTGTTATAAATTTGGTAGATAAACAGAATCTGAACCAGACGGTGGATTTTCTAACTCCTATCCTGTTCTTCCTTCTGCTATCTCACTCTATGTAGCAGAGAGTTTAACTTTGGGTGCTAAGAACCTTCTGAGGCCTTTCCCTCAGTACATAATGATTACAGTGTAGTACATTATGTTCCTTATTACATAATGATTATAAGGGTTGAATTATTTTTAATTTAAATCCTTGAATCAATTATCTATGTAAACATACATATGTATATAAGTAATACAATGAAAATTATATGTCTATATATACTTATGTGTATATTTATATCTAGATTATAGACCTATATGTATATAATTTTTCCATTGTTCTAGGTGGTTAATGTTCTTCTGAAACCCATCTGAAGTGAATTTTATGTTAATGTGTTTAAAGTACTCTATACATTGCTTAATGTCAGATTTGGCAAAGATGAGCTGGATCTTATTTTCTCCAAATGTTACAACTTCATCTGTGACTGTATCTCAGTCTCACCCACAATATTTTATTATTACAACCCTTTTGTGAGCAAAGGCATTTGATTGCATCACCTGAACAGTTATTTAGTTGTGATTAAAGCCCAGAATTTTGGCTGGATGAAGCATATGACATTTGTGGCTCCATTTTGCACCTTAAACTCACATTTGCACCTGCAAAATGCTAAAATGAATCACAAATCAGCACATGTGCATTCAATTATCCAGTTTTTATGAGCAGATGTGGGCAAAGAGTAGATGCATCTTTAATTAGGAAAACCTGTGGGAAAGTTATCCCTAAATTTCTCCTAGGGAATTTGTGTCCAGCATGAAGCATCATGATTTGGAAACTAAACGTCAGACTCAAATGTTGACCAGACAACCTGAACTTGAATACAGTCTGTCAGAAATGAATGGAAAGGACATTAATCCTCACTTGCACATTTTTCCAGTGTTTCCTCATAAAACAATGTACTGTCCTCCATGATTCTTTTTATTTTTCACATTCAGCTCAAAAAAGAGCATAGACCATAGAAGCAAATTCCAATGATAATTTTTAGAAATAATGATTCAATCCAACAACTCAATAAGTGTAAGTATTTATTAAGCATGTACTTTATGTGAGGCTCTGTACTAGAAGCTGGAGGCAGATGAAAATGAGACTTTACCTGTACTCAAGGAACTTTAAAACAAAAAACCCAAACACCACAAACCCACACCACACCCACCAAACCCACCCCCACCACCCCACCACCCCCCACAAAAAACCCCAAACACCACAAACACCCCCAACCACCCACCACCCCCACACCCCACCACCCCCCCTGTACTCAAGGAACTTTGATCCTCCTAACAATATAATGAATTACTGTCATCAATAACTAAAAACTGTGGCTAGTAATGAACAAGCATTTGTAAATTCTAACAAGCATTTGTCAAATTCTAAATTTGTTAAATTCCACAGTATTATAAGGTATAGGAATACAAAGACAAAATTGAAACTGTCCCTTTCCTCATGGAACTTATATTGTAATGGCAGAGACTTGCATGTAGAGGTATATACAACATGTCTATCAGTTAAATGCAAGGTAACCTGAGAAAGGAAGGCATTATCAGCTGGAGACTAAGGAAGACCTCATTCATGAGGTAATTTTTTGAGCTAAAATCTCAAAGGCGACCAAGGCAGCTAAGAATTGTTTTTTTTTAAATTTTCATTTTGAAGAAAAATGTAATTTTCTGTATTATACTGTGTGGGTATTATGGTGGTATCATAATGCTTAATCACACTTATCATATTTATAGGTAACTTTTTTATATTTGTAATATCTGATGTAAGTAGGGAACTATTCTATTTTTATTCTTTTTTACAGACCATGTAAGTGGGAAGGTGCCACAGAGGTTAGGGAAGTCTCTTGATATACTTTAGTTAAGGCTGTATAGAACATTGTCCCTTTCTCTGCATGACCAAAATAAGTTTCTCCTATACACTTCTGCACCTGTGAGTTTATTTATATGGGTGCTTCTCTTTGCTGTAGATTGCAATCTATCAATTCCTTCTTCAACAATGTGATGTTTATCCATGTCTTGACATAAATTCTGTTCAAGAGATTCTGTTCAACATGCTCAAGGTCTTACGCTAGGTCTTCTGTCATTTTATAGATATCAGCATGGGACTTAGGCTGTCCATCTAGCATCCTCCATTCTCTTTGGGTAACTGGCTCACTTTTCCCTCAATCACATATATCCTGGTTGATGCCTTATATTTCATATTTTCTACAAGTCTAATAAGTTGTGATATGCTATAGCTTGACTGAATCTATTATGTGTCTCCATTACCATCAGCTCACCAGAGTTTTGATTTGTGAACCATGGTGCTCCTTGATTTCTAGTCAGCATGAACAGGAGAATCTTAGCATTAAAAAATATGGGTATAGGGGGCGGCTAGGTGGCGCAGTGAATAGAGCACTGGCCCTGGAGTCAGAAGGACCTGAGTTTGGGTCCGGCCTCAGACACTTAATGCACACACAAACAAAAACCTAGCTATGTGACCTTGGGCAAGTTACTTAACCCCAATTGCCCTCCCCCCCAAAAAAGCAAAAAATATGGGTATATATATATATTAGGGACCAACTTAGGAGTTTTGAGCATCATACAATTTGCCACTTTTAATCTAGTTATCAGTTTTCTTCCCAATCAATTTTGTTCCCAGTCTCTGAGAATATTTTATCAAATGTTTTATTAACTTCTAGTTTACATCATTCATTTGTGCAAGTCTTTGAGAATATTGATTATGAACTTTTACCAGGCCAGAAAGTTATCTCTGGCTACTTCTGTAAAGGAATTTGTTATGTTTTAATTATAACCCAAGCTCCAAAACCCATTGCTGTGGGACTTTGCTCATTGAAAGAGATCAAAGCATGATGGGGAAAATGCATGAGATTCTAATCTTTTTTCAGTGCCATGAAGGGAGAAGACTCTGGGAAGAAGTCAACATGTAGAACTTTATGTCCTTATTTTAAGCTTCTTGCATTAGAGACTTTGGGAAATTTCCATGTGGATATGTACATATATGTATGTAGTCTTATGTATGATTTATTTGGTGGGGAGTCAAGACATATAACAAAGCTTAGGGTCTTTCTTTCCCTACTAATAAATAGCAATCAAGAGTTTAGCTTGAACTTGAAAACTACATTCCCTAGAAAAATATTATGCAAGGAAGTGGATAGACATATTTCTAGTCTAGTACTTCCCTCTCTCTGAGTAGAATATAGCAGCAGCTTCTGGTCCTAACCACCTGCTTTCCCTCCTGGCAGTAATTAAAGTCTCCTTTGGAGAAGAGGCTATCTATTCATGCCATTCTGCAAGCCACACTGAAATGGCCTTGTTATGTGTGAGGAACAGACTTTGTTACATTTGAATTTGCATGAAATAGATCTTTCTGGAGGAATGCCTTTCATGCTAACTTTTGCTAGTTTGAACCAATTGCTCTTTCATAATCAACAAGCAATAAATATATTAAGATTTTGTATTCTCTATCTTTCTCATGAAATTGTGTAACAGTAAAGATGTGTTCTGTTAAAAATAATATCATGGGAAAATTGCCCATCTCTTCTCATATTTTCAAAAAGAATATGTTTAATATGTGCATAAAGTAGACCATTCCTTATAAATATTTCACAGAATTGTAGAAGTATGCATAGGGACTAATAGTGGCTGATAATTTCTAAACCTCTTTTTTTGAGGGTTGTAAGTTGACATTTATTATTTAAGTTGAAGAACAGGTCATGAAGGGGATTGGGGAGGGACCTAGGGGAGAAGGAATATGGGAGGAGACAGGGAGACAAGAGCCTTTCATCTGTGTCTGCTCTAATAGGGGTTGATCCTGAATTTTTAAATGAAAAAAAAATTTTAACATTTGTTTTTAAAACTTTGATTTCCAGACTCTTTCCCTTCTTCCCTCCTCACCCACCCCTACTGAGAAGACAAGCAATTTAATATAGGTTGTACATGTGTAGTTACACAAAACATTTCCATAGTAGTTATATTATGAAAGACTATATTTCCCTCCATCCTATCCCACCCCCCCCACTTATTCTATTTTCTCCTTTGACCCTGTCCCTTTTCAAAAGTGTTTACTTCCAACTACCTCCTGTTCTTTCCATGTAGGGATGTAAATAGTTCAACTTTAATAAGTTCCATATGATTTCTTTTTCCTGTTTACCTTCTCATGTTTCTATTGCTTCTTGTATTAGAAAGCCAAATTTTCTGTTTAGCTCTGGTTTTTTCATCAAGAATATTTGAAAGTCTTCTATTTCATCGAATTACCACATTTCCCCCTGAAGCATTATACTCAGTTTTTCTGGGTAGGTGATTCTTGGTTTTAATCCTAGCTCCTTTGACCTCTGGAATGTTATATTCCAATCCCTTTTATCCCTTAATGTAGAAGCTGCTAGGTCTTGTGTTATCCTGATTGTGTTTCCACAATACTCAAATTGTTTCTTCCTGACTGTTTGCAGTATTTTCTCCTTTACCTGGGAACTCTGGAGTTTGGCTATAATATTCTTAGGAGTTTTCTTTTTGCGATCTTTTTCAAGAGGCGATTGGTGAATTCTTTCAATTTCTATTTTGCCCTCTGGTTCTAGAATATCTGGGCAATTTTCCTTGAGAAATTCTTGAAGGATGATTTCTAGATTCTTTTTTTTATCATGGCTTTCAGGTAGTCCAATAATTTTTAAATGATCTCTCCAGGATCTATTTTCCAGTCAGTGGTTTTTCCAATGAGATATTTCACATTGCTTTCTATTTTTTCATTTGTTTGGATCTGATTTATAATATCTTGATTTCTCATAAAGTCATTAGGTTCCATTTGCCCCAATCTAATTTTGAAGGAATTATTCTCTTCAGTGAGTTTTTGAAATTCCTTTTCCATCTGGGCAATTTAGCCTTTTAAGGCATTCTTCTCCTCATTGACTTTTTGGGCCTCTTTTGACATTTGAGTTAGTCTATTTTTTAAACTGGTATTTTCTTCATTCAGGCAGTTGGCTTGCTTTTCATGATTTTTTTTATATCATTCTCATTTCTCTTCCCAGTTTTTCCTCTACTTCTCTTACTTGATTTTCAAAATCCTTCTTGAGCTCCTCCATGACTTGTAACCAATTCATATTTTTCTTGGGAGGTTTTGATGCAGGAGTTTTGACTTTGTTGTCTCCTTCTGGTTCCATGTTTTGTTCCTTTTTGTCCCCACAAGAAAGATTCTGTGGTCTGATTGTGCTTCCTCTGTTTGCTTATCTTGCCAGCCAATTATTTGACTTTTGAGCTCTTTGCTATGGTAGAACTCTGCTTCCAGAGTAGAGAGAGTTGTGTCCCAAATTGCTGGGGTTTTCACAGATGTTGTCAGAGCTATGAGGAGGGAGCCCTTTCTACAGTCACCACAAGCTCTGGCACACTAGCATTCCTTACCCCAGGACCACTACCTAAGACTGTGACATAAATCCAAGCTGGTCAAAGCAAGAGTGATTATTCTCTGAGTGGTTGCTTGGTCCCCCTACAATCTGTGTGCCAGGAAATCTGGAGGCAGCCATGCAAAAGCAGCTTACAGCCACCACATTGCCATACATCCCTTGCCCCAGGGGTGGGGGGATGGTTGGACCACGTTCTTCTCTCTCCTTGGATCAACAGGGTTCCCCACTGCCCTTTTGCTTTCTCTTTGGTATTTATGGGTTGAGAAGTCTGGAAACTGCCACAGCTACCAGTGATTCACTCTTCAAAACTCTGCTTCAGCTGGTCTGTGCTGCTGGTCAGGCTGCCCTGGGTCTTGGCCCATGGGGCTTATGTGGGACTGCACTTGTCTCCCAGTCTGGTGTGATAGACCCTTCCTATTGGCCTGCCAGGCTGCCTTCAGTGGGAGATTTGTTTCTCAGTCACTTTGTGGGTTCCGCAGCTCTAAAATTTGTTTACAGTCATATTTTACAGGTATTGGAGGAGGTTTGTGTGGGAGCTCAAGCAGGTTCCTGATTTTACCTGATCATAATTTCTGATCCTTGGCCCAGAGCACACAGAAAATGACATGATAAGATGAAGTTCCAGGGTTATATGTTTAGGAAAACATCTGGGGTCACCAGAGTTACCATCCAACCAGAGGTGGGGGCTGAGATTCTCCTTGGATTAGCAGTACTGCTTCCTTTTAGGAACTGAAGAATGTGATCAGTTCCATCCCACTTATTTTAGCTCTTACAAAATGTTCTTGTAGTTAAAGTCTTTGTGCTAGAGAGCCCTTTCATTTTTGTACTTTGCTACTGGTTTCTTTGAATATGCATCTAACTTGTCAGCTGTCTGCTCAAGAGCTGCTATTCTATCCTCAATCAAAGTGGTCTGATCCAAATAAGCCTGAAGTACTGCATATTTCTGGTTCAAGTCCATTAGGTTTCTACATATGTTTACTGCAATATCTCTCTTTTCTAGATGCTTCAAGCTAGACAGTTTGTTCATATTTTCCAGAAGTTTATAGTCTTCACTGGTGGCTCACCTGTCAGGTATATAGTTATTTTGGAGAACATGTCCTGGCACAGCCCTGTGATGTCCTCCTCTGGAGAACATGTCCTGGCACAGCCCTGTGATGTCCTCCTTGGCAGGCTCTGTGGCATCCTTGGCCATCTCCACCATGGCATCATCTAATCCCATACCCTTCCCTTGAATTGCAGGGATGCCCTCGGCTATGGCCACTGAACTTGAGCAGTAAGCCAGCCACCGGCCTTCAGGGGACTGTACCCATGTGCCAGAGGGGACTAAATCACTTTTTTAAGGGCATGAGATGTCTAATATTATTCATGATTTTCTCCATTACTTTATTCTTTTCTTTTTCTTGACCTATTTTCTACTCAGATCCCATAGAGCTTTCAAAGTGGTGTCACCTTTAACATTGTTTTATTATATGTGAATTTTGTTAGATTTTTTTTTTTTAATTTCATCTCCTGTGACTTTTAGGCTTCATCAAAAGGTGCATTGCGTATCAGGGAGTTAGAATCTAAACATGGTGATTCAATTATCTCTGATAATGGGAAAATGTTACTATTAGGAACACTGATTTCCCTTCCTGCCTCATCCAGAAATGGTCTTGAGATGAGTTGGCTTATCAGAGACCCACATGGCTTTCTATAGTCTAGTTTTCCTCATCTGCTGTTTTTTGTAGTTTTGCAAGGTTGAGATGGCTCAAAATTTGCTATCCCATATAATATCTGGCACATCAACTTGGCTGCTATGTTTCTCAGTTTGGAAAAGTGGTTGTGTTCATCAGCTAAGGCAATTTGGGAGCTTTTTCAATCTCCCCTTTGTGTTGAGCATTTTATATAAATAAAACTTTTCTAAAAAACGATCATTAGATATATCAAATCCCTTTTAAGTCAACAGTTAATATACAAAAGAGAGATTGTGTTAAAACTTTTTTTTTTTTTTGCTTTTTGGAGGGGAGAAGGCAGGGCAATTGGGATTAAGTGACTTGCCCAAGGTCACACAGCTAGTAAGGGTTAAGTGTCTGAGGTTGGATTTGAATATACATCCTCCTGACTCCAAGGCTGGTACTCTATTCACTGTGCCATCTAACCATCCTTAAAACTGTTTTAACTGTTTTGTCCTCATATTTACCCTTTCATTAATTTGATGTTGATTTTTGGCTTTGTTCTTTAGGTCTGTTCAGTCTTTGCTATTTAACAAACTGGCAGATTTGGAAATGCCTCTTACATCAGTAGCCAGCCCTTAACTTTCCAAATATATTCAAATTATTTTTTACATGTTTGATATTGCTTTGTGTTCACTGTTCCTAGTGTTTTCTGACTCTCTTCTTTTAGAAGTTATTCATGCAATGCTGGCATGAGGTTTCTTATAGTCTTATAAATCATTGCTCCCTCAATCTCAGATATTTTCCAAAATATTTGCTGTCATCCTCCCCTTTGCTCACCTTTGCAATGAAGTGACAGTCATATTATATATTAGGCCTTTCTTTCACTCATAGTAGGTTGAAGATAATGTAGAAAAAAAACTATATATATATATATATAGTTTTTTTTTTCTTTTTGGTGGGAGAAGGGTAGGGCAATTGGGGTCACATGGCTAGTTTTTGTGTTAAGTGTCTGAGGTTGGTTTTGAACTCCAGTCCTCCTGACTCCAGGACCAGTGCCACTGGTCCATATTCACTGTGCCACCTAGCTGCCTCCACTCATATTTTAAAATAGTATGATCTTTAATAATAAGGTTACATATTCATTTAGAATATATGGAAAATGGTCTAAGATGTTGGTCTAATCCTAATTTCTGCCATACTGCTTTCCAACTTTCCCAGGAATTTTTATTAAGGGTTCTTTCCTAGGTAATTTATGTCTTCCATTTTATCTGACACTAAATTATTTAACTCTGTTGTTTTTATTTATTATTACATTATTATCCCCTGTCTAGTCAGTTCCATTGATCTCCCTCTTTAATTTTGGTCAATGTCAGATGATTTTTATCCCTGCTACTTTATAATATAATTTGGGGTATGGAAGTGATATTTTTCCCTCTTTTGCCCTACCTCTTTTCATTATTTCCCTTGACATTCCATGTATCCCGCCTCCCCCAAATGAATTGTTATTTTCTAGTTCTATAATGTAATTTGATAGGTGTAGCATAAAAGTATAAATTAACTTTGGTAGTATTGTCATGTTTGTTATAACCAGTCACAAATGCTGGATGTTCCTCTAGCTATTTGAATTCATCTTTATTTATTTAAAGAGAAAATTAGATGCATTTTTGATACCAAATCTTTGTGTATATATATGTGTGGGCATTTGCATGTTCAACCTTTCTTTGTGTAACATAATAGTGAGGTTCATCTGAAAGTCTCCCCACTTTGTCTTTTTTGAGTTCCAATGCTGAGAAATAATAAATTACTTTTCCTTCTCTGCCCTTTCTATGCTGGTATATTATTTTTACCTTCCTTTTTACTTTTTTTTTTTTTTGGTGGGCAATTGGGGTTAAGTAACTTGCCCAAGGTCACATGGCTAGGTTTTTTTTTTATTTGTGTGTGTTGTATCTGAGGCCGGATCCGCACTCAGGTCCTTTTGACTCCAGGGCCGGCGCTCTACTCACTGCGCCACCTAGCCGCCCCGTCCTTTTTACTTTTGAAAGAACACTTATTTCTTCTCTCCCTATTAGGATGTTAGTGCTATATCATCATAAAGCCTCACCAACTGCTCAAATCAATTTACCTTTCCATGTTTTTCTTGACTCTTGTGTTTATAATTCCTACTCAGCAGTCAAAACCGCAAGACATTAGTTTACAACCAAGATTAGCTTACCCTAAAAAGTTGGGCACAATCCTACAATATGAATTTTTAATGGAATAGGGGATTTTCAAGCATTCCCTAATTAATTTGCATTTCTCTAATCAATCAGTGATTCAGAGCATTTTTTTCATATGACTGTAAATAGCTTTGATTACTTTGTCTGAAAACTGCCTGTTCATATCCTTTGACCATTTATCCATTGAGGAATGACTCTTATTTCTGTAAATTTTACTAGGTTTTCTATATATTTGAGATATGAGATCTTTATCAGAGAAACATGATGTAATTTTTTTCCTATCAATATTTGCCAGCTACATATTTCCTTCTTTCCTATTCTCCCTCCGTCTATCTTACTGTCTCTGTCCTGTTTTTCTGTCCATTCTCAAGTGTTTTACTTCTGACTTTTATCTCCCTGTAATAGTAATGGAATTTAAAGATCCCCTGTATTGGCTTGGTTGAGTGTTAAAACCCAGAGCTTGTGAATCCCACTTGTTGACATGAAAAGAAAGGGCTGAACTGGGAGAAGCTGGTGACTTGGATTTAGAGAGGCACAAGCAGAGAGAGAGAGGCAGAAGAATTTTTTTTTTTTAGAAGCAGTATCGTGGAGGCAGAGAGATAGAGAAGATTGCTGAGGGCCGGTTTGAGCTGCCCAGGACTTTTGAAAGCTGCCACGCAGAGCTGCCAAGGACTGAGGAGACATGGCTGTGATGCCGGTACCTTGGTCAGATTCGTCTGTTGGTGAAAGACAGTGCTGTTGTTGCAGAGGTCCTGGAACCTTGCTGTTGGTTCAGAAGCCCTGGAGAAGGATTTTCTTGTTATATGTTTACAGAAATCCTGGAAGAGGGTCTTGCTGATGTTTTCAGGGGTCCTAGGACTGTTCTGCAGACAGAGAATAAATTAATGAGGACACTAGCAATGTATCTCGTGGCCTCGTTAAGCTTTGTCTCCCCAGGAACAGAGATTGCTGAGAACTTGCCTCTTTGGGTATTAAATGCTATGTCTTAAGCTTGGTGTAACTCTGGGGTAGATTCAGTTGTGATCTATGGGTGGGAAACTTTTGACTTTTTTTTTTTTTTTGTGCTCTGTGACTGACCAAGTGAATGTACTTTGTTTATGATTGGAAACTAATCTCCATTTGAGAAGAGGGTCTTTGTGATTGACTAAATGGATGCCCGAATGCTGTATTTTGAATTGTGCTGTATTTTGATTTTCTCTGTTCTTAATTTGTCACTGAATAAAGTGGAGAGTGGCTATGCTGGTATTTTGAACCTTTGGGAAGTTTCCTTTGCTTGGCATTAGACTCCCCTCAATCTGTCCTCACTTCCATCAGCCCTACCCCTTTTCTTATCCCCTTTGCCTTCTACTTTCTGGTATGGTAAGATAGATTTCTACACCTAAGTGAATATGTATGTTATTCCCTTTTTGAGCCAATTCCTATGAGAGTAAGGATTATGTTCTCACCTCCCTCTTTCCCCCATTTTCCCCTCTACTGTAAAATCTCTTTAATGTCAGATAATTTATCCATTCTACCATTCCTTTTCCCCTTCTCCCAGTGTATTCTTCTTCCTCACCCTTTAATTTATTTTTTATATAATCATCCCATCATATTGAACTCACACCTGTACTTTCTGTCTATTGCTAAGTTTTTAGAAGTTACAAGTATCATTTTCCCACGTAGGGATGAAAATAACCTTATTGAATTCCTTGTGATTTATCTTTCCTGTTTTCCTTTTTATTCTTCTTTTGAGTCTCATATTTGAAAATCAAATTTTCTATTCAGCTTTGGTCTTTTCATCAGGAATGCTTGAAAATCTTGTATTTCACTGAATATCTATTTATACTCATTATTATACTCATTTTTTATTATACTCATTTTTGCTAGGCAGGCTATTGTTGGTGGTAATCCTAGCTCTTTTGCCTTCTAAAATATCATATTTTAAACCCTCTAATCCTTTAATTTAGAAACTGTTAAATCTTGTGTTATCCTAACTGTAGCTCTGCGATTTTTGAATTGTTTCTTTTTGTCTGCTTGGAATATTTTCACCTTGATCTGGGAGGTCTGGAATTTGACTATAATACTCCTGAGAATTTTCATTTGGGGATCTCTTTCTTTCTTCCTTTAAAAAATTTTTTTATTCATTTAATTAAATTAAATTTTTTATATTTTGCTTTTTGGCAAGGAGAAGCAGAACAGTTGAGGCTAAGTGACTTTCCCAAGGTCACATGGCTAGTAAGTGTTGAGTGTCTGAGGTCAGATTTGAACTCAGGTCCTCCTAACTCTAGGACCAGTGCTCTACTCACTGTGCCACCTAGCTGCCCTGTTGGGGATCTCTTTTAGGAGGTGACCAGTAGATTCTTTCAATTTCTATTTTACCCTCTGGTTCTAGAGTATCAGGGTAATTTCCCCCAATAATTTCTTGAATGATGCTGCCTAGGCTTTTTTTTTTCTTTATCATGACTTTCAAGTAATCTAATAATTCTTAAATTATCCCTTCTGGATCTGTTTTCCAGGTCAGTTGTTTTTCCAATGACATAGTTCATATCTTCTTCTACTTTTTAATTCTTTTGATTTTGTTTGACTGATTCTTAGTGTCTTTTAAAGTCATTAGCTTCAATTTGTCCAATTTTAATTTTTAAGGAATTATTTTCTTCAGTGAGGTTTTGTAGCTCCTTTTTCATTTGTCCAAATCTGCTTCTGAAGGTATTCTTCTCTTCATTAGATTCTTTGTGCCTCTTTTACCATTTGACCCATTCTGTTTTTTAAAAATATTATTTTCTTCAGGGTTTTTTTTTTTGGGGGGGGGGCTTCTTTTAAAAAACTGTGACTTTTTTCCTTCATGATTTTCTTCTATTACTCTCATTTCTCTTTCTGATTTTTCCTCTACCTCTCTTACATGATTTTGAAAATCTTTTTTGAGCTCTTCCATGGTTGTTCCATGAACAGGATATTCTGTACCTATGTCCAGGCATTTTCTTTGGCTATCCTCTGTGTGAAGAATGCTTTGTCTTCTTTCCCCTAACAACTGACCTCCCTGAATTATTTTAATTAATTCCCAACTTAAATATCACCTTGTCTGGGAGGCCTTCCCCATCCCCTCTCAATTACATGCCTTTCCTCTGTTAATTGTCTCCTATTTATCCTTTATAGAGCTTTATACACACACACACACACATGCACACAACACATATTTGTTTACATGTTCTTGCTCTTATTAGGTTGTAAGTTCCTTGAGGGCAGCAATTATCTTTTGCTATTTTTTGTATCCCCATCACTTAGCACAGTTGTTTGGCACATAGTACTCACTTTGTTAAGTGATTAATTGATTTATATCACACCATTGACTCATAGTTAGCTTACAGTTCACTTAAGCACCTAGATCTTTTTTGTGTCTATCATAATTTTCTCCATTTCATTTATTTATTTATTTGTTACATATCTTTGATCTGTTTTAATGCTAGATTTTTATTTGGTTATTAGAGTACTTACAGGGGCAGGTGTGTAAAGCAGGATCACAGGCATGGCCAGGACTGTACATCTTAGGCTCCTAGAGGGCTTCACAGCAGATAAACTACTCCTGCCGGGCAATGGCATGCCTAGAAGGGGTGCAGGGATAGAAGCATTTTGTATATTTCTAAATCCCTTTCTAGAATAGTTGGATACATTCACAGGTTCACCAACAGTGCATCAGTGTGTCCATTTTTTCAAATTGCCTCCAACACTTGTGGTTTACTTTTTTGTCATCTTTGCTAATCTGATGGATGTGAAATTGAAATTCATAATTACTTTAATTTGCATTTCTCCAATTATTAATAATTTGTAACATTTTTTTCACATAGCTATAGATAGCCTGAATGTCTTTCCTTCCATCAGAAGGGGATGCCTATCAACTGGAGAACATCTAAATAAATTGTCATATATGGATGTGATAGAATGAGGAAATAAATATTTATACTGTGAGGAATGAGGAAATAGTGGATTTCAAAAGGACATGAAGAAGTCTGTGTGAACTGATGAAGGGTGAGGTGAACAGAACCAGAAAAATAATTTCTACTATAACATTGTAGTATCTGGGTAGAGTAGTGAATAGAGTGCTAGACCTGGAATCAGGAAGTTCTGAATTAAAATCCTGCCTCAGACTGTGTCCCTGGGCAAGGAATCCCTCAGTTTCCTGAGCTGTAAAATGGGAATAATAATAGCATTTACCTCTCAGGTCTGTTGGGATGATCATATGAGATAATATTTATAAAACACTTGGCAAATATTTAAATGCAATATGACCCATAGATATTATTATCAAGACACCCATCCATTTTGAAGTACTTTATAAACTGACGAAAAATGTAGAATTAGGAGAACAATTGATATAATAATGACAACACTATGAACAACTTTGAAGCTGTAAAACATTGATCAATGCAGTGACCATTTATCCTTCCAAAAGAGCAATGGATTCAAGGTAAAGACAAGAAATAAAAAAAAATAAGGCTAAAGAGGGAATTTGTTTTGCTTGACTACATATATTTATTACAAGGAATTTGTTTTCCAATAAGGTTGAAGGGAAAGAAAAGTTTCCTGTTAATTAAAAAATACAATTTAATTTTTCAATTTATGATTCTAATCCTAGTTTAGCACTTCTCCCATTGTATGATAAACACATGATAATCTTTCAAACTTCATGTGTTTCCATATTTATGTTGGCCCTGTATTTTCTTCAAAAATGGTTTTCAAGTAAGGTCTTTGTCTAATGGAAATATTATCAATGTGATAGTTCCTTGCCTTCCATTATAGATTATTAAATTTCTATTGTTATTTTATCAGACTTTTTCTCTGTGTATGCTTTGTCTTTAGGTTCAATTTTTCCCAGACAAATTCCTTTGCCCAGTGATGAACCTTCATTTTAAAAGCCAAAGATAGACAGCAAGTATGGATTTATGAAATCACCTTCAGCTCAACTAATACTTTCAGTGTCAAAGTTACAGTTAACATTTCTCAAAGTAAAAAAAAAATTGGGAATTCAGTATTTTATGAGTTCTTTTATATATCTTAAGTGCTTAGGTAATGATCTCACCAAATAGCCCTTTCCTAAAAATACCAGACATCTGAGTTTTTAGAAAAAAAATATAAGGCATCATAGCCTTATCTGTAGAAATGCAGAGTTTTTTTTTTCTGTATGAGTAATGGTGACTAACTCAAGGCTAGATATTTAATGAGCTTGAAATGTGGAGACTTAATATATCTGGCTTTATTTCTCAATGAGCTAGGAAACTTTGACCTTACAATGAATGGGCAAGAGTTTGGCAAGGATTGTACATGGTAATTTTGCAAAGCAGATTATAGTTAAGTAATGAACCATGTAATTAAGATGACCAGTTGCTTCTGTAGTTGGAAAATTTCCAAGAGCTCTGATATGGAACCTACCAGTATATTTCCCACTACTATCCAAGGGGATAAGTAACTTTTAAAAATCCAGTTATTGAAATTCTCTACCAAATTTAAAAATGTTTCAATTTATAACAGAAGAAAGATTTATGCCAAAACATTGAAGGACAGGAAATGAGAACATATACACCTGCCTACACACCTAGGTTGAATAGTTCTAGCTAGTTCTTCCTCCTCATATAATATGACCTACTTAATTGCACTTATATTTTATCCTACTGCTATCTAGTAACAACAACAACAACAACAATAACAACAACAACAGCTAGTATTCATATAATACATGTTATCTCATTTAGTCATCATAATAATCCTGTAAGGTAGGTTCTATTATTATCACTTCCATTTTACAGATGAAGCAACTAGAATAGAGAGATATTAAATGATTTACTCATGTCATACAGTTAGTAAGTGCTTGAGGTAGGGATTAAATTCAGGTCTCCCTGACTCCAAGTCCAATAATCTATCCATTGTATCACCTGTCAATGAGCCAGCCAGCTGCCTATAATATGGAGCAGCACACAAAATTTAATTTTCACAAAGAAATTAACAAATAATCTAAAAAGGTGATGGGAAGATACCTAGAAATGCCAAGTACTTTTGTCTGAATTGAGAATCAGAGTTAAATGAAACTTTTTTCAGCATTTGAATTTTCTTTTATTCTTCTTTAGACCAAACAGTTGATAGATAATAAATCCCCATTTGTTGAAGTTTATTTAACCATAAATTTAGCAATAATGATTCATACTGTTTGGTTTGATAGGATAGGTTCATATATTTTTGTTGGACAGAGGTATCCAAAATTATGATTTCATTGGTATAGAGAACTTCCAGTATGAAAATAGAAAGTTTCCTATGAGATCATGAACTTTTTTTAGGTTCTATCGCTCAAGAGACTATCAAGTGAAGCAGAGAGATGTTGCATTATGCATTGGTGGATCATAAATGCACAATATCATGGTTCCTTGAAGTATTTATGTGTCCTTGTACCAGGACCTAAAGGACTTTGTTATGAGATAAACACTTTTATGATTTACAAAGTTCTATATGAATGCGAGTTATTTAGTAAGAACGATGTTGTTAATCGATGTCAACATATAAAATACACATAATCTCTAAAAGACGTGGGACAAAAAGATTCCAAAATATAGAGGTATGGAAAAATAGATAAAACCATGATAACATGTATGTAGCATTTAAGGCTTACAAAGTATATTTCAGATATCTTATTTGGCACTCATAGTAACCTATGATGTAGGTGCTATTATTATCACCCACATTTTATAGATGTAGAGAGCCAGTCAGAGAGATTAAATGACTTGCTTGGGGTTATAAATCTAGTAAATTTCTAGAGCAGGATTCAAATTCAGGTCTTCCTGACTCCAGGCTCAGCACTTTATCTGCTGAACCATTTAGTTATCTCAGGATGAGTTGTGCATTATCATTGCCATCTGTTTGATACTTGAGCTTTGCCAGGCATATTTTCAATAAGCTTGCAGAAGATGGACTTATATTATAAAACTTATATTCAGCTACAAAGTGAAGTTATTTTATTCAACTGTGTATAAAATGTCAGGCTAGGATGTCCTCCTGACATTGAGTGGATACCAGTAGAGCATGCAAATTGCTTATTAGTTGTCACTTACTCTAGGCACATGACCTGTGTAATCATCTATGGAGCATTGACTATAAAAGAATAGCAGCAGGATATTGTCTTGTTCCAGGACCATTTATATAAAACTATTTAATAAGATGAGAAGAAATGAATAACACTTGATATGGCTACAGCAACAATACTTTGTTAAACTCTTTCTGAGACTTGTGATGATATAGTATGTCTAGTAACAGCCTAGAGTGTGACAACAGCAGCTGAATAGTTGATGGGATCACAGACTTAGAGCTAGAAGGGTTTTTAAAAGTCATGTAGCAGCCCCTTCATTTAAAAGATGAGTAAAGTGAGGTTCAGATAAGTTAGATTACTGATGTGCTCATGGTAACTTAGCTAATGGCAGAGATGGGATCAAAACCCAGGTCACTTGACTCCAAAGTCAGTGCTTTTTCCTCTGTATCATGGGACTTCAACTAAAAGGAAGAAAAAGTGATTGAGGAACAGGGAAGTCAAATAAAAGTAATTGTAGGTAAAAACAGAAAAAGTGGCAGTTAAAGGTATAGAATGGGTAGGGATAAAGAGAGGACAGGACGTGGAAAACAGGATAACTGACTAAGACTGTAAGAGGTGACAAGAAGAGAACAGATATGTATTGGATCAACATTGAAGAATACATGAACAATGACAAGAGTTAAATGTGAAACAGAAGAAGGAAAAGGAGGAAGAGGAAATGGAGAAAGAGAAGGGGGACAAAGAAGGAGAGAAGAAAAGAAGAAAGGGAGCGGGATAGATATGAGAAGAGAGAGAAAAGGGAGAAAAAAGGAAACATGAGGAGTATAGTGAGCAAGTGATAGAGGACAAAGAGGGAAATAGAGCTTTTCAAAGGTCTATAATATTTGATGAGCTTTAGTTAGTATTTCCATAAATCCATTAATCAACAGGTAATGAATTCAAATGAAACATTTTCTACAAATTCTCTTAAAATACTGAATGGTTCAAAAAAGCCTTTTTCAGGGGGGCAGAGCCAAGATGGCGGAGTAGAAACAGCTCATCGAAGCCACTCTGCCCCCAGATTTCCCCCAAACTATGTAAAAGGGAACTCTGAACAACTTCTGGAGCCCCAGCACCCACAGAACAACACAGAGAAGCTAACCTCCTGCTGAGGACAGCCCAGCAGCCCTGCAGGAAGGACCAGCGCAGCACTCTGGGAGCCGGCAGCATGCAGTGTGCAGCGCTCAGGGAGCCCAGCCGAGCCCAGGTCCACGTGAGCCGGGGTTTTAGCCCCAGGGCAGCAGGGCCAGCAGCTGGCCAGAGAGACCCCAGAACACCAGCAGCTATGGTGACTCCAGAATTATCAACATAGACATGCCTAGGACAAAGTAAGAGGTCAGTGTCCTATGGACTTTGGGACCTGTTTTGGGGGAAATGCTTTGGCTCCCTCCCCTGGGGGCTAGAAGCCACTGAGGAGACACGCCATTTTGTAGTTTTCAGAGGCAGATTCAGCTCCTGGCCTGCGAACTGTAGGGAGATCCAGCGATCAGTCTTGGGGGGTAATCACCCTTGCTTTAACCTCCCTGGATCTGGATTGTGATCTAGGGTGGAAGTTGTGGGTGGGTTTACAGCTTGCCAGAAACGGAAGTTGCCCCACACACGTTCGGGATGAAAATTCTTCTATCTGGCCTTAAAGCCATAGTGTGGCAACAAGCCTAAAAGTCAGGTAATCAAGTGTCAACATGCCAAGGCAAAGGAAACAGAAAAATACAACCCTAGACTCCTATTTTGGGGGCATAGAGTGGGAAAAGGACTGTGAGGTCAGAAGTCCTGCTCCAAAAGCCCCAGGGGAAAACATGAGCAGGTTGCAGGCCATAGAGGACCTTAAGAAGGACTTAAAAATCAAATAAGAGAAGTGGAGGAAAAATTGGAAAGAGAAATGAGAAGGATGCAGGAAAAGTATGAAATGAGGGTCAACAGCCTGACTGAGGAAAACAACACCTTAAAAAATAGACTAACTCAAATGGCAAAGGAGGCCCAAAAGGGCAATGAGGAGAAGAATGCCTTAAAAAGTCGAATTTGCCAGATGGAAAAAGAATCTCAAAAGTTCACTGAGGAGATTCATTCCTTCAGAGTTAGACTGGAGCAAATGGAAGCTAATGACTTTATGAGAAATCAAGATGCTGTTAAGCAGATCCAAACAAACGAAAGATTAGAAGGCAATGTGAAATATCTCATGGGAAAAACCACTGACCTGGAAAATAGATCCAGGAGAGACAATTTAAAAATTATTGGACTACCTGAAAGCCATGATCAAAGAAAGAACCTAGATATCACCCTTCAAGAAATTCTCAAGGAAAATTGCCCTGATGTTTTAGATCCAGAGGGCAAAATAGAGGTTGAAAGAATCCACAGATCACCTCCTGAAAAAGATCCCAAAAAGAAAACTCCCAGGAATATTATAGCCAGGTTCCAGAATCCCCAGATCAAGGAGAAAATACTACAAGCAGCCAGGAAGAAACAATTTCAATATTGTGGAAACACAATCAGAATAGCGCAGGACCTGGCAGCTTCTACACTGAGGGATTGAAGGGCATGGAATATGATATTCCAGAGGGCAAAAGAGCTGGGAATGAACCCAAGGGTCACCTACCCAGCAAAACTGAGTATTTTGTTTCAGAGGAAAATATTGTTATTCAGGGGAATAGAGGACTTTCAAGCATTCTTGAGGAAAAAACCAGAGTTGAATAGAAAATTTGACATTCAGACACAAGAAGCAAAAGATGCCTGAGAAGGTAATCAGGGAAAAGAAATCAAAAGGAACTTATCAAAGTTGACCTATTTACATTCCTATATGGAAAAGCAATAACTGTGACTGATGATATCTTTCTCACTATGAAAATAATGGAAGAGGGGTGTGTGGTCATATGAATACATATGTGAATGTGTGTGTATATGGTTACAGTTATATATGGATAGAGGGCATAGGTTGAATTTGTTGGGAATGGAGAATACTCCAGGGATGAAATTATGAGGTCAGAGAGGAAAGTGTCAAGAGGAGATGGGGAGAGACAGGGTAGGGTAAACTATCTCATGTAGAAGAAGCAAGGGGAAGTGGTTGCAAGGGAGGGGGAGAATAGGGAGGCAAAAAAAGCAAAACCACATTCTCATTGAATTTGGTTCAGGGAGAGAATGACATACATACTAAATGGGATATCTCAACCTACAGCAGAATAGGGGGAAGGGGGATGAGAGGAGGGATGATGGATGGGAGGGCATTCTTGGGGGGAGGGGACGTTGGAAGTCCCCACTATAGAAGAGGGACAAGATCATGTAGGTAATGGACCAGGTGGGGGGGTGGGATGAGTGGGAGGGAATTATAAGCAGCCTTGTACAATATATCTACTATGATAATGTTTTGCATAGCTAGACATGTACAACATATACTGAATTACTTATCTCCCCGGAGGGAATGGGTGACAAGGGAGGAAGGAACTGGATCTGAAATTTGAGGTCTTAACATTAAATGTTTCAAATATATATATATGTATATATAGCCTTTTTCTTTTTTTTCTTCACATGATCATTTAAAAATATATGATAGAGATGATAACTAGGCCATTTATTTTTTAACTCCACAGATTCACAGTTAATTTACTCAGACTGTGAAGAAAAAAAGTGCTACATTTTTCAGGTTTATGAGTTGCTAGAATTTCATTTAATATCTCAATCACTGTACATTTCAAGACATCTAGAATTTAGGACCTGAGAGTAATGCACATGGTGTCACATCCTTCCTAACTTTCATGCTAGTAAGTGTCAAAGTTAATCAGTGTCATTACTTTGGGATAACAAGGAACACAAAGACTAATAATAGACATCATTGGCTGATGGAGTGTTAGCCAAGTTAGACCTTGGTTAAAAAAAAGAATTTCTAGTTTGAAGATGAATGTTATCATTTTTAAGTAGTAGGGACTCTTTAATACAGAGCTAGAGTAGTACAGTAGAAAGAGCACTGAATTTGTCATCAAGGTGACTCTTACTATCTGTATGATGTTAGTTAAGACACTTAGTCTAACTATTCCTCATTCAAGTCCCTAAGATTCTAGGTTCAGAGAAGTTACAGTTCTGACTTGGTTGGGGGAGTTTCCACACTGATAATTCCCTATATTAAGGAAAGTATAAACAACAAGTCTAGCCTAACAATACCCCATTCTCTTCCACATCCTTAAATATACTCAATTGATTGGCCTCCTTTGTTAGGAAATATATTGGTTAGGGAGGCTGCCTTGGTACCAGCCATAGGAACTTTTACCTCCAGGGTAGGCAGGGGAGTTGAGCATCTTAGTCAGGGAAGGTTGAGGCAACCTCTGCTGACAAAGAATGCCAGATCTAGCTGTTCTGTAAAGAGTAGCGGGAACAAGAAGCCACCAGCACATGCCCAGTGAGTATGGAAGCAGTGTGGCAGAAAGTCCCTGACTGTGGGTACTTGGAGGTTGGAGGTTTGGCTTTGGTTCCAGGCTGGAGGGGAGAACCAAAGATCTGGGGCAAGAGGCACCATTCCCCATACCCCAGGGCTAGAGGAGATTACAAAAATTAAGCTATTATTATAAAAAAATATACAGGTAAAGGAGAAAGAATCCAACCAGAGAAAGCTATTATGGGCACAGAGAGGACCAGGGTTCATCTTCAGAGGAATATATTGAAGTTAAGATACCCCTAAAGAATAAAGGTGACTAATGGTCACCTGCCCAAAAAGAATTCATAGAATGTCTTAAAAAGACTTTAAACATCAAGTGACAGAGATGGAGGAATAAAATTTAAAAAATAAAGAATAATCCAAGAAAAACAAGAAGATTATGAAAGGAAAGTCAACCAAATAGAATGAGAGATTCAGAATGTTAAGGAAGAAAATGACAACTTGAAAATTAGAGTTGGGCAAGGTGAAACCAGTAAAATTATAAGAGATCAAAATATTACAAACACAACAAAATATGAAAACATAGAATAAACAAAACATCTTATAAGAAAAACAACAGATATAGAGAATAGATCAAGAAGAGAAAACATAAAAATTGGACTAACTGAAGGCTATGATCAAAAAAAGAATCTTGCTACAATAATATAAAAAATAAAGAAAATTGTCCTGAAGCATTAGAACAAATAATGTTCTAAGGTTTCTAGAAATAGAAAAAATCAATTGATCACCACTTAAAAGAGATCCTATGAGGAAAACTCATACAAATATTATAGTCAGATTCTGAAATCACCAGCTTAAGAATGAGATAGTAAAAGCAACAAGAATAAAACAATTTAAACATGATGATGCCACAATTAGAATCATAAAATACCTAGCAGCAGATATATTAAAGAACCACAGGTCTTGGAACACTGTATATTGAAAAGCAAAAGAACTGGGGCTCTGGCTGAAAATATCATCCTCAGCAAAGTTAAGCATAATCCTCAATGGAAAAAAAAGGATATTTTATCAACTGTCAGACTTTCAAGAGTTTGTTAAAAAAACCTGAACATAATAGAAGATTTGATATGCAAGAGCCAAGAGAAATATAAGGTGCATACCAAAATCTGATTATAAAGTATTTAATAACAACAGAATGTTTACTTTTTATATATGGAAAATTTAAAATGTATATCTAAGATTCTTATTAATAGGGTAGCTGAAAAGAAAGATTGGGGTAAACCTGAGAATGATATGAATTTAAAAAGCAAAATCATTTAGGGACAGCTAAAAAGAGTGATTATTTTATAGAAATGAGGTGAGGAAGAATCAATACAGAGAAATTAGATGGGCGTAAAGCCACGCACATGCTGCTCTCCAAAGGACTGCTTCTGTGAATAGCTGTAAGATTCTGATCACATAGTATAGTGAACTCTCTATTTATTCAACAGTAAACTAAGGCAAAACATTCACAGACACCAAAGTACAGCATTCACAATGATATAACATAACAACTTATCACTAAAGTGGCCTGTTAGTTTTACACAAAAGATATTGTCCAGTAAGTCCTTAACTCAATCTCCTTAAGAAACACAAAGTACAAAGTCAAAATTTTCCCACCCCTAGGTTACATTGTCTTAATCTCTCAGTCAAAAAGTCTTCTTTCTTCTTGATTAGAGTTTGGTTTCCAATCATCCTTAACTCAATCATCCTTAAGAGGTACAAGGTACAGAGCACAAAGTTCTCCCACCCCTCTGCCACAGTAAAACATGATCTTCTCAGTCAGGACTAAGTACCCAAGGGAAGATCTTTTCATCTAGGCTTGAGGCTGGCTCCCAAATTCCATGGTTCCTCTTCCATGGGTCCAGTTCTTACCTGAATCTACCCAACCGTCACCTGGATCCACAGGCAGGCAGCTCTTAGCTCCTTGTCCAGCTCCTTGTCCAATTCCTCGTCCAGCTCCTGTTCCATATTGAAGCTCACAGTGTCCAGTCTACCTCAAGTCCTTTGCAATTTCTGTTCCTGGGAAGAAAAAGCTTAACAGAGCCAAAACAGCATTCACACACATTGGCAGCACCATCATCAATTAACTATCTGCCTGTGAAATGAACACAGACCCACAAACAAGGTCTGACAACTCAACACAAATCTTCAGTATAGTCCTAGGACTTTGGCAACCCTCCTCCAGGACTTCTATAAACAGACAACAATAAAATCCTCTTTCAGGGTTTCCAGTAAGGTCCCAGGGCTTCTTTACAAAATATTACAAACACAAATCAATACAGACAGAGCAGACAAACAGAGTATCAACCACCATGAGTGTTCCCTTCTCAGTTCTGCTCTCTCCCAGCTTGTGCTTCTGTGCTCCTCCCTGTGCCACCCATCTCTTACAAACTTCCTGTTCCTGTCTTTCCCAAGTCCCTCCCATTGCGGGTTTCACAAGTTCTGGTTCATAACAAAGACCTTACATAATCACGGCAAGTCCCAACTGAAACAAGGTGCTAAGTACTTGTCTGCTTGCCATTACAATGGGGGAGGAGGGCTGGTAGTTTTGGTAACCTACTTTCACTAGGAATGGGTTTAAGAGGAAACAATACATATATATTTAGAAGAATATAAAAGTCTTCTAAATTCAGAAGAAATAAGATGGTAAGGGGATATGGAGGGGGAGAGGACAAAGAAGGGATCTTTAGAGGGGAGGGTGAGGGAATAGGTTATAGGGGCTATAGAAGGTTGTTTAGTTTTATGGGAATGGGAAGATAGAGGAGGGATTCTTGGAGGCAGGTAGGCAAGTAATAGGAGGATAAGGTAGCCAGTAGAAGTAGAGATATGCATACACATAAAAACAAAGATCAGGAGTAGAATTTGTTTGGGAAAGTATATGTCTCTATATGTGTATGTGTATATGTGTATGTATCCATAGCTACAAAGGAACATATCCCCACTTAATTGCAGCTTGGGGAGGTCAGGAGAAAGTAGAAGAGTGCATAGCAGAGAACAAAAGAAAACTTATAAGAAAACAAAGATGTGTAGTTCTCAACACAATGTGTAGTATTCATCATACAGGCTTCCTTGAAATGAAATTGTTATGTATTTTGAAACCTCTCTTATGTTCTGTTATGTGCATGACATGCTTCCCTCCCTTTTTTTACTTTGTATTTAAGTTCCAATATTTAAATTTATGATATATTTTTTGTTTCTTTGCTCTATTCTGTATTTGTGTTCTGATGTTTGAGTCTAACATAAAGTTTAAAAAAATATAAAAAAACCCAACCCCAAACAAGCATCTATTCAGTGATATTGTAGAGTGTATTTCTTTATATTTCTTGAGATTATAGGATCATATATATTTAGAGCTAGAATAAAGCTCAGAAGTCTTCAAGTCTTGCTTTTATTTTAAAACTAAGGAAACTAAATCCCATTGGTTAAGCGACTTGCCTAATGTTCACACACATATAACCATGTTTTGGTATAGGAGTCATCAATTAAAGAAAAGTTATTTCACTGCAGGAATAAGAGGTTGGGAAAAAGTGGACATTCCTACTTTCCAAAGGTGAGATCTATCCAGGAAGAGTATCCTTTAACAATACAGAACCACTCTTCCATACAGCGTCATACATTGTTACATAGGTAACAAGTAGCAAAGTCTAAATCTGAATCCAATTTCTTTGATGACAAAGCATATGAATCTGCTACAGAGGCTGAACTTGAACCTCTAAAGTCACTGCTAACATTGTCATTTTAAGATTTGTGATTCTGCTTTAAAAATATGACAACTGACTTCCACCAAAGATATCTCTTGATCTTTTGGATTATTAAAAACATTGTCTTTCCTTCCTTCATTTTTTCCTTTTCTTCCCTTTCTTTGTTCTTTTGTTCTTTCCTTCATTCATTTGCTCCTTTGTCTTTCTCTTCCTTCCTTCTTTCTTCTTTTACTAGCCCTCTCTCCCTTTCTCTATTCTCTCCTTCTCTCTCTCGACACAGAAACACACACATCACATCTGTGTTTAAATAAGAGGGAGAATATATGATAGATAAAGATTTAAACATTAGAACTAATTATGTATCACTTCCATGCTTTTTATTAGCCTATGGCTATTTTTCTCATTTGCTGTAATTACCCAGCCACCTTTCTTTTTTTCTATCACTCCACCCAGCCTCAGAATAATCATCAGAAGGGGTTCTTTTCAAATCATAACCAGAGGCAACTTTCCTTCATGTTTGTTTCTATTTCAAGTCTAAGGAGTTTCTTCTTATGTTGTCTAATAATTTGACTATTTATAAAACTATTTATCAATATGATTGCCTTTCAAAGTCTTTGTGTTATGCTTATGTTCCAAGTAGGAAGACTAAGTATAATGATAGTTAATATTAATCTCTGATATTATTTCACAGGTCAAGGACTGGGATTAAGTTACAGTTGTAGACACATAAAAGTAAAAATCATTAAAGTTGGCAGGGTGAGAGATTGTCTTCTTTTTTCTGGTTCTGAATGAGTTAGCAACACATTGTCCTTTGCTAATTATAAAATCATAGCTCTTCATCTCTCAGATCTTAGCCACATCTAAGAGGGGTGGTCTTGTTGATGAGAACCTCTGAAATCAGAAGGTTATAGAATTATTAAGTGATGAATATATTAATAACTCAACCTGTCATGGCAGCAAGTAATTAAAACTTTCCTTTGAAGAATAGTTGGAATGAATTCTGATTGTTTGAATATAACTTGAGCAAGTCATGTAATGAAAAGAGTATTTCAAGTAAATGCTATTCAGTTACAGTGGGGACAGAAAAATAAATAGTTTTTGTCTTACATGGAAACAATAATTACTAATTCATACTACTCAGTATTTCATTTTTTTTTTTTTTTTGGTTTTTGGAGAGGGGAAGATAGGGCATTTGGGGTTAAGTGACTTGCCCAAGGTCACAGGGCTAGTTTTGTGTTGTGTGTGAAGCTAGAATTGAACTCAGACCCTCCTGACTCCAGGGTCGGTGCTCTATTTACTGTGCCACCTACCCAACCCTCATATTTTTCTTAATAAGTTCATCCTTATAGGATTTTAATAGTATTTCATGTCACCCCTCCCCCTCTTTGCATACTTTGTACTCAGGCTATACTATGCTGCCAGCTGTTCCACAGATTCAGAATTCTCCCACCTTCATGGTTTCACACAGGTTATTCTTCATGCATAAAGTACATGCTCTCACTTTGCCTTGTAAAATCTGTCAGGTTGGGTGCTACTTTCCTATATTCAGCAGTTGCTGATCTCTTCCTTCCATTTGGGACACCTTCCCCACCCCATCCCCCTCTAGGTGGGGCAGTTGTACACTGGACTTGGAAGTCAGGAAGACCTGAATTCAAATGTGATTTCAAATACTCGATGTGTGACTCCAGGCACATCACTTCATCTTTATCTTCATCAGTTTCTTTAACTGTAAAATGGGGATCATAATAGCATTTACTCCTCAAGGTTTTCATGAGAATATAATGTGATAATATTTGTAAAGCACTTAGCATACTGCCTGGCACATAGTAGGTACTTAATAGACTCTTGTTCTCTCTCTAACCTTCCCCGTATTTACTCTCATCTCCTGCTCAAATAATATTATATTTTATTTGTTGGTGTATATTTTGCAAGGATGGCTTCATTTTTATCTTTGTAGCCCAAACATCTTGTGCAGTGCCCTACACGTAGGTGCTTAGCAAATATCTGTTCAGTTGAATTAAAACACAGGATTTATATATAGTAGGGTTTTTTGAGGGGGGGCACTAGGCAGAGTGGTGAGATTCAAATAGAGTGGCCAATGAGAAGCCCATTATCACAAGTACCACTTAAAGCCACTTTAGGAGAAAATGAGATTCAAGTAGGCTGGTCAATGAAATTCAGCAACTAACTGGGGCCCCTCAACCTGGGGGTGAATAATGGAATAGATAATGCCCAGAAACTCTGAAACTACTGTCCCTGATTACCTCATCTCCCCATTCCTTGCCTGCCTGTCTCTGGTCATCTCTTCTCCCTGCCCATGGCAGGTTTTACTCTATAAGAATCCCTAGTCTGTCCTTGTTGGGTGAGGGGGGGTGTCATATTTAAATGGAGGGTGTCCCTTTTAAACTGGGGTCATCCCTCTTAGGCTTGGTTCTCCCTTGATGGACATCTCCCTTAAGGACCCATCTCCCTTAACCACCCTCTCCCTTGGGGGGCTGCCACTGCCTCTTAACCTAGGGTTTCCCTTAAGCTGGATCTCCCTTAAGGGGAAGAGGAGCCTGCTTGGAGTGTTGTGTTGTATTGTGTGCTGCCCCCAATAACGACCTTCACTTGATTTGGAGACAGCCTGAGCGAATTCTTTTGGGACAACCTTGTACCCCAACATTTTAGTGTACCCCTGAACCTCATCAGTGAAAAGCTCTGGATCTGTGATTTTTATTTTGTACTGAATATGGTGACTTTATTGATGGTATACAATACAGAACTGTATGCTTCTTCCTTCCCACCCCCCATACCCCTTTTGCCCTCACAAATCCCCCCTACTGTGAGAAGAGTTCTGAAAAACATTCAGAAGACTTTGATTTCACTTCCAGCAAAGGGGAGGGGGACCTAGCAGTACCGTAATCTCATAACATTTTCCAGATCAGCAATTTTCAAAACAATTTGGTGTTTGTTTAAGAAAAAAAGGTTAGTCAGCAGAATAGGTTAGGTATACATTATACAGAAGCAAGTGAATTTGGTAGCCCAGTATCTGAAAAACACAAATACTGTTGCTCAATGCCCATAAAGTGTTTAACAAGTACCTTTCTAGGTCCATTTTATAATTTGTAAAATGAGGGCATTGGAGTAATGGAGGCTCTTCTAGGCCCCTTGTAGCTCTGAATTTGAGGATTTATGAAAACATAAGTATTTATGATGAACAATGCTTTTATGTTTTACACAAAGCAGATGTGACATTCCTTTGAAGAAAAATATCAAATGATAATGAAAATGATAATAACAATCAATAGTTAATATTTATGTAGAACTTTAAAGTTTGCATAGTGTTTCAGAGATATTATCTCATTACATCCTCATAGCAACCCTAGAAGGTAGGACTTGTTATTATGCCCATTTTTGTAGATGAGGGAACTGAGGCAGACAAAGGTTACATGACTTGTCCAGGATCATACAGCTAGTACATGTCTAAGGCTGAATTTGAACTCGTCTTCATGATTCCAGACCTGGTGCTATATGCACTATGCCACCTACCTGTCCCTAAATACTGCTATAGGCAATTAATAATTTTTTGTTAATCGTAGGAGAAATGATGAATATGAAGAATTTAGAGAAGTCAGAGAAATATAGGAAATCTTATAGAAATGGATGCATAATTTAGTAAGAACAGTTCACAAAACGGTATATATAAGGCTACAACAGTGCTATTGGAAATGAAGAAAATGAAAATTAATGCAGTGTCATTACAATGACTAAACTGCTCCCGTCTTTATACACTTGTTTGTTTTTCCATGTTTGAATGATTCCCCTCTGTTTTGCTAATATTTTGAGAGACGAGATAAGAAAACCTTCTCTCTGTTTTCTTTGCAGAGGTAAGGGACTACACTCACAGAACATTGTGTGTATTCTTAGATTCAGCTGATGTGCCGGTTAATTTTGCTGAACTATTTCTTCTTCTTTTATTTATTCATTGTTATAAGGTATGAATGGTTTGGTGGACAGAAGAAGGAAGAAGAAACATTCAGGAATGAATGTAAAAACATTTTTATTTTTTTGTATCATTTAAAAAATTTAAAAACCAAAAGATTATCATTCACTTAATCGACAAACATTTAACATATGCTTATTATATATTAGGTATGGTAGTTACAAGTACAAAATTAAGACAGCTTTTGACCTCAGGTACTATAGGGAGATTGGGGAACAAAATGTTTACAGATAAACAAATGCAAGATACGCATAAAATAAAAACAAAATGATGGAAGAGAGGGCATTAACCATTGTAGAATTCAGAAAGGCTAAATTACAATGAAACTAGTTTAATGAGTAATCCAGTTTTTAAACTTAGTGCCTTTTAGTTTGTCTTTATTGATGGATTTCTTGTCTTTTTTTGGGGGGGAGGGAAGGGCAGGGCAATTGGGGTTAAGTGACTTGCCCAAGGTCACACGGCTAGTAAGTGTGTCAAGTGTCTGAGGTCAGATTTGAACTCAGGTTTCCCTGGCTCCAGGACTGGTACCCTATTCACTGCACCACTTAGCCGCCCCGGATTTTTTTAAAAGAAAAAGACAAACAACCATTTCAGTTTATTCCATAATGAAAATTATAAAGAAAATATCATTGAAGTGGATATCATACTTTCCAATTTAGAGCAGAGCTATTGCAGGATTTTGAATTTTAAAGGGAAAACATTATATCAAAAAACCTGATAAGCAAAATACAGTGATAATTTTTCTTGGGTATTTTATTTAGAATGCCATTTCACCAATTTTGTGTATAACTGTGAATCCATTTTGTTTAAAGATGGTTGCTTTTTGACCATTGTCTAATATACAGGTTTATTTTTGCAGGTCTGGTCCTCTCAGGAAAGATTGTTGTTTCTTTTGCTCTTGTTCAACCAGCAGGAATTCAATGGTAACCCAATTGGTAACCCAATTGGTGTGCTTATCTTCCCTCCTCCTGGCACTTGGCTATTGTGTTTGCACCTATAATGGGACAATTATTGAAAGCAAGGTAGGTTTTCAGCTAGCTGTGCTAGAGGCTAGTGTTGGAGTCTTTTTATAATGTGTTGTAAACATTTAGAATATCTTTTATTAGTCCTTCCCAATTCTGGACAACATGTTTGACATGGAATTATGTATTTTCAAAAGGCAATGGGCAGATGATCCCTATTAAAATGTTCCTCCCTCCCTTAATTTTCTGGGCATATGGAAGCTCCTAAGGGAGAAAATTCCTTTATCAATTAAGAATAATAAGTACTAAGAAATGTATAGTCTCAGAGAGTTGACTGGGTCACTGAAATATTAAGTTACTTGCCCAATGTCATGTAACTAGTATGGATCTGTAATAGGACTTGAACTCAGGTCTTTTTGACTCAGAGGCTGGCTCTAGCTATTTTACCTCAATGTCCCTCATTTTCACTTTGCCATTTACTACCTGTGCAACCTTTGGGACAGTTACTTAATCTCTCTGGTTCTCAGTTTCCTTCTCTTTAAAATGAGGGTGTTGGGTTGGATGAATTAAAAAGTCCCTTTAAAGCTTAAAGCTGAAATCTCTAAATCTCTGATTCTGTGTTCCTATAGTCCTTTCTTATCAAATCTAAATTGGTTCCTGTTGATAAATGACAGGACAGTTACTGAAAGGCCTAACCAGATGTATTCTCTCAAGAGTTTCTAACAGTGCCATTGGGAGATTGGGACATTTGTGGCCCTCCTAGTATAAGGTGTAATGGTAGCTAAACCCAAATGCTATCTAGAGAGTAGCTACCCTGGTTACCTTCATGGCTTCTCTGATATTATTAGCTTGGAGGGGACTCTGGTCTTCTCATTTACATTCATCAGTTGTTTTGGGCTTGAAGTGTTGATGGAACTGGTATCTGCCGTATCAATAGACATTCAGGTTACTTAAAAAGGCAGAGATGTTTAGACAATTTAAAAACCAGTGATTTATTTACTGAGCAGAAGGATTTATACTGCACAAATGCTGGCAGTAAATTTACTTTCAGAATGGACTTAGGATTAGTTTAGATCCCACCTTAGAACAATTGCTCACTGTTTAGTTGTTCTCTTTTCCCTCTGAAATTCCCTCAGGAGTCTGTGGCACCCAAACAACAATAACTATAAGAAAAAATAAATGTGTATGCTAATTTTTGGACCAGAAGAAAGTTAGCATTGTATTTACTTTGCTTTTGGCTTAAGCAATGTGTGAAAGTCTTTCTGACTCAGAGGGTATTTCAAAATAAAAGAATATAAAATAAAAGAATAGGAGAGCTAGAGTTCCTAGATTAGCTATTGGAGTGTTTACTGCATTTGGTTCAGATGGGCATTATGCCATCTGATTTGAGCTCCTCTTTTGATCCCCATTCAAAACAGAAGACATTCCAAAGCCTCCATGCATACCGGGTAAGAACCCATGGGTACACTTCAGCAATCTAATCATTCCAGGTTATTTGCTCTATGGATGATTGCATTAATGCACTGTGGTCTAGAGACTTCAATTCATTTTCAAACCCCTCTCACAGTCATGACTGGAATGAATTTCATGCTTTAGTCGTATGCTTTAGTCCATACAAATTAATGTTTTTTCCCACAGTTCAAAAGAAAATTACATAGATTTGATGTTGTATTAAATAGACTCCTTCTGTAGAGAGAGAGGCTATTTTGGAAGAAAGGAGTCACTAGTGTCACCTCTTGCTTGTTCTCTTTTTGTATAATACTATCAACCCCAAATTTGCTAAGTTTTTGTAATTACTCTTAGCAACCCAATCAGAGAAGGGGATACTTGAAAAGCCAATTAAAACAAAAAAAAGATTCTTTGGCTCTTTTCAGAGATAGGGGCCTGGGCCCAGAGCAAGGACAGTTATTTCTGAAGACCTTTGGAATTTCTAGGCATAATTCTGATAATGCCAGACTCATGCTGGAAGGGATGCTTATGGGAAATCAGGTGAGGTAAACTTTAGTCAGTCTCTGCTCCAGCAGTCACAGGGGATTGATTAGGTGATGATATGAGGTGTCCCTGACCCTTCCTAAAATAGAAGAGATATTGCCTGAAATTCACAGCCCAGCAGAGATTTGAGCTGCCTTTCTTTGTTAGCACTTAACATTGCCTGGAGTGCAAGCATTTAATGAATGATTTTCCTTCTTTCTTTCATTCATTTTTTTATAAAAAATTTACACTTTATTCTCAATTAGTTTAAATGGATTGCTTTCTTTGAAATATTGAACTGAAATCATGTAAGGGTGGAAAATAGAGAGGTAATTTTAGAACCAGGTAGTAGTTTAGGGAAGGTCGACTTGAGGGAGTGTACTATAGTGTAACTCTTGTAAATGATGGAATTTTAAAATGCCTAATGGTGTTCTTAACCTAGGAACCAAGGAGTCCTGCCCTTCCATCCCCCCACCATGAGAACTGCAGATAGATTTTAAGGGAGAGGATCTATGAACTTGTTTTTATAATATTTTGATAAATATGTTTCAGTATACTTGATTTCCTTTGCAATCTTATGCATTTTATCTTATGAATTTAAAACCACGATTCTGAGAAGGGGTTCATAAGTTTTGTTGGATTGCCAAAAGGTTCCAGGATACAAAAAAGGTTAAGAATGCCTGACCTAGGAGAAGGCCTCTAGCATGTTTGCTTTAAAGCACTTAGAAGAAGGCCTCCAGTTTCATCCCAGAAGGTTTATGGCAGGACATCACTCAGGCCTACTTAAGCATGTATTGTGTGATTTGCATAGCTAAAGGGAGTATCTATCCATATTGATGGGATCATAGTTCCACTGAAGTATATACAAATTACTCTGCTAGATGTGCTAGGGATACAAAAGCTAAAATGAAATAGTCCCTGACTTGAAAGAGTTTGCAGGATGACAAAATAGCAATAGGAGGAAATTTGTTGTTCTTGAGTCTTCTTTGCCCTGTCTGGCCCTTTTCTTGACAAATTTACTGGAATGGTTTGTCATTTTTTTCTCCAGTTTATTTTACCGATGGGGAACTGAGGGCAAACAGGATTAAGTGACTTGGCCAGGGTTGCATAGCTAGTAAGTGTCTTGAGGCTGGATTTGACCTCAGGTCTTCCTGATTCCAGGACCAGCACTCTATCCACTTTGCTACCTAGCTGCCCATAGAGGGAAATGGGAAAGGATTAATATCAATATATTAGGATGAGTATAGAATCATTCTAATGGAAGGCATAATGTGATAGAATCAAAGGGGTGGTTTAGATACTTGTGATAAGAGAAATATCTTTTAGATGGCGGGAAGGTCAAAGTGGGCTTCTGGAGGAGGTGGCACCTTATCTGGGACTTGAAGGAAGAAAAATAACATCAATGTGTTTCAGACAGAGGTTTGTGAGCATGCAATGCTGTGGAACAAGGTTAACAAGAGCTTGGGATCATAGGATGAGTTAGAGCTAGAAGGGAGTTTGGAGTTATCTAGTCTAACTGGCCCATTTTATAGATAAGGAAACAGAAGCCCAGAGAGGTTACATGCCTTTCCAAGGTCACATAGACAGTAGGCGGCAGAGCTGGAATTTAATCCAGGTAACTCTCACAGTCTTATTTGGCTATAACAGGAATCATAGGATTTAAAGTTAGAGGTGATTTAGAGACCATCTGGTCAATTCAATTCTATTTAATATGAGGAACTTAAGCACTTAATAAATGAATGGTGCTCTATTAGAGGCAGGGGTACAAAGACAAATCAAAAACTGTTCTTTTCCTCTGTTCCTTTCCTTACATTCTGCTGGGTAAAGCAGTGATCAGGGACCACAGAAGGAAGGAGACAGAATACAGAATGTATTGAGACTTTTATATAAAGTAATTTTAGGGCAGGGTGATGGTAGGAAGAATACTAGAACTGGGGGAACAGGGAAGACTTTAGGTATAAGGTGGCACAAGAGTGGAACTTTGAAGGAAACTGGGGATTCCACAAGGCAGCGGTAAGGAAAGAAAAATCTTCCAAGCATGGAAAATGGCTTACATAAAGACATAGTGCTTGAAGATTGAATGTCACATATAGGAAAGTATACATCAAGTAAGGCCTGTTTGGTTACTGGAACATAAATTACACAGGGAGTAATATAAAACCCTAGAAGTAATAGGAGCTGTTGAAGTTTCTTTCTTTTTTAAAATTATTTTTATTTATTTCACTATTTCTCAATTACATATACTTTTTAAAAATATTTTTATTTTCTTATCTTTATTAATTTGTTTGTTTACTTTTAGTTTACAAGAATCAGTTCCACAATCCCTTGAGTTTCAAATTTTTCTTTCCCTTCTCTTCCCCTCCTCCCACCATGGCAGCATGTAGTCAAGTATAGGATCTGCAAATACTTCTACATTAGACATTATTAGTTAGGTTATAAAGAAGGATTGTAATGGATGGGATGACCAATGGGAAAGACAAAATAAAACCAAGTAAGAAAAAGAAAGAGAGCAGGTAATTCACTTCAATCTGCATTCAAACTCTGTTCTTTCTAGTGCTTTCTCTGAATTACATATAATTTTTTAACAATCATTTAAAAGATTTTGAGTTCCAAATTCTCTTCCTCCCTCCCCTACATCCCTCTTTGAGAAGGCAAGCAATTTGATATTGATTATACATGTGAAGTCTGCAAGACATATTTCCAAATTAGCTATGTTGCAAAAGAAAACACAAATGAAATAAAACAATAAAAAAGGGAGTTAAAAAGTATGTCTCAATCTGCATTCAGAGTTCATCAGTTCTGTCTCTGGAGGTGGATAGAATTTTTTCATCACACAACCTTTTGAATTGTCTTGCATCATTGTCTTGAGCAGGATAACTAAGTCTTTCACAGTCTATCATCGTTAAGAAGATTACTGCTAGCTGGGCTTCTCCCTGTTGTCCTGACACAGCCAGAGAGAGAAGGCTAGTTCCTCATTCATTCCTCTTGCTCCTAAGGAGTTAAACCTGTCTCACAACAGCATTACTTACACTGAGCGGGCCCTCAGAAGCTCAGCTGAAAACAGATGGAATTTCCACCATCCAGGATATTAAAATTGTGGATTAGCTCTTTGAGTTGTTGTTTTTAAAATGTTTGAGACTTATTTGCAGGGCCTAAAGGGCCTGAAATTCCGTGATGGATCTAATTGACTTGGGAGCATAGAGTGGTAGGTAGAAAGTCGAGAAGACTCAGGCCCTTACTGGCCTCATGACTTCAGTTTCCAAATCTGTGGAATGAGAGGAACGGGCCTGATGGACTGACTCTAAGACCTTTCCAGCTCTAAATCTATAGTCCTATCCTCCATTCAGGTAGCCCCTCCATCAACATCAGTAACAGCCACTCTTAGTAGACAGTCTCTTGGGGCTGAAAAAATGGGTCATCTTATGACCAACATTAAGGTGACAGCAGGCCCATAGTCCACCAGTGGATTTTAATATAGAGAGCCTTTTCAGTCTGTTAGGACCTGCAGATCTACATCACTCCTATTGCAAATGGATGCTCTTACTAGGGGAGAATGGAGGGTATCCCTTGGCCCCACCACTTTTAAACCTCTCAGTTCCAAAGGGAGCATTGGGAAGAAGTTGACGTTGACTTTGTTAAGATTAAGAGATACATCTTTGGGGCAGCTAGCGGACACGGTGAATAGAGTACTGGCCTTGAAGTCAGGAGGACCCGAGTTCAAATCTGGCCTCAGACACTTAACACTTACCAGCTGTGTGACCTTGGGCAAGTCACTTAACTCCAACTGCCCTGTCTTACCCCATCTAAAAAGCAAAAACAAAAAAAGATACATCTTTACTTAATAAAATCACAGGCATTAATTAAATAATTAAACAGTTGTTGTATCCCTAAGCTCATAAACAGTGAGACCAGTCCCTGTCCTCTGGGAGCTTTACATTCTTCTGAAGTAAATTTAGGTTTTTGTATGAGTTCCTGGCCCCAAACCCAGAGTTCTCTCCCCCTCCTCATAGCCCAAAGGAAAAGGTCATTGAATGGCAAATTTTAATTTTCTGGAATAGGAACGTTCAGAAAATTTGGGCGGGGGTGCTGGGCAGGGTGAGGGGTGACCATGTATAAATTTCCCAAATATATTTTTATCTTGTTAACATCTTTTCCAATTCCTTTGCCCTTGGCCCCTGGTTGACTGTGAGGACATGCATTCTGCCCTCTTTAATTATCTGTATTCATATAATGCTTTAAAATAGTGTGATTTCCTGTCTGATTTCTCAACAGCAGGGCAATAGATGGAACAGGGTTCCCCTTCTCCTTTCCAATTTGACATTTTGCTTCCCAAGATGTTAGGCATCAGTGGGGGTTTCCCCTCTGGTCCTTAGTGGAAGGTTTTCCAAGGTGCTGGAGGCAAGTCTCAATGCTTCCCCAGATGAGTTCTCAAACCACAGTCCATCCCTAGGCCCATAGTCAAAGGGGGAGTGGGGAACTTGTCACCTTCTAGATCCTTAAGGGTGGCCTTTTGACTGAATCCAAATTTTGTAAATTTGTAAAATTTGGATTCAGTTAGAGAGCTACCTATGGGTTTTACCACCCCAATCAAAGGCTAGAAGAGTCCTCTGGTAGCCCATGGTCAGTCTCAGTGATAGCTTTGAAGAATGACCTTGCTTTCTTGAATGATCATACCTATTTTATCCTATCCTTATTCCCCATCTTTTCACCATTTGTGTATATCCATCTGAGGTCATGATTTTATTGTTGGCTCCCCTCCACCCCGGATTTTGTCTCATCTAAATTCTGGCTGCCCCCTTCCTCATTGCTTTTCCTCCTTCTAGAAGCTAGCCTAGTGCCTGGCATGTAGGTGTTCAATAAAAGAAAATTCCCAATGGAAAAAAAAAGGATTACTGCTACTGTGTAAAATGTTCTGTTTCAGCTCACTTCATGTCTTTGCAGGCTTTTCTGAAACCATCCCCCTTGTCAATTCTTATAGCACAATAGTATCTATTTTAGTCATATAACACAACTTGTTCAGTCATTCCTCAATTAATGGGCATCCTTTTGATTTCCAATTCCACTGAAGTTAATTGAAGGCTAGTGGCATTGGTCTTCATGGATGATATAATGTCACCATTTGAATTTCTTAATATTCCTCATATATGGTGATGCATCTCCCATCTCTGTGCCTTTGGATTGGAGGCCCCTTATGCCCAGAATGTACATCTTCCTTACCTCTGCCTTTTAGAATTCCTATTTTCCTTCAAACACCACCTTACATGATAAGTCTTTTTCCATTCTTCTCCATTCCCACCCCAGATTCTAGTGCCTTCCCCTGAAAATTACCTTGTAATCTATTTTGCATATAATTATATTTGTAAACTCTTTGAAGACATGAACTATTTTACTTTGGGTTTTATATACCTGGTACCTAGCACAGTGTCTGGCATACAGTAGAAACTTAATCAATATTTGTTGACCAATTGCTTTAGGAATAGCATTTTGGCAGCTATGTGGAGGATGGATTGAGAGGAGAAAGAACTTCAGGGAGGGAAATCAATTAGGAGGCTCCTGCCATAGCCCCAGTGAGAGAAGATGAAAATGTGACCTAGGGTAATGACTATGTAAGTAAAGAGATGGGGATGAATGTAAGAGATATTGTGACAATAGAATCAATAAAACCTGGCAATTGATCAGGCATAAGGAGTGATGGAGAATGCGGAATTGAAGATTTATCTGGCACTGGGGACAGAAAGACACCCCCCTCCCCATATACACACTTCCTGCTCTCAAGGAGCTGAGGTTGTATATTTAGGCAACTAGAAGGGTGGTAGGGCTGGCTCTCAATAGAAAGAAGAGGGGTAGAGATAATGAGTTTTATTTTGAACATGTTGAGTTTGAGATTCCCATAGGGCATCCAGGTTGAGATGTCTAGTTGGTAGTTGTTGATGTGAGACTAGGATTTAGGAAAGAGATGAAGATTAGATATATAGATTTTGACTTCATCTGAACAAAGATGATCATTGAATCTATAGTAGCTGATGAGATCATCAAGAGAAAGATTATATAGGGAAGAGCGGATCTGAGAAAGAGTCTTGAGGTACCCTCATGCATATGGTGTAGTTAATGGATAGTGGGGCCTGCAAAGGAGACTGAGGAGTGGTCAAAAAGGTAGAAGAAGCCTAGGAGATAGCAGTACCATGAAAATCCAGGGAGGCAAGAGTAGTTGAGAAAATATTATGGTCAACATTGTCAAACCTTGAAGAGAGTTCAAGGAAAATGAAGACCAAGAATACCAAGAATAGGTCCTTGGATAGAGCAATTAAGAGACCTTGGAGAGAGCATTTTCAGTGGATCAGAGGAGGTAGGAAGCCAAATTACAGGGACAGAAGTGGGAGATAAGGATTTAGATCAATGAGTTTGGGAGGCTTTTTTCTAAGGGTTTGGCTGTGAAAGGGAGGAGAAATATAGGGCAATGGCTTTCAGGGATCACAGGTTCAAGTGAAGTTTTTTTTTTATTTTCAAGTTTTTTAATATGAGAAAATTAGTGATTTTTTTTGCCATAGACAACTCAACATGAAATTATGTTGCATTTATCATATGTAACACATTTTTGCACAAAATAGGCTTAATTTCTTCTATTTAGTTTTTAAAATTCTGTGAACTCTCCACTTTTATTATGTATGAATATTATATTTCTCCAGATTCCATGTACCTTCAGTTATGAGTCCTGCCAATATATATATATATATATATATATATATATATATATATATATACACAGTCCCAAAGTATTCCCTGACCAAATTAGTTTTCAAAATGCTGTGCTAGTCAATCTAGTGATTATATTTTTCTGAGGCATGCACACCAGAGCAATCTTTTGTGATAGACCCAATATGCTGGAAATCTTTCATGTATGTGACCCAGGTAGGAATAGGGACAGCTTAACAGCTCAGCCCTGTGTACACTTGAGATCTCCATGCTTCTAAAGACCATCCCTGTGAACTATTTCCATGAGTAAGAACTTTTATTTCCATGTGAATTTCAGTGTACTGAGTGGAAATATATTTTTCACTTTAAAGTTTTAAAGGAAAAAAAACATTTTCCTACATAAACTACTGGACTTCAACACATTAGCTTTATAAGGAGGAATATAGCAACATTGGGCAATTTCATGAATCACTGAGCTCTGCTGTTACACATAAAGACATTTTTTAGATTAAATCTAAAGTTGTCCTATGAATAGTTCTTTTCATGAGTAGGCTTAAGTTTAGTATCCCTACAGGGAAACATTATCTATTCTTTTAGAACAAAAATGTCCTTAAATATTAGGAGAGGGTAAAACAACAGTAGGACAGTATTTAAAAAAGGAAACAATATGTAAAATTAACCAAGATTCCTATATGGGGAAAACAAATTGCAATCCACTCTGGGAAAAGTCTAGTTGGTCCTTATCTAGACTCAAATCTGGGAAGGAAAGGAAAAACAAGCTCAGATATAGTCATGTTCGAGAGTATTCCTTTTGCTAATCAATTCTAATCGTCCTTCTCTCTCTCTGTCTCTTTCTGTTTCTCTGTCTCTCTGTTTCTGTCTTCTTTCTCTGTCTTATTTTGGTTTGGCATTTGTTAATTGTGGCATGAAATGTTAGAGAAGGAAGAGATAATAGCTGGGGTTTTTTAACCTGGGGTCTATGAACTTTAAGTTTTATTAATATTTTTCTAACTATTCCAATATTGTTGATTTCCTTTGAATACTTTCTGTTTTTTATTTTGTGAGTTCAAAAATATTATTCTGAGAAGGGGTCCATACGCCTGATTAGACTGCCAATGACAATGGAACACAAAAAGGTAAGAACTGCTGTTCTAATGCATTTTGAAGGTAGTGTATTGAGAAAGATAGTCCTGATTTTATGTATCTGAAGTTATATTGTTTTCCCTGGTTCTCTTTAGGAGTTGGATCTAGGGTGATTAGGACTTATCATGTGAGGGATAAGAAGCAAGAATTCTATCCTTCCAGACAATAGCATCCATTAACAAAGCAACCATTATGAGATAGCCAAGAAACAGGGTTCAGAAGCAGAAGGCCTTACACACCAGAAATCTAACTATAATTATGACCTAAAATAAAAGAGAAAAATGAGATCTCAAGGAACATCTAGTCATTAGATTGTTAGCTCCTTGAGAGCAACAACTGCTTTTAAAATTTTCAGTGCCTGGGAATGTTCCCAGTGCATAGTGCCTGGCACATAGTTGGTATTTAATAAATGTTTATTGACCATCTCACGAGACAGACCTTTTCACTTTTGGATAATTCTATTAGGAAGTTTCTCCTTACATCAAAGCTAAATTTTCAACTACCAACCATTATTGCTAGTTCTGCCCTCAAGGAGCTTCCATTCAGCCTGGGGAGAAATTATGAGTATATGTAGAAGAAATCTATAAGGGTGTAATGGAAATGCAGATTTAAAGATCTTCCCTGCCCCTAGCTTAAGTGCACCTGGAGCCTGTGGTGGGAGGCTTGTTTTTCAGGAAAGCCCACACCTTGATACTTTGTGATTGGGCAGTGGGTCAAGGAGGTTGTTACATTCTCTGAGCCAGGAGAAGGCTATATAAACCCTGAGGAGAGGCTTTGCTTTGGGGCTCACTTTGAGAAGTGTTGTGTGATTTGACCAGATGAGACTCTGGGAAGCCGTTGTTGAGAGCCCCCCGGCTTTGAAAACCCAGATGTTGATGCTTCCCTCTCTGGTAACTGTGATTTGGTATTGATGTATGTAATGTTGGGACAGTTTGGAAGCCTGTCTGTAACTCTGAAGTTCTGTAACTCTGAAGTTTGGGGTGCTGACCTTTTTCCCCTGAACTAGGTAATGTATGTTTGTTTGATTAAAGTAAGCTTGTTAACCCATTTTGAGTTGCTTTCCTTTTGAAAAGCAGATCTAAGAACCTATATTGGCAGTCACCCTGGGGATGTTGGGGTGCTTGCCGCTACAAAGGGCTAAAACCAAATCCAAGATGATTAGAAAGGAAAGACACTTATAGAGCATTTATAATTTTGTGCAATGAAGTGTCAACTGTATCTTGCTTGGGAATATGAACAGTTTATTGGGGCACACTGCAAAAATATCTGCTTGGAGAACTGACATTTAGAACATTAAACTCCTCCAAAAGCTTTCCTTTATGGAAGGCAGAATTTGGACTTTCAGTTCATTCCACTTTCTACCTACAGCTCTGCCTGGTTTCAGATCCATAGAACAAGCTGTCTCCTGCCATAGGCTGAGTCCTTCCTCAAGTACCTCTCACCCTGTTCCCTAGCTTCCTTTTGTAGGTCGACTTCTCTCATTAGATTGCAAGCTCCTTGGGGGCAGGGACTGTCTTTTTCTTATTTATCGCCTCACTAATTAGCACAGTGTCTAGAACATAATAGCTACCGAATAAATGTTTATTGAATTGAAATTAATTGAAAATTATGTAAATTTGACTGTTTTAAACTACTTGACCTTTATAACACTGCAACTTCATCTCTATTTTTTCACCAACCTTTGACTATCAATGGCTGGGAGTTTCTAAAAAAGGGACTTTTAAATTTTATTAACATAGTAAGTGAATGAGAGAAAAATAGATGGAGAATATAATCTAATCCAGTAAATATTTATTAAGTGCCTACTATGTGTCAGACACTGTGCTTAGTACCGGGGCACCACTAATAAAAAGACTCTCTCTGTCCTCAAGGAGTTTACAATTGAACAGAAGACAATACACAAAAGGAGACTGGACACCAGAAGGTATTGGGTGTAGGGACACTTTGTTCCATGGAGTTGAAACAGGGCAGAGCAACAGATGCAAATTGGGATGAGTGGAAAATTTAGTTTTTGGCCTCTGTACAGGAAGGCATTAGGAGGAGTTTGGTACTCTGTCTTCAAGCCTTCCAATCAGAGAGAAGAGGCTGAGGAAAGTGTTGTCAATCAAGGTTTGAGTTAGCTGCATGGTGGTCAGTTTAGAAGTGATAAGCTTATCCTTGGAGGATCATCCTGTTCCTTTGGAAACCAGAGAGAGTAGCTGAAAGTGAAAAAAAAATTAAGAAACTTCAGAGTTTCTGATTTTTTGAGGGATTCGTTTCTATTTGTTAGATAAACCCCTGGAATAAAGGTGATGAATTCAGAGGTTCTTTTTTTAATTGAAAAAGTAGAATTAAAAATGTTTCTTAATGTAGTCAACTGACAAAAGAGGTCAAAGGTTTTTAAAGATTTGGAGATTGCCTAATTTCTTTAAAGATCACATATGTATAGAATTTGAAGAGTTGAAACAAGTATAAACCACATTCAATTATAGTTTGAGAAGCTTTGATAGTTTCCCTTTAATCACTATCAAAATATTGAAACCTTTCCTTCACATAGGAAAAGCCTTATGTGGCCTCTGATGAATGACTAGAATTTTACAAAACTGTTTCTTAGTTTACTGACCCAATCTGAATAGTTGGTTTCTTAGACAATACATTATATATGAAATTATCCCCAAAACCATTCAGGGAGAAATGCAGACTGCCAATGTACCATTCTATAGCTTTGCTAGAATTTAAAATCATACTCTTGCCCTTTCTGGTTTATTTATTTCAAATGTATAGTTAAGCTCCATCAAAGAAATTATTTAGTTGGAAAAGTATGCTGATGGGGAGTTAGTGAGAAAACTTCAAGTACTACTGACTGTCTTTTCTCCCAATTTTTAGGTCATTCTCAAATTCTTTAGGAAGTTAGGTATTTAAGGCTTATGTTAATTCTTTTAGAACACAGAATTCTGTGAATGTATACATACATATGTATATTTACATACACACATATATACATATATACCAACACATATTTTATGCACCTCAGACTAATGTTATGCACAAAACACAAAAATGCAAATTAATTCACTTCATAGTATGTCAGACCTAAAAGGGGCTATAGAGACTATACAGTCCAATCCTCTCATTTTGTAAATGTGGAAACTGACTGCTAGGGAATTGTTCTAACCACTATACAAAGTTCCATTTTTAAGGGCCTCCTTATTCCTTCTCTTATGAATAGAGTCTAGGACTCTTTCTTCTAGTCCCATGGATCATAAATACACAGAAAGAGAAATGAGATATGAGCTTCAGATAGTGAACAACGATCTTTGACTATATGTGGTAGCATATCCTTGGCCCCAACAATCTCTGACAGTGTGACATGACTACTTAATGTTGTACAAAAAATTTTTCACTTATAGAATAGAAAGTTTTATGGATTATATTTAATAAGTACTTTCCATAAATAGGAAAGTGTTGGAATCCAATTTTATTGGATTCCAAATTGCTAACCTGGGCCCTCTATTGGGTTTTACTGTTTTAAATATATTGTTTGCTAATTGAATTTTAAACATACACATACTTATACATACATACATACATATATATATATATATGTATATATATATATATATTATCTAGACAGTGTGCTACAGTAAATACAACCTCAGAGTCAGTAAGACATGGATTCAAGTCCTCTCTCTGACACACACAAAGACTGTGTGACCCATTTAACCGCTTTATATCCCCAGGCAACTCTTTAAAACTAAAAGGTACAGACACATTGTTGGTATTTGTCAGTAGAGAGAGGTTTCCACTCAGAGAACTCCATATGTTTATCAAAGCACAGATCTAGACCAAATATACATTCACACACATACATAAACATAGGAATTAAGTAACATCTTACTAGAAACTTTGCACAAGTGTGAATATAAAGTATATGAGATCCCTTTAGTGTTGGGAGCTTTCTCTTCTAATTCAGATGATAAAGTAGAACTTAATAGATAATTCCAAAGGACTTTCTTGAGGCACATAGAGGACAAGTAACTTGACCTAGGGTCACAGACCCAATAAGTATTAGAGGCAGGATTCAAACCCAGATATTCCTCCATTTAAGCACTATTCTTACAGTGTATTGAAAGAACACTGGATTTCAGGTCAAAGAACCTGGGCTAAAATCTCAATTCTGCTCTGTCTAGCTATGTAACAGTCGTGCCACCATTAGAAAATCACTCCATTTATTTACTTCTTTGTAACATGAGGTTTGATTATTTTGACTTAAAAGTTTCTTTTTAGCTCTAATGTTTATAAGCCCTTGGTCCACGGATGAAAGGAACTTGTGTTGAGAGAGAAGTAGTAGCAGTGAGAATCCAACAGGGGGTTCTAGTAGTCAAGTCCTGAGGCCTGTGAATGCAAGAAAGAGGAAAAGGCCACAGGGTGCAGTGAGCCACAGGGTCACTGCCCCAGGAAGCTGGATCAAACAGTTGGTATTTTTCTTTTTTTTTTTTAAACAAATGCTTTATTAACTTCTGTTTCACATCATTCATTTCCACCAGATTTTGAGTTACAATTATTTTCCCCCCTGTTTTTCCCCTACCCACTCTCCCAGAATAGCAGTCCCACAAGATATCGCTTCCTCCAATCTGCTTTCTCCCATATCTTCTCCCATACCCCCTTCGACTTTTCCATTAGAGCAAGGTGAATCTCTGTGTTCCAATGCCTGCACATCTTATCTCCCAACCACAAGCAAAAGAGTATTAATAATAGTATTTATATGTATTTGAAACATTTAATTTTAAGACCTCGAATTTCAGATCCATTTCCTTCCTCCCTTGTCACCCATTCCCTCTGGGGAGATAAGTAATTCAGTATATGTTGTACATGTCTAGCTATGCAAAACATTATCATAGTAGATATATTGTACAAGGCTGCTTATAATTCCCTCCCACTCATCCCACCCCCCACCTGGTCCATTCCCTACATGATCCTGTCCCTCTTCTATAGTGGGTACTTCCAACCTCCCCTCCCCCAAGGATGCCCTCCCATCCATCATCCCTCCTCTCATCCCCCTTCCCCCTATTCTGCTGCAGGTTGAGATATCCCATTTAGTATGTATGTCATTCTCTCCCTGAACCAAATTCAATGAGAATGTGGTTTTGCCTTTTTGCCTTCCTATTCTCCCCCTCCCTTGAAACCACTTCCCCTTGCTTCTTCTACATGAGATAGTTTACCCTACCCTGTCTCTCCCCATCTCCTCTTGCCACTTCCCTCTCTCACCTCATAATTTCACCTCTTGAGTATCCTCCCTTCCCAACAAATTCAACCTATGCCCTCTATCCATATATAACTGTAAACATATATACACACATTCATATATGTATTCATATGACCATATACCCTTCTTCCATTATTTTCATACTGAGAAAGGTTTCATCAGTCACAGTTATTGTTTTTCCATGTAGGAATGTAAATAGTTCAACTTTGATAAGTTCCTTTTGATTTCTTTTCCCTGATTACCTTCTCAGGTATCTCTTGCTTCTTGCGTCTGGATGTCAAATTTTCTATTGCCGGCTCCCAGAGTGCTGTGCTGGTCCTTCCTGCAGGGCTGCTGGGCTGTCCTCAGTGGGAGGTTAGCTTCTCTGTGTTGTTCTGTGGGTGCTGGGGCTCCAGAAGTTGTTCAGAGTCCCCTTTTACATAGTTTGGAAGTGATCTGGGGGGACAGTGGCTTGGACGCGCTGTTTCTACTCCGCCATCTTCGGTATTTTTCTTAATAAGAGGAGGGTAAGGGAAGAGAAAAATATCCCCAAGAGAGCATGATGTAGAAGAAAATATTTAGCTAGGACCTGGAAAAACTGAGTTCTAATCCTACCGCTAACCAGTTTATAGCCCCATTTATTTGCTAATGAATATGTTTAGACATATGCATACATATCATAAATGGCAAATGAATTAAAAATAAGCACATATTTATATAAATCAGAACAGTTTATAAATAATGTTCAATAATTAATAACTAACTTCAGATAGTAAATATGGTCATAAAATCCATTAACAGTTTTAGTCCTGTTGAATATCTTTAGGAGACCTCCAAAAACTCAGTTGTCATATGAAGACCACAAAATTGAAGGCCAAAGATTTCTTATCTCTAGATGACAGGGTTATTTTAAGAACTAATACTAGGTTATGATCACTATTTTGGGATTATAATCATTAAAGACCTCACTTCAGTCTGTCTGGGGTAACTCTAGAGTAGGCGACAAATCCAGCTAGATATATGAACAAAAGCCCAATAAATTTAAAAGGGTGAAGTAAGGGGTAAGTTAGCAGTGGAGAATATTACCAAAAATTCACTTTTCATTTCTATAGTTGATGCAGGAATCTGTAGTTACAGCTCTAATCTTTCTCCTGAACTGAATTTTCAGCATCTCTAGTTTCTTGTTGGACATTTCTACCTTGATGTCCTACTGGAAATTCATGCTCAACATGTCCAAAACTGAACTAATCACTTTTCCTTCAACTTTCCTCTCCCATTGGCTTCTCTATTTCTATTGATGGCTAAATCATCCTCCCTTTAAAAGGTTAAAAGTCTTGGTAACTTTCCTTTTCCCAACTCCCAATATCCATTTGATCGCCATGTTTTTTAAAATTCTATTTCTATAACACATTTTCCTATTTGTTCTCTTATTTCTATTTATACTACAGCCATCCTAGTTCAGGTCTTTATAACCTCTTATTTGGATTATTATAATAATCTTTTAAATGACCTACTAGCATCTAACCTGTTTGTTTTCTAGATTGTCCTTCTGTAGAGCTAGTGTGGTTTTCAATTCTCCTGGTTTAATTCCCTCACCCCAACTCACACTCACATGTTTGCATGTTTTGGTATGTTAAGGCGGTTCCCAAAGACCAGATACAATTTTCTAAAGCTCACTCTGTCAAATGTCAAGGGGAGAATGCACTCCTACCACTATATACTATAGCTCCTGAATTCCCTGCCCCCTGCCCCCTCTGCAATATGGTTCCTATTTAACAAATCAGTCAGATGAACCCTATTAACTTTTCATCAGAAACATTTACTAAACATAAAGTAAAGCAAAACTACTAATGACATAATGTTCTACTTATAAACTGGAGATATCCTCCCACCAATTTTGGACTGGCTGTGCAGAATTGAGCTTCTCTAAGCCAAGCTGAAAGTAGACATGATCTGTGCAATAATATGATTTACTTCAATCTCATGGTAACGAACTGAAATCCACATTTCTGCCATTTATACCATAACTAGGCAATATGCATTTGTGCCATGGTCATCAAATAATTGAAGGAATGTGTGCTTCCTAGCTATTACCTTCAAGTCTACATGACCTACCTTCCCATAGATGATTCAGGAAGAAGCTGTGGTTAGTTTGAATAATCCCACTTAAATCCCTGAGGATGAATCACAGTGGATGGAGAGCCAACTGGGGAGAAAATATGTTTTTCTTACGTCTTTTTTTTGCTACACACTGATGTAGGGACACTACCTGTGTAGTGAGAGAGGAAATCAAGCAGTGATAAGTCATTATAAGCCACTTGTAATGTGACAGGGGTGGTTGTTTCTGTGGCCTGTGATAAGGAGCAGTAAAATGTTGCCATCTGCTAAGAGCAGGAGAAAGTGAGATGTAAGAAAAACAGTACTATATAGACAGCCAAGAGACTTATGGAGAAGAATATCAAGGTGGATGAGCAACCATCAGATGCTCCTGGCTTAAACTCCATCTGGAGTATCACTGTAAGTTACTACCTATCACAGAACTCCAATAAAGTGTTGTTCATTGATGAGTTGGCGAGTTCTGACATGGATTCTCTTCTTTATAACCTGTAAATAAACCTATTCATGTTTTTAGCCTTGTGAACTTGTGAGATTGAAAAGAGATTTGGTGATCACAATATGGAGTGGGGTCAGATATTAAATTTTAGATCACCTAGGAATGAAACAGTAAACCCATACTTTACTACAAGTATAATAGGTATCTTCATTTCATATTAAAATCTTACCATGGGTGGGTTTTTGTTGTTGTTGTTTTTAGAACAAACATCATTTTTTTATTCCATTCTGGCTCTAGAATGAAAAACTAAAATTAAGGCTATCAGAGGAGTCAGTCAAGATTTCAGTTATGATGGGTTCATGTACTAAAAATGACATTCAATATTGGCTATATAAAAATGCACTTTTAAATTTGAAAGATGAATGAATGCAAGTATCTTTTGTTTTTTCATCAGCTTTAAAAGTAGCATTAAAGATTCATTGAGTTTGCATACCTTTCATTTGTTGTATTAAATGTATATTCTGTATTCCTTCCCATATATATGCACAAACTCACACATCCATAAACTCACAAGGACACACACACACACACACACACACACACACAAACACACAAACTTCACATTCTTCTATTACAAAGAATATGAGCAGCCTTTGAGGATAGAAGGGAGACCATAAAAAGCCTATTGAATGATGTGATTCTTAGTATGCTCACTCTGATTTCATTCTGTTCCTGGAAGGATGAGGTCTGTCTTATCCTCATGACTTCCTGCAATTTCATTCTACTTCAGACGAAACTTTTCAATTCAAGGCAGATTCCTTGGACAGTAGGCACACACAGAGAAGAACAGCTGTATGTTCCCTAATTTAATTTCTCTGTTAAGATCAATTCTAGAGAAATGTGTATCTGCCCTTGTCTTATTATAAGAGAATAATAACCTTGCTTATATAAGCTGAAGATTCAGTTTAGTTGTGAGGGAATATTTAATGCTGAAAGATGATAGGAACAGGATTTGGGAGCAATTAACACCCATGTTTAAATATACATAATTGATGTTGTATTCCATCTTATTCGTTCTCCAAATGTCCTACTGAATTCTGAATGATAGCCCTTGGGGGACACCTTTTAGAGGTCATTTTTATTCTTATTCTTCTTAAATAAAACAATCTGCCCTTACTGTTACTTCCAACTCACAAGTATCAATTTAGTCTTAATGTACTCATATTATGAGAAATATTTTTAAAATCTCCAGTTTTCAAAATGAAATTTTATTCCATTGGATTTACTTATATTTTCTTGTTCTAAAGGTCATCCAAACATATTAAATTAGGTACATCCTATTCCACTTAATACATCACAGATTAAAAAACCATTTAATACAATATTTTCTTTTTAAAATTTATTTTTTTTAATTTATGGAATAAAATGATGTAGCAGCAAGCACCCCAGCATCCCCAGAGTGGCTGCCAACACAGGTTCTTAGATCTGCTTTTGTAAAGGAAAGCAACTCAAAATGGGTTAACAAGCTTACTTTAATCAAACAAACATACATTACCTAGTTCAGGGGAAAAAGGTCAGCACCCCGAACTTCAGAGTTACAGAACTTACAGATCAAACAGACAGGCTTCCAAACTGTCCAACCATTATATCAATACCAAATCACAGTTACCAGAGAGGGAAGCATCAACATCTGGGTTTTCAAAGCCGGGGGGCTCTCAACAGCTGTCCAGAGTCTCATCTGGTCAAATCATACAACACTTCTCAAAGTAAGCCCCAAAGCAAAGCCTCAAATCAGGTATTATATAGTCTTCTCCTGGATCAGAGAATGTAACCACCCTCTTGACCCACTGCCCAATCACACAGCATCAAGGTGTGGTCATTCCTGAAAACCAAGCCTCCTACCACAGGTTCCATGTGACCACATTCAGCCTATTAGGAGGCAGTGTATATTTTCAAATCAAGGAAGGTTCTCAGAGTCACTTAAGTCAATCAAAGTCTCTTAAGCCAATCAAAGGGCCTAGGGGTAGGGAAGATCTTCAAATCTGCATTTCCATTACAAATGAGCATTTCTATAACATAGTATAATTTTAAAAAGATTTGCACATGAAACTGCAAACCTATTATGTACAACTTGCTACCTCTTTTAAATATATAATGAAGTTATGTATATTTCTTTTTTTCCTCCCCCCTCTACTCCCTCTCCCCTACCGTAGGGATGGCTACCATTAGACACAAGTGTGTATATGTGTGTATACATATACATACACATACACACATATATGTGTATATATGTGTATACAATTATTCTATACATGCTTCTATTTATCAATTCTTTCTCTGGATGCAGACATCTTCCTTCATATGTCCTTTGTAGTTAATTTGGGTATTTATAGTAGTCAAAATAACTTATTCACCCAAAGTTATTCTAAAACAATGTTGCTATTATTGTATACAACATTCTCTTGGTTCTGCTCATTTTGTTCTTCATTATTTCGTGCTTTTTCTAAGATTATTGAGTTCATCATTTCTTATAACAGAGTAGTATTCCATTACAATCATACCACAGCTTGTTCAGCCATTCCTCAACTGACAAGAATCCCCTCAATTTCCAATTCTTTGCTATCACAAAGAGAGCTACTATAAATATTTTACAATATACAGGGTCTTTTCCTTTTTCTCTAATTACCTTTGGAAATAGACCTAGTAGTGGTCAAAGGGTATAGGCAGTTTAATAACTTTTGGGGCATAATTCCAGATTGCTCTCCAAAATGGTTTGATCAATTCACAATTCCCCCCACAATGAATTAGTGTACCGATTTTACCATCTCCCTTCTAACATTTATTGCTTTCCTCTTCATTTCAGCCAATATTTTCTTTATAAGCATAGGCTGAATTTGTTGGGAAGGGAGGATACTCAAGGGTTGAAATTATGAGGTGAGAGAGGAAAGTGGCAAGAGGAGATGGGGAGAGACAGGGTAGGGTAAACTATCTCATGTAGAAGAAGCAAGAGGAAGTGGTTTCTAGGGAGGGGAAGAATAGGAAGGCAAAAAGGCAAAGCCACATTCTCATTGAATTTGGTTCAGGGAGAGAATGACATACATACTAAATGGGATATCTTAACCTGCAGCAGAATAGGGAGAAGGGGGTCACAACCTGGGGCTCACATCCAGGCTTTCTGATTTCATTAATCCTTCTATTATAACACACTGTTGCCAAAGTAGTAGTAATATTTATAATGATGGTGACAATAATAATTGCAGTGAATTATTATCCCTCAGGTTGATAAGGAAACTCTAGTTTAAATTTTTAAAATTCTAAACTTAATAAACATAAAAATGAGCATTTTCATATATGAAGAAGAGAAAAAGAGGATTTACATAAAATCATGAGGCTTTATTGTATACAATTTACTTTTGGACGTTTTTAATGTATTTAAAAACTTTCAAAGCTGTAACTGTTTCCTTCTGGTTTTCTTTCTGTACTCTTTTGTGCATTTGAACATATTTCAATAACTTTTAACTCTCTTTTTTCTTTTTCTTTGGAAAACTCATTGCGAGCACTCCTTTATTTTCCAACTCCCCATTCCTGCAATTAAAAAGAGAAATAATGGAAAAATAGAAAGGAAAGAGAGAAAAAAAAAACCCTTATTATAACTATGAATAGTCAAGGGAAATAAATTTCCACATTGGCCATGTCAAAATGTTTAGCTCTTATCCTATACCCTGAGTCTATCATCTCTCTGTTAATAGATGGGTAACAAGTTTCATCATTGTTCTTGGGCAATTGCAATCATCATTGACCATTACATTGATCAGAGTTTGTAAGTCTTTCAAAGTTTTCTTTACGGTGTTATTATGATATAATTATTTTCTAGTTTCTCCTCAATTCATTTTGCATGAGTTTATACACGTCTTCTCAGACTTGAGACCAGCCTTTTCATCGTTTCTTACAGTTCAACAATATTCTATTATATTCATATACTGTTATTTGATCAGCTATTTCTCAATTGATGTATAGTCCCATAGTTTCCAGCTCTTTGCTATAACAAAAGGAATAGTCATGAATATTTATGTACATGTGAGTCCTTTCTCTCCTTTTTTTGGAGTATAGCCTAGAAATGTCATTACTGGGTTAAAGGATAGTCAGAATTTGCTGACTTTTTGGTCATAGTTCCAAATTGCTTTGCACAATGTCTATACCAATTCAGAGCTCCACCGGCAGTGGAGTCGTTATGTCTACAAAGTTTCTTCGGGTCTGAGTCAAACCAGATAGCTACAGATGGCAACATGCCACATTCCTCCTACTGAACAACAACGTAAAGGTATCCATTGTGGCCTGAGGCATTTAGAAGTCCCTTACAGACAAACTTATTGAAGCAGTGAAGACTGCAATAGATGTTGAATATTGACACATTAGTGATGCCCATGTCTACCAGAATGAGAGGGAGGTGCATGAGCCCAGTGAAGAGGTCAAGGAGAAAGTTGGCATATGGGAGTATTTCTTTGGTGCATATACCATGAAAAAAATGTGATTGAGGAAGCCCACAGAAAACTTTCAGTGACCTGAAGCTGGATTACTTGAACCTCTGCCTTATTTATTGGCCTATAGAATTTAAGGGCAGGAAGGATTTTTCCCCAGTAGATCCAAGTTATAATGGTGAAGACTATTGAAACCATTCACTTTAACCACTGCCATATAGAGAGAATTTTGAGCAAGTCAGAGCTGAAACATTTGACTGTACCAGGAGAAGTTAATTCAGCATTACTAGGTGACAGCCTGTGGTTCTCTCTGGATCAGCCATGGACCAAGACAATTAACCCATTTCTCCTAGGTGATTCTAAGAAGGATTCAGACTATTACAATAAAACACAACAAACCCTGATATAAATTCTGCCCAGAGAAATGTGGTTGTGATATTGAAGGCACTCACCTTTGCACATGTTTCTGAGAACTCTCAGGTCTTTTTGAGTTGACTGATATCAAGATATCAACCACACTTATATCATAACATATCAACCATGCTACAATCATGACTCTAGGATCTGTGCCTTTGTCAGTGCTGCTTCTCACAATGATGAATCCTTTGATATTTCATTAAAATATGTTATATATATACATATATAAATTACAAGTGATTATAAGCAATTACAAGTAGAATTTATTTTTAAAAATTTTGAGTTACAAATTCTTTCCCTTCCCACCTTCCATAATCCTTCCTTGAGAAGGTAAGCAATTTTATATAGATCATGTATTTGTTGTCATGCAAAACATATTTCCATATTAGCAATGTTGGGAAAGAAAACACAGACCAAAAAAAAAACCCAGAAGAAAAATAAAGTTAAAAAAGTATACTTTGTTCTGCCTTCAGACTCCATCAGTTCTTTCCCTGACAGTAGATATAATTTTTCATCATTTGTAATTTTTTTTGGAACTGTCTTGGATCATTCTATTGCTGAGTATAACTATGTCATTCACAGCTGATCACTGTACAGTATTGCTCTTACTGTGTACAATGTTTTCCTGGTTCTACTCATTTCACTTCATATCAGTTCACAAAAGTTTTTTCTAGATTTTTCTGAAAGCATCCTGTTAATCATTTCTTATATGTATGCTATCATAATCATAAACTGCAAATTGTTCAGTTATTCCTCACCTCAATTGATTGGCATCCTCTCCATTTCCAATTATTTGCCACCACAAAAATGGCAGCTGTAAATGTTTTTGTTCATAAAGGTTCTTTTATTATTATTTTTTTTAAATTTTGACATCCCTAATAGTAATATTGATGGATCAGAGGGTATGCACAGTTTCATAGCCCTTTGGGCATAGTTCCAAACTTCTCTCCAGAATGGTTGGATCAGTTTACAGCTCTACCAATAGTGAATTAGTGTCCCAATTTTTTCACATCCCCTCCAACATTTGTTGTTTTCCTTTTTTGTCATATTATCTAATTTGATAAGTGTGAGGTGGTAGTTCAAAGTTCTTTTAATTTGCATTTCTGTAATCAATAGTGATTTAGAGCATTTTATATAAGTATTGATAGCTTTCTTTGACTGAAAGCTGCCTGTATACTTTTTTTGTATCCTTTATCCTGTATGCTGTTTGTATCCTTTGATCATTTATCAATTGAGGAATAATTCATATTCTTACAAATTTAACTCATTTGTCTATATATTTGAGAAATGAGCCCTTTATCAGAAAAACTTACTGTAAAACCTACCCCCTCCAGTTTTGTTTTCCTTCTCATCTTTACTGCATTGGTTCTATTTATGCATACCCTTTTAAATACAATATAATCAAAAATATCCATTTTATATCCTGTGATCTTCTCTGTTTCTTGCTGGTAATAAATGTTTCCCTTATCCATTCCCTGATGGTTAATATTTTCTGATCTCTTCTAATTTGCTTATATCACTCTTTATATCTACATCATGTACCTATTTTGATCTTATCTTGGTATATAGTGTGAAATTTTGGTCTATATCTAGTTTCTGTCAACTAATTTCCAGTTTTCCTAGAAATGTTTGTCAAATAGAGTTCTTAACCCAAAATCTTAAATCTTTGCATTTATCAAACACTAGATTATTATGCTTATTTACTGTGTATTATGTATCTAATCTATTCTACTAATCCACTGCTTTATTCTTGGTCTATACCAGACTGTTTTGATAATTACTGCTTTGTAATACAGTTCGAGATCTAGGCCTGGTAGGCCAGTTTTCTTTATTTTTTTTTTCATTGACTTTTCTTGACCTTTTGTTCTTCCAGATAAATTTTGTTATTTTTCTACATCTATGAAATAATCCTTTGGTAGTTTGATTGGTATGGCACTGAATAAGTAAATTAATTTAAGTAGAATTGTCATTTTTATTATGCTGGCTTGGTCTACCTATGGGCAATTAAATTTTCTCAAATTGTTTAAATCTTACTTTATTACTGTGAAAAATGTTTTGTAATTCTGTTCATGTAGTTCCTTTTTTTTTTTTTGGTAGGTAGACTCAAAAGCGTTTTATATTATCTGCAGTTATTTTAAATGGAATTTCTCTATTTCTTGTTGCTGGACGTTATTGGTAATATATATATATATATATATATAATTGGTAATATATTTGATTATGATTTATGTGATTTCTTTTATATCCCTCAACTTTGCTGAAGTTTTAATTAACTAGTTTTTTAGTTGATGATCTAGGATTCTCTAAGTATATCATTATATCATCTGCAAAGAGTAATAGTTTTGTTTCCTCATTGATCATTGTAGTTAATTTAACTTCTTTTTCTTCTCTTACTGCTATAGCTAGCATTTTGAGAACAATATTGAATAATAGCAGTAATAATGGGCACACCTGCTTCACCTATGATCTTTTTGGAAAGGCTTCTGCTTAACCCTGTTACAGATAGTTCTTGCTGATGTTTTTAGATAAATACTACCTATGATTTTAAAGAAAGCTTCATTTATTCCTAGGCTTTCCAATGGTTTTTTTTTAAATAGGAGTGAGTATTGTATTTTGTCAAAAGCTTTTTCTGCACCTATTGAAATAATCATATGATTTTTTTGTTGTTTTTATTATTGATATGGTCAATTATGCTGATAGTTTTCCTAATATTGAATCAGTCCTGTATTCTGATGCTTAATTTTGAAGCTGTGGGTGGCTACTATCCAATCTCCAGATGATATTTTCCTGATGATTTATATCATGCTGATTTATGCTTAGAAGTGTATATTGTTCTGCATTTCATTGTTCATATCTGTCACCTTGGATCAGAAGGAGATTTCAGCTTGATTGTGTAACTCCTGGTTTTCTGTGTCCTCCTTCTAGCCCAACTCAGAGGAATAAAGAATGGCTCCTCCTTCCCAGGCTGAGCACTACAAACAATAACTCTGCCACTTTCCTTAAGTAATAAGTAGATTTCAATTGCTTGAAATTATACAGCTTGATTTATTGCTTCAAAAATATAATATTATAAAACAAAAACAAAACTGTATTAGTGTGCCTATTTCCCAAGGGACATCCAACAACCATCATTTTCCTTTTTTGTCATCTTTGCCAGTCTGATGGGTCTTGATAAAAAATTTGCATTTCTCTATTAGTGATTTGGAGTATGTAGTCATTTATAGATAGTTTGACTTTCTTCTTTTGAAGAAATTTTTTTTTCTTTTTGTATATTTGTATAAGGTCCATATGTATATGTGCATATATATGTGTATATCTATATCAATATTTATACATACATATATTTGTATGTATATTTTTATACATACATATATTAGAGCTATTTCAGGGTAACAGTGCAAAGCTGTTTCTCAGTTAATTTTTTCTTTTTCCTTTTTTACTATAATAGTTTTATTTGTGACAACCTTTTAATGTTAATGTAATTAGAAATGTTTTATCAGTTGTGATACTCAAACCATTCTCTAATAATAAACTCTTGCAACATCCATAAGAGAAAATTTATCTTTCTTTCCCCTTTTTATTTGTTATGATGTTTCCTTTTATATTCAAGCCACGTGTTCATTTGGAGTTTATTTTGGTCTATCTTGTGAGTCCATAGCTAATTTCTGCCTGATTCTTTCTAGTTTTCCAAGTAGATTTTGTCTCATAATATGTACTAACTCCTGTCATTAGTTTGGAGATTTATTAAAAAAAATACATTCGATGCTTGGTTTCATATAGCTAATCTTTCCCACTGACCAAAAGTCTGTTTTTTGATGGCCATCTAATCATTTTGATGATTACTGCTTTCTAGTATACTTTAAAATCCTATACTCATAAGCGCTGTTCTTTCACACTTTTCCCCATTATTTTCTTTTGCATTTTTTATCTTTTGTTCCTCCAGATGAATTTTGTTGTTCTTTCTCTAGCTCTATAAAGTAATTTTTGGTAGTTTGACTAAATTTGTTGGTGTTTTCATTTTAATTATGTTGTTATGTCTTAACTATGAGCAATTTATTTTATCTAATTCTTTAGGTTTATATATATATTTTTTGGTAAAGAATATTTTACATCTATATTCTTATAGTAGTTATATGTTTCTTGATAGGTAGACTTCCAAATACTTGCTATAATCTACTGTTATTTTAATGGAAATTCTTTTTTTGCTGGGATTTATTGGGAATACCTAGAAATATTGAAGCTTATTTCAATCTATTTTATGTCCTCTCTCTTTGCTGCAGTTATCAATTTTTTAGTTTTTATCTGAATCATTAGAATTCTCTAAGAAGCACCAAATCATTTGCAAAAAGCAATTATATTGTTTCTATTATTGTTATTGCATTTGCTTTGTCTTATTCTATAAATGATATTTCTATATCTGTACAAAAATAACGAAGATGTAATGGTTATCTTGATTTCTGATCATACTGGAAATGCCTCTAATTTTACTCCATCATATAATAATGTTGGCTTTTGATGTTAGAAAGATACTACTAAATCATACTCTGTGAATTCCATATGCTTCTTAGTATTTTAAACAGCAAATGATATGGAATATCATCAAAATTTTCTTCAGTATCAATTGATATAATCATAGTTTAATTTTTGTTATTATAATGGTATATTCAGTTTATAACATTTCTTATTTTGGATCAAGCTGGCATACCTGATATAAATTCAATCTGATGACAGTATATGATATTTTAGATAAGTTGTTGTAGACTATTAATATTTTATTCATTTTTTGTGTTGATATTCATTAGAAATTTTGATCTATAATTTTCTTTCTCTGGTTTATTGCTCACTGATTTAGATATCAAATTCATATTTGTATCATAGAGGAGTTTGGTAGGATCTTTTTTTTCCTATTTCTGCAGGTAACTTTTGTAATAATGAAGTACACATTTCTTGAACTTTTGATAGAACTTTTACATTCCCTTTGTCCTGGGGTTCCCCCCCATCCCTTTATAGAGTTAGTTATGGCTTGTTCAATTTATTTTTTCTGAAATTTCATTCTTTAAATTATTAGTTCCACCCATTAGAACATTCAATATTTTTGTAAAGATTCACCTATTTCCACTAAGCTCTCAGTTATTTTACTATGTTATTAGGCAAAATAATTTCTCATGCCTTCCTTTATTTTAGCTTCATTTGTGAATTTTCCTTTTCTACTTTTGATACCAGAAATTTGGTTTACTTTTTAAAAATCATATTAGTTGTTTATTAGCTTTTTACAATTAAGAAGCTAGTTTTTTATTTATAAATATTAAAAAATTCAATTCTCATGCTTTTATTGCTTTTAATTTTAGCAGAATTTCCAATTTGTTGTTTTTATTTCAGATTAATTACTGTTCTATCTTTTGTTAAAACTTTGACATATCTTACTGTTGCAATTTACTTTTATGAAGTTATTTATTGTGTCTATAATTTGTTATATGACCCAATAATATTTTAGGATTAAATAATTTAATAACTATCAATCTTGAATTTAATTGACTTTACTATTTTCTTCAAATGCCATTTATTGAATATTATTTTAATTTCATTGAAATCAATAAGCCACATATAAATCAATATTTTTGTATTTATTCTACTGTTTTTATGCCCTAACACCTGCTTGGTTTTTAATATGATTTCGCACAGCTGGGGAATATGCTTAATCTTTTTTCTGTTCATTCAGTAATTGCCAGATAGTTATCATATCTAACTTTTCTAAAATTGTAATTGGATTGTTCATTTCTTTCTTGTTTATGTTCTTGTTAGGATCATATAGATTAGAAAAAGGGTAAATTAAGGTATTCTAATCTTTTATTTTGATGTCTATTTCTCCTTGTAATTGTATTAACTTTTCCTTTACTTAGTTACTGTTCCATTCTACACACACACACACACACACACACACACACACACACACACACACACACACAGAGTCTGTATCATTGGACATAGCCTCTTATCCAAAATCCAGACCATTATCTCTAGCAGGAATTTCTACCTGAATATGACACCAGCACCTTCAACATTTATTAAATCAAGATGATTACTTTTCTCTCTAAACCAGTTCCTCCTTCTCATCTTTTTTTTTAAACAAATACTTTATTAACTTCTGTTTTACATCATTCATTTCCACCAGATTTTGAGTTACAATCATTTTCCCCCCATTATTCCCCTACCGAACCTCCCAGAATAGTAATCCCACAAGATATCGCTTCCTCCAATCTGCTCTCTCCCATACCTTCTCCCATACCCCCATCGACTTTTCCATTAGAGGAAGGTGAATCTTTGCATCCCAATGCCTGCACATCTTATCTCCCTATTACAAGCAAAAGAGTATTAATAATAGTATTTATATATATTTGAAACATTTAATGTTACGACCTCGAATTTCAGATCCATTTCCTTCCTCCCTTGTCACCCATTCCCTCTTGGGAGATAAGTAATTCAGTATATGTTGTACATGTCTAGCTATGCAAAACATTATCATAGTAGATATATTGTACAAGGCTGCTTATAATTCCCTCCTACTCATCCCACCCCCCACCTGGTCCATTCCCTACATGATCCTGTCCCTCTTCTATAGTGGGTACTTCCAACCTCCCCTCACCCCAAGGATGCCCTCCCATCCATCATCCCTCCTCCCATCCCCCTTCCCCCTATCCTGCTGCAGGTTGAGATATCCCATTTAGTATGTATGTCATTTTCTCCCTGAACCAAATTCAATGTGAATGTGGTTTTGCCTTTTTAGCCTTCCTTATTCTCCCCCTCCTTTGCAACCACTTCCCCTACATGGGATAGTTTACACTACCCTGTCTCTCCCCATCTCCTCTTGCCACTTTCCTCTCTCACCTCATAATTTCATCCCTTGAGTATTCTCCCTTCCCAACAAATTCAACCTATGCCCTCTATCCATATATAACTGTAACCATATACACACACATTCACATATGTATTCATATGACCACACCCCCTTCTTCCATTATTTTCATAGTGAGAAAGATATCATCAGTCACAGTTATTGCTTTTCCATATAGGAATGTAAATAGTTCAACTTTGATAAGTTCCTTTTGATTTCTTTTCCCTGATTACCTTCTCAGGCATCTCTTGCTTCTTGCGTCTGGATGTCAAATTTTCTATTCAACTCTGGTTTTTTCCTCAAGAATGCTTGAAAGTCCTCTATTCCACTGAATGACCACATTTTCCCCTGAAACAAAATACTCAGTTTTGCTGGGTAGGTGACCCTTGGGTTCATTCCCAGTTCTTTTGCCCTCTGGAATATCATATTCCATGCCCTTTGATCCCTCAGTGTAGAAGCCGCCACGTCCTGGGCTATTCTGATTGTGTTTCCACAATATTGAAATTGTTTCTTCCTGGCTGCTTGGAGTATTTTCTCCTTGATCTGGGGATTCTGGAACCTGGCTATAATATTCCTGGGAGTTTTCTTTTTGGGATCTTTTTCAGGAGGTGATCTGTGGATTCTTTCAACCTCTATTTTGCCCTCTGGATCTAAAACATCAGGGCAGTTTTCCTTGAGAATTTCTTGAAGGGTGATTTCTAGGTTCTTTCTTTGATCATGGCTTTCAGGTAGTCCAATAATTTTTAAATTATCTTTCCTGGATCTATTTTCCAGGTCAGTGGTTTTTCCCATGAGATATTTCACATTGCCTTCTAATCTTTCATTTGTTTGTATCTGCTTAAGAGCATCTTGATTTCTCATAAAGTCATTAGCTTCCATTTGCTCCAGTCTAACTCTGAAGGAATGAATCTCCTCAGTGAACTTTTGAGATTCTTTTTCCATCTGGCAAATTCGACTTTTTAAGGCATTCTTCTCCTCATTGCCCTTTTGGGCCTCCTTTGCCATTTGAGTTAGTCTATTTTTTAAGGTGTTGTTTTCCTCAGTCAGGCTGTTGACCCTCATTTCATACTTTTCCTGCATCCTTCTCATTTCTCTTTCCAATTTTTCCTCCACTTCTCTTATTTGATTTTTAAAGTCCTTCTTAAGGTCCTCTATGGCCTGCAACCCGCTCATGTTTTCCCCTGGGGCTTTTGGAGCAGGACTTCTGACCTCACAGTCCTTTTCCCGCTCTATGCCCCCAAAATAGGAGTCTAGGGTTGCATTTTTCTGTTTCCTTTGCCTTGGCATGTTGCCACTTAATTACTTGACTTTTGGGCTTGTTGCCACACTATGGCTTTAAGGCCAGATAGAGGAATTTTCATCCTGAACGTGTGGGGGGCAACTTCCGTTTCTGGCAAGCTGTAAACCCACCCACGACTTCCACCCTAGATCACAAGCCAGATCCAGGGAGGTTAAAGCAAGAGCGATTACCACCCAAGACTGATCGCTGGATCTCCCTACAATAATTGCAGGCTGGGAGCGGGAGTTGCCTCTGAAAACTACAAAATGGCATTTGTCCTCAGTGGCTTCTAGCCCCCAGGGGAGGGAGCCGACGCATTCCCTAATACCAGTCCCAAAGTCCATAGGATACTAACCTCTTACTTTGTCCTAGGCAAGTCTATGTTGATAATTCTGGAGTCGCCACAGCTCCTGGTGTTCTGTGGTTCCTCCAGCTGGCTGCTGGCCCTGCCGCCCTGGGGCTAAAACCTTGGCTCATGCGGACCTGGCCTCGGCTCTGCTCCTGCTCTCTGCACGCTGCACTCTGCCAGGTCCCAGAACACTGCGCTGGTCCTTCCTGCAGGGCTGCTGGGCTCTCCTCAGCGGGAGTTTAGCTTCTCTGTGTCGTTTTTGTGGGTGCTGGGGCTCCAGAAGTTGTTCAGAGTCCCCTTTTACATCGTTTGGGGGGAATCTGGGGGCAGAGTGGCTTGGATGAGCTGTTTCTACTCTGCCATCTTGGCTCTGCCCCCTCCCTCCTTCTCATCTTACTCCTTGAATTGATAATTAATTTATGAAACTGTGGAACAGCAATAGTCACATGAGGTTGTAATAGTAATTTGATCCCTTTGTATTGTCAAAGCTAACTGGTACTTAGCACCTAGTTTGAAATTAATTAGATCAACCCCTGTTAAGAAACAAAAGGTATTGTTGCTGATGTAACAGGGAGGGGCAGAACAGGGAGGAGTTAATAGGTATATAAGGAGAAGCCCTAGCTGGAATTTCATATCTTCTTGGAGCCAGGTTCTGGAGGCTGAGGAGGAGAGGCCCAGGCTGGAAAGAATGATTTTTATTTTGAGAACCTGGAGAAAGTGGTTTTGATTCTAGGAACCAGTTGAAACTTCTGCTGAAGACTTCTGAGGGTCAGCTGGAGCTGCAAAGGAGCTGCCAGAGGAAGCATGACTGTGGTGTGGGTACTTTGTGGCTTTGTTACACCTTGACTTCCCAGGAACAGAGACTGTGAAGGATTTAAGGTGGACTGGACACTGTGAGCCTCAGTGTGGAACAGAAACAGCACAGAGAGCTGGACAAGGAACTGGGAGCTATCTGCCTTTGAACCCAGGTGACAGTTTGGTGATTTCAGGTAGGAGCTTGGACCATGGAAGAGGATCCAGGGAAGCTGAAAGCCTGCCTCTAGTCGAGATGAAAAGTCCTCTCTGTGAATACTGAGTGGTGACTGATGAAATTGTCTGAGTAATGACTGACCCTGATGTGAGGTTTTGCTTTGGGACTCACTTTGGGAAGAGTTGTGTGATTTGGCCAAATGAGATTCTGGGCAGCCATTGAGACCCCTGGCTTTGAAAATCCACATGTTGGTGCTTCCCTCTCTGGTAACTAACTAGATATGGATGTAATGGTCAGACAGCTGGAAGCCCTGTCTGCTGAATTGTTTTATTTTCTGTTGAGTAGTAACAGATGGAATTGTAATTTATTTCTGATTGTACTTTGCGATTGAATTAAGGACTCTGTGATTGACTAAATGAATGTACCACCCAGGAGTGGAGTACTTTGACTTTTGTATTTTGTGTCCCTTAAGGAGGCAAGCTTCCTTAATGATGATTGAATGATTGAGTTACTAAACGATTGTACTTTGTTGAAAACTATTGTAACCACTTGTGGTGAAAACTATGTGACCATTTTAGTGGTAAGTTGTTGTGATATGATGAATGTTGTATTTTGATTTTCTATGATAAGTTGTAACATTGTGAATGCTGTACTTTGATTTTTCTGTGCATATTTTCTTCTGATTTGTTACTGAATAAATAGAGTGTTTGCTATACTATGAAATCAGAACCTTGAAGCTATTCACAATAGCATTCTTCTGGAAAGCTGCTTGTGCATGGCTTTACAGAGGTTCTTTGGGATTTTGCTGGGAAAAACCATGCTGACAGCAGGAAACAGAATAGTAATTACACTTTAATAGGGCACAGAGGGTGCAAGAGGAAATGGTACAGGGAGTACAGAGATAAGTGGTGAAAAGAGGTACATAGGCAGATGGTGTAGGGGCAGGGGATGGGATCTTGAAGGAAAGGAGGCATTATGAGGAAGAAGATGGAGATTAGAATTGGGAGCACTTGGCAGCATGGACCTAGATAGAGATAGAAGAGTGCTTGGTGGGGCAGGAATTTGAGGTCTTATTTTTATAGGAATTTTGGACAGGGGAACAGACTAACTCTTATCTGTACCACCTAAGGGTTAGTTCATTAATATATCCAAATCATTTCAGAATTGTCAATAAAACTTTAAAGTTAACATGTCTACATCTTCTCAAAATTATCAACACTATTTGGTGAGCTACTGGTCTTATTGTGGATATCTGGAATTTGTCTGAGATTTATATATCATAGGATTGAATGTTCCTGACAACAGAGCCTAGATGATTTCACCTGAACCAGCACATACTACCAGGGTTGTTTTTTGGTTAATATATGATAACAATTTGTAAGTTATGCTTCTTTGATCCCTGGGGGGTGGTGGTGGTGGGGTTTGTATGTGGCTGCTAGGCTCCCCTTTGCAATCATCTTGCAATTCCCATTTGGTACTGGCTACTTATACCCTTACTTATTATACTAAGTGGTGGTCAGGAGGACCAGAACAAGATACAGTTTTAACACAATCCTCCTTCTGCTCTTTTTTTCCTCTTCTTCCTCCATCTCACCTCCTCCAGTATTTCTGTATTTTCCTAAATCTATAAAAAAACCCCAAACCCCAAACCTTAAGTTATCTTCAAACTCCTCTCTCTTGCACACCTCTGATATCTAGTAGTTGTGGTTTAAAGCCAGGGATGCCAAAAACTGTTGAGGTGGGGGCTTTGCCACCCAAAACTGTTGCTATTTCATGATGTGTTGTGGTAGACCTGTCTCAAAGAATTCAGAGTCAGACCACCTCTAATCCAAATATAGGTATTTATTGAGATTGACACCTCTCAGGGGTGGCTAGGTGGCACAGTGAATAGAGCACTGGCCCTGGAGTCAGGAGGACATGAGTTCAAATCCAGCCTTAGACACTTGACACTTACTAGCTGTGTGACCTTGGGCAAGTAAATCACCCAGCCTTGCCCCTCCAGAAAACAAAAACAAAAAAAAATGAGAGATTGACACCTGTCATGAAGCAGGCTAAGTTCCAAGAGGAACCAGCAACTTTAGAGAAAGCAAGATGGATTTTTATAGGGTAAAGATGCAATTATACAACAGAAATTTACATAGAATAGAGGAATGTCATTAATAATTAAAAGGCAGGAGGGGTTTGTTAAGGGACTAGGTAATGGAGGAGGGGTCCCATCTATGGTTTGGTGGTTAAACATTCTGGTTATTCTGCCCTCCAACTGGCTAGCTATTGTGGTCCTGCCTTGGGCTAGATGGATGATGTGATTGTGATTGAATACAATAATACACCTGTCTCTGTGGGAATGGGTCTGGGGGCAGTGACCAGGTAGAGGCAGGAGCTAGGTTCCCATCATATGGACACACCTGCTGTTTCTGTGGGAACTAACAGTTCAGGGGGTGAGGCATATATGAAGAAGTTAGGACATGGAGTGGGAGGGGCTGGGTAGGTGGAGTGGGCCTGCTGTTCACTAAGGCCAAGCCTATAACGAAGTTAGAATATTGGGGCTGGGTGTAGCTTTATTAGGATTCTATCACAGTCTCTTCTATTCCAATATGCCAACATCATTTACCCATAGACCATTATTTTCTATCTCAAAAGGCTATCTCCTGATCAAGAGGTTCTTACTTTTTTGGTGTTATGAACCTCTTTGGCAGTGTGGTGTACCCTACATCTCACTTCCCAGAATAATGTTTTTAAATGCATAAAATAAAATGCATATGATTAGAAAACACCAAATTTATGGATTCAGGTTATGAAACTAAGCCCTAGTCCATTATTGTCACCATGTTTCCAGGCTATTTTAATATCCAATTAACAATTCTTGTCTCCTTTCTTTCTCTTCCCCAAAAATCTTCTAGTCCACAGGTGTCAAATTCTCAGCTCTATACCTACAAAATTCCCAATGTGAATCAGATTAAAATGTAATTGTGAGCTATTTAACAAAATAAATAAAAACACAATGTCCCTGTTCCCATGTAAGTGACCTTGGGCAAGTCACTTAACCCCAATTGCCCTCCAAAAAGAAAAAAGAAACATATAATGCAACATAGATAATGTTAATTTCTGGTTTTCTAAGTTAATATGTGGCCACAGGTATATTTCTATCTGAGTTTGACACCACTGTGCTAGGCTAATCTTTCATATGCATAGATCTGCTCATGTTATTTCTCTACTAAAAAGTCTTCAATACTTCCATATTTCTTCTTAAATAAAGTTCACAATTATTAGTCTGCCATTCAAAATCCTCCACAATCTGTTTTCACATGCTTTCCTAACCTTATTTCAATTTTTTCTCATGTACAAACTTTAGCCAAATTGGTCAACTTTCTGTTGCTTGAAAGTGTTCAGTTTTATTGTCTTGCTTTGCCAGGATGTTTTTATTCACATTGACAACTGTGCCTGGAATATCTACTCTCTTACTCTTCATCTTGTGATTAAAGCCTAACTCAAATGCCCCTACCGCTATGAAGCCTTTGCTGTAACCATCCTTTCAGTAATGTAATGGTCTTTTCTCTCTGGGGCCTCCAGTAGCACTTTTTCTTTCAAATCTCTTATGCCCTTATGGAATATTGTGTATTGCAGTTATCTGTGCTTTTATATTTCCTCCATCTTCCATTTGACTTTAAGTTCAACTGGGTCAGGTTCTGTTTTACCTAAATTTCTATCTACTCAAACACTTAATTCTGTTCTGCACACAGCTGGTTCTTGATGTTTGTTGAATTGCTAGATTCTTGCTTCAAGATACTCTCAACTTTAAAAAAAATTAAACTTTACTATTGAGGCTGAAGAAGAATCACAACAATTTGAGAGTTGGAAGGGAGCTCAGTGGCCATTTAGTGTAGTCCATACAGGAAAGGAATTCCCAGTATAAAGTACTCAACAACTGGTTGTTCAGGCTCTCCTTGAAGACCTCCAAGGAGGGGGAACCCTCCAATTCTTGAAACTGCCCATTCCATTTTTGGGGAATTCTAATTGTTAGAAGGCAGCTAGGTAATACAATTGATGAAGTGGCATCCCTGAATTCAGGAGGACTCATCTACTTTTAAAAATTTTTTAGGAAGCCTCATCTTCCTGAATTCAAATGTGACCTCAGATATTACTGGCTATGTGACCACGGGCAAGTCACTTAATCCTATTTGCCTCAGTTTCCTTATCTATAAAGTGAGTTGGAGAAGGAAATGGCAACCCCTGTGATATCTTTGGCAAGAAAACCACAAATGAAGTCACAAAAAGTTGGACACTATTGAATTGAATGCACAACAAGAATTGTTAAAAAGATTTTCCTGATATCAAGCCTAAATTTGTATCTTTGCAACTTCCCATCCATTGTCCCTGGTGTTGCCCTCTTGGGCTCAACAGAATAAATTTAATCCATCTATTTTAACTCATGTTTTTCTTGAGTATTCTCTTCTCTGGACTAAACATCTTCAGTTCCTTCAGCTAATTTTTTTAAACAAATGCTTTATTAACTTCTGTTTTACATCATTCATTTCCGCCAGATTTTGAGTTACAATCATTTCCCCCCGCCCCGTTTTTCCCCTACCCAACCTCCCAGAATAGCAGTCCCACAAGATATCGCTTCCTCCAATCTGCTCTCTCCCATACCTTCTCCCATACCCCCTTCGACTTTTCCATTAGAGGAAGGTGAATCTTTGTGTCCCAGTGCCTGCACATCTTATCTCCCAATTATAAGCAAAAGAGTATTAATAATAGTATTTATATATATTTGAAACATTTAATGTTAAGACCTCGAATTTCAGATCCATTTCCTTCCTCCCTTGTCACCCATTCCCTCTGGGGAGATAAGTAATTCAGTATATGTTGTACATGTCTAGCTATGCAAAACGTTATCATAGTAGATATATTGTACAAGGCTGCTTATAATTCCCTCCCACTCATCCCACCCCCCACCTGGTCCATTCCCTACATGATCCTGTCCCTCTTCTATAGTGCGTACTTCCAACCTCCCCTCCCCCCAAGGATGCCCTCCCATCCATCATCCCTCCTCTCATCCCCCTTCCCCCTATCCTGCTGCAGGTTGAGATATCCCATTTAGTATGTATGTCATTCTCTCCCTGAACCAAATTCAATGAGAATGTGGTTTTGCCTTTTTGCCTTCCTATTCTCCCCCTCCCTTGCAACCACTTCCTCTTGATTCTTCTACATGAGATAGTTTACCCTACCCTGTCTCTCCCCATCTCCTCTTGCCACTTTCCTCTCTCACCTCATAATTTCATCCCTTGAGTATTCTCCCTTCCCAATAAATTCAACCTATACCCTCTATCCATATATAACTGTAACCATATACACACACATTCACATATGTATTCATATGACCACACACCTTTCTTCCATTATTTTCATAGTGAGAAAGATATCATCAGTCACGGTTATTGTTTTTCCATATAGGAATGTAAATAGTTCAACTTTGATAAGTTCCTTTTGATTTCTTTTCCCTGATTACCTTCTCAGGCATCTCTTGCTTCTTGTGTCTGGATGTCAAATTTTCTATTCAACTCTGGTTTTTTCCTCAAGAATGCTTGAAAGTCCTCTATTCCACTGAATGACCATATTTTCCCCTGAAACAAAATACTCAGTTTTGCTGGGTAGGTGACCCTTGGGTTCAGTCCCAGCTCTTTTGCCCTCTGGAATATCATATTCCATGCCCTTCTATCCCTCATTGTAGAAGCTGCCAGGTCCTGGGCTTTTTTTTTTTTTTTTGCCTTTTGGAGGACAATTGGGGTTAAGTAACTTGCCCAAGGTTACACGGCTAGGTTTTTGTTTGTTTGTGTTAAGTGTCTGAGGCCAGATCTGAACTCAGGTCCTTCTGACTCCAGGGCTGGCGCTCTACTTGCTGTGCCACCTAGCCGCTCCCAGTCCTGGGCTATTCTGATTGTGTTTCCACAATATTGAAATTTTCTTCCTGGCTGCCTGTAGTATTTTCTCCTTGATCTGGGGATTCTGGAACCTGGCTATAATATTCCTGGGAGTTTTCTTTTTGGGATCTTTTTCAGGAGGTGATTGGTGGATTCTTTCAACCTCTATTTCTTGAAGGGTGATTTCTAGGTTCTTTCTTTCATCATGGCTTTCAGGTAGTCCAATAATTTTTAAATTGTCTCTCCTGGATCTATTTTCCAGGTGAGTGGTTTTTCCCATGAGATATTTCACATTGCCTTCTAATCTTTCATTTGTTTGGATCTGCTTAAGAGCATCTTGATTTCTCATAAAGTCATTAGCTTCCATTTGCTCCAGTCTAACTCTGAAGGAATGAATCTCCTCAGTGAACTTCTGAGATTCTTTTTCCATCTGGCAAATTCGACTTTTTAAGGCCTTCTTCTCCTCATTGCCCTTTTGGGCCTCCTTTGCCATTTGAGTTAGTTTATTTTTTAAGGTGTTGTTTTCCTCAGTCAGGCTGTTGACCCTCATTTCATACTTTTCCTGCATCCTTCTCATTTCTCTTTCCAATTTTTTCTCCACTTCTCTTATTTGATTTTTAAAGTCCTTCTTAAGGCCCTCTATGGCCTGCAACCCACTCATGTTTTCCCCTGGGGCTTTTGGAGCAGGACCTCTGACCTTACACTCCTTTTCCCACTCTATGCCCCCAAAATAGGAGTCTAGGGTTGCATTTTCCTGTTTCCTTTGCCTTGTCATGTTGCCACTTAATTACTTGACTTTTGGGCTTGTTGCCATACTATGGCTTTAAGGCCAGCTGGAGGAATTTTCGTCCCGAACGTGTGGGGGGCAAATTCTGTTTCTGGCAAGCTGTAAACCCACCCACGACTTCCACTCTAGATCACAATCCAGATCCAGGGAGGTTAAAGCAAGAGTGATTACCTCCCAAGACTGATTGCTGGATCTCCCTACAATTAATTGCAGGCCAGGAGCTGGAGCTGCCTCTGAAAACTACAAAATGGCATGTCTCCTCAGCTGCTTCTAGCCCCCAGGGGAGGGAGCTGACACATTCCCCAAATACTGGTCCCAAAGTCCATAGGGCACTAACCTCTTACTTTGTCCTAGGCATGTCTATGTTGATAATTCTGGAGTTGCCACAGCTGCTGGTGTTGTGGGGTCTCTCCAGCCGGTTGCTGGCTCTGCTGCCCTGGGGCTAAAACCTCAGCTCATGTGGACCTGGGCTCTGCTCGGCTCGGCTCCCTGCGCTCTGCACACTGTGCTGCTGGCTCCCAGAGCACTGTGCTGGTCCTTCCTGCAGGGCTGCTGGGCTGTCCTCAGCGGGAAGTTAGCTTCTCTGTGTTGTTCTGTGGGTGCTGCGGCTCCAGAAGTTGTCCAGAATCCCCTTTTACATAGTCTGGGGGGAATCTGGGGGCAGAGTGGCTTGGATGAGCTGTTTCTACTCTGCCATCTTGGCTCCGCCTCCAGCTAATTTTTTATATGTCAAGGCCCTTCACCATTCTAATTGTCTGCCTTTGAATACTCCCGTCCCATCTGACCTAATCCAATAAGCATTTATTAAGCATTTACTATGTGCCAGGCATTAAACTAAGTACTGGAGTTACAATAATTAAAAGAAAGTCTGTTCCTCCCCAAATGAAGTTTACAATCTAAACGGAGAGACAACATTAAAAAAGGAAGCAGGACAGCAAGGGGATGAGGGAGGAAAAGGACAACAGGCACTACCCCACAGAGGGGGATATTATTCCATGGAGTTGAAAGCAAGCAGAACAGCAGATACAAAGTGGAGTGAGCTGAAAGTATACTTTCTACCCTTTATAAAGGAAGGCATTGGGAGGAGTTTGGTACTCTGCTTTCTAGCTTTCCAATCATAGGGGAGAGAATGTAGACAGAGGTGATATCAATCAAGATTTGAGTTAGCAGCATGGTGATAAGTTGAGAAGTGATGAGCTTAACCTGAGAGAGACTTCTATAACATTCAAACTAGGGAGAGCAGCAGATGCAATGTGGAGTAGAGAATATTTTCCACCTTATAAAAGTTCTACTTAAAATTATGGTGCCTAGAAATGAACACTATATTCCATATATGCACACACACACTTATATATACATATATGTATATATGTATGTATGTATGTATGTACGTATATGTATTTCCCCTCTTATTGAGTTCTATTTTCTATGTGAAACCTTTCCTGGTCCCACAAACTGTTAGTCCCTTCCTTCTCTATCTACCTTGAATTTAATTGCCTTGTACTTATTCTGCTCATAATTATACATGTACTTGACTTGTTAGAATTAAGCTCATTGAAAGTAGGGGTTGCTTCTTTATTCATGTTTGTATGCCTAGCACAGAGCCTGGCACAAAGTAGTTGCTTAATTAACACTTATCCATTGATTAAGATTGGTTTTAAAAGGTCAACAAGAATTAGACAAAGACAGCTAATTCTATAACCAATAGATAGGGTCACATCACTAGAAAGGGTCTTTCATCACAAAATGGATGACAACTACACAGTGTGGTCAAGCATGAATGGGTTGTGAATTGCAGAGTTGAAGGGATGAGCCCATTGTTTAGCTCACAGAATTCTTGGAATATAAGATCTGAAAGCTGCTTCTGCAATTTCCTAATATAGCTCTTAGTTTTGCTTTCCTTCTCACTCCCCCCTCCATTGAGCTGGAAAGAGAACTGAATCTGGAATGGGAAGATTGCATTTGATTTCTGGCCCTTCTAATTATTGATTATGTGATAGAAAACAACTTTCTTAGTCTTTCTTGGTCTCAGTTTCCTTGTCCATAAAATTTGGGGTTTGTATTAGACGGCCACTAAGGTCCCATCCAACTCTAAATCCTGTGACTCAAATTGTAATCTTTCTATTTCATAGACCTTGAAGATTGCTATCATGTCCCCTCTGAAGCTTCTAATTTTCAGGTTTAAATACAACTAATTCCTTTAACCCATTATGGTATCACACTATACTGAGTCCTTTTCCCATCCTTGTCACCTTTCTCCAGAGTCATCATAGCATCTTTCTTCCTTCCTAAAAGTTGGTCCCCAGAACTGAATGCAATACTCCAGGTACAGTCGAATAAGGGGAGAAGACATTTCATTCACCTGCTATTTAGTCTCCACTTGATCTAATCAGCAGGTTTCCTAATCAGTGCATTCTTTTTAGTTTTCCTATCTCTAAACAAGAGAGCTAATCATTCTCGGATTCTAAGTAATGGTCCAGAAAACTAAATCTTATCCTATGCCACCAGGCTTTTTATCCATTCATTCATCCCCTCTATCCTAATTTCTCTTTGAATGTTCCTACCTTTAAATCAATAGTGATGAAAATACCATTGTGGTCTTTTAGTTCCACACCCTAGATTTATTAATCCATACATGCTCTTTCACATACTGCCAACATAAATTTGAAATATGATACAGATTGAATTTCTTTCTTTCCTTTAATATCTGTCTCCTTCCCTTCTTGTTCTCCTTTCCTTTCTTCCTTCCCCAATCTCTGCATCCTTTATCTCCTTTATTCCTTTCCCCCCTTCCCAGCCATTAATTTGTTATGTATAAATACATGCAAGCACACAATATGTAAACATGCATATTATAACTCTGTGTATATATGCGTGTTTATGTGTGTCTATGCACACATATATGTGTATATGACAAATATAATGAAAATTCCAGTGAAACTCACTGAAAATTTCCATCTAGAGTTCAGTTATTATATTTGGAATTTTTTTTATTTTCCAGTGTCATTCAACATTTATCCATTCTCCCAGACATGCACTTTCCCTGTGCATTTAAGCATCCTAGAAAGATAAATTCCATTGCTGATAATGGCTGCCTATCCACTGAATCACGAAAAAACTATTATTCCTACTATTTTGCCACAGAGTGTAGTTTCTATGGGGGTGGAATTTTAAACAATATATGTACCTTCAAATACTCTTGCCCTTGTCACAGAAATTGTCTAGTGAAGTGTGTTGCTGACTTTTCAGAATCCATGTAGGTATAATCCATTAAGTCATTAGTAATAACATTTTTTTTTAGCAGAAGACTGGAGTGAAATTTTCCATCTGATTTAAACTGATAACGTGGTCAATGTGTTGTTTCAAGTTTTTGAAATCATTCCTGCCCTCTACTGGAAAACCAGGGATACTGCACATTTTAAGTACATCCAGTCTTAGATCTCATTCAGGTAACTCCAGGTGATTTAGATCATCAGAAAATAAGGTGCTCAAGTGTCCAATTACAAATTAAATGAACTGTGGTTGATGAGAATTGTTCACATTTCCCCAACTGCTTTAATGGCCCAATAAATGCTTTCAAATGCTGATTAAATATTTTTTCAGCATTCTCAAAGAGATTCATTTGATGTGTTTGGTTTTAAGAATGTAGGTTCATCTCTTGAAATTAAAAACCAAATTCCTTTTTGCACAATAAAAACACAGATTACAGGTGGGTGCCCACTTTAAATAAATCTATTATATGAAAATAAGGGTTTAGAAAATAATAAATGTGTATTATATAATAGTAATTATTTGAATTTCCAGAACTTTCTTTACTTTACAAAATAGTTCACTATGGAATCCCTTTATATAGCAAGATTTAGGGGTTCTTGACCTAGGATCTATGTTTATTTTTTATTTGTAAATTTTTTAAAAATTTAAACTTAAATACAAAATGAAAAAAGAAAAAAGGAACAAACCTAAATACTATAACTAAAATAATATTAAATAAGAAAAGAGAAAAAAACAATATTGTCATGTGTGCAGCAGAGGGAATTCAAAATATACAGCAATAACTTTCCATTTCAAGAAAGCTTATATAATAAATACTACCCATTGTGTTGAGAGCTGTCCATCTTTTCTTTGCTTCCTTGCAAGTTTTCTTCTGTTGTCTGCTGTGCACTTTTTGCTTTGTTCTTTTTTCTTCCCTCTTTCTCCCCTCCCCCAAAGGATACAATTAAGCATGGATACACACATATATACATATAGACATACACATAAAGATCTATATATATCCATAAACACATATACACCTGCTCATACATATACTCTCATATATATGTGTGTGTGTGTGTGTGTGTGTGTGTATACACACTTAGTTTTCAATAATTATAGTCATGTATTGACATATATATTCCTATGCATCTATGTAAGACCATACTATACTTATACTCTGTTTCTCTGAGGGTGGATAACCTCTTCCTTCATATGTCCAACGGGTCTTTCCATATTTTTTTCAAGTCTACCAATTTGTCATTTCCTACACCACAGCAATATTCCCACCTTATACTGTCTAGTTGTTTTTAATAATCCAAAACAATGTTGATAAATATGGCTAAAACGTAATAACATTCCCCGATTTTTTCTCTTTTGATTAAATCTATTTTATCCTTAACTTTGTCTGAGATCATGATTACCACCCCTGCTCCTTTTTCCCTAACAAATTCTGCTCCTGATCTATATTTTATGTTTGTATGTATCTCTCATTTCTAATCCCTCCTGACTCCTCTACTTTACTTCTACCTGCTACCTCACCCTCCTATAACTTAATTTACCCCCCTCTAAGGATCGCTCCCTTATTATTCTTCCCATTAATCTAAGCATACTTCTGTACTCCCTTTTACCCTATTCCCTCACCCTCCCTCTATCAAGGTCAGTCACTGCACAATGTGGCTCTTATTATGTACAATATCCTCTTGGTTCTGTTTATTTCACTCAGCATCAGTTCATGTATGTTTTTTTTTTCAGGTTTTTCTGAAGTTTGCCTGCTTATTATTTCTCATAATACAATAGTATTCCATTATATTCATATGCCACAACTTGTCCAGCCATTCTCCAATTGATGGGCATTCCATCAGTTTCTAACTCTGACACCACAAAAAGAGCTGCTATAAATATTTTTGTACATGTGAGCTCTATTCCCATTTTTATGTTCTCTTTGTGCCACAGACCTAGAAGTGGTATTGCTGGATCAAAGGGTATGCACAATTTTATAGCCCTTTGGGCATAGTTTCAAATTGCTCTCCAGAAGGGTTGGATGAGTACACCATGCCACCAACAATGTATTAGTTTTCTAGTTTTACCACATCTTCTCCAGCATTTATGATTTTCCTGTTTTGTCATGTTAGCCAATCTGATATGTATGATGTGGTACCTTAGCGTTGTTTTGATTGTCATTTTTCTAATCAATAGCGATTTAGAACATTTTTTCATGTGAGTATAGATAGCTTTAATTTCTTACTATTAAAACTGCTTGTTCATATTCTTTGACTTATTTATCAATTGGGGAATGACTTGTATTCTTATAAATTCAACTCAGTTCTCTATATATTTTAGAAATGATGTCTTTATCAGAGATACTGGTTATAAAATTTGTTTCCCAGCTTTCTGCTTCCCTTCTAATCTTGGTTGTATTAGCTTTGTGCAAAAATTTTTCAATTTAAGGTAATAAAATTGTCCATTTTCCATTTCATAATATTCTCTATCTTGTTTAGTCACAGATTTTTCCCTTCTCCATAGATCCAACAGGTAAACTATTCCTTGCTCTCCTAGTTTGTTTACACTATCAGTCTTTATATCTAAAACATGTATCCATTTTGATTTTATCCTGGTATAGGGTATATGATGTTGGTCTATGCCTAGTTTCTGCCATATTTTTTCTAGTTTTCCCAGTAGTTTTTGTCAAATATAAAGTTCTTATCCCAGAAGCTAAAGTCTTTGGATTTCACAAATAGTAGATGACTATAGTCATTGTCTGTTGTGTCTTACATACCTAACCTATTTCACTGATCCACCACTCTTTTTTTTTAAGCCAGTACCAAGTAGTTTTGATGATTGCTGCTTTATAATACAATTTCAGATCTGATGCAATTAGACCACCTTCTCTTGTATTTCTTTTCATTAATTCCCTTGATATTCTGGACCTTTTGTTCTTCCAGATGAATTTTATTATTGTTCTTTCTAACTATAAAGCTATAAAATAATCTTTGGTAGTGTGATTGGTATGGCACTGAATAATTTAATTTAGGTAGAATTATCTTTTTTATTATTTAAGCTCTACCTGATATTTTTCCAATTATTTAGATCTGACATTATTTTTGTAAAAAGTGTTTTGCAATTATGTTCATATAGTTATTGGGTTTATTGTAGCAGGTAGATTCCCAAATATTTTAAAATGTTGACAGCAATTTTAAACGGAATTTCTCTTTCTATATCTTGCTGTTGGGCTTTGTTAGTTATCTATAGAAATGCCAATCATTTGTGTGGATTTATTTTATATCTTGCAACTTTGCTAAAGTTTTTTTTATTATTTTGAGTAATTTTTTATTTTTTTCCTCTAGGATTCTCTAAGTATGCCATCATATCATATGGAAAAGATTGATAGCTTTGTTTCTTCTTTGTCTATTCTAATTACTTCAATTTCTTTTTCTTCTCTTATTGCTAAAGCTAACATTGCTAGCACTATATTGAATAACAGTAGTGATGATGGACATACTTGTTTCACCCTCAGTTTTATTGTAATTTCTTCTACTTATCCCCCTTACATTTGGAATCCACCACAAATGAAGAGGAAATCAAAACAATGTTGAGGAGTTATTTTGCCGAACCATATGCCAATAAATTTGACAAACTTAATGAAATGGACAAACATTTACAAAAATATAAAGGACAAAAATTGACTGTAGAAAACAAGTCCTAAAAAAGTAGAATTAGCCAAATGGAAAAGGAGGCACAAAAGCTCACTGAATAGAAGAACTTAGAAAGTAAAATAAGTCAAATGGAAAAGAAGGTACAAAATCTAATAGAAGAAAACAATTTGTTAAAAATTAGAATTAGGCTATTTGCAGGGGCAGAGTGAAGATGGTGGAGTAGAAACAGCACTTTAGTGGAGTTCCAACCCACACCACTTCAAAATTATGTAAAAGGGGGACTCTGAATGACCTCTGGAGCACCAGACTCACAAAATGATAGAGAGAAGCTAACCTCCCACTGAGGACAGCCTGGCAACCTGGCAGGGAGTGGCCAGCACCGTGCTCCAGGAGCTGAGCCCAGCCCTGAGTGAGTCAGAGGTTTTAGCCACAGGATGGCCAGACCAGCACTAGGCTGGAGGGACCCCAGAATGCCAGCAGCTGAGGAGTTTCCAGAATTATCAACACATAGATGCCTAGGACAAAGTGAGAGGTCAGTGCCCTATTGACTTTGAGACTGGTTAGGAGAATGCGTCAGCTTCTTCCACTGGGGGTGAGAAGCCACTGAGGAGCCAGTGCAGCTTGTGCCACATTATCACGTTGCAGCTTTAGCTCCTGGCCTGCGAACTGTAGGGGGATCCAGCAATCAGTCTGGGGGGTAATCACTCTTGCTTTACCTTTCTTGGATCTGGATTGTGGTCTGGGGTGGAGGTCGTGGGGTGTATGACCAACTTGCCAGAGTGTGTGGAGGCTTCACAGAGGCCACCCAACTAATACCTCCAGAAGTTGAGAAAACCCCAATATTTCAGACGGAAGTTCCCCTGGCTGGTGCCAAAGTCCTACTGTGGCAACAAGCCCAAAAGTCAAGTAATTGAGTGGCAACATGCCTAGGCAAAGGAAACAAAATAAACAGAAAAATGCAACATTAGACTTCTATTTTGGGGGCAAAGAGGATCGAAGCAGGGAACAGGAGGAGGACTGGGAGGTCAGAAATCCTGTACCAAAAGCCCCAAATGAAAATACGAGCTGGCTACAGGCCACAGAGGACCTTAAGAAGCAGATAAGAGAAGTGGGGGAAAATTGGGAAGAGAAATGAGAAAGATGCAAGAAAAGTATGAAATGAGAGTCAACAGCCTGACTAAGGAAAATAACACCTTAAAAACATACTAACTCAAATGGCAAAAAGAGGCTCAAAAAGGCAATGAGGAGAAGAATGCCTTAAAAAGCTGAATTTGCCAGATGGAAAAAGAATCTCAAAAGCTCACTGAGGAGATTCATTCCTTCAGAATTAGACTGGAGCAAGTGGAAGGTAGTGACTTTATGAGATATCAGGATGCTATTAAGCAGATCCAAAGAAATGAAAGAATAAAAGGCAATGTGAAATATCTTGTGGGAAAAACCACTGACCTGGAAAATAGATCCAGGAGAGAGAATCTAAAAATTATAGGACTACCTGAAAACCATGATCAAAGAAAGAATCTAGAAACCATCCTTCAAGAAATTCTCAAAGAAAATCACCCTGATATTTTAGAACCAGAGGGCAAAATAGAGGTTGAAAGAATCCACAGATCACCTCTTGAAAAAGATCCCCAAAAGAAAACTCCTAGGAATATTGTAGCAGGTTCCAGAATTCCCAGATCAAGGAAGATGCCTGCTCACCTGGGTCTTGCATTGGAATGTTTGGCTACAGGATGATGTCTGCTGTCCTGGAACTGTGCCTCTTGGACTTGTGCTTCCTGGAATTGTGCTGAAACACTGGGAGATTTGGCTACTGGAGAACACTGGCAGACATAGTGGTTTTCTGAACTGGTGTCTACTAGTTCCTCTGCCTGTGCTGAGGTGCTTGGGGTCATGATGTTGGTGCTTGCCTGCTCCACTACTCTGGGGCTCAAGATCTCCCCCTGATTTGCTAAGGTGGGGCTTGCTGCTGGCTTGCTAAGATGGCTCCCATCCTATTCTGTACTCTCTCCCCGAGAGAGAGGAGTATTTTCTGTTAGTCCCTCAGGCTTCCTGGGCTACCAGACTGCTGCACAACATCTTTCTGATGGCTCAGTTGTTCCAGGGTTTTTCCTGGGGCAATATTTTTTGGGCCTTCAGAGGTCAGTAAGAGAGGTAGAGAGGGACTTACTTCTTACTCTGCCATCTTTGCTCCTGGAAGCTTATGTATTTTTTAAAAGTATTTTGATAACTAGATTTTAATATAATTGGTTTCTTTTGTATTTTTGTGTAGCTCATTTTAAGCATTTAAATACATTATTTTGAGAAGGAGTTGATAAGATTCATCAGACTGCCAAAAGGTTCCATGTTAAGAACTGTTAACAATCATAGTCAGGGTGGCTAGGTGGCACAGTGAATAGAGCACCTGTCCTGGAGTCAGGAGGACCTGAGTCAAATATGACCTCAGACATTTGACACTTACTAGCTGTGTAACCTTGGGCAAGTCACCTAACCCCAATTGCCCTGCCTTGCCCCCTCCAAAAAGCGAACCAACAAACCATGGTGCAAAGCATGGGCCAATTTACACATAAATGAGCACGAACATATTTGTTAAGTTACATAAAGTAATGACAATGACAAATCACATTTACATAGCACTAGAAAGCTTATGAAGGCTTTTCTTTGTAGTGACCTTGTGAGGTTGCTAGATAGTACAAATATTATTCTTATTTTTCAAATGAAGAAACTTAGGCTTAATTAGGTTAAGTAACTTGCTTGCCTATGGCCCTGCAGTTGATGTCAGACACAGCATTTGAATTCATGTCCTTTAACCAAATCTCATGCTTTTTTCCACTTTACTTATGCAATTCCTAAAAATTTTCATTGAAGAGAGCAAATCTCTTTTTTTCCAATGTCTTCCCTTAGGGTGTATGTTATAAGCTTTGGTAGAACAGTGCACTGACAGTTTATTGACATTGGTGGGATGTAGGGCAAGCTTCTCTGCCCAAACAATCTCCCCAACTATAATGATGCTCATTATTCTATCTCTAGAGAGGAATTCTACTAGCACTTGTTTGACAAATAACAAAGTACAGACCAGGGATATTCTTATGTGGTGAACTGGGGGAAGGAGGAGAAAAAATGTGCAACACCACTGGCATCAGGAAAGGTAGATAGTGGTGAGAAAAAGCTAAAAATAAACTTTGCCTACTTCATAGCTTTGCCTAGGTTGAGCTATGATCACCATCACCTTACCTTTCATTTCTTCCAAGTTGAGAACAAATCATTTATGACTGTTTTTTGGTCAGATTACCTACCATTTATGGTAAGTATATCTTGTTACTTACATAACGGTTTCCATGTTGTCTCTTCCACTAGAATGTGAACTCCATGAAGGTAAGAAATATGCATTTGCCTTTTCTCTCTCTCCCTAGTACTTAGCTCAGAGTCTAGTAAATGCTTAATAAATGCTTATTTATTTGATGTGGTCATTAAATTGATTGAGTCTGTCTAATTTTACTCTCATCTAATGCATATCTTTCTATATTTTTCCATAAAAATGACAGGAAAACCTCTGTCAAATGCTTTCCTAATATCTAGGTAGTCTATTTCTGGCATTCCTTTGATCTATGCCTTTCTCATTCCCTACATTCTCTACCATTTGTTTAGTGCTGGCCAATGGCATATACTTTCCCCCTTTGAAATACACCTGTCCTACTTCCCTGTGCCTCAGCATGTAATTCACCACTAGGTTATCTAGTAAAATAAATGATAACGTTATCTCTGATGTTAGGGGGCACTGGTGGCTTCACATTTTTGATAGGCAGTCGATTGTAGTGGGAAGCAGACCACTCTGAGTTAGGAGAGATCTGAGTAAATCATGTCTCCCTCATTTATTAGTCACAGAATCATAAGTAGATTTCTTAATCTCTCTTAGCCTCGGGTTTCTCATCTGTAAAATAGGAATAAAAATAGCCACCTCATAGGGATGTTGATATAAGTGAGAAAATGTATGCAAAGTATATTGTAAACACTCAAGTGTTATATATAAATTTCAGCTATGTTATTCTTCTTGTAACTTAAAAAAATCTAATTCACATTCTCTTCTGTAGATTCAGTGCCTCAATTAATAGTCCTGATGCAAATGATAGCAATTTCAAACTTGCTGGAAGGTTAGAAGATGTTTCAAGGAAGAGGAAGTCTTTTACAACCTCTCAAATTACCATTGAGTCAACCTTTCAGAACAAAACTGTGGATTATCTAAATATTATTCTACTTTATATTTTGGATCCTCTCATGGCCCACACTCCTGTTCCCCTACCTCTTTGGGCAGTCTCTTAATATTGTTAGTTTAAAACTGAGAGATAAAAGCTTCACAGTTCTGTGGGGAAAAAAAAGAAATGCACTGTTGAATTGTGACTATTGACCTTTGATATGTTTTTGCTCTAAGTAGGAGGTATTGTAAGGTGATGATGTAGGAGGACCATATTGAAAAGCTTCTGTTCTGTTATTTTATTTAAGAATTGCAGATGGATGTATTCACATGTAGAAAGGGGAAAATATATTTCCTGAAGAGCCATAGAAATGATGAAAGTTTCTACCCTATTTCTGTTCCCTTGTTACGTCTACAATTCCAACTGGGGAGGGAAAAAAAAGAAAGCTCAACACTTGTAACGAAAAACTATAGTCAAACAAAACCAATTCCCACATTGGCTATGTTTGAAGATGAATGTCTTCTCTATTTCTTGTGTTTATCACCACTGTCAAGACGTAGCTAGCTAGCATGCTTCATTATCAGTCCTCTAGAATCATAGTTGGACTCACTGTACATGAGAGGTCTTAATTCTTTCCAAGTATTTTTTTTTCTTTGTAATGCTATTGAATAATTTTCCCTGATTCTACTCACTTTAATCAATATCAATTCTTATAAAACTTTCTAAGTTTCTTTGAAATCATTCATTTTGTCACTTCCACAATGCAAGAATATCCCATTATATTCACATAATTTGTTTAGCTATTCTCCAGTAGTATCCCTTTATAAGAGTCATTTTCTTCTGTGTTTATTTTCCTTGGATTATAGGCTTAATAGTGTATTATTGTGAGTCAAGAGACATTTTCTTTTTTTTTTCAATTTTCTTTCTTTCTTTCTTTAGTTTTGGCTTTATGGAGGGCAATTGGGGTTAAGTAACTTGCCCAAGGTCACACAGCTAGGTTTTTGTTTGTGTGTGCATTAAGTGTCTGAGGCCAGATCCGAACTCAGGTCCTTCTGACTCCAGGGCTGATGCTCTACTCACTGTGCCACCTAGCCGTCCCAAGAGACATTTTCTTTCTTCCTTTTTTCTTTATTAAACAAATGCTTTATTAACTTCTGTCTTACAACATTCATTTCCACCAGATTTTGAGTTACAATTTTTTCCCCCGTTTTGCCCCTACCCACCCTCCCAGAATAGCAGTCCCACAAGATATCGCTTCCTTCAATCTGCTCTCTCCCATATCTTCTCCCATACCCCCTTTGACTTTTCCATTAGAGCAAGGTGAATCTCTGTGCCCCAATGCCTGTACATTTATCTCCCAATTACAAGCAAAAGAGTATTAATAATAGTATTTATATATATTTGAAACATTTAATTTTTTTTTGTTTTGGCTTCTTTTTTTTTTAATTAATTTATTAGTTTAGTTTCAGTTAACAAGATTCAATTCCATAGTTCCTTGATTTTCAAATTTCCTTTACTTCCCTCCCCCCTCCCCTCATGACAGCATATAGTACAGTATAGGGTCTGCAAATGCATTCATATTAAACGTTATTCCAATTACAAAGGCATATTGTACTAGGTGGGATGAAAGATGGTAAGGAAGAAGTAAAACCAAACAATGAGAAAAACAAGATCATTTAGTTTGCTTCCATCAGGATTCAGGCTCAGTTCTTTCTAGTTATATCTCTGGATGGCGCATTTCTCACTTTCTTGAGTCATTCGGATTAACTTATATCACTGCATTGCTGAAAAGAGTCCAGTCTGTCATAGTTGGTCGTCACAGATATGGTATGTCTGTGATTGTATACAAATTTCTTCTGATTCTACTCTTCTTGCTCAGCATCAGTTTGTATAAGTCTCTCCAGGTAATTATGAAATCCGTCACCTCCTCGTTTCTTATAGCACAATAAAATTTCATTACATTCATATACCACAACTTGTTTAGCCATTCCCCAATTGATGGGCACCCTTTTAGTTTCCAATTCTTTGCAACCACAAAAAGGGCTGCTAAAAATATTCTTGTACATATGGTTCTTCCTCCCACTACTATGATCTCTTTGGGATATAACCCTAGAAGTGGTATGGCTGGGTCAAAGGGTATGAAATTATTTATAATCCTTTGGGCATAATTCCAGATTGCTCTCCAGAATGGTTGGATAAGTTCACAACTCCACCAGCAATGTATTAGCGTTCCAATTTGCCCACATCCTCTCCAGCATTTGTCACTTTCTTGTTTTGTCATCTTAGCCAATCTGACTGGAGAGATGTGGTATCTCAGAGTTGTTTTGATTTGCATTTCTCTAATTAATAGTGATTTAGAGCATTTCTTCAAATGCTTATAGATATCTTTAATTTCTTTCTCTGAAAACTTCCTATTCATATCCTTTGACCATTTCTCAATTGGGGAATGACTTGTATTCATATAGATTTGGCTCAATTCTCTATAAATTTTAGAAATGAGTCCTTTATCAGAGACACTAGTTGTAAAAATTCTTTCCCAATTTCCCACCTCCCTCTTGATCTTGGTTACTTGGTTAATATCTCCCAATTACAAGCAAAAGAGTATTAATAATAGTATTTATATATATTTGAAACATTTAATTTTAAGACCTCAACTTTCAGATCCATTCCCTTCCTCCCTTGTCACCCATTCCCTCTGGGAAGATAAGCAGTTCAGTATGTGTTGTACATGTCTAGCTATGCAAAATGTTGCCATAGTAGATATATTGTACAAGGCTGCTTATAATTCCTTCCCACCCATCCCACCCCCCACCTGGTCCATTCCCTACTTGATCCTGTCCCTCTTCTATAGTGGGTACTTCCAACCTCCCCTCCCCTCAAGAATGACCACCCATTCATCATCCCCCCTCTCATCCACCTTCCCCCTATTCTGCTGCAGGTTGAGATATCCCATTTAGTATGTATGTCATTCTCTCCCTGAACGAAATTCAATGAGAATGTGGTTTTGCCTTTTTGCCTTCATATTCTTCCCCTCCCCTGCAGCCACTTCCCCTTGCTTCTTCTACATCATATAGTTTACCCTACCCTGTCTCTCCCCATCTCCTCTTGCCACTTTCCTCTCTCACCTCATAATTTCAACCCTTGAGTATCCTCCCTTCCCAACAAATTCAACCTATTCAGTCTATCCATGTATAACTGTGAACATATATATATACACATTCACATATGTATTCATATGACCATACACCCTTCTTCCATTATTTTCATACTGAGAAAGGATTCATCAGTCATAGTTATTGTTTTTCCATGTAGGAATGTAAATAGGTCAACTTTGATAAGTTCCTTTTGATTTCTTTTCCCTGATTACCTTCTCAGGCATCTCTTGCTTCTTTTGTCTGGATGTCAAATTTTCTATTCGACTCTGGTTTTTTCCTCAAGAATGCTTGAAAGTCCTCTATTCCACTGAATGACCATATTTTCCCCTGAAACAAAATACTCAGTTTTGCTGGGTAGGTGACCCTTGGGTTCAAACCCAGCTCTTTTGCCCTCTGGAATATCATATTCCATGCCCTTAGATCCCTCAGTGTAGAAGCTGCCAGGTCCTGTGCTATTCTGATTGTGTTTCGACAATATTGAAATTGTTTCTTCCTGGCTGCTTGCAGTATTTTCTCCTTGATCTGGGGATTCTGGAACCTGCTACAGTATTCCTAGGAGTTTTCTCTTTGGGATCTTTTTCAGGAGGTGATGAGTGGATTCTTTCAACCTCTGTTTTGCCCTCTGGATCTAAAACATCAGAACAATTTTCCTTGAGAATTTCTTGAAGGGTGATTTCTAGGTTCTTTCTTTGATCATGGCTTTCAGGTAGTCCAATAATTTTTAAATTGTCTCTCCTGGATCTATTTTCCAGGTCAGTGGTTTTTCCCATGAGATATTTCACATTGCCTTCTATTCTTTCATTTGTTTGGATCTGCTTAACAGCATCTTGATTTCTCATAAAGTCACTATCTTCCATTTGCTCCAGTCTAACTCTGAAGGAATGAATCTCCTCAGTGAGCTTTTGAGATTCTTTTTCCATCTGGCAAATTCAGCTTTTTAAGGCATTCTTCTCCTCATTGCCCTTTTGGGCCTCCTTTGGCATTTGAGTTATTCTATTTTTAAGGTGTTGTTTTCCTCAGTCAGGCTGTTGACCCTCATTCATACTTTTCCTGCATCCTTCTCATTTCTCTTCCCAATTTTTCCTCCACTTCTCTTATTTGATTCATAATGTCCTTCTTAAGGTCCTCTATGGCCTGTAACCTGCTCATATTTTCCTTTGGGGCTCTTAGAGCAGGATTTCTGACCTCACGGTCCTCCTCCTGTTCTATGCTTCAATCTTCTTTGCCCCCAAAATAGGAGTCTAATGTTGCATTTTTCTGTTTAACTTATTTCCTTTGCCTAGGCATGTTGCCACTTAATTACTTGACTTTTGGGTTTGTTGCCACAGTATGACTCTGCCACCAGAGAGGGGAGCTTCTGTCCCAAATATGTGGGGGGACAACTTCCGTTTCTGGCAAGCTGGATATCCAACCCACGACCTCCCCTCCAGACCACAATCCAGATCCAGGGAAGTTAAAGCAAGAGCAATTACCCCCCAAGACTGATTGCTGCATCTCCCTACAGTTCGCAGGCCAGGAGCTGGAGCTGCCACTGAAAACTACAAAATGGCGTGTCTCCTCTGTGGCTTCTAGTCCCCAGGGGAGGAAACTGACGCGTTCCCCAAATACTGGTCCCAAAGTCCATAGGGCACTAACCTCTCACTTTGTCCTAGACATGTCTGTGTTGATAATTCTGGAATCGCCACAGCTGCTGGTGTTCTGGAGTCTCTCTAGCCAGTTGCTGGCCCTGCCACCCTGGGGCTAAAACCGTGTCTCCAGGGCACCTGGGCTTGGCTCTCCGCGTGCTGCGCTGCTGTCTCCCAGAGGACTGCGCTGGTCCTTCCTGCTGGGCTGTCCTCAGTGGGAGGTTAGCTTCTCTGTGTCATTCTGTGGGTGCTGGGCCTCCAGAAGTTGTTCAGAGTCCCCCTTTACATAGTTTGGAGGTGATCTGGGGGAAGAGTGCCTTGGATATGCTATTTCTACTCCGCCATCTTGGCTCCACCCCCGAGGCATTTCCTTAAACACCTACTGTGTGGCAGACATTGTGCTAAGCATTGGGGATACCAAAACCATATGGAGAGGCAGCCAAGTGGCACAGTGGATAGAGCACTGGCTTTGGAGTCAGGAGGACCTGAGTTTAAATTTGATTTCAAACACCTGATACTTAGTAGTTGTGTGACTTTGGGCAAGTTGCTTAACCCCAGTTGCCTCACCCCCTCCCAATATGGAAAAGAAAGACAGTTTATAACATAATGAGGGAAGATGCCAGTGTAAAAGGAAGCAGAAAAGGAAAGGAAGGGAAGGTATGGGGGACAGTGCTGAGATGTGCAGCCAGGTGGGAAATGAAGAGCTAGCAGTCTTGGGAGTCCTCCTTAAATGGTGATTTTAAAGGAGCTCCCCACTCTGTCTTAAAATCAAAGAGATCTTAGAGGCAGAGGGTACCAGAGAGTACCAAGGCTTATGGGACCTTGAAGTGTGGTGAGATTCCTGGTGGTGTGATGGGGTATCCCTGAATGGTGCAGTGGGGCAAATTATATGCACCGCTTAGTGCCTCTTTGTGAGTTAACTTATGGCTCATTCATTTTTTTCCCTGAAATTACAATTCTTTAAATTTTCTATTTCTTGTTCTTTTAATCTGATTATTTTGTATTTTTGCAAATGTAATCTATTCCTTCCAAGTTATCAGTTTTGTTGGCATACTATTAGGCAAAATAGTTTCTTAGAATTTCCTACATTTCATGTTTAATTGTAAATTTTTTTTTTCAAATTTGACACTGATAATTTGTTTACCTCTGTCTTTTCTCCTCTGGTTAAATGAATCTTTACCTGTTTTATTAGTCATATGCCCCTGAAACACAGCTTCTAGTTTTTTTTTTTTTGTTCAATATTTTTGCTTTCAATTTTGTTAATTTCTTCCTTGATTTTTGATTTTTTCTAATTTGATGTTTAGTTATTGTCATTTTTACTTGCTCTTCTAATTTTTTAGTTGTATGCCTAATTTATTGATTTGTTCTTTGCCTCTTTTGTTGATGAAAGTATTTAGATATATAAAATTTCCCTTACATCTCTTGTTTTATTGTGTTGTCTCATTGCTGTTATTTTCTTTGATAACATTTTTTCATCATTTTTTGATTTGTTCTTTGATATGACAATTCCTTAGGATTAAGTTATTTAATCTCCAATTAATTTTTATATTCTTTCCTAAAAGACCTCTTATCTGTTTATTTTTGTCAGCAAGGGATATTTTAGTATATTTACATTTCTGCTTTTGTTTTTGAGATTATTATGCCCCAATTCATGATCAATTTTTGTAAAGGTGCCATGCATAGTTGAGAAATATGTAAAATCCTTCCTTTCCTTATTCAGAAAATGCTATTTTCATAATTCTAATTTTCTAAAATTTCTTCAAGTCATTAACATTCTTGATGTTTAACTTTTGTTGATTAGTCTATCTGAAAGAGAATTACATTGAGCTTACTTACTATTATAATTTTACTCTCCATTTGTCCCTGAAGTTTGACTAACTTTCCTTTAAATATTTAGATGGTATTCTGTTTGATACATATCATTAAATTTTGATGTTGATTCTTAATCTATGGTTTATTTATCGTATAACTTCTTGACATCTTTTTATAATGTCTATTTTTATCATAGCCTGGTATGAAATCATGATTGTTGTTCTTTCTTTTTGGAGTTTATCAAAAGCATAATAGATTCTTCTCTTGTGCCTCTTTTGTTCCCCTTATCCCATTTCAGGTAACAGGTTTTTTCTCATTCTTTTTTTTTTAAAAGCAATTGGGGTTAAGTAACTTGCTCAGGGTTACACGGCTAGTCATTATTTATGTGTGGGTGCTCATTTTCTGAGGTCGGTTTTGATCTCGGGTCATCCCAACTCTGAGGCCAGCGCTCTTACTCACTGCATCACCTAGCCACCCTGCTCATTCTTTCTTGACTTATCTCCTTCATATTCTTCCCTATGATGTTTGTTTTGCTTATAACTATTCCCTTACCCATCTTTCCATCCTCCAATAACACCTTGTTCTCTGTCCTTTCCATCACATAGTTTTCTCTTAAGTTTAACAAATTTCTAAATCATATTCTCTCTCTCTGTCTCTCTCTCTCTCCTTCCTTCCTCTCCCTTCTTTCCTCCCCCCCAATTTTTTTCTAGTTCAGACAAAGGTAGAGTTTTTGGGATGCTTGTTTTCCTCAATCCTTCCCCTATATTTCTATTTTCTTCATCTTATGTACCCTTATTGTATAACATAGTGACTTCCCTCCTCTTCCTCCTTTTATCTCTAGTATAGGGTACAATTCTATCTATCCTTTTTTTGAAACTATTCAGAAATCTAGTCTAGACTAGCAATGGACTAGAGATCCACTTTGTAAATCTTAAATCCTAAAATGGAGTTTTCACTCCCCTCCTCCTGCCAGGCCCCAAGGTTCTCATTTTTTTGAGTCCCAAAGCAAATTCCCCTTTGTTGCTCAGGATTGGGGGGGGGGGTTCCTTTCTATATGTACGTGCTATAAAATATTCATTCTGTTGTAGCAGAAGGAAGGAGGATTATATATTAGATGATCTGGGTTCAAATCCTTGTTCTGCTGCTTGACTGTGCAGTTCTGAGAAAATCAGTTACCTCTTTGGCATTTATAATTTCTGTTTCTTTAAAATAAGGGGATTGGATTAGATAATTGCAAATATTCCTTCAAGTTTTAAATCTATGATCCTGTGGTGAAATTATTTTTAAGGCAAGTCAGGGAATTATCACTTGCTCTGCTTGTGGCAGCAGAAGTATTTGAGCAGATGGATATATTATTCAAGTCACCCATCATTGCTCTATCATGTCTCTGTGCCAGGCTCATGATCTATTTCTGAAATTCTGCATTTATTTCATTTTATTTTCATGATGATCTGTAGAATCCTCAGGTGACTATATTGCTTTTGTTTTTGCCTCTGTGGAACTTTACACAAATGTCATCCACCATACTTACCCTTGTGTAGCTCCTAGATTTCCTCGTGTGTATTTATCTTCTTAATATGCAATTGAAGAAATTGTACCTTAGGTATGCTGAGCACTCTACCAGATTGAATGAACATTGAGGAGAATGCTACACTGCTGCTTTTTAAAGTGATGCGTCAGTTTTGAATTGAGATGGTCCAACCGTTTTAGCCAGAGAAAACTGTCACAGATAACTTTCCTGATCTCTTTTTTCAAGACATATTTTTTCTACCTGAATAAGGAAGAAAAGAAGTAGGCATGCATGTATTAAGTGCCTACTATTTGTCAGGCACTACATAACCACTTTACAATATCCTCTGATTTGTACCTTGCAATATCCCTAGGAAGTAGGTGCTACTATTATTTCCATTTTCTAATTGATGAGACTGAAGCAGACAGAGGTTACATGACTTGTCCAGGGTCAAAGAGCTAGTAAGCATCAGAAGATGGGTTTTACCTCATATCTTCCTGGCTCCAGGACCAGTATTCTGTTGTATTACATTACAATTGTATTATATTACATTACTATTGTATTACATTACATTGCCTCTTAAATTGAATAGGCAAAGGGAGGAGTCATTATTAGGCTTTTCAGTTTCTAAATACCTTTTTTAAATTTAAAATTTTTTTTTTTGCTTTTTGGAGGGGGAAGGCAGGACAATTGGAGTTAAGTGACTTGCCCAAGGTCACATGGCTAGTTTTGTGCTACGTGTCTGAGGCCAGATTTAAACTCAGGTCCTCCTGACTCCAGGGCTGGTGCTCTATTCACTGTACCACCTAGCCATTCCACTCTAAATATCTAAAAAAGAAAAATATTTCAATCTGTAATTATGACATGAGAAGATGGTTAATGATGGACAACAGATGCCCAGGTTCAGAGAAATCACACAATTCCTAAGTGGCAGATGAGGATCTTGAACTTAGGAGTTGTGGCACATTGGAAAGAACAATTCATTTGGAGACAAAGTACTTGAAATTGAATCCTGACTTTGCCTTTTATGATCTGGTAGAGTCTCAGCCTCAGTTTCCTTATCTGTAAAATGAGCAGATTGGACTCAGTGCTTCTTAAACTGTGGGGTCATGACCCACTGAAGGGGTCACAAATGGAAAAAAAAAGTTTAAGAAACCCTGGACTAGATGACCTTTAAAGTCACTTCTAGTTCCAAATTCATGATCTTGTGTCTTCTGCCTCTTTCTAAGACCCCATATCATCACATTCTAGGATTTTGGTAGGAATTTATTCAGCCAAGCAAATTCTCCTCTATTTGAAATAATTTCTTTTCCTCCTTTTGAAAACAAAACATCAAACATCCTTATTCAATAAAAACAGCTGGGAAAACTGGAAAGCAGTCTGGCTGAAATTAAGCTTATATCATCACCTTCCATTATATCTCACAATATATTCTAAATGGATATGCAACATTACTGTTAAAGATCATACTATAAAAAACAGAAGAGAAGTACATACTATACTTTTTCTAGCCGTATGTAGGGGATATATTCTTAACCAAACTAGAAATAGAGACAATTACAAAAGATAAAATCGATAAACTTTAATTACATGAAACTGAAAAGCTTCTGCACAGACAAAATTAATGTACCTAGGAAAAGGAAAAAGAAAGTAGTTGAATGGAGAAAAATCTTTGTATCAAAATTCTCTGAAAAAGGTTTGCTATCCAAGATGTATAAACAATGCATATGACTGATAGCCATTCTTCAGTAGATAAGTGGTCAAAAGGTAGGAACAAACAGTTCTCAAAAGAATTGTGAATATCACAGCTGCATGAAAGAATGCTCCAAATCACTAAATAAGGGAAATTCAAATCAACACAGCCTGTTGGTTTCACTTCATACCCTGAAAATTGGTGAAGATGATAAAAAAGACAAAAATCACTACTGGATGGGTTGTGGGATGATAGGCACAGTGATACATTGTTGAGAGAATATGAACTGGTACAGATATTTTGGAAAGCAATTTGGAAATATGCAAATAAGTTGACTAATATATCCATACTCTTTGACATAGAGACTTACTAGGTTTGTACACCAAGAAAACTATAAATAAGAAGATAGTCCTCATATGCACCAAAATATTTATAGTAGCATTTTTTTGGCATAGCAAAGAGTTGGAAACAAAGTAGATCCTTGTCAATTGGGGAATATCTAAACACATTGTTACTTATGAATATATTTGAATATCACTGTGCTGTAAGAAATGATGCATATAAAGAAGCTTGGAATGACCATGGAACTGAGAGAGGAAAGTAAGCAGAGTAAAGAAAGCTATATAATAACTACAACAATAGAGATGAAAATAACAACAACAAAGCAAAAAATCCAAAGTGAATGAAACAAAATTATAAAGATTAAACAGAACTTGAGTGAATTAAACATTGAAAGACACCCCAAATCCACCCCTTTGGATAGCTGAGATGTCCCAAGGTGTTGCACATTACACAAATTTTCAGACTTTTTCAATGCATAAGTGAGATGTGTTGATTTTTTTCCTCTTTAAAAATACAATTTGTTATATAGATTGGCTCTCTGGGAGGAAGACATGGTGGGCTATTGAGGATAACTGTGATGATGGAAAAAACAGATATCAGTAAAAACATTAAAAAAAACAAAGAGGGATCAGGAAAGGGTTTTTTTTTAGAAGGTGGGATTTTAGCTGTGATGAAGGGAGCAAAGAAAGCAAGGATGATGAGAGGAAGAGGGAAAGAATTTCAGGCATGGGGAATAGCCAGTGAAAATATTAAAGTTAAAAGATGGAGTATCTTGGGAGGAATAGCAAAGGAGGCCAGTGTCACTGGATAAATGGCATATGGGGATGAATTAGGTGTAAGAAGACTGGAAAGGTAGTAAGGGACCAGATTGTAGAAGTTCTGAATGCCAAACTGAGAATTTTACATTATATCCTGGAGTCAGTGATCGACTGGAGTTTATTAATGTGGGGGGTATCATGGTTCAGTCTGTGCTTTAGAGAGATTAATATAAATACAACAGCTAAGTACAGTGAATTGGAGTGGGGGGAGACTTCAAGCAGGGAGACCATCCAGCAGGCTATTGCAACAGTCCCTTAATGCATATATCTTGGGCAGACACTACGTATGGGCAAGGATTTGTGCCTAGAGTTTAGTATGAAGAAGAGAGTGAGGTGGAATACATGCCTTATCTTCTTTTCATTTTTATTCTGTCTTCTAATTTGTATTGGTGCTGACTTTTGCCCTACTAAGTTGGGGTCTGATTTTATATATATAGCTGATTTGAAAATGATTTCTACCTTTGTAACCAGTCAGCTTCATTTCTTTGTGGTATTATATATTCCAGAATCATATGATCACCAAATGGGACAGCTAGGTGGTGCAGTGAATAGAGCACCTGGCCCTCAAGTCAGGAGGACCTGAGTTCAAATCCAGCCTCAGACACTTAACACTTACTAGTTGTGTGACCTTGGGCAAGTCACTTAACCCCAATTGCCCTGCCTTCAGTCCTCTAAAAAGACCTGAAAAAAATTTAAAGAAAATTTTAAAAATGTGATCACTAAATTAGAAGGAACCTTCTAGGTTAATGAGTCTAACCTGTAACTGATAGGACTCCCTTCTACATAGTGGAGTAATGATCATGCAGACTTTGCTCAAAGATATCTAGGGAAGATAAATCCCCTCACCTACCATCTTCCAGAAAAGAATATTGGTCACATTATGTATCCATAAGAAAAACCATGGATGCACATGGTATACAATTCACACATATATGTATGTGTAATTAAATATTCATGAAACTATTTCAAACTGCTAACAAGTCCATTCTCTTAAACTAAGGAATTCAGTTCTTCAAAGAAAGCCCTGAAGAGTTGAACACTGTGTTAACCCAACATACTTTGGCCATGAGTAACTTGGCAGCAATAGCTAACTAAACTGCTCTTTCAACATTATCTGTACCCATTATATTTATCTGTGAATTACTAGGGTTGAAATCAGAGAGGAAAAGCAGGCCAGTGGAAGGGATCAAGGGATTTGGAAAAACTCTAGATGGAGAATTGAGAAGGTCAGACAGGCGGGCAGATTCATTTCCATTGTCCCTAAGGTCACATACATATTCAGTTGTGGTTTAGTGGTCTAGTCAAAAAAAACTTGCATGCAAACACTTCTGAATTCTAACCCCAGTCCTGGGACAATGTAATTTCCTTTCCAAAAATAAAATACAGTAAAACAACAAAACTTATATATGTATATTTTTTTCAGGCCAAATTTGTTCCAAATCCAATAATTTTAGAAGTAACTGACACATTAAAAAGGTTGTGATTGCTGCCAATACATGTGCTGTAATTGGTAACCAAACTGGATTCAATGGTTTCACCTTATAAGAAACTTGATAATAATTTTCATTTTTCACTTCACTTAAATGATCTGGGACTTGGGGAAGTTGTTTCATTATATTATCTATTACATTTTACATTAAACATTTTAGTTTTTAAAAATTCATTTTTAATTTTGGCCAGAACTATGTAACTATTTTATAATATGAATAACATGACACACACTACACATAAGTATCACTAGAAGTAAAAATGAATTGGAGTGATACGTATTTTTTAAAAAAGTTTTATATATTTCAGTTTTGCATCTGACCTAGATTTATAGATGTTTGGTTCATAATTAGTCTTGTTTATTGACACTTTTGATTTCTTGTTGTCTTAAAATATCAACTTTATCTAATTTGCCATATGAACTGATACAAAATATTTAGAGTAAAAAAAAATCTAAAAGATATAAATGGACAAAATACCCTATGCCTAGGGTGGGGAACCTGCAGCCTTGAGGCCACATATGGCCCTCTAGGTCCTCAAGTGTGACCGTTTGACTGAATCTAAACTTAACAGAACAAATTGCCTTAATAAAAGGATTTGTTCTATAAAACATAGACTCAGTCAAGAGGTCACACCCAAGGACCTGGAAGGCCACATGTGACCTTGAGACTGCAGGTTTCCCACCCCTGTTCTATTCACTCTGTTGATACATACTCATAAGACTTGTGCAATGTACATCTTTGTTTATTTTTGTTTATTGAGGGATTCTAGGTTTAAAAAAGAGCCAATTTTTTCAGTCATATGATTAGATTTTGTTGAATTCCCATTGCTTTTCTAGTTCAGCTTAACATGTACACTGCTAGGGAAAGCTAAGTAGATAGGTTTACTCTGCTTCTTTCATTCAATACAACATCTTTATAGAACACAGTAGGATGCTTCATAGGTTGCTGGGGTTTTCATTTTGAAACTGCTAAACTACTTGTCTCTCCAATTCATTCCAATTCTATAGTTTAAATTCTAACCAGAACTATAAGTAATATGACAAACTGGACTTTTACCCAGGGCATTTAGGGTGGGTGTTTTCTCTTTGTGTCCTGACTAAAAGGAAGGGTCCAATCTCCTGTATGCCCAAATCAATTTTCCCTTTCACTCTGATGGAGTTGATAGATGGATCATTTCCTCTCCTGTTGCAAATACACCCGGCACTCAACCTCCCATTGATGGTTTTTGCCCCAAGTGAAAAAGTTACTAATTACTGCTCTAGTTATAAACATAGTATATAACATTAGCATAAATGTATTCTATGTCTCAAAAAACTGAAGAAAAGAACTTTTGGAATATAAATTATGTATTCCTTCTCATATTCATTGTTTTCATCCTCCTTTTGATAGTATTTTATTCCCCCCCCAATTATATGTTGAGACAATTTATAGCATTCATTTTAATAAGATTTTGAATTTGAAATTTTTCTACATATCTCTGTCCCCTCCTTTTTTCCTGAAATGGTAGGTAATTTGATATAGGTTATACATGTACTATCATGTAAAACTTATTTCCATATTAGTCACAGTTGTGAAAGAAGGAAGATCAAAAGAAAAAAAAACACTTAAAGAATAAAGTAAGTGAAAAAAGAATGCTTTGAACTGCATTCAGAGTCTATCAGTTCTTCATCTAGATGTGGGTAGGACTCCTTTGTGAGTCCTTTGTACCTATCTTGGATCATTGTGTTACTGAGGAGAGATGAGTCATTCCTAGTTATTTATCACACCATGTTGTTGATACTGTGTACAATGTTTTCTTGGTTTTGTGTATTTCACTTTGAGCCAGTTTGTACAAGTGTTTCCAGGTTTTTCTGAAATCTTCCTGTTCATCATTTCTTATTGCACAATATTATTCCCTTACATTCATATATCACAGCTTGTTCAGCCATTCTGCAACTAATTGATGGCCATCCCCTCAATTTCCAATATTTTGCCACCATTAAAAAGGCTGCTATAAATACTTTTCACATGTAGGTCATTTTCCCTTTTTATGATCCTCTTGGGATGCAAGGGTATGCACAGTTTTATAATCTTTTGAGCATAGTTCCAAATTGCTCTCCAGAATGGTTGAATCAGTTCACAACTCCACAACAGTACATTAGTGTCCCAGTTTTCTCACATTTTCCCCAACATTTATCATCTCCCTTTTTTTATAAGAGCTAATTTGAGTGAGTATGAGGAGGTACCTCAGAGTTGTTTTAATTTGTATTTGTCCCATCAAAAGTGATTTAGAGCACTTCTTCATATGCTTAGATATTTTTGATTTCTTCATCTGAAAACTGCCTTTTCATATGCTTTGACCATTTATCAATTGGGAAATGGCTTTGTATTCTTGTAAATTTGACTCAATTATCTATATATTTGAGAAATGATACCCTTTTCAGAGATATTTGCAGTAAAGATTGTTTCCCAGCTTTCTGCTTTCCTTCAAATTTAGGTTGCATTGGATTTGTTTGTGCAAAAGCTTTTAAATATAATATAATAAAATTCATCAATTTTATATTTCATAATACTCTCCAGCTCTAATTTGTTCATGAATTCTTCCCTTCATAGATCTGGCAGGTAGACTATTCCTTGCTCTTCTAATTGGCTTACAATGTCACCCTTTATGTATAAATCATGCACCTATTTTGATCTTCTCTTAGTATGTGGCATAAGATGTTGCTCTACATCTAGTTTAGGCCATACTGTTTTCTAGCAGTTTTTGTCAAATAATGAGTTCTTATCCCAAAGGTTGGGGTCTTTGGGTTCATCAAACATTAGGTTAGTATGGTCATTTACTACCATGCTTTGTGTGCCTTATCTATTCCACTGATGCATCACTATTCTTAGCCAGTACCAGAGAGTTTTGATGATTACTGCTTTATAATATAGTTTGAGCCCTGGTGTTGCTAGATTACCTTCCTTTGTATTCTTTCCATTAATTTATTTGATATTCTTGCCTTTTTGTTCTTCTAGATGAATGTTATTTTTCTAGCTATATAAAATATTTTTGGTAGTTTGATTGGTATGACACTGAATAACTAAATTAATTTAGGTAGAATTGTCATTTTTATTATATTAGCTTGAGCTAATTAGTATTTTTCCAATTGTTTAAGTCTAACTTTGCATGAAAAGTTTTTTGTAATTGTGTTTCATATAGTTCCTGGTTTTGTCTTGGCAGGTAAACTCCCAAAAGTTTTATATTGTATACATTTATTTTAAATGGAATTTTTCTTTCTATCTCTTGCTGCCGGACCTTGTTGGTTATATAAATGAATGTTGATGATTTATGTGGGCTTATCTTATATCTTGCAACTTTGCTAAAGTTGTTAATTATTTCAGGTAGTTTTTTTTTTTTTGCTTTTTTCTTTCTTTCTTTTCTTTTTTTTTTGGAGGGCAATTGGGGTTAAGTAACTTGTCCAAGGTCACACGGGTAGGTTTTTGTTTGTGTGTGCGTTAAGTGTCTGAGGCCAGATCCGAACTCAGGTCGTTTTGACTCCAGGGCAGACGCTCTACTCACTGCGCCACCTAGCCGCCCCTTATTTCAGGTAGTTTTTAAGTTGATTCTCTAAATATACCATAATATCATCTGGTAAGAGTCGTAGTTTTGTTTCCTCATTGCCTATTCTAATTCCTTTGATTTTTTTGTCCCTTTTATTGATGATATAGCTAACATTTCTATTAATATATTGAATAATAGTGGTGATAATGGGCATCCTTGTTTTAGCCCTGATCTTATTGGGAAGGATTCTAGTTATCCCAATTACTGATAATGCTTACTGATGGTTTTGGAGAGATACTGTTTATCATTTTAAGGTAAGCTCCATTTATTCCTGTGCTCTTTGTTGTTTTTAATAGAAATGGGTGCTGTACTTTTTCAAAAGTTTTTTTCAGCATTAAGATAATTAGATGATTTCTGTTGATTTTGTTATTGCTATCATCAATTATGTTGATAGTTTTTGTAATATTGAACCAATCCTACATTCCTGGTATAAATCCCACCTGGTCATAGTGTATAATCCTTGTGCTATGTTGCTATAGTTACTTTGCTAGTATTTTGTTTAAAATTTTTTATCGATATTCATTAGGGAAATTAGTCTATAATTTTCTTTGTTCTAGCTTTTTCGGGTTTATGTATCAGTATCATTATTTTTGTCATAAAAGGAGTTTGGTATTACTCCTCCTATTTTCCCAAATAGTTTGTATAGTATTGGAATTAATTGGTCTTTACATGTTTGGTAGAATTCATTTGTGAACCCATCCGGCCCTAGGGATATTTTTCTTCGGCAGCTCATTAATGGCTTGTTCAATTTCTTTTTCTAAGATGGGGTTACTTAGACATTCTATTTTTGGATCTAGGTAATTCATATTTTCATGAACATTCAGGGATTTCATTCAGATTGTCAGATTTTTGACATATAATTGGGTAAAATATTTCCTGATTGCTTTAATTTCTTCTTCATTGGTGGTGATTTCACTATTTTCATTTTTGATACTGGGTATTTGATTTTCTTATTTAAATTAACCAGTGGCTTATCTATCTTATTTTTCATAAACCCAGCTCCTAGTTTTATTTATTAACTCAATAGTTTTCTTACTTTCAATTTTGTTAATCTCATCTTTGATTTTCAGGATTTCCAATTTGGTATTCAATTGGAGATTTTTAATTTGTTATTTTTCTAGGATTTTTAGTTACATGTCCAATTCATCAATCTCCTTTTTTCCTCTATTTTGTTGATGTAAGAATTTAGAGAAATACATTTTCCCCTAAGTACTGATTTGGCAGTATCCCATCAATTTTGGAATGTTGTCTAATTGTTGTCATTCTCTTTAATGAAATTATTGATTGTTTCTATGATTTGTTCTTTGACTCCTTTATCCTTTAGGATTTAATAGAATTTTTATTGCATTATGAACCAAAACAAATACATTTAATATTTCTGCCTTTCTCCATTTGATTTTGAGATTTTTATGCCCAGTTTTTCGGTTGGTGCTATGTTCTGCTGGAAAAAAGGTATATTCCTTTCTATTACCATTCAGTTTTCTCCAAAGGTCTTTCATATCTAACTTTTCTAATATTCTACTCACTTTCTTAATTTCTTTCTTATTTTTTTTGGCTGGCTTTATTGAGTCCTTAGAGGGGACAATTGATGTCCTCCACCAGTATAGTTTTGCTGTCTATTTCTTTATATAATTCTCTTAACTTCTTTAAAGTTTTGGATTCTATACCACTTGGTGCACATATGTTTAGTGTTGATATTGCTTCATTGTCTATTGTATGTTTTAGGAAGATGCAGTTTCCTTCTCTATCTCCTTTAATTAGGTCTATTTTTCTTTTTGTTTCTCTGAGATCAGGATTGCCACCCATGCTTTTCTTTCTTTGTTTAATTTCACCTGAAGGGTAATAGATTCTGCCCCTGCCCCTTACCTTTACTCTATTTGTGTCTCTCTGGTGCAAACATATTTCTTGTAAACAACATATTGTAAGACTCTGGTTTTTGATCTACTTTGCTATCTACTTCTGTTTTATGGGAGAGTTCATCCCATTCACATTCACATTTATGCTTACTAACTCAGTAATTTCCTGCATCCTCTTTTTCTTCCTATTTGTCCTCTCTCTCCTTTCAAACTTTCCCTCCTCCATAGTGTTTTGTTTCTGTCTACAGTCTTCCCCATTCTATCCTCTCTTCTGTTAGTCTCCTCCCCTCCTACTTCCTTGGCAGGTAAGATAGATTATTATATTCAACTGATTGTGTATATTATTCCCTCTCTTAGTCAATACTGATGAGAGTAAGGTTCAAGCCATGCCTATCACCTCACCTCCCATATTTCCCCCCTCTGTAATAGATTTTTTTGTGTCTCTTAATTTGAAATAATTTACCCTATTCTACCTCTCCCTTCCTCTTGCACCCAGTGTACTCTTCTTTCAGATCCCTTAATTGTTTTTTTTTTTAATGTCATGCCCTGTGTTTATGCATATTCCTTCTAACTATACTATTAGTGGTATAATTTTTAAGAATTTCAAGTATCATCTTTCCATGTAGGGATGTAAACAATTCAGCTCCATTGAATCTCTTATGCTTTCTTTTCCCTTTTACATCCTTTTACCCTTTTTAGGCTTCTCTTGGATTTTGACATTGGAGCTTTTTTTTTTTTTTGGTTCAATTCTAGTCTTCTCCTGACAAAAGTCTGAAATCCTTCCATTCCATTGAAATAATTTTTTCGAGCCCCAGCACCCACAGAAAGACACAGAGAAGCTAACCTCCTGCTGATGACAGCCCAGCAGCCCTGCAGGAAGGACCAGCGCAGCGGTCTGGGAGCAGGCAGCCCGCAGAGCGCAGAGCGCAGGAGCCCAGCCCAGCGGAGCTGAGCCCAGGTCCGCGTGAGCTGAGGTTTTAGCCCCAGGGCGGCAGGGCCAGCAGCCAGCTGGAGGAACCCCAGAACACCAGGAGCGTGGCAACTCCAGAATTATCAACATAGACATGCCTAGAACAAAGTAAGAGGTTAGTGTCCTATGGACTTTGGGACCTGCATTTGGGGAATGCGTCAGCTCCCTCCCCTGGGGGCTAGAAGCCGCTGAGGAGACACGCCATTTTGTAGTTTTCATAGGCATTTCCGGCTGCCAGCCTACAAATCGTGGGGAGATCCAGCGATCAGTCTTGGGGGGTAATCGCTCTTGCTTTAACCTCCCTGGATCTGGATTGTGATCTAGGGTGGAAGTTGTGGGTGGGTTACAGCTTGCCAGAAACGGAAGTTGCCCCCCACACGTTCGGGACGAAAATTCCTCTAGCTGGCCTTAAAGCCATAGTGTGGCAACAAGCCCAAAAGTCAAGCAATGAAGTGGCAACATGCCAAGGCAAAGGAAACAGAAAAATGCAACCCTAGACTCCTATTTTGGGGGCATAGAGCGGGAAAAGGACTGTGAGGTCAGAAGTCCTGCTCCAAAAGCCCCAGGGGAAAACATGAGTGGGTTGCAGGCCATAGAGGACCTTAAGAAGGACTTTAAAAATCAAATAAGAGAAGTGGAGGAAAAATTAGAAAGAGAAATGAGAAGGATGCAGGAAAAGTATGAAATGAGGGTCAACAGCCTGACTGAGGAAAACAACACCTTAAAAAATAGACTAACTCAAATGGCAAAGGAGGCCCAAAAGGGCAATGAGGAGAAGAATGCCTTAAAAAGTCGAATTTGCCAGATGGAAAAGAATCTCAAAAGTTCACTGAGGAGATTCATTCCTTCAGAGTTAGACTGGAGCAAATGGAAGCTAGTGACTTTATGAGAAATCAAAATGCTGTTAAGCAGATCCAAACAAATGAAAGATTAGAAGGCAATGTGAAATATCTCATGGGAAAAACCATTGACCTGGAGAATAGATCCAGGAGAGACAATTTAAAAATTATTGGACTACCTGAAAGCCATGATCAAGGAAAGAACCTACAAATCACCCTTCAAGAAATTCTCAAGGAAAACTGCCCTGATGTTTTAGATCCAGAGGGCAAAATAGAGGTTGAAAGAATCCACAGATCACCTCCTGAAAAAGATCCCAAAAAGAAAACTCCCAGGAATATTATAGCCAGGTTCCAGAATCCCCAGATCAAGGAGAAAATACTACAAGCAGCCAGGAAGAAACAATTTCAATATTGTGGAAACACAATCAGAATAGCCCAGGACCTGGCAGCTTCTACACTGAGGGATCGAGGGCATGGAATATGATATTCCAGAGGGCAAAAGAACTGGGAATGAACCCAAGGGTCACCTACCCAGCAAAACTGAGTATTTTGTTTCAGGGGAAAATATGGTCATTCAGTGGAATAGAGGACTTTCAAGCATTCTTGAGGAAAAAACCAGAATTGAATAGAAAATTTGACATCCAGACACAAGAAGGAAGAGATGCCTGAGAAGGTAATCAGGGAAAAGAAATCAAAAGGAACTTATCAAAGTTGAACTATTTTCATTCCTATATGGAAAAGCAATAACTGTGACTGATGATATCTTTCTCACTATGAAAATAATGGAAGAAGGGGGTGTAGTCATACGAATACATATGTGAATGTGTGTGTATATGGTTACAGTTATATATGGATAGAGGGCATAGGTTGATTTTGTTGGGAAGGGAGAGTACTCAAGGGATGAAATTATGAGGTGAGAGAGGAAAGTGGCAAGAGGAGATGGGGAGAGACATGGTGGGGTAAACTATCTCATGTAGGGGAAGTGGGTGCAAAGGAGGGGAGAATAAGGAAGGCTAAAAAGGCAAAACCACATTCACATTGAATTTGGTTCAGGGAGAAAAATGACATACATACTAAATGGGATATCTCAACCTGCAGCAGGATAGGGGGAAGGGGGATGAGAGGAGAGATGATGGATGGGAGGGCATCCTTGGGGTGAGGGGAGGTTGGAAGTACCCACTATAGAAGAGGGACAGGATCATGTAGGGAATGGACCGGGTGGGGGGTGGGATCAGTGGGAGGGAATTATAATCAGCCTTGTACAATATATCTACTATGACAATGTTTTGCATAGCTAGACATGTACAACATATACTGAATTACTTATATCCCAAGAAGGAATGGGTGACAAGGGAGGAAGGAAATGGATCTGAAATTCAAGTCGTAACATTAAATGTTTCAAATATATATATAAATACTATTATTAATACTCTTTTGCCTATAATTGGGAGATAAGATGTGCAGGCATTGGGACACAAAGATTCATCTTCCTCTAATGGAAAAGTCGATGGGGGTATGGGAGAGAGCAGATTGGAGGAAGCGATATCTTGTGGGACTGCTATTCAGGGAGGTTGGGTAGGTGAATAATGGGGGGAAAATGTAACTCAAAATCTGGCAGAAATGAATGATGTAAAACAGAAGTTAATAAAGCATTTGTTTTAAAAAAAAATAAATAACAATCAGTAAAAAAAAAAATATTTTTTTCTCTCAAAATATTAGGCTTAATTTTGCTGGGTAGATGATTCTTGGTTGTAGTCCTAGCTCCTTTGCCTTCTGGAATATTACGTTTCATGACCTCTGATCCTTTAATGTTACAGCAGCAGTTTTGTGTATTCCTGATTGTAGATCCCTGATATTTGAATTGTTTCTTTCTGGCCACTTGCAATATTTTTCCCTTGACCTGATAGTTCTGAGATTTAGCTATATTGTTCCTTGGGGATTTTGTTTGGGGTTCTCTTATCTGAGGAGATGGGTAGATTCTTTCAATGCCTATTTTCTTCTCTAGTTCCAAGATATCAGTGCAGTTTTCCTTGATAATGTCTTATAAGATGCTGTCCAGGCCTTCCTATTAGTTATGGTGTTCAGGTAGTCCAATGATTCAGACATTGTCTTTCCTACATCTCTTTTCCCAGCCAGTTGTTTTTTCCAATGAAGTATTTTACATTTTTTTCTATTTTTTCATTCTTTGGAATTTGTTTCATTGATTCTTGATGTCTCATAGAGTCATGAGCTTCCACTTACCCAATTGTAACTTTTAAGGAGTTGTTTTTCTCAGTTACCTTCTGTATTTCTTTTTTCATTTGGTAAACTGTACTTTTTAAAGAGTTATTTTCTTCAGTGGATTTTTGTGTATCTTTTCCCATTTGGTCAATTGTACTTTTTTAAGCACCTGTTTTTTCCACTAAACTGTTGCTCTTTTTTTCCCCATAATTCTCTTGCATCGTTCATTTCTTTTCCCAATTTTTCTTCTACCTCTCTTACATGATTTCAAAACCACTTTTTGAGCTCTTTCATGAGTTCTTCTGCTAGTGGCTGCAGGCCCTGCACAAGTGTATCTGTTGCTGCACTGGTGTTGCATTGAGACCCACAGTGGACCTTTGTATCAGGTACTATGCTGAGGGTTTTAATGGGTGTGTGTGTGACTGGTGTTACTGGAGACCATAGGTATTTGGAAGTTTACCAGGTGTTGGTATCTCTGCAGTGTGCTGGTACCAGGGGGGTGCTTCTGCATTTCCCTAGGGCTATACTGAAGCACTAGGAGGTCTGGGCCCTGGAGGCTGCCTGTTTGACTGGAGCTACACTGAAACACATGGTGATTCTTGGAGCTGGAGTCTGCCTGTTCCCCTGGCCATGCTGAGTTCAGTACATGGCAGGTCCTGGTGTTAGTGTTTACTAGCTTCACCACCCTGGGCCTCAGGATCTC